>JAVBJF010000015.1:740737-1481474 GCA_033439095.1 Pseudococcus viburni
TAAACGAACGAATTTATTTACTTGGACGAGTCTTTTTTTAAGTGCTTTGAACGAGTGTGGGAAATTTTGTAAGAGCAGCTGGGTGAGAGAGATGTGGGAGTGTTTTGTGAAAGGGATGTGGTATTTAATGAATAATTTGGAAATTTAATTTTGTGACAGTGAAAGAATAGTCAAGATTTACTATCTTTGTTGAAAATTGTTTGATGGGAGTACAGATTCTTGTTTTTCTCTCCCCAAGGCGACCCAGAAAAAATTATGAATTTCAGATTTTGAAGTTTTAGAAGTCTTTAGCTGCTAACATTTTTACTCGAGTTCAATGAAAAAGGATGAGTGTTTATAAGTAGTAAGTACCGATTTTGGTTCACCAGCCAAATCAATTTTGAATGTCCTAAAATTGTTGTATGCGATGCCCTTGATACGATTCAAGCGTTGGTTTTCCTTATGTGAGAACGTGATGGGTTTCTTAAAGTAGGTATAAAATTTTGAAAATTTTTAGTACTACAGTTTTTTCAAGTATACGTGCGTAATAATTTGTTAGAATCCATTGAATGCAATGAAAAACATTTGGTTATTGACCAATTTTGGATAAAGTAACGGGTTTTTAATTTTTCAAAAATTTTACGAAACCCAATTTTATCCTAATAGAGGGAGGAGCAATGGCCCTTCTCTCTGCTCTCTCACTACTAAGTTCACCTATAATAAAGTAATATTTTCAGCTCTGGGCAATTTCATACAGCAGGTTATATCACACTCCGGTGCTGCAATTCGATTCTAATGTAAACCATTGTTTTACTGTAAATGGGCTGATGGACCTCGATGTCTAAATCCTGGAATCCTGGGAAGGAAAACCAAAAAAATTTTTTGTTCGTAATTATAACAGAATTTAGGCTTTCCACCTAAGTAGAAATTGACGAGAAAATTACGTAGCCACGTACAAAATAGAAATTACAAAATTTTTGAAAAATTGAAAAAACCTCTATTCTACTCAAAAATGGCCAATAATTAAAACCTTTCTCTTAACTGCATTCAACGGACTCCTACAATTTTTTATATCTCAGAAAATTGAAAAATTTTATGCATTGGTTCAAAAAAATTTCAATATTTACAACCCTTGAGACCCATTACCTACGCCTCCCAAAGCACCTTTTTGAGGGAACCAACGCAACGCCTGATTCGCAGCAAGAGGATCTTATACAATAATTTTAGGGCATTTCATGTTCGATTTGACTAGTGGCCCAAAATGAGCGTTTATAGACTCCTACTTTGAAGATTTTTGAAAATTAAAGTTCTGCTGCAAACGATAATTCTATTATGAAAAGGTCTTGAAATCGATTAAATGGCGTTAAAAATGAAAAATACTAATTTTTTCACTATTTTTGTCACGATATTTCTTCGCTTCAAAAAACGAATTTCACAGCTCTCAGAGGCTCTGATCCAAAAATAAATCAAAAAATGATCGTAGGTACCCATTTTAGGAGATTGAAACGAAGTGATGTCCTGTGGCACTTTTTCCATATTGAGTATGTTTAAAAAATTGTCATTTTCATCATCTCACAGGTATAGGTAGGCAGCTTAAATTTTTTTTCGCAAAACCCCACCTTCTTAAATACCTGTCTTGTTATGCCATGTGAGATAGAAAAATAAAATACCTACATGCTAACATTTTTGAAAAAATTGTCAGGGTGTTTTCACAAGTAACAAAAGTAACAGAAAAATCTCGAGTTTTATCCAAAGTTCGTCAACACCTTCATTGAGAAATTCTTACTAGGAGATCACTTTCAGTCTGTATTCAATTTAAACGAGAGTAGGAATAAAGGAAAAATCATGTTCTGAAATTCTTAGCAACAAAATTTTCAGCTACCTGAGTTGATTTTTCGATTGTTGCGAATTTTTCAACGAAAACGTAATTTTTTTGAATGAGGTTCTTTTTTCCTACATCTGATGAAAATTGGGTTCCTACCTCAACATCGACATTCCAAAACGAATTTCACTGCTCGCAGCCATTTTGGAGCCTCCAACGAAATTATGATTTTGCGTAGTGTTGTCAAATTTTTTGAAAATGGTTGGAAATTAACTTGCTTTCTGGCGAAATTCGATGATTCTGTAAAATATTAAAATCGCAGGAGGCTGTGGAATGTGTACCTACTGAAAATTATGTAATTCGACTTTGAGAGCTCTATTCTAGGCAAAAATTTTGTTTTCATTAATTTTCCCAGAAAAATACTTTCTTCTGACAAAAAATTTTCCTTAAAAAATAACTCACGAATTTGAAGAAAAATTATGAATTTTTGTAAAACATGGATTTATTATCTGAAAACTGAAATTCAAAAGTTTTTAATAGTTGAGGTTACTAAAAAATTTGTGGAATCTTAATGTTTTGGGTTTTTCGACATCAGTCTTATGATTACTTGCAAGAAAAATTTCGGAATGTTGCCCTACGGTCTACAGACGTAAGACATGGCATCGATATTGATCCATTCAGCTGTTAAAAATCTCAGTTCGTGATGTCATATCGATAATTCGTTCACATGACATGGTGAGGCATTTTAACGACACTTGAGATGAAAATTTCAAAATATTATATTCTAATCCACCGAGCAGAAATATTTCATCATTTTTTATTATGAAAACCACTCTATTTATTGTACATAAGTTGGTATTTGAACAGGAGCGTACTCAGGGGGCTCAGCCCCCCCCTTAAGCTCGGGAAGGAGATTTTTTATCATAAAAATGTCGAAGAAGAGTATGATTTTTTTTAAAATTTTCGCCTTTAGTAACTATTTCTTAAGTAAACATACCACTCTTTACATTTGAATAAGTTGAATTTGCAAAAATTCTGCCTTTTTTAATTGGTAAAATAATTTTCATTGAAAATTAGTGATCACTAATTTTTCGATAAAAAATTACCAATTTTGTCAGTCAATGTCCCATTTATCAAAAAAATCAGTACTTTTGACTGAAAAAAAATCAGATTTGAAAAATAAATTGATGATTTTCTGAAAGAAAATGATTCGGTTTTTAATATTATGTACTTAGTTTGAAATTTTGTGATTTTCGAAGTTTTTTACGAAATTTCTTTTTTTTTCTACTATATAATGAAAATTCGTGCTTTTTTGTGCAAGTTTGCAGAAAAATTTTTCAATTTGTTGAGAAATTTTCTCAAAAAGTCGACAAATTTCGTTGAAAATTGGCACATTTTCGAAAATCTGCTAATGTACCTAAGTAAATTTCGTCATTTTTCAATTTTTTTTCGTTCAAATCTGTAGGTATATATTATTTTCCTACTGAAAATAACCCAATTACTCCAGCCTCTCGGAAATAACAGGTTATTTCATTTTTTCATTGAATTTTGACCCCTCCCTCCATTTTAAAAAAATCTGAGCCCCTCCCTTACACAATTTCTGGTTGCGCCTATGTATTTGAATGAAGAATGAATATTTTGTGAATGAATAATTTCAATGGATCAAATGATCAAAATTCAAATTGTAAAAAGCTTCATGATAGGTTAGGTATTGAACCTACATATACTTTTTTTCAACTTATTCAATGAGATCATGTGTTTATAGACTAAGACAAAACAAACCCTAGTCGTTATTTTTGCCGACACACGCGACTATTTTTGAAGTATTTTTTAGGCATTTTCCAAACCCCTATTTGACCTACTATACTCAATCTTCGTCGAGGCGAAAAAACAAACAATATTTTTACAACGAATTTTCGCATTTCGCGAGGAAAAACACGAAAAATTTCAATTTTACGTCAAAAAAATAATCCTTTGGTATGCGTTATTCGGACCTTTATTTAATTCCAAACATCTCTCGAGCCTATCGAATCGTATGAAAAAATTGTACAAAAAACCCTACAAACATCGCAGTGAAAAAATTCCTCGCTATATTTCAAAAAGCTTGACGTGTTTCGAGACGTCTAGAAACATGTCATTATGGCTTTGCCGGATTAAAATTGGAATTTTTCGTAGTTCGCAGCTGACGACGCGACGTTGCAAAAAGGAAAAAAAATTTGGTACGCTTGAGCGACGTTGAAAATTCGACTGGTTGTAATTTTCATTCAACGTCTAGATTCGAGTACGATTCTAAACGCGAAGAAATTTTTTTCTCGTGTAAGTAGCAAACAAGCGAAAACTACCATTACAAATGGGTCCGGTAAATAAAAGCGATTTGTATCGGTGATTCGAATTGCTGTTTCCTTTTTTTTTTTTTTGTTTGTATATTATTACACAATAAAACAACGCCAACAAAGTGCAACGCATGTAGAGCTTTTATAAATAAATCGACCCAGTAAACTGGTAATTAGTTTTTGGCGTTTAGCATGTTATTGAAAAATTAACGATTTGCAATCCGATTAACGCAGCCAATAAATATTAATAGTCGAAGATTCGTCGTAATTAGTTCAACTTTGAGAAGTTCTTTCCTCTCCCTTGCTCCCCAACCCTCGATCTGCGATTTTAATCCTTTGGTATCTGAATCGTGTGTGCAGTGCTAATAAAAACAATGAAACCATCAAGTCTCTATAATGAAACTAAAATCACCGGAAATAGAGCAAATTAAAACGTAATGAATCGCGTCCCCCTCTTTGCCCATCATTCTAACAGTCTGACCCCTCGAAAGCGAAAATATTTCTTTTGTTATAAATTGTCATAAAATAGTTACCACGCAAATCGTCGATGGTTGTTCTTGACAAGACATATGAATTATGCGATCGTTAATATTTCGCTATTTTTTTCCATCTCCGTTTACCTGCTCCTCTCCGAAGCGACGCACTTATTCCAACTATATTAGGGTTGGTAATTGCTAATTAACGTATCCTTTGGTGTTTTTTTCCTCTGGTTGCGCTACTTTTAAAGACGAATAGAGCAAAAGGGTGAAATAATTATCGCTAATGCGCTTCTTTCTCGCTCTCTGTCTTTCTCCGTATGTCTGTATGAGCTGATCTGTGTCGGCATAATACTTATACTTTGCCAAGCTACAGAACTCGTTTAACGTAATAAAAGCAGAAACAAAATAAAAAATAAAAGCCGATAAACGATTCGAACGAGTATTAGCGCAATAAACGAATAGTTGGTTGTTTTTTAAGGTTTTGCCATCGTCCATCGGTGCACGCCGATGGAATGTTTTCTTTGATGTGTTTCCGAAGTTGTAATTTTTAAAGGCGAATATTTCAAAAAAAAAGCAAAAAAATCGTATTCCTACGCGCCTTTTTGTTCTCCCCTCTCCCTGCAGGCTTCGTACTTTACTCGCATACTCATATATACGACAAAGTTTCTTCTGCTCGCTTCCAATAACTAATGAGACTCGATATTCCATAGTGTGAATGCGACGCACACTAAAGACGTGCTGAAAGTTTTTATCAATCGGGTCGTGTTTTATTGGTGTTAAAATGCGAGCACGTTGGATGAAAAAAGGCACGAAAAATATTCCATCGATTGGTTTTTTATTCGAGGGTGTGTTGTGGGGCTGTTTGTATTGGGGGTTTGGTGATTTTTTTCGAAAGAAAGGCCAGTTGAACCTTTGCCTGAATAGCTAATTGTGGGAGATGATGGAAATTATGTGAATCTCTATTGATTTTTTTTTTACAAAAAATGTGGCAACTGGCGACTAAAAAAGTGAAAATTCAACAAATTTTACTTTTTCTACAATTTTTAAGCGATTGATTTTTCGAATAGATATTTTTTTGGACATCTAAAAAAGATTTTCATAATTTCCTCCAAATTTTTTATTCAAACCGAATTTTTCGACCGAAAATACAATTTTGTAATTATTGAAGGGGTTGGTTGTCCTCGTCTCTCTGCGCTGTTTGGCCCTGAATTTTTCAAACAGCGAATTTCTAGACTTACCTGCTTTGGCGAGAATAAAAAATTATGTTTCTATTGAAATTTAACCTGCCTACCCAACATATTCCAACCATAAATTATAACGTCATTTCATAATATTGTGAAGGTATCATAAACTTTTTCACAAATTTCAAGTGCAAAAATGTCCATGAAAAGGGACGGTTTAAAATTCAAAGTTGAAATTTTCTGAGCTAAGGTTACTAATTTCAGGTTTTACCTGGTTTTTCAGTCACGTTTTTTCCTGTTACACAAAATAAAGGTTTTATTTTTTCATTTTAAGGAATTTTTCAGACTTTTTGATATTTGTATACTTCAAGCAATTATTCTAGCATTTTATCAATTTTTACGTAATTTTAAATTATTTTTAAAAAAAAGTTTGCAAAACGATTTTCTTACAATTTTTTGAAAATTTTATTAGTGACTTCAATAAAAACGTTTTCATTTTTCATGAAGTTTCAAGAACTTTTGCGGTTGTTTGAAATAATTTTTATAGCAAATTTTGTAAAAATTTTAGGTTACGCAAGGCCAGTCATGGTAATTGTGAAAAAATGGACTTCACAGCCCCCCCCCCCCGTTTACAACTGGCCTGAAATGTGGGAAATTTCATGAGGAATAATGTAGTATAGGTTAAAACCCCCTTAGAGATCTGTGTATTTTTAAAATTTTGATTTGTTGTAAAGGTATCCAAAAAAATGTCAAATTTTAATTTTATTGCATGGTTTTTGAAAATTCGTTAAAAATGAAAGATGTGCGAAAATTATTTTGATTTACGTTTCTGAGGTTCAGTACAAAAAAGGTCGGTACTTCATGTACTTTCGGTGTGTGGAATTTGATATTGAAAAATTTGAGCTCTATTCACAATTATTCGGAAAAATTTATTTTCCCATTGATAATCGTGAACAAAAAATTTTCATCATTTGTTCCTGATCATTGTTTTCTGATGTGATTCGCATTTTTCTAGCAAAATTTGAGGTGTTCGCAAACATACCCATTTCCAAGTAATTGCATGTGAACACTTGCTAGGGAATTGTGAACATCTTTATTAGTCCACTTATGAAAACTACCATGCCATCCTTTTTGGATATGATACGATGATACCGATATCAGCATCAACGCAAAATTTGCCATAATATTTATATTGAAACGAAGACCAAGCTGTTTTTTCTCTTTCATTTTTTCCACGGAGGGAAAAATCCTTCTCGAATACGTCACTTTGAACGATGAAAAAAATTTTCGCATCCAGATTGCGAAATTTGTACCCAGCTTCCATACATTGGAAAATTAGATACTTATTATACAATTTTGAAGAGAAAGAAATTCCCTGGTTTTTGATGATAAAATTGTACTTTTCGTTATAGAAGGAGTAAAAGTAGACTAACTTTTACTCCCTCTATAACGAAAAATATCCTATGCAATTCGGGAGATAAATGATTTTCGACGAATTTTGAGGTTTATTGTCCGAGCGAAGCAAGGGAATAACTCAAAATCGTCGAAAATCATTTATCTCCCGAGTTGCATAATATACTATTGAAGTTTCATGTCATTATAAAAAAGTTCGCAATTACCCTGCTTGACCTTATATGAGTATTTTGACCGATTTTTACATCACTTCAGCAATTTTTTCGTGATTCTAGGTTCGTCAATTTTTCATAAATTCCAACAATTTTAATGTTTTTAGCAGTATATTATTCGTAGGAATTTTCATGAAGTAACAGGGTTGCTACTTCCTGGAAAAACTGGAAAACCTGCAAAGCAGAATTTCATTATTTAGAAAAGTCTAGGAAAACGAAAAGACAAACAATTTTATGATTTCTACTCATAGGCGCACTCAGAAATTGTGTAAGAGCGGGGCTCAGATTTTGAGAAAAAATGTGAGGTGGTCAAAATTCAATGAAAAAATGAAGTATGGTGTATGGTAACCTGTTATTTCAGTGAGGGCTGGAGTAGTTGGGGTATTTTCAGTACCTAGGCAAATAATATTTACCTACAGATTTGGGCGAAGAAAAATTGAAAATGGGGAGATTATTATTAATTTTTTTCTGATAAATAGGATATTGACTGAGAAATTGGCAATTTTTGACCGAAAAATCAATGAAAAATCATTAATTTTCAATAAAAATTATTTTACAGAATTTTTGCAAATTCAACTGATTTAAATTTAAAGAGTGGTATGTTTATTTAAAGAGGTATTAAAATACTGCCCGAGCGAAGCGAGGGCGAATTTAAAAAAAATTATACTCTTCTTTGACATTTTTATGATAAAAAAAATCTCCTTGCCGAGCTGGGCCTGAGCCCCTCCCTCGGGTGCGCCCCTGTTTCTACTCAATGTCACGTAATTTTTTTAATCAAAAAACGAATCTAGTGCTATAATTTAAATCGATTTTAAAAAAACTGGGGTGATTAAGGCCCATATTCATAAACGATACTTAAGTATCCCTCGGCTAAGTGATGAATTTTAGAACTATTTTTCCAGGAGTATTCAAACTGGATTCAAATTTTGTATTCAAATCGAGTAATTAGGATTCAAGTATCGATTTATCAGTAAAAAATCATAAAATTTTTATTCAATAACTCAGAGAATTGAATTAAAAATTCATAACTTATCCGAGGAATACCCAAGTATCGTTTATGAATATGGCCCTTGAATCCTTTAAAAGTTCCAAAAATGTTATCAAGTAGAAATAGGTAATAATTATGTAAAAAAAACTTTGGATTTTTTTTTAAAAGTTTGAAATGAAAATTTTTGAATTTTCAAACAAAAATTTACGGACGAGATATCAACACTCAACCCTCAATTCTTCGCAATCACTCTGACCAGACGTAATATAAAAATGTCACCTCTCCCCTCTCCCCTCCTTAGGTATTCTTAATGTGCCTAAAGAATCTAGAAAAGTCAAGGAAAAATAATTTTCAATTTTGAATAATTAACAAATTCTCTTTGGATTTTATGATGATTAATCATCAATTTTTGCATTTGAGGAGCTGAGAATCAAAACTCACTTTTGCCACCATAAGTGATTTTGAGAAAAACGCAAAAAACTGTTTTAGTAAAGTTACCGATCATCGAATGCGCTAAAATCGTCGTATATTGTCAAGTATAGGACCTGAAAATAGGATTCCCTGAAAATTTTTTTTCGATCACATACTTTTCTTATAATGAAGCGAGAAGAATGGCAAAAGTGAGTTTTGACTCCAACATGCATTTTTTTACACCTACCAAAAATTTCGTACAACCAAATTAGTATAGAGATTGATGAAAAAAAAAACATTTTTTTCCTCTTGACATTTTTGCTCTAAATCAATTGTCTTCGAGTAATGAATCAATTTTAAAATGCATTTCAAAATTAATGAATTTGGAAACTGGTTCATAACTCGAATACAATTGATTTTGAGCAAAAATGTTTAGAGACAAAAAATGTTCCTTTTTTCAATCTCTAGGTACCTATTGGTTATACTTACAAAATTTGTTTGTAGATGGTAAGTGTGAATTTTGATTCCAAACCATGATTTCAATTGCGATTTTCTGCCCGAAGAGAGCGGTTTAGGAAAAAAGTAAAAATACTTCTTCAGAATCCGTCATAAAAACGAAAAAAAAAATACATGGCAAAAGTGAGTTTTGATTCTCAGCTCTTTATTTGTTTAGGTATGCTTATGAGAATTATTAATCTCTCCTCCTCCTCCTCCTCCTCCTCCTCCTCCCCCCCCACATACACACACTTCCATAAGCGCACCCAGAAATTGTCTAAGGGAGGGGCTCAGAATACGGAAAAATAGGGGGGGGGGTGAAATTTCAATGAAAAAATTTGGTTACTTGACGTCCATTTCACCCGCCCCGCCCATTTGAGATAGGGGGGTGGGAGTGGGGTCAATCGTTTGTGCTAGGTTTGTGCTGGTTTGTGCTGGCATTAGTTTCGTTTGTGCTCATTCCCTTTCCCTGAAAATGAATATAGGTCAGGGTGGGGCGGGTGAAATGGTGCTACGTCACCTCAAGATTAAGGGGTGAGTATGGGGTCAATCGATTGTGCTAGGTTTGTGCTCGTTTGTGCTGACATTATTTTCGTTTGTGCTCCCGGCCTTCCAAGGTGGAGCGTCAGAAATGCTTTCTGAGAACCCTCGGAAATGAATCTTGATGAAAATGGTTTGCAGTGAGTGGCGAGCATTTTTTTTTCAAAGTCCACTTGATTTTGCACTCTGCATTATTTTCAAACTAGTTTTTTCCATTTTTCAAACTTCAAAATTTTTTCAACGTCACTTTTTCAAGTTTGAAATTTTTTTCTCAAAATTTTTCATACTTTTATATTTTTTCAACGCAAATTTTCAAACTACCTATCAACTTTTTTTCCTGTAAATTTTTCCAACTTCAAAACTTCTGAAACGTAAATCGGAGACTTCTTCAGGAATATTCTGAAAAATACGATTGAAAATTATTTTTAACAACAACATCGAAAATAAAATAATGAAACATACAATAAAGACATTTATTATTTTTTTTTAATTGTATATTTCATTATTTTCAATGTAGTTGTGAAAAATAATTTTCAATTGTATTTTTCAGAATATTCCTGAAGAAGATTCCGATTTACGTAGAAGTGTTGAAGTTTAAAAAATTTAGAGGGAAGATTTTACAGGAGAAAAATTCAGAATTTGAAAATTTACATTGGAAAAATTTAAAGTTCGAAAAATTTACAGAAAAAATTCAGAGTTTGAAAATTTTCGTTGAAAAAAAATGTAGAAGTTTAAAAAATTCTGAGCAAAAAATTTTGAACTTCAAAAATTTGCGTTGAAAAAATTTTGAAGTTTAAAAAATGGAAAAAACCAGTTTGAAAATAATGCAGAGTGCAAAATCAAGTGGACTTTGAAAAAAAAAATGCTCTCCACTCACTGCAAACCATTTTCATCAAGATTCATTTCCGAGGGTTCTCAGAAAGCATTTCTGACGCTCCACCTTGGAAGGCTGGGAGCACAAACGAAAATAATGTCAGCACAAACGAGCACAAACCTAGCACAATCGATTGACCCCACACCCGTCCCCCAATTTTGAAAGGGCGGGGCACCATTTCAGATGGCCCGCCCAGAGGAGGGAGGGGGCACAAACGAAAATATTGTCAGCACAAACGAAAATATTGTCAGCACAAACGAAAATATTGTCAGCACAAACGAGCACAATCGATTGACCCCATACTCACCCCTTAATCTTGAGGTGACGTAGCACCATTTCAGGCGCCCCGCCCATGACCTATATTCATTTTTAGGGAAAGGGAGTGAGCACAAACGAAAATAATGCCAGCACAAACGAGCACAAACCTAGCACAATCGATTGACCCCATACTCACCCCTTAATCTTGAGGTGACGTAGCACCATTTCAGGCGCCCCGCCCATGACCTATATTCATTTTTAGGGAAAGGGAGTGAGCACAAACGAAAATAATGCCAGCACAAACGAAAATAATGCCAGCACAAACGAGCACAAACCTAGCACAATCGATTGACCTCGCACTCGCCCCACAATTTTGAATGGGCGGGGCACCATTTCAATTGCCCCGCCCATAGAAGGGAGAGAGCACAAACGAAAATATTGTCAGCACAAACGAGCACAAAACCTAGCACAATCGATTGACCCCACACTCGTCCCTCAATCACAAATGGGCGGGGCACCATTTCAAGCGCCCCGCCCAGGGTATAGAACATCTGTGAAAATCAAAAAAAGGGGCAGAATGTAAATTTTTTCAAAATGTAAAAGCAGCACAAACCTCTCCGTGAGTAGCACAAAACGATTGGTACTGTTATAATTTTTTTAAAGTTTTATCTTCAAGGTTTTTCAGAAAGCATTTCAGACGCCCCGCCCACAGAAGGGAGGGAGCACAAACGAAAATAATATCAGCACAAACCAGCACAAACCTAGCACAAACGATTGACCTCACTCCCACCCCGCTATCTTGAATGGGCGGGGCATCATTTCAACTGCCCCGCCCATAAAAGGGAGGGAGCACAAACGAAAATAATGCCAGCACAAACCAGCACAAACCTAGCACAAACGATTGACCTCACTCCCGACCCTCTATCTTGAATGGGCGGGGCACCATTTCACCCGCCCCACCCTGACCTATATTCATTTTCAGGGAAAGGGAATGAGCACAAACGAAACTAATGCCAGCACAAACCAGCACAAACCTAGCACAAACGATTGACCCCACTCCCACCCCCCTATCTCAAATGGGCGGGGCGGGTGAAATGGACGTGGTAACTTGTTATTTCAGCGGCGTTGGCGTGCCATGGTGTGGTCAGGGTATTTTCAGTACGTTGATAATTCATAAACGGATTTGAGCCAAGTAAAATTGAAAAATCACGGAATTTGTTATTTTTCACAAATTTTTCAGTCAAAATTATTGATTTATTCTGATAAAACTGGGAATTGATTGAAAAATCAGTGATTTTTGACCGAAAGATCAATGAAAAATCATCAATTTTTAAAATAGAGAGATCAAATACTGCCCGAGCGAAGCGAGGGCGAAAATTTTTTGAAAAATCGTGTTTCAAGAGCAAAAAAATTCACATTTTTGTTATAAAAAAGTCTCCTGTCCAAGCTTAAGGGAGGGGCTCGAGCCCCCTGAGCCCCCCCTTGGGTGCGCTTATGCACACTTCTACTAATATATCAATTATTACATTTTTATTTTAACATTTTGCCAATTTAAATTCATTTCCAATAATCTTTGTAGTCTACAATAGGTTTATTATTTTTATTTTCTATGATATTTTACTAAATTAAATACATTGTGTGATAATGGCATTTCATCAACTTATCTTGCATTTTTTTGATAATTTCCTCAAATCCACAAGTTTTCTTTAAATACCCACTCTAAATACCCGAATATCTACTGAAAACTTGACAATTTAATTATACTTCATCATCCTATGTATGTAATTTTCACCATCAACACCAAATTATCCCTGTTCTCGCGCTGAAGAATTATCCAGGGAATACTACAATATTAGAATTTTGGAACGAATCCTCCATAAATTCATCACATTGTCTTCGTTGTCTTCGCCTTCTCTGCTCTGCTCGAATATACCTCTTTTATTAATAAGGATTTTCTGGTCTAAATATTAAATTCATGCATCCAACGATCCGTTTCCTTAAAACATAACTCATATTAAAAATATATAGAATACGTAATTTGCATTCATAACACGGATATGTCAACTTCGTGAAGACATGCACACATCGTCGAATTACCACACTTCTCTCTCCCCCCTGCCCCTTTCACCCTCATTCGCCACACAATACCTTTTCGTGTATTTCTTATATGTAAATTACGGCACGTCAAAAAGAAGCAAGATTAATTTGAACACTTTATACATGAGGTGTAGTAGGTACTTACTTGCGATACAAAATGCGTGAAAAATTCAACTTATATGCTGCAAACAGATACATATTACTACTTACTTATTACCGTTAGTACTACATAGGATTAGGTATCGAATGAAATTATACACCGGTACGTTTTAATTACTTTCACTATTAATTTTTTTTTGATTATTTTCGTGTATATTTTGAAAAAAAAAATTACTTAGGTAAAGAATGAAGAATAGACGTGTCAGGAAGTATGTCCAGATATTAGATACTTGTAATATACAAATGCTCGAGCTAGAAAACTTGTTAAATCGAATTAAAAATTCCATTTAAATTAGTTTAATTTATCATTATTAAAAAAGCAGCCAACAACGCGTTTCCGCCTTATATACTAATTATATTGGTATTATTATGGGTTTTTAATAAATTATAACACGATACAAATACGAACGACGTTACCAATTAATCGATTACGTTTAATTTTTTCATATTAAGGACGCGTTCGCGTTGAATTGTTTTTTATTTACGATACCGAGAAGGATAAACGATCATGTCGAAACAATAAAAATTAATAGATTAATTGCAATTATCATAATGATAAGCGGGTTAAAATGGGTATTCGATTAGTGTTTCGATGCCCGCCGAAATACTCGCGCCACTTGACCGAGCTCTCGTAACGCACGTTCGTATTTTTTTTACAGTCGATAAAAATTGTGGTAAATTGAAACCATTTGACGGGATCCGGTTCGGATGCGCTGGCCGCTGCGGCGTCGGCGGTGGCTGCCAAAAGTCGTAAAATTTTAAATGATACTTGATGAGTTAATTTGTTGGCTGGAAATTACCGGTAGGTAGGCGGTGTTTTTTTTTCGAAAGATATGTCTGAAGCGCCGACGTGTAATAATACATCTTGTAATTTAAATCTCAAGGCGATGAAAAGGTTTAAAAGTGGGAAATGTGCCTATCTGCTGCAGCAGCCTTGAGTGAAAGTTGGAGGCATTTTGGTGTGGATTTGAAATCCGCGTGGAAAAAGTCGAAGCTTCGAGTATAAATAATTGTAAGCTCGTGTGATGGAAAATCCAATATCGAATTAACCAATCTCGTATTTGTTGCGAACAAGTTGGCGATGTAGGTATTTCGCGAACTGACTTGGAAAATAGTTTTTTCCAATATAAATCACCGCAGACAACACGTCGCAGTCGCGTCTTGTATTTTTATATGATGAAATAATGAGATGGATGAAAAAATACACGTACACGGTTTTATTACGATGCATACTTCGACCTTATGTCTATGATTGTATGAGCGTAGGCTGGCAGAAAGATTACACCAACAACATCCTCGGTCCAGCGACCAATGATGAGAGAGTATTTACTTGTAAGTATAATTTCTGGGCGGGAATAAGATGCTGAACCAGCGGCTTGTTTCTTAATAATATTTAAACTAGTTGAAGACTTCTTGTTTATCGGGATTCGCTTCAACGCGTCTGTGGATTAACGGTAGATGTCGCTAGGCTACGATTGTGCCCAGCCCGGATATTTGTCCAATCAATAGAGTGGTGTAGGTTTGGTCGTGATTTATGGAAATTTTCCGAGGTGATGTGGAATATTTATGGGGGTTTTTAGTTCTAAATTGAGGTGAGTTTTTTGAGATGGGGAAATTTTAATTGAAATTGCGAGTGGAAAATTTTCAGAGGTGATATGATTTTATTGAGGGGTATTCAAAATGATATTCGGATTTAGGCGATTAACTATTTTTAGCCACTTTCTGGAAAACCTGGAAAAGTAAGGGAATTTTGATAATCTGGAAAAGTCAGGGAAATGTCCGGGAATTTTGGAATTAGAAAAAAAATCAAAACAAGGATGAATCATCAAGAAAATCGTTTTTTTTGCTTATTCAGGGTGTTCATTCTCTGGAAAACCTGAAAAAACGAGAAAAGTCATGTAATTTTAGTGGTCTGGAAAAGTCAGGGAATTTTGGAATTTTTTCTAAAATTTTTCGAAAATCCAGAAAAAAGATAATTCATTCAGAAAAGTGTTTCTTTACTTAGGTATTTTTAAAGTTTTCAAAAAATTTCGGCATCTTTTATCTGATTTTTTAATTCACTGAAAAAGTACATTTTACCGAAAAAATCGTATTTTTTTTAGAAAATTACAGTTACTGACCTTTTCAAAATTCGCCGAAAATTGAAAAATCAATTTAAGCTGCTGAAATTTTAATCTGAGAGATTCTGTTACTTGCTCTTTACAAAAATCGCATTTTTGTTGACTGTAATGTACAATAAAATTGATATTCAAAATGCATGAATTTATCCATTAAATTATGAATTATTTTTAAAAAAATTTCCCTCGCTACGCTCAGGGTAATTTGCATTTTTTTTCCTACAGAATTTATTTAAAATCTCAAGTTTTTTGAAAACTTACTTTTTAATTAGCTGTGATGAGAAAGAAATGCCATGATGATTGATGCCTTTGACCACGATGTTGAAAAAATAGGTAGGATATGCCGATATGGAACAGAATTCGAAATAATTTGCCATGTTTTGGAAAACACGGACGAGGGAAAAGTGGTAAATTTTCATCTTTTGAAGATATTTTTTCTCAAAAATTTTCGCCTTCGCTTCGCTCGGGCTCAATACGTTTATACTTGAATGTTTTCATGAAATGATTTATGTTTTTTACCTCCTCATTGACTTTTTATTGATTGGTGCAAACTAAAAAATTTCAAGGGATTGTGTGAACTGTGAATTTATAAATTTGAGGCATGTGTTTTTCATTTGGGGGAGGGGGATAAAATGTGAAGAAATTTTTGAATTTTCAGCACGGAAAAATCCGAATTTTCATTCACTTGATTTGGTAAACAGTTGGACACCCTGGCATAATTAATTTAATTTTTCAAAGCTTAATTTTGCGTTGGAATGCTTAGTTTTTTCTTTTTATTTAAAATTTTTTGTGAGTAATAAATTCCAATTTTGAAATTTTTTTGGTGAAGGGGAGTTGGGTGGGCTTAAAAATATTCAGGATTGAATTTGAATCGTTTTTTGGCCAGAATAGGACCATCTAAAGATCTCGTAAAAAGTATCTAATAGTGATTTTGAAAAAAAAATCGCTAGACCCCATGCATTTTATATTATTCTTATGCAAAATTTCGGAATATAAGTACATCACGTGAAAAAATTACCCCCCCTTTCCCCTCGTGGTTTACGAATATAATATTTAAAAGGTTTGGAAAAATTCGAAAAATCGGCCTGGAAAACCTTGAAAAGTCGGGGAAAATCATTTCTGAAAGATAGTGGGCACCCTGTTATTTTGTTAGACTATAAATTTTTCACGAAATTTTACCCTCGCTCCGTTTAGGCCAAAATTTCACGTCTTTTGAGTGATTTTTCTATTCATAATTTTTTGTTGACCGTGATGTACAAAAAATTTGGTATTGAAATATGCGTCTTTGTCCATTCAATTATGAATTTTTCAAAAAAAAAATTCCGCGCTAAACTCGTGGGTAATTTACACCCTTTCTTTTTACAAAATTCATTTAAAATCTAATTTTTTTTTGGAAACTTAGATACTTTTCAATACGCTGTAATGAGAAAAGAATGTCATGAAGCCTTTGATCACAATGTTGAAAAAAAAGGGGAGGAAATGGAAGAAATTTCGAAATTATTGGTCACGTTTTGGAAAACCCCAATGAGGGAAAAATGAAGAATTTTCAACTTTTGAAGATCTTTTTTTGCTAGAGTTTTTGCCCTCTCCTTGCTCGGTTTCAGCTTTCAGCACATTAATGTATCTTCACAAAATTATTGATATTTTACTCCCTCATCGATTTCTTATTTATTGGGACACGCCGAAAAGCGAAATATGCTGTTTCCCGCTGATGAAATTTCCGAACAGTTTTTTTCCCGAAAGCGTTTTACCTAAATGAATTTGTTGAATACAAATTTTTCCTGGTATTTTGGTGTAATTTATAACGGCTTATACCTAGTGAAGTATGGCTCATAAAAACTAAAACAATGTTACCATGTGTTTGTATGTAGTATGGTTTCAATACTCCTGTCACTTAAATGAACCAGACTTTAACATTTTCACATTTTCATAATTTTCATTTATTATGAAATGTTGTAGCTTACAAATAGTTTACAGTTTGAACATATGTGCGACTTAAAATTTCAGCGGATGAATAAGTTTTAAAATATTTTGACGTCTGTTTCGTGCACGCGACAATTTTTTCTCTAAATTAAGGTGAAAAAATTTCGACGTTGATAATTTTCCAAATTTCCACGTTTCACTTTCGTTTGAAAACGCCCAACGAAAAATTTAATTTACTTTGAACTTGACTAAATGTGTGTGTTCGTATTTCGATTTGACAGTTGTCACAATGAATTGAAGCATGTACCTAATCTTTAATTTGAAAAATATTGATGAGGCTTTTTGTTAAATATCAAGGCTTGAAACCAACGTCAAAGTTATCTCGAAAAATTTGACAAAAAATGTCAAATTTGCAATTTTTATGGATAAAAATTTTGAACAGTTGGAGATTGAAAAAAGTGATAGCTGATTAAGTGCATTTTTGTAATTTTTGTATATTTTTTCTGAAATATGACAATGTCATTATGTGAGATGAATGTGTCTGCGTTTTAGTGTACGGTTTTTGGTGTGGAATGCTTAGTTTACCATCTGTCCCACTTTGCTATACCTAATATCAACTTTGAAAAATTTCAAGCATTCGATATCGCGTGTTTAGTATTCTGAGCTTTGAAAAAAAAACATAAATATTTTTGCTTAGGTTTATGGAATTCTTATAAAAAATTGAAAAAAAAACTTGACTTTTGAAAATGTACATATAATGAATCTTGTTTTCCTTTTTCTTCTTCTGTCTTCAAGTCTCTTCTTTGATAATTTTTGCCTAGATTTGCCTCTTGTTAGTTCCTGCAATTATACATTCGATGTTTAAATGGAAGTGTAAATTTTTTGGTAGGTATATGATAAAATTTTACCAAATTAAATATTTCTATGCGCAAAAAATGTTTTATTTGGTTGATGAATTTTTCTTGAAATATGTACCTAGTATTGAACAAAACTTTACTTGTACTGGAGTCGATATTTGAGTGCCATAAGTATGGTATATAATTTACTGAGTTGACTCAAATTGTCTAACCGATCCAGAAAATGACAAAAGGGTGCTGCAATTTAAAAAAAGTGATGGAAAATTTCTGCATTTGATTAAAAATTATTCAAACGGTTGATTTCGAGGGTGTTAAGTGTAAGTACAACTGAAATGCTGCCAAAATTCCCCTCAATTTTTGTTGATTTTTTCCACCCTACAAATGTATTTCTCAAAATTTTTCCCTCGTGTTGCTGGGGCAAATTTTTCGGGGTTTTCATAAATGTGAATATTCATATGTATGGTATAGGTATCAAAATCGTCACAATTTTTTTAATTCGGTAATCTTCGGTAAAAATTGACGAAAAATTGAATTTTACGTTTTATCTTTGTATGCAGATCTTTGACAATGAAGTATGAATTTTTCAAAAAAAAAAAAGATATAATATCCTGCTGCTTCTGATCATGATTCTATTAAAAAAATAAAAAAAAACAAGAAAAGTTACAGATTTTTTTTAAAAAAAAGCTTCGTGGTAAAAGAAGTATATGGGTAAACATGGGGAGGAGGAGGGAGTAAATCTTACCTATTAAATAATATATACATACAAAAACAGTAGGTACGAATTTCTGACATTCCGTACGAATCGTGAAAACATTTACATTCAACCTTTGAGAAGGTGAATTTTTTCAGGAGAGAGGGCAAACATCATAGTGAAGTCACTTTAGTCACTTTTCACATCTCAAAAGCCACTTTTTTCTAATTTTTTAGGTAAAAAATACTCTTTTTACTCATTTTCAAGTCATGATTACTGTTTTTTAAACTTTTTCCTGAAATTTAAGGTTGCTTATATCGTTTTAGTTGGTTTTCGAAATTTTGGTTGACCCTATTAAAACATTTTAGTCACTCAAAAAATTAAATTTTTGATCACTTTTTAGTTCCTCTTAAGTAACTTTTTTGATCGAAATTGTTCACTAAAGGTGAGGTACTCTTTTTGTTACACTGAAAAAACAACTAAATAAATTTTATCCAAAAAAATAATAACGAAACACCATTCACAAAATTGATAAAATTTATCATTTTTTGGATAGAATTCATCATTTTTTTAAACACTTTTTATTTATTCTTCATTTCTCATTTTTTTCAGTGTAAGAATTTTGCTGTGATGCCTGAGAGGGGAGCGAAAATATCTCGCCAAAAGTTCTGCAAATATAAATACCCCAGTTATTGCAAAAATTTTACATTTCGTACCAGAAATTTTATTAGACAGTAGACAACTTGTGATGATTTATTTCCATCCCTTAAAATTGAAAGAAATTGGAAATTGGAACTTTCATTTTATTACAAAAACATATTTAGGAAAAATGAAGGAAAAAGGGTCTAAAGCCTAAACCCTCTCCGATGATTCGAAAAAACAACGATAAAAATTATTCCTCCAATAATCATTCTTTGATACGATTCTAAATTGAAGAAATAGGTATCGTCATGAAAAATCAATTTTTTCTCAATTTCTGAAAAAGTGAATAAGCTATTTATTCATTTATTCCGCACAAATCATATCTTCTGTCAACATTTCGCTGCTAAAATTGTATAAAACTGAAATTTCATAAATTCACCAAGTATCAAAAATTCAACTCCAGCTGTTAAAAATTGGGAGATAAAATGTTTTCGAGGCGCTTTTCATGCTATTCAGTTTTCATTTTAATCTGATAGTCTGAAGCTACTCTCTTGATTTGAATTAGGCAAAAACTTAAGATTGACTGATTGAAATCGACAAAATTGAGTCGCTGGATTGGCAGTGAAATTCCACTGATTCCACTGTTAATCTGTGAAATTTGACCGCCAATCAGTGAAAAATTACTGATTCAATTAGTGAATTTTCATTTTCGAATCAGTATTTTTTTCCTAACTAGGTACTGAAATGAATCAGTAATTAACTACTGAAATGAATTAGTAAAAATTTCAGTAATTAAGAAAAAAATTACTGATTCAAAAATGAAAATTCACTAATTGAATCGGTAAATTTTTCAATGATTTTCATCAGTGACTCAATTCTGCCTTTTTTAATTAGTCAATTTCTCTGATTTATATTGAGAGAGTAAGGTGCTTCTTTGTTAGAACTAGATTTTACAATTTTCATATTTTATTTTTTTGTGAAATATGTACAGGTTGCCTAAATTTTAGGGGATTTAAATTCAGTCGTAACTGATGAGTGATAACTCATACTTACCCTCATAGAAAAATACTACTGGTATTTTCGTATTACTAGTTTTACTACAAGTTTTCAGTAGTAAACTGGTGGTTTTTAACAAAAACTAGTCGTAAACTAGTGGTTTTTTGGTAAAACTAGTAGTAAAACTAGTAATACGAAAATACCAGTAGTATTTTTCTATGAGGGTAATCAAATCAACTCCCTTTTAAAAAAAACCGCGAACTTTCGTTTGATTTTTTAAGAATGGAAAAATCAAAGATTTGAAGCCAATTCAAAGGCTTCTCCTAAAATAAAAGATTTAGAAAGAGTTTCGAATTAAAATAAAGAAATATTTCAAAGATAGGTACTCGTTCCTGTTTCTCTTTTGATAGAAATGTCAAAATAGAAAAACACACTCATTCTTGATTTCGAGTTTTTTGAGCAGAATAGGAAGAAAGAACTGTCGAAAATTTTCGTCCATTTCCTTCGTTTTTATTTATTTTCTGCAGTCGTTCAACTTACGTATTCCACAAAAAAAACTTCCATAGCATACCTACAATGTACGTTACGTATAATTACAAATACTTGTAAACTAATCAACATTTTGTTCTTTTTTTTTTTTCAGCACCTAATAGCTATGTACATACCCGATGTGAACATTTTCCTCGGTTATTCGTATCCGAATCAGAATTCCGAATGCGGCCAACACACGGGTAAGTTTCCATAAAATTCATAGTTCTGCTTCCTCGTTACATTTCGTTGCGAATGTTTAATTTTAATTTCTTTTCGAAACTCGAGCTGTTCGTATATACAAATAAGTACTTCCTAAATAAGTATACAAACCTCAGAGAGTAGATACGAGATGATTAGGAGTCTCTCGGTGAATAATACCTACTTCCAAGTTTTTTTCAGCATATGTAGAGTCTTATTGCATCAGCGCCATCGCCTATCTAATTATATTTAATTTAATGGTTGCCGGATTTCGTATTCGACGTATTCGTATTCTCATTAAGTAAATGCCATTATATAAATATTCTATTTGTTATAGAGAGGTAAAATTATATAGTACGAAGGTGTATATTTTACTAGAATTTCATAAAATCACCATAAGTAGGTGCTACTGACGTAGGGCATATGAGGAGAACAAGTTCCAATGTACTTGTAAAAGTGAGAAATACTCGTAAAAACGAATGTGTGGGTTAGGTTAATTCGAAAATGATAATTTTCCATTTCTTCTGTGCCAACGACAGTGTAGAGTAGATAGGCAGATATCTCGTAGCCGGCTAATTCGGGCATTTTGAATTCGTATTAAAAATAATTACCAAGATTGACGTACTATATTAGTGTATTTTGTTGTTTTAATTAAGTATATGTATAATTCGGCACGTCTGCTGCGGTTACGTTTGGTTTATCAAACAGAACGTGCGCCGGCCGGAGGTTTTCACCGCAGATGAGGGCATACGAGACAGAGGTGGGCTAATTTACAATGTACATATGTAGGTAGATTTTTATTTATACGTGGTACAATATGTGTCTATGATGGATTGAAAAAATAAATGAAATGAAATGAAGGAAGAAACACAATGTATTAGAGAACGTACCGTAGAGACGACCACCTGTTTTGTGTTTTTTTTCCCATTTTTTATTTAATATCGCCGGAACATGTATCGGAAACAAATAGGTATAAGAACTTGTCGACGAGGTGATCGCCTAGCCCTATTTTTTTACCCGACTGTCTCTCTCTAATTAACCAATTAGTCGCTCAGTAAACCACTGGCGTATTTTCCGGTTAGTTCACAGATAATACCATTTGTCGTTGGGGAGTCAGTTATCACATGTTTATCTCGCAGTTTGCTTCGTTTGGCTTAATTAAATTACAATTAGCTCGTGTCAAAGTGGAAAAGTATACAATATGCCATATAATGACGCGTTACGCAAAATTGAACAGTTACTCGACGTTATTGGGTGGCAATTTATTTTAATTAAAACGAATTTTTTCACCTGTTTTACACGCCGCGTCGAGCGATTTGCGAGTCTTAAAATCGCGCTACCTTTTCGTACGCTGATGCTGGCAAACGCGATGAGGTTTAATTGCTTCGTGAGGTTTTGTGCCCCCTCCCCCTCGGCGGGGTTATGCTTGAGACGGTGGCGTCGCGAACTAAATTAATGTTGGGTAATTAGCGAGTGTAATTTGTTTCTTATTCGAATCTTTATTTTCGGTTAATTAAATAAGCACGTAATACGAATAAGTATGAATGCTGCGTGTAGACGTGCTTTATACGAGAATGGCGTAGTTGATTTCTAAATACCTCTATTAAGCCTTTTGTGTGGCGCTAGTTTTTGTACACGGATGTCACACTTGTAGGGGGCTCAGGAGACTCGAACCCCCCTTAAGCTCAACAAGGAGATTTTTTTATCATAAAAATGTCAGAGAAGAGTATGATTTAAAAAAAAAATTCTCTTAAATAAACATACCACTCAGTGGCGTAGCAAAGTATTTTTTCTGGAGGGGGGGGGGTGACATTCTCGATTTTTCCAACTTTGAAACTGAAATTTGCCAACTTTAGAGATGAAATCATAAGCGTGCCCAGAAATTATTTTAGGGAAGGGCTGAGAATTCGAGGAAAATAGGGGGATAAACGGATTTGAGCAAAGAAAAATTTGAAAATTGCGGAATTTTTAGGAACAAACAATCAACTCCTGAAATCTGAATTGGTAAAATTTACCTGCTTGAATCAGTGGAATGACTTTAACTGAGAATCAGTGATTTTTCACCGATCTTTCAGTCGAGTCAAAATGAATATTGATTTTTCCTGACAAATGGGAACTGATTGAGAAATCAATGAAAAATCATTAATTTTCAAAGAAAATCGTTTCACTGATTCTCAAAGGCAGAATTTCATTGAAGACTGATTCAGATTCACTTAAGAAAATATGATTAAAATATTACATTTTTTCGAAAAATCATGTTTGAATACCAAAAAAATGTACTTTTTTCACATTTTTATAAAAAATCTCCTTTCCGAGCTGGGGGGGGGGGAGCTCGAGCTCTTTGTGCCTTCCCGTTGGGTGCGCCTTATGGACGAAATGAAATTGAAGTAAAATCTAGGTTTCATAAAATGGTGTTGCAAAGTGTGCAGTGACGTACCGAAGTCTGAATATTGAATTGAGGGGGCAAAATCTCAGAATTTCTGGCTTGATTTTTGAAAAATTTTGAAAACCAATTTATTTAAGCACGAAACAGACTGACTTTTTGGGGGCGGGGATGGATGGCACAAATTTTCAGACTGAACTAAATTTTTTGACCGCTTCTCCCTCTCATTCAATTATTCATAGCTTTTCCCTGTGTAATTTCAATGTATCTATGTATCTACTCGAAGTTGAAAAAATCAGTGAAAATGGTCAATTTGTCCCTAACAAAGTAGGTAAGGGTGGAAAAGTTCGAGAAAAATTATATTTTATTTTTAAAATTTTGTAATTTCAATGGAAATGCGAGCGAAATGAATTTGGCCCGAACGATACGAGGGCGAAAATTTTATAAAACCTCAAGTTCAGGGCGAAATAAAACAATGTTTTAGATTAATAAACTTGAGTAAAAAATTCATCACTTTTACTTTGAAATTATTGAGGGAGAAATATGATGAGGCCGAGCGCAGCGAGGACAAAGCTTTTAAAAAATTTTATTTTCAAACATCGAAAATGAGTTTTGAGGAGAAAAAAATACAATAAGGCCTTAAAATTAGGTGAATAGAAATAATTTTGAGAAAAACTACGAACAAAATCACTTTTGCATGATGTCGATAAAATACGTACAATAAAGCCGAGCGCAGCGAGGCCAAAGTTTTTGAAAATTTTAGAATTGGGAGGTATAATTTCAGAGTTGGTAATTTCTGAAAAAGCGATGTTTACCCCAAACATTTTCTTATTTTTGGTCAAATTTGCCAACTTTTCTCATTTTGAGACGAATTTGCCAACTTTTTCTACTAGCATTGTATGTGGGGGGGGGGGCGAGTCGCCCCCCAAACCCCCATTCGCTACGCCCCTGATACCACTCTTCAAATTTGAATCAGCTGAATTTGCAAAAATTCTGTCTTTTAGTCAGTAAAATAATTTTCATTGAAAATTATTGTTTTTTCACTGGGTTTCGGTCAAAAATTACTAATTTCTCAGTTAATGTCTCATTTATCAGAAAAAATCAGTAATTTTGACTAAAAAAAAATCATTAAATCTCGCCATTTTTCAACTTTTCTTCGCTCAAATTCAAATCTGTAGGTAGGTATATTATTATTTTTCTACTGAAAATACCCCAACTACTCCAGCCCCACTGAAATAACAGGTTACTTCATTTTTTCATTGAATTTTGACACCCCCATTTTTTCTCAAAATCTGAGTCCCTCCTTACATAATTTCTGGATGCGCCTATGCACACTTGGTGAAATTCACTAATACTTATGAATCAGTGATAATGATACGTGACCTCTCAAGCGCAAAGATGGCGCAAAGGTACCACAAGTCGGATTTTTAAAAATCGATTTTTTTGCGATTTCGATAACTAGAGACCATCTTCTTTACAATGAGACCAAAACGAGCCCCCAACCTCTAAAATTCTCGATTTTATAGGCATTTGAAGTTTGAGTACCAAAAAAGTTCATTTCGAGAAAAACAAGCTTAAAGTTGAAAGAACAAAAGTCCTGGTTTTTTTCTTTTTAAATTTTTTTCTTCCACATAAATATAAAAAAATGAATAAAATTAAACTTATTTCAGTTAAAAATGAACATTGTAAATTGGAATCGACTAAATTTTTCTCAAAAATACGTAATTAAAAATATTTCATGAGCTGAAAAAGTTCCAAAAATAGTGAAAAAAATCGTTTTTTTCATGTTTTCAAAAAAAAATTTACCACTTCCGGGCCGAGTTTTGATCTGTGACTTCGGGATATTGTAGTACACATGTCAAACCACCAGAATCCGCTAAAAAACGATTTTTTGATTTCTTAACCAAAATTCACATTTTCGTCTACATATAACTCGAAAAGTTGTTTTCCAACTTGTGGCCCATTTGCGCTTGAGAGGTGACAATATGCTAAAATTCCATCAACACCATGGACGAAACTTGGGAAAAAATCTGGGGAGGGGGAGTGAAAAATTTGCCGACTGATTTTATTTAAAAAAAGATAAATTTGCCGATTCATATTTTTTTTTTAAAAATGAAATTTTCCGACCAGTCGTACCTATTGAAATTAATAAACAGAAATTCGTGTATTTTTCGTGCCACTTTTCTAACTTCTAAAAAAAACTATAGGTACCTACTGCTTAATGACCTCCTCCTAAAAAAATCGAAATTTTTTTGAAAATTCCATTCGAGATCGCCATTAAGTTTCTTGATAAATGAGGACAATTTTTTTCCGTTTCTAAATGAAGAATGCATCCAAAAGCTGAAATTTCTCCATTTTTTAAATGAATATTGATGAAGGGGAGGCGAAATCCTCAACTCCTATTTTTGATATATAGTTTTTGGGCTTTATATGCCCGGGCGAAGCGAGGGCTAAGCTTTGAAAAATTGATGATTTTCAGAAAGAAAATAATTCGTTTTTTAATGATTTATTGTCCGAAAAAAATTTATAACTTTGGAATAAAAATGTCGTGCTCTTCAATTTTTTTTAAAACGAAATTTCGTACTTTTTCGTGCGTGTTTGTACATATGAAAATTTGCCGACTTTATGAGAAAATTTCTTTGAAAAGTCGTCAAATTTTGTACCTACAGAAAGCAAATTTTTTTGTAAATCGGCTGATATTCAAAAATTTTACAATTTTTAACAAAATTTACCGAATTTTAAAGAAAATTTACCAAATTTTTGAGAAAATATGAGTGAGGGATGTACCTCCCACACACCCCATGTTTCGTCTCTGCCCAACCCAATGAACTTGCTCTATGAGTGACTGACGACAACGAGGAAACTCGTTTGATCTGGGTTGCATGTTTTTAAAGTTTGGAGGGACATTTTATTGCAATTCATTAGATATTATTTGAGGTACCTAGCTATACCTACTAGTGAAAAATATGCGAATAAAAAAATTGTTCAAACTGACGTTTTGAATGGTGAACCTCGCAGGAAAGAACATTTGGAACAAAAAATGTGATGTACATTTTTTGTTGCAACGCATGAAGTTAGTTTGAACAGTTTTTTTTGTCAGTTTCTGCGTTAAGCCATTTTCTGCCAAAATCCTGGGACTCGAAGTCACAAAAAAGACATAGTTAGTGAATTTCACCAAGAGCAGCACAAAAGGGTTCACTAATTCTGCGTTTTATTGAATTTGATATCATCGTTTTGATGTTGAGAAAGAATTCTTTCAAGGGTTGAGGGATTCCTGAAGTACCAAAGCTCTTGCTACGAACTTTTTCAAATTTTCCAAAAATCTGAGGATCAATATTAGGAAGGAATTAGTAAAAAGTTAAGTTTCAGATTTCCATGCTAAAAAAATCAAAAATTATAAATAAAAGGTACCTACTCAATTTTTGTTGAATTCTAGTGACAAATTTTTTCAAAATGACCTCAAAAATACGTGGTAAAAATTTAAGATTTTTTGATCGACGCCCCCCCCTCCCCAAACAGTAGCTCAAAGTTTCAAAATGTTGATTTTTTGAAAAAATATATTTTTTAGCTTTCTTAAACGTATCTTGCCTATTATTACTATTAGCATATTATTACATACCTAATTATTAGGTATACGTTCTGAAATTAATACGAGATGGTTTCGTTAAACGAAATTTCTTCAATTAAATTTTAAAACCTGTAAAAATGGAAAATAATTTTGTAGTTTGGCCTATATGTCCATCTTTAGCGAAAAAACAGCCCCTTAATATTGATCAAACCTTATTACATTATTGTATTTTTTATTCGATTTCAAATCACGAATTTTTTTCATTTTTCGGTTAGCTATAAAACAAAAAATCAAAATCTTGAAACTATTGTGGTTTTTTTGAAAGTGCAAAGTGGAGGGGGGGGGGGGGGTAAATATGGACGAAATATTCAAGTTCATAGTTCATACCACATTTGTTTAAGATCATTTCTCGACAACTTTCTGCCAGGGTCTATCAAAATTCGAAAAAATCATGAAACGACAAATCGTGATGTTCACTTATCTATCGAGATAGTTGAACATTGATGAACCAGGGTTTAATTATTGGAGGAGCTGAAAATCGAAAATTCCCTACTAAAAAGGAATTTTCTCCAAGTTTTTTGCTAAAATAGAAATTTTCAAAAAAAAAGTCATTACTGAAATTTCTTAACTCAAACTTAATCTTTTCTACCAAACCGAGATGCAATTTTGCCATTATGAAGGGAAAGTCGCTCCTTCTGCACTTCTGCAGTCTTCACCTTCACTTCAATGCCTAATTGTTCAGATTTTCGAATGACTTCAAGAAGTACATAATAAAAAAGTAAAAAATTTTTGTTCAAAAATTTTGGTAAAATTTCGAGAAAAGTATTTCAAAGTTAGTATAATAAATCCACCTAAAACATTGTGTAAATTTTTCAACAAGTGTTGAAAAACATGGCATAATTATCTGTATTTTTCATTAAAACCACAACTTTTCGAAAAAAAATAATTTTCTACTCACAGGGCAATTACTATTTTACTATTTTCTCTGAAATTCAAAGGGGGAGACGCGGAGAGAGGATGGTCAGTAAGTAGTTGAGTACCTAATAATGAAAATCATGAAAATTTTGTATTTAAAAAAAATACCTATGAAATATATTTTTTTGAGATTTAATCGACAATGAAACACTCAGATAAGACATAAAAATTTCCCAAAAAATCAAGAAACTCAATTTTTGAACTTGAATGGGCACCATGTCCCAGAATATGCCTTATCCTTAGCTATATGATGCAGTTAGACATTCGTCAGTTGACTTTAAATTTTCACAACGTTTACGACTTGAACAAAGTGTGGCATGATGTGTATTACTCATTATCAGTTGAGAAAAAAAGATATACTATTAACGTGTTTACGTCGAAATGAAAATGTAAAGTTTCAATTTGCAGGTGCGTCAAGCAGACGCGTGTGAATTAAATTGCAAATTGTGACTGAAAAATTATCGCCATACTGTAACTTTTTGACAGGATTGTCTAATTCATGGTGTACTCTGCAATGAGTCACGTAAGCAAATGTTCGCTGTGGTGAGACTGATTGGTGTGTAGGTGAATTTTTCTCCGTTGTAGGGTCTAACGAAAAAGTAAATTTTTTAGGCTGTTTTTCTGTACAGTACTTCATCACTCGATGAATGTTCGAAACAAAATTCAAGAAGATGTGAAATGTGAAGACTGGAGTAATCTCTGTTTAGGGAACAGATTTGTGGTATTTTTAGTTGCATCAATCAAGCCGAATACATTGATATGAGTAAAAGATGCGGAATACCTATTGGAAAAAATTCAGTTTTTAGATTTTTGAAATTCAAATTTTGTTACATTCATTTTCTATAATAATTTTTACTTCGGTGTAAGGTGGAAATTTTCAAACTCCGAGACTCTTTTCTCCTTGCCCTCTTCTATACCTCTAGACCTAGCTATGAATTTAAGCCTATTGATGATCATTTCATTAATTGTTTTGCACCTATTTTGAAGTGTATTTTGACTTCGTCGAGAACTCATTCTAGCTATTCTATGGAAGTAAAAATAAATAATTCAGCGAATTTTGGTAGAAAATTTTTTTGTACCTCTCTTCCATACCTAGATCTTATTCTTAAATCGCCTATTGAGCACAATTCACTATTTAGCTTAAAGTTAATCGTATTTCTTCACGATCTGTGTTGATATTATTCGAGAAAAAATATTAAAAAATTTTCCTGCCAGACAGTAAATTAAATTATGTACGATGGAACAAACCAACGGACATAGGACAGTTAAATTTATCTATTTTTAATGTTCGTTTTTATGATGAATTTCGAAATTTACGTCGTTTGAGAGTATAAAAACATGGGCTTCTTTAAGATTTTTCAAGAAGTTGAAATTTGTTATCAGTACCATATGAAAGATGTCTGATGTATTACGTGTCCTTTAGTGAATTTCAATTTTAAAAATTTTCAAATTTTTCATATTAAAATAAATTTTAAATAAATAGGTGCCTAGTATTAAAAATTTCTCAATTGATGAAATTTTCATCAATTTTGATGTAGAGTTTATTTATTTTTAAAATATTTTCAGTGAAATTTTTTCCCATACTTTATGTTTGGGCGAAAGAAAAAAAAATGCTTTGAAGTGATCTGATTTCAGTGAAATATTTTGTGTTTTTTTCTTCTTCATAAAATTCTTTTTTTGGAAGGGAAGCAGTAAAAACAACTATAACGACTCAATCTTTTTTTACGTTTGAAAAACTTTAGCACTATGAATGCCACATCCAATTTTTATATGTATTAGGTATAAACTAATCGTAATTAATGACTTATAATCAAGCATAAGTGACTACCTATTCAATTTCGAAACATCTTTGGTAAAAAATTTCATTATATTAAATGCATAAATACGAAAGTAGTTTTGCTTTCATATGGAATTTCGGCGCCTACTCTCATTTTTTTCTCTTCCGTTTCCATTTCATTGATTCGATGCCAAAAGTAACCAGGAAACAGGAAAACTGCAACTCGAACACCATAACTTATTATTATACATATAGGTTTAGGTTAGGGATCTGCTATGGAATAATATTTTTCAAAAAATATTCATGCCGATAATTTTCTGTCGTCGAACGATACTGTAAGCTCGCTGAAAGTACTAGTTTTTTTCCTGAGTTTCCACGACCTACAAGTTCGGCTGATGTTTCACGAAATGAGTCGTTCACATATGTAGATCGACATTACAGTCGTTGATATCTGAAACAGAAATTCAAGGTCAAGTGTTAGTAAATTTCAGAGCAACACAGTTTTGAAGTACGTAAATCGGCACTTGTTCATACGTTCTGGTTACGTTTAACTAAAAGATGAGAAGAATTTCGAAAAATGAATGTGTGGTGAAAAGTCAGAAATTGTGAATTTGATTTCGCTAATTACATAAAGTCACAAATTAATTTTTTTGTAGCATTGTTAACTTTTTTAAAAATAATTCCTACGATCCTGATTCTTCCTACGGATTATTCGACTGTTTTTTACTAGTGTCAGAAATTGAATTATTTCACTTTCATCGTTTGAGAAGTCTCGAATTTTAATTTTGCGAATCTATGCACGAAGTTCATTTATTGACCTAGTCTAGATGCATTCATCAAAATTTACTAAAGAGGAGGGTAAAAACGGAAGAAAGATAATTACAGATATTTATTTTTTCAGAAATGTAATCAAGATTTTCCAAGAGGGAAGGGGAAATTTAGGTGACTAATGAGTTTTGAGATGATGTCAGAAAATGAGAAAAAAAAAACAAGAAATTGGTTACACTGATCTAGACATCTTCGGCCTCATGAGAAAGGATTATAAGCTCCTAAAGGATTATCTTATGAGGCTGCAAAAAAACTCTGGCGAGTATATCATTTTCAACTGTTCTCTCATTCATATCATAAGTCAGTGAAAAAAAATTTAAAAAACTCTGAAACATGGTCGAAATAAATCACTCAAATTACAAAAATTTATTTTAAAACAGTTACGGTAATTTTGATGGTTTTTTCTTGACTTCTATTTTGACTGTTCATCGCTTCATCAGTGATTCTTCACTGATTCGGAATGAAGTGATTTATCTCAGAGAGCAGTAACATAATTACAGGTTCATAATAAACTTGATTTCGTGAATCGTAATAAATTATTTGAAAAATATCCATCATCAGATAGGTACTTTATATAAAAGAGAAAATTTCACGAAAAAGGATATTCAAAAACTGAATTTTCTAAATTTGTTTCTGTTATATTTAAAGAAAGGGTCGGGTTTCCGTCATCCCCCTCTCCGGATACGTTTCTGCTAAACTTGGATCACATTTTTTAATACCTACATAATTTTATTTTGTGGCATCGACATTGAAAATTTCAGCTTGGTCAGAGAACTAATGTTTGCTTGAAACCAAAACTTCCTCAATATTTCCTTATGTGCAAGCTCAAAGTTAAAAATCCTGATCGTTTAAAATATTCATTGTATATAAAATAGCTTAATGATTTAGTGTTATAGCCGAATTGGCTGATCTTCAAAAATAGTAGTATATGAGGCTTGAGGCACTTAGGTAAACTTGGTTATTTACGAGTATACTAAAACTTCACAAAGTGAGGATGATAAAATTCAAACTCGCGTGTCGTGATAATTTTCAGATATAATTTTTTTGAAAAAGATTTTTTGAAGCGTCGTAGCTTTAAGGGTTGGCGATTTGAAAAAAATACTTAAATATTCTGCAAAAAATATTTCAAAAACTATTTTTTTTAAAATTGTATCTGAAAATTATCACAACACGTGAGTTTGCATTTCATCATCCTCACTTTGTGAAGTTTTAGTGTACTCGAACGCCGGACACTTGGGTATGACCTTGAAGTGTACCCAAGTGCCCCATATACCACTCATACCATCATCAAATAAAACAACCCACAGTTCTTTACATTGTTTATAATGCTGAAATAGGGTATCTAAAAAAAGTGTTCCTCATGGCTGCCGCAGGTTCCCTTTTGCTTCATTAATAATTACAGCAATAAATATTATAAATTTAAGTATAATTACATACCCTGTTTGTTGGAAATTTTCTTATGTTCTTTTCTTAGTTCTCTCTTCACTTAAGGACTAGCATCTTTTACGTAAGCTAAAACAAATCAAAGCGGTGAGGAAATCGCAATTTCATTGGGCGAAAAGTATTTTACGATTTAGTTTGTTACTTACGAATTACGATAGAGGAATTCATTCGCTTCCTAAAGATTCTGGACTTCTGCAAGAGGATCTGGTTTCCCTCCTAACATCTTCTGAAGTTTCTTCGCTGCAGATAGCGGGTCCATTCCTCCAAATATTTTCTGGATTTCTTTGAGTTTCGCTATAGATTCGGAGTCCATATTTCCCAACTGATCATCTAAATTGTAACCATACATAGGCCTATAGGTATATATGTATATACACACATATGCAATACCTTGTGGTGCCCAGGTCTTTAAGAGTCATAGTGGTGCCCACCTTATATACAGCATTATTATATAAACATAGTATACTAGTGCATCCAGACTGGGCACCACAAGGACTATATACCATAAGCTCTTGTGTATATAAAAATTTGACTATTCACGAAATTCTCGCTAAGATTTTCATTAAGTACTTCAGAAGATAATTACATTATCTATCAAATTAATTTTGTCTACTAAGTAATGGGTTAATTTCGATTGGAAATGAAGCAAAAGAAGTATTTCATAAATTAAAATTTTGAAAGTGAAAAATTGTTTTGATCAAAAAAAATACCCTAATCTAGTTCTCTCAGTAATTAAACTTCTCCGTATATCAAATTTGTATGTAATCGATAGTAAGAAAAAGTTCAATTAAGTAATGTAATTTGATTTTTTAAAAAATGATTAAAAATATTTTTGATTAATACTACTTCTATTAAATGAAGCGGAAACCATTATACAGTATGACACAGTAGTCAGCAAGTTCAGCTTCAATAGCCGCTCGAAGTTCCCCAATGGTACCGCATGGATAGATTCTGTTCTCAAGATATCCCCATAGATAAAAATCGAGAGGGGTAAGATCTAAGATCACATGATCGAGCAGCCCATTCGATAGGGCCGGCCCTACCACGTGCTCTTGCCTCATCAGTGGTACCTAAACAAACAGTTTTACCAGATTTGAAAATGTTTGCACTAGAACGAGGGTTTCTCAACCTCATTGTAACTGCATCAAATTTTTTTTGGATTATACACCACATTAACACTGTAAAGCAATCAGTTCTAGATCAAGTACACACTGCAAATCAACTGTAGCAACAATATTTTAAATTTTCAGAAGAACAGTAGCAAAATTATACGTCTGTTCAGTATGAGACATTGTGACATAATGAAATAGTTACTTTGGGGTACAAGTATTTATACAAGAATCAAATTTCTTTTTGAACTTGCAGTTTTCACTTTCAACATCGATAACTAGAAATCCATATGGTGCATACCAGCAATTATTACACATTGTGCGGAACTTATCAAAAGTGAAATCTGTCACATACTCTGCAAACATTTGACGTAAATTAACTAGATCTTGTCTGATAGTCTACAGTCCAGACGCAGAAAAGTGCTCAGGAAAGTGAATATGCTATGCTTTTTTGGGGAACAAAAAAATCAGTTGGTTTTTTGTTGGTATGGTTGGGGTATTCACAAAAATGAGCATTTTCGATTTTTTCCGGGTTACTATAGGGGGCTGGAGCCTAAAAACTCCCATTTTTTCAAGTTGGCCGGGAACAAAATTTTTTTGCCATTTTGTAGCACATGCTCCCCCGAGTCCGAATATGTGTTTCATTTCCTTGGGCATGGTCACAATGGTCCCCTAGGGCCCCAAAGTGCGATTTTTGGTGAAATTTGGCCATTTTTGAAAGTAAAATGATTGTGTAGACGTCATAAAGCTCGCGGAACAAGAAAAAACCACCTTCATGGGGACATGAACTCATTCTGAACCGATTGAGCCTAAATTTTTGGAAAACGGCTGGCACAATGAGTAGCAGTCGAATTTTAAAGATGCGCCCCTCGGCGATTTCTCAAAAAAATAAAAAGCTACAAAATTTTTACAAAATGGCTATGCATGCGTGTAACATATCAAAATGAGGTAAAATTTCGCGAAAAATCCGAAAATGCCAATGAATTTTGATTTTGACCCTTCCAAAAATTATAAGGGGTGAAATTTGGTCAATTTTTGACCGATTTTGAAAAATTTTCGTGTTACCTATCAAAATGGGGTAAAATTTCGCGAAAAATTCGAAAATGGCAATGAATTTTGATTTTGACCCATTCCAAAAATTTTCAGGGATGAAATTTGGTCAATTTTTGACCGATTTTGAAAAATTGTCGTGTTACCTATCAAAATGGGGTAAAATTTCGCGAAAAATTCAAAAATGGCAATGAATTTTGATTTTGACCCATTCCAAAAATTTTCAGGGATGAAATTTGGTCAATTTTTGACCAATTTTGGAAAATTGTCGTGTTACCTATCAAAATGGGGTAAAATTTCGCGAAAAATCCGAAAATGGCAATGAATTTTGATTTTGACCCATTCCAAAAATTTTCAGGGATGAAATTTGGTCATTTTTTCACCAATTTTGAAAAATTGTCGTGTTACCTATCAAAATGGGGTAAAATTTCGCAAAAAATCCAAAAATGACTATGAATTTTGATTTTGACCCCTTCCAAAAATTTTAAGGGGTGAAATTTGGTCAATTTTTAACCGATTTTGGAAAATTGTCGTATTACCTATCAAAATGGGGTAAAATTTTCTGAGAAAACCAAAAATACCAATAAATGTATCATCTTTAGGCCATCTTTCAATTTATTTCTCTCGTGAAAAACAGTGCCATTTGTTTTGCGACCAAGATGGAAAATTTACATCCAAGGAAATTCCCGAATTATCCTGTGATCATGAAGAAGGCGATACTAAGTAAGGTTATTCTCCATGCTGTGAATGCTTCAAAAACCTGTGAAAATATTTTAATCTGCACACCCGATACCGATGTAGTATTATTAGCAATGGCTCTTCTGAAATTTGACAAGACATCCATTACCGTTCGAACTGGTGTCAACAGGTCTTTGCGTTTGCTTGATATATCAGCTATGCAGGAAAAATGGAGTCATATTTTGGAAGCGTTAATAGGATTTCATGTTTTAACGGGTTCCGATTGTACTAGCGCCTTTAGAAATAAAGGTAAAGTAAAACCACTCAAACTATTGATAAAGAATGACAAATTTGTTGATATTTTATCACAAGTGGGTGAAAATTTTGATATATCCGTCGAAACGATCAGAAAATTGGAGGAATTTGTAGCGGCGATCTATAAATGCCAGAGTGAAAATTTAGATGATGCGCGTGCTGAGATGTTCAAATCAAATGGATTTTCCGATGATCTCCTACCTCCAACTAGAGACGCCTTTACTCTTCATGCCAAAAGATGCAACTATTACGTCGCTATCTTAAAACGATCAATAGTAAAGACCATAAGTCCTCCTTCCCCAACTCTGCACGGTTGGAATGAAGAATACAAACCAGTATGGTGTGTAGATTCTCCTGCACCTGATTTACTGCTCAACAACATCCATTGCAATTGCCAGAAAAATTGTGCGAACAATCGCTGCAGCTGCCGTAAGAATAGTTTTTTGTGCTGCTGAGTGCGGATGTAATCCTCAATGTTGTGAAAATCAGCCGAAAAATGATGAAGCGGAAGACATCGACGATGATATGAATGCAATCAGTGACAATGACAGCAACAGTGAAGACAACACGCACGACGATGAAAATGATTCCGATTGAATAATACATAAATACATATCCTTAAAATTATATTTTTTATGTTCTTTTAAAATTTCAAAATGTTTTAATGATTTTTCACAATTTGAAAAAAGTCAAAATCAAAATTTATCAACATTTTTGGGGTTTTCGCGAAATTTTACCCCATTTTGATAGGTAACACGACAATTTTTCAAAATCGGTTAAAAATTGACCAAATTTCACCCCTTAAAATTTTTGGAAGGGGTCAAAATCAAAATTCATTGTCATTTTCGGATTTTTCGCGAAATTTTACCCCATTTTGATATGTTACACGCGTGCATAGCCATTTTGTAAAAATTTTGTAGCTGTTTATTTTTTTGAGAAATCGCCGAGGGGCGCATCTTTGAAATTCGCCTGCTGCTCATTGTGCCAGCCGTTTTCCAAAAATTTAGGCTCAATCGGTTCAGAATGAGTTCGTGTCCCCATGAAGGTGATTTTTTTTTGTTCCGCGAGCTTTATGACGTCTATACAATCATTTTACTTTCAAAAATGGCCAAATTTCACCAAAAATCGCACTTTGGGGGCCCTAGGGGACCATTGTGACCATGCCCAAGGAAATGAAACACATATTCGGACTCGGGGGAGCGTGTGCTACAAAATGGCAAAAAAAAGTTTTGTTCCTGGCCAACTTGAAAAAATAGGAGTTTTTAGGCTCCAGCCCCCTATAGTGGCCCGGCAAAAATCGAAAATGCTCATTTTCGTGAATACCCCAACCATACCAACAAAAAACCAACTGATTTTTTTGTTCTCCAAAAAAGCAGACCCATTGAACACTTTTCGGGGTCTGGACTGTAGACTATGAATAAAATTACATAATTGAAATTTTCACATAATATGCCAGATTTTTTTTGAAATCTGTGGCTGGAGGCGGGTGTTCCATAGTGGTACCTATACTACTGATAACCCTTATTCATTTTCATACCATTCACATTCCAACCCCGAATCTGTATAATCATTTACTTTTTGAATGTTCATCACTTTCATATTATAGGTAGGTCAAAACTATATCATAATTTTCTGAGTTTGGGAGTGAGTGCTCCTTTTTCTGCTTCACAACACAAATACTGAGTAATCCCAACAAAAAATCGACCCTGCGTTGAGTACCTTTATTCAAAAGGTAAATTCATTCACTAACTATGCTACACTTTTCTGATGTAATTTAATTGCATTATTGGCATGGACTGATAGACCTAGTAGTCTGAAGCCATAAAAAAATACCTAAATATGCAATTTTCTGACTAATGTATCATGGAAACAACTCTCTCGCCTTAACCACTCAGAAGAAATAATTATTACACGCCTCAGAATTGGCTACACAAAACTCACCCACAACCACTTATATCTTCGAACCCATAAACCACTGTGCCAATTCTGCAACTCTAAACCCATATCCACCCAACCAGTGGCGTCGGAAGGTGGGGTTCAGTGGGTGCATTGCACCCCCCAAAATTCTGGCTGGGGTGCAAAGTATCATTTGAACTCCCCAAATTGCATCAGATTCGGATTTTCGAAGCATTAAAACATAAAAATAGGCCTTTTTTGGGCATTAAACGCTCAATTTTTCAAAGCTTCGCCCTCGCTTCGCTCGGGCATGAACAATATCACGATTATATACATTATTTGGGTCAACAGTGCTAGAAAGGTTCCGTTTTGCTCCCTCCCCCGAAAATCCTTCTAGTTTTTGTACTCACTTTGCACCCTCCCAAAAAAAAAGCTTCCGACGCCACTGCACCCAACACCTTCTTTTCCTCTGCCAGTGGCGTCGGAAAGTGGGGTACAAGGGGTACATTGTATCCCCCAAAATCCTGATGGGGGTACAAAGTATCATTTGTACACCCCCCCCCCCCCCGCCAAATCACATCAGATAGGCATTTTCGGAGCATTTCAAACATGGAAAAAAATTATTTTTTGGGCTTTTAAAAACTCAATTTTCTCAAAGCTTCACCCTCGCTTCGCTCGGGCATGAACAAAATAACAATTATATGAATTATTTGAGGCGACAGAGCGAAAAAATACTTCTTTTGCCCCCTCCCCACTCCCAGAAAATCCTTCTGGTATTCAAGTCTTGGTACTCATTTTGTACCCTCCCCAAAAAAAAGCTTCCGACGCCACTGTCCTCTGCCCAAACCTAAAACAAGAAAGACAAAACCTTAATATTTCTGAAAACACTACAGCCATTCCGGACTCAAAAATAGAAACACAAAAAATCCTACTATTAATAAAAAAAAAAGCCTCAAACAAATCCTGGTAATTATACACGCCCAGTACCTATACCTAGTAAAATTTAAAAAAATTGCTAAATTTTTCAAACTTTAAGATAATTTGTACCTACCTATAGGTAATTTTAGCAAACTTTACTTTTTTTTTTTTACTGGAGATGTGCTCTTTTGTCATGGTGGTTGGGGGCAAGCTGTCTCTGTCTGAAATTATTCAAATTAACTGACATAGGAATTGAAGTTGAAATTCGAAAACTGGAACGAAATAACGAAAAGCCTCAAAATTTGAACCAGAAAATTCAATTGATTTACGAATACCTGCAATTAGGTATCAAATGTTGCTTAAAAATTGATATCTCACCTCATACCATTCCCCTCATATCCTCCTCCACACATATCCACGCAATCAAACCATCCTCAATGAAATCCGCCTTACTCTACGTTCGAAATCCAAGCACAGCATACGTATGAATGGGCAAATCATTGATAGAATGAACCAGAATCGCGGATACCGTAAAAACGACGACGGCGGATTAAAATTAACCTTTTTTCTCTCTCTTATCGCCATGCTAAACAATAAAGTAGAACCGAAGAATCGTGCACTAGCTGACAACTCAATGGACTGCACAAACTGCACCGTGATGCCCATCTACAGCAAAACGATCAATGAAACGTAGCCAAGAGATCAGCTTTGTAGGTGAGTTTGCATGAATGAAACGAATGCCTGTGTGGATCCAGTCGTCGAAGACGAACTAGGCACCATTTCTAACTCGATCAGTAGATTATCGCAAAGCCCAAAGCCAACGATTTTATTATTTCCTAGTTACGATGTATAATTATGGACGAATTTCTGTAAATTTTCAAATTGGATCGAAAAATTGAACCTAAATCGGTACGATACTTGAAATTACGTAATCAAGCATCAAAATATGGAACTCAATTGCCAATTTATGGGTCTTTTTCTCACAGATGATGATTTTTAAGGGGGGTATGAAATCAGTTTTGGTGAAGAAATCCAAAATTGAGTTTTCTAGGGATTTGAATTTTCTATTTTATTCTTTTCAAAATGATACATAATACTTTTTAAAAATCACTTTTCTTAAGGTTGAAAAATTACTTTTTACGATCAAGATTTTCCTAAAATTTAGGAGAAATTTTGGTGAACTGAAAGTTATCCAATGAGATGCTGATACAAACGAACAGCCACAAACTCAAAATTCTCAACCAGAATTATTTGATCAGCCTTGTTCTTCAACAAAAATTTAAAAAATAAATTATCATTTACACCTGGGTCTCTGTAGTACAACTAAACTGAAGTTCATGTATGAAAAATAAAGTTCGAACTTTAAAGCTGTTTATCTCAAAATGTACTTTTTCAATGTTCATGTACCTTTTTCTCAGGAACGACTGTATCGATCAACTTACTTTTTTTTTTGTTTTCTCCAGCAAGTTGTACTCTATAAATAGACGGGGGCTTTTTCATTTATCATGCATGGAACAGGCTGAGGAATTATTTGTATGCCAAAAAACATGGTGTTTTAAGAGAGCTTTCTACGTGTAAGCTTAATTTTGGAAGCATGAACAAAGCCCAAAGCCACGTTTAATTATTTCCTATACGATGTTACTTATTACCCAATTTCGTTCAACTTTTCAATGGATGAAACATGAACTAAATCGGTACATACTTGAAATACGTATCACATCAAATATGAACCATTGCCAATTTATGTCCTTTTCCCAATGATTTTTAATTGTCCGGTGGCCGAAACAAGAGATCATATAGGTGCGGTATGTCGCATATCGAAAAAAACCTCTCAGCCTGGGTATAACCTTAAAGACCAAAGCTAGTTTTGATCGGCGCCTTTATCTATAAAAAGGCAACTATCATTTAAATCATGTTGAGATGAGCTAACGTAAGCCATTATAATAGAAAATATGCGCCACCGTTGTATTCGTTTTAAGTCTGAGCCGACTACTCCCCTGCCCGCCGCATCACGCCTATTGCAAAAAAACCGACTAGAAAGACAACCGGTTGATGCATTTGCGCTGAAACATATCTTATAGTAATAGAAAAAGCAAAACATAATGCAGATAAAACAGCAGAAGATGAACTGAATATTTGTAATGTAGTCGTTGATTGATGGTTGACGGACAACATTGCCGCCGTTTTTTTTCTTCGACCTTTTTGTTGTTTTTTTTTTACGCATATTTCTCTCCGATTCTCCATCTTTTTTGCTCCTGTTGCAATTGCATAGCCATCTTATACCGTAGGTAATATATGTATAGACGAACGGAAAGACAGAGATAGAGGGTAATGCAAATTGTGTTTGTTTTTCTCTCCGCCGCGCAGATATAGGTACTCTTTGTCTTTATATATTTAGCCGACGAATGCAGGTCAACATTTTTGTAATAATTTTTAACGACCGGCGTTGTTATTTTCTTGTTTAGCCTTTATTGTGATTTTCTATGCTCTCGGTGTTCCTCGCAATGTGCTGTTGAAATGATCCTCCGCAAGGGCAGGGCCACTGCCCGATAATTATTAGCTAAATTATCGTATGTACCTTTTTTTTCTACTGTTTACTTTCAAGGGAAAACGATCGGATCGAAAGATTCAGTATACCAAATTGGTCGCGTCTGAGGCAATCAATATTCTAGGCGTATTCGCGTGCGTGGGTTAAAATTTTCAAATACGGTTCGAAGACGCAGCAGAATCTGCGGATAGGTTTTAATATTCATTAACCAAATAAACGAGTAATACGAGTAACTAAATGGCTATTAATCAAATCGAATCAGCAGCCATGGAAATTGTACATTGCATAAATTATCTCGTACCTATAAAAACATGACTCCTAAGGCTCTCTGGAAATTTTTTTCAACCCATGACCAGATTCAGCCAAACGATGGAAAAAAAACTCGACTCGGTTGAAGTTATCTTAGTCCCTGCGGTTAGCGTGAAAAAACGAGGGCATACTGCACTTTTTGAACACGGGTTGAAATGTGGTTTTTATTTTAGTATGACCCAAACGAAAATTTTAGAGAAGTGGAGACGTCAAAAATTTCTCCAAGGAGTGGAGGGAGGGGAGTTTTAGGAGGGGGATTTTACCCCTATTTTTTCACATGAAGGGGTTGGGGTAAATTTGGTGTCATTTTCATATAATTCGGCCCTTCTGAACTCGAATCTACGATTAGTTTTCCGATCTGAAGCGTAGAATTCGCACAATCGCATGATTTGTGTCACAAAAAGAGGCCAATTTTAAGGAAAAAGAGGTAAAATTGCGATTTTTTTCATCTTGAGACGAGTGATGTGGTTCAAGTAAGGTTTGAAACCAGTTTTTTATATAATTCGAACCTTCTGAATTCGAATTTGTCATTGGTTTCCCCATATGAAGTGAAATAGGTTCTTGATCATCGCTTTTTGGTAGTGAAAAACAGCCAATTTTCGCTAAAATCGACTCGAATTCGCAATTTCCCATCTTCTCAACCCAATACCTCGAACCAATCCTGGTATGAAACCATTTTTAGACGTCATTCGAACCTCCTAAACACGAATTTATGATTAGTTTTCCGATTGGAAGTAGAGAATTCTCTCAATCGTGAAGTTGGTGTAGCGTAAAACGCCCAATTTTTGCTAAAATCGACTCGAATTCGCTATTTCTCATCTTCTCAACCCAATACCTCGAACCAATCCGAGTATGAAACCATTTTTAGACATAATTCGAACCTCCTGAACATGATTTTTTGGTTATTTTCCCGAATTGTTGAAAAAAATTCAAACTGACCACTCGTCGTATTTACCTCGTGCAGACGCGTCAAATGTTCGACGGTGCTCTCGTGGAAAGTACGGCGTTCACGGGTGATTGGATTTTACACATAGAAAATCCGAAAAAAAGCTCCACTTTCGTTAAAACTAAAGAAAGTTTAACTGATTAGTAGAGAATGTTCCAAACATTTTTTTTAGCTCCATGCGACTTGAAGGGGCTGAATCAATTTTTTTAAAAAGAAGTCCGTACTTTGAGAAGCCATGGCTCAGCCCCCTGGAGTCCCAAGGAACCAAAAATTTTGTTGGTGCTTTCTCCGGGTCCAAAAAGTTCGAATTGGATAAAAAAATGATTTTATACCACAATTGGGAGGACGTGTAGTGTTGGGAAAAATTGGAAATCGCAATTTCATGTCAGTTTTGGCGAAAATTGGACGTTTTACACTACACTAATTTCACGATTGAGAAAATTCTCTACTTCCAATCGGGAAACTAATCATAAATTTGTGTTTAGGAGATTCGAATTACGTCTAAAAATAGTTTCATACCAGGATTGGTTCGAGGTATTGGGTTGAGAAGATGGAAAATTGCGAATTCGAGTCGATTTTAGCGAAAATTGGATGTTTTTCACTACCAAAAAGTGATGATCAAGAAGCTATTTCACTTCCTATAAGGAAACCAATAACAAATTCGAATTCAGAAGGTTCGAATTATGTAAAAAACTGGTTTCAAACCTTCATCACTCGTCTCAAGATGAAAAAATCGCAATTTAACCTCTTTTCCCTCAAAATTGGCCTCTTTTCGTGACACAAACCATGCGATTGTGCGAATTCTACGCTTCAGATCGGAAAACTAATCGCAGATTCGAGTTCAGAAGGGTGGAATTATATGAAAATGACACCAAATTTACCCCAACCCTTTCAAGTGAAAAAATAGGTGTAACCCCCCCCCCTAAAACTCCCCTCCCTCCACTCCTTAGGGAAATTTTCTACGTCTCCACTTCTCGAAAATTTTCTTTTGGGTCATACTAAAATAAAAACCACATTTCAACCCGTGTTCAAAAAGTGCAGTATGCCCAAGCTAACCGCAGGGACTATCTCCTCCCTAAAAAAAGACTGTTTTTCATTTGATATTCATACACCTATAATATTTTTAAGAAGGCAAACGCTTCGATGGAACGAGGAAAATGGAAAAACTCGCTTCGTCACAAGAATTGGGCGGACCTTAGGGTATTTTTTTCACTCTCTTACGAAAAGGTTGAACCGATAAAAAAAAAACGCTATTCATATTCAAAGTAGGAGTATCTAACCGGCGTGTTTTCGTTGGTAGGTGCCATAGGTACCTACCCTTTTCAGGGGTATTTTACATACAACCCTTAAATATGTATGTGGTAACCCTTTCCATGCTGCGAGGCGTTTTTTTAGAGGTTCGATTAATGACGCCGTGTTATTCAAATCTTTCCCGGTGGCTGGGCAAGGGTTGTGATGTGCGAAAAAAGGCGCAGCGGCGCATGCTTGATGGATTTGTGGTATCGCGCATCGTCCGTGTTCAATATTCACCGAAACAAGCGTTCGCCGAATAAAGGAGGAAAAAAACATTTGAACGTCGTTTAAAGGTAAACCTTTCCGCCATCTATGGTCGTATATTATGCAGCGTGGGTGGCACGTAACCTCCTTTTGAGCCTTTTTCGCAGTTTATGTCGATATTTTGGAGCGGTTCGAGAGGCCCGAGGATGCCTTGTGAAGTCTGTGTAACGAGGTAACTTTGATGAATTTTGTTGGTGGTTTGGATAGGAGATGGTGGAAGGGTTGAAGATATTGGAAAATTGGAGTAGAAAAGAAACATCATCTGATTTCTAAGTAATATGATGATGGAAATTTGAATGGCTTAAGTTGGAACCTTCGATATAATTTTCCTTCGATTGTTTACTTGGACTAAGATAGAATTTTAGATTTTAGACAGAATTTAAGTGAAAAACTCAAAATCATAGGGCTGTGCTTGGATACATAAATCTAATGACTTTTTGTGAAAAATGAGTCAGAATACAAAAAAATTCTGAAGATGTAAAAAATTATAAAAGTGTCTGGGTGTTGGGATGGTTTGAGAAATTTTTCTCAAAAGTGTGGATTATAAAAAGGCTTATTTTTTCAAACTTTTTGATACGTTAAAAAAACAAATTATGATTTTTCACCCAAATTTTATAAAATTGTTGAAAAATTTCAAATAAGTATATATAAAATAGCCAAAATTTTCTGCAATTTTCTGGTGAATTCTTAAACGAAAATTTGACGATTTTCTGAAAAAAGAATATGATTTTGGAGTCTGCTACCCTTCAATCCTCCTTTTGCATCGATTCTGGTCTGGTGTATATTAAAAAAGGTTTTTGAAATTCAATGTAAAAAAACATTTAGCTCTGTATTCAATGAGAATTTGTAAAAATTAATGAAAATATCGTGAAAGTTGTTCAAAACTAGTTTGCTGTCGAAAATATAAGACGAGAAAGGCACATGTTGACATAGGAGCACCCAGAAATTATGTAAGAGAGAGGCTCAGATTTTGAGAAAAAATGAGGGAGGGGTCAAAATTCAATGAAAAAATGAAGTGGCCTGTTATTTCAGTCAGGGTGGAGTAGTTGGGGTATTTTTAGTAGGCAAATAATATATAGGTACCTACAGATTTAAGCGAAGAAAAATTGAAAAATGTCGAGATTTAATGATTTTCAGTCAAAATTACTGATTTGTTTCTGATAAATGGGACATTGACTGAGAAATTAGTAATTTTTGACCGAAAAATCAGTGAAAAATCAATTATTTTACTGATTTAAAAAGGCAGAATTTTTGCAAATTCAACTGATTCAAATTTAAAGAGTGGTATGTTTAATTTTTAAAGAAATAGTTATTAAAATACTGCCCGAGCGAAGCGAGGGCGAATTTTTTTTTAAAATCATACTCTTCTTTGACATTTTTATGATGAAAAATCTCCTTGCCGAGCTTAAGGGAGGGGCTCGAGTTCCCTGAGACCCCCTTCCCCGGGTGCGCCCCTGCATGTTGATTTTTGTGAGATTTAATACATCGCAGAAATAACTTTTTTAGTCAGAAAAATTGACGAATTTGAGAAAATTTTCCATTGTAAATTGAAAGAACGAATACAATTTTCATCTGAGTTCGGAAATTGCTAATTGGCTCCCAATAATACCAGCTGTGGTTCTGATTCACTTGGTATGAGCCGAAATATTTGAACATTATTGGGATTTTAAAAATTGAAAAATTTTCCACCCATATTAAATTTTTCCTGTTTATTATATTGGAAATTTAATTTTTTCGAGAAAAATTTCCCACCCAGAAGAAATTGTTTTTTGTTTACCTATTTCGCTAGAAATTCAAATTTTTCAAAAAATTATTCCTTTTAATTTTTTTTATCAAGTAAAAAAGCAATTCCTTCAATTTTAAAATGCGGTTTCTTTGTTCTCTGTTTTCTATTTTCAATCTGCAGGTTTCGTACAGAGCACACAAACACGAAAATAGCACGAATTTTTAAGAAAAATTGACTCAAAAAGCAAGAAGTTTTGGCAAATTGCTATGAGATGAAAATTAGTTTGAACGAAAGTTCTTGAAGAGAAAAGAAGAGTGGATGAGAAGAAAAATATTGAAAAATTTGCGATTTTTTTCATAGAATGGAAGAGTGGACATGCTTTATTGTTTGTTGCATTGGATTGAAAATTCTTGCGGGTGGGGAGAGGGACGTCAGAAACAAACTTATCGAGATATTGTAATACAAAAAAATTTTGTTTTCAATTTCTGCTAAAATTTTGGTCCAACTCTGAATATTTTAAAAACTTTTCCGATTTCTGGGTAAATTTACTCAGATGATTTTTATGCTATCTATTCTTTTTTTGCTAATTTTTGAAAATTCTGTGGACTATTTTGTACGTTGGTCATTTTAAAATTTTTTGTAATATTTACTTCCATTTTTTTTGATTTTGACAAAATTTCTAAAAGTTTAGGTGAGTACCTAAAATTTTTAAGAATGATTTTCAAGTACCATCATAATTAACAAAATTTGTTGATTGTAAAAAATCATCATTTTTATACTTTGAATCAAAATTTTTAATTTTTTCAAATTCATAATCTATTTGAAAAAAATATCGTAGTCTTATCTGAATAATTATATAGTTATCTATTATTTTCGGGTCTATCGAGATCCCCCTCCCCCAATGAAATAATGAATAATTGACGGATTGAAGATTCGTGTAGTTAATGGTTGAGCTTCTAAAAATGTTTAAAATCCTACCTAATGATTTTTTTGAAAAAGGAATACCTATTATATCTTTTGAAAAAATGGAAAATAAAGCCAATTGCTTATTTTTTGATACCACTGTCTATTATTTGAAATAATTTAATTAATCTTCCCTCTCTGGTCCCCTCATCAATGTTTCTAAATAATTCAATGTAAGTATTATATTCCATCAACCTCCTTTCCCTCTCCTGATATCTGCTACCTATCTACGACACTTGGTTGAAAAATGTTGGCTTCAGCAGATGTTTCCTTCTGAACCATAATTCTCTGAAATTGATAAACCTATCCTTCATTCGCGATCGTAACAATACTCATACACCCATCTAATAATTAGGTACCTTACCTATTTCAAAATGTATTCTCAAAAAAAAATTATGCGCCTATTCACCTATTAAAATCCTTAAGAGATTATGTGCAAATAGACTTACGCTCTTCATAAACCTACGCCTTTATTTTCATAAGTAATTACACTGGTAGAATACCTTATGTAGGCACTTTTTTTTACCTACCCTCGTTTCACTAAGGAAGCTAAATGTATTTTATACGTTTATACAGAACCGAGTTCATAGAAGAAGGGATGTTACGCGTGCGCGCGAAGGACGAACGCGCGCCAGCTCCTGGGCTCGAGAGTCGAGAACCGAGAGGAGCACACGAATAATACCGTGTAAAATATTAAGGTCGCGATAAAGTGTGGTGGAAGGTAAAAAGAAACCCCTTCGCTGCATGGAATTACCATTTATATTGATTTTCTTCTCTCTACTCCTTACTTATGTCGTGTTAACCGAACTGTCGCCAAAATAGCATAACGAACCGTTCTCTGTGTTGGAAGGTTTGCATATGTAGGTCCTCGTATGAACGAACTGCCAAAGAACGACTGTTGATCTGTTTTAATCGATTTATGATTCAGAACGAACAAGTACCTAGTTTTCAATTTTGGTAAATTTTAATGTCGGGGAGAGGGGGTGTTTTTTTTCAAAAATTAGTTTATTAAGTAAATAAAAAAATGGCGTTTGTTCATGGTCATTTATGCTCACGTGGATAATGAGTTTTTCTTCTGGAAAATGCTTTTAGAAAATTGTATAAATTATGATTTATTTTTTTAATCGAATGAAATTGAGAAAATTTTGATAAGAATTGTTAAAATTTTATTTTGAAAATTAATGTAGATTGAGATATTGTTTTTACAATTGATTCTAAAATGGTTGGAGAAAAATTTAATTTTTAGGATGATAATACTTCAATAGTTGTTGTTAATTTGTGAAATATTTGTTCAGTTTTGAAAAATATTCACAACTTTTCAACGATCTTTATTGAAATTTGAACAATCTTGATGCATTTAGAGGCGAGAAATGAAATATTTTCATAGTAGGTTCCCAGTTCCTACTATCTGCATTACTTCGGAGATGGTAAATATTGAAGTACCTAATTTCAAATTTTTTTCAGTAGGTCTAGGTAGAACTTGATGGTTCAAAAAATTTTACCTTGTTTTTTTCTTCCTTTCATTTTTAGTTTTTTCTCTTTATATGTTTAGTAGTACGAGGACAAAACTTTGAAAAAAAAAGATTTTCAAGCACAACGATGTTAATCTTTCAATATTAAGAAGTCATTATCGAACGATTCTCTTTTTTAGGTATTCTAAAGTAAAATTAAAAATAGTACTTATTTTTCCTCTTAGTTTTTACTTTTGGTGCAAGGTTTATTTACCGGTTGGATCCAAATTTGAGCCGAGGTTCATGCTACTGCTTCAGGGTTGGACAGGATTTAAAATTCAAAAAATCTCAAAATCAAGATTTTGGATTCTAAATTTAAATCCACTCTCATAACGGATTTTGAATTTCGGATTTGAAATCCATTTTTGTAACGGATTTCGGATTTTGGATTTGAAATCTTATTTTTTCAAAATCGTTTACTTTGAAATCCAAAATTTTTCATGTTTCGTGATCCGGTGATTAGTGTTCAGGCTTTAGATTCGGGCATCACAACATTTTTATTTCGTAGTTATGTCCAATTTTGTAATCAATTTTATAATAAAAACATTTCGAAGTTCAGAATAATTGGAAATTGTTTTTCATCATTTTTACTTAGATGTTGGATGTTGGAATTTGAATTTTAAATCCACTTTCTGAAAGGATTTTGGATTTTGGATTTGAAATCCATTTTTGCTGAGGATTTCGAATTTTGGATTTGAAATCCTTTTGTCCCGGATCTAGCCCAACCCTGTACTGCTTTTCACCTCGCAAAAATTGGATATTTATTTATTCAGTTCAGGTGGAATATCTATTTTCAAAAAAAAGTAAAATAAATGTTACTTTTGTTTTGCTCATACAAACATTTTTTTTTAAATTGAAACTTGAGCAGAGAAATGAATTTTTACGTTTTAACGTATTTTTCCAAATCTAAGATTGAATTAATTAAATTTGTTTCCATTTTTTTCACATTACCGATTTTTCCTGAAATCTTTCGATTTATTGATGATAGTTTGCATGTGAAACGTACACTCTTTAGGCACCTCAATTACAAGGAAGGTATCCCAACAGGCAGTAAAGTTGTGGGCCGAAACAAATATAAATCAAAAATGCATCATAAAAAAATTTTAGTTTGTAAATTTTGGAAATTTTCATCTCTCAAAAAAAAGTTTATCAGTATAAGTGCGTTGATGATTTGTACTACGAATATTATACTGCAATTATGTAAAGGCATTCCATCGATTAGGAATGTCGGAAATAGAATAGATATCTACCAACTTTCAGCTTTTACCGTTGTAAGCGTATTTTTCAAATTTTTTTTAATGAAAAATTTCTGCCAAAAAATATGGATTTGACATTTGACCAGGCAGTTACAAATTTCAGAAAATTGTGCTTCAATCGGTCAAATAAGTCACCAATATGGGTAATCCGCGATTACGGGTGTCGAAGTTCATAAGGACCATTTTTGTGACCATTTCTTATGTGCTGGAAATTTCCAAAAAATGTTTGGAAGCTCTAAAACATTTTTTAAATCGATTGGAGAGGTCAAAATTATCGAGTATGCACCAAATTTCAGTGCGGTTTTAACAAATCAAATTTTCATGTTTTTTAGGGTAATGAGGTACCTAATTTTGAAATTTTAAAAATTCGAGAAATGAACGTTGGCCTTTGAAATTTTCGATATGGAGTTCTTTTATGATGTACTTCCGATTTACTTTTGTTTTGGCCCAAAATTTTACTGCTCATTGGGATACCTTCCTCGTTAGTTTCCTTCCTGCTAAATGATATCTTAGCAGCTTTCCTAATACGTTTTTGAACCATTTTTACGATTTTCATGACATTTGACTCAGGGGCGCACCCCAGGGGAGGGGAGGGGGCTCAGGGCACTCGATCCCTCCGTTTAAGCTCAGCAAGGAGATTTTTTTACCATAAAAATGTCAACGAAGAGTATGATTTTTTGAAAAATTTTCACCCTCGTTTCGTTCAGGCAGTATTTTAGTACATATTTTTTAAATAAACATACCTATCTTTCTTTAAAGTTGGATCAGTTGAATTTGCGAAAATTCTACCTTTTTTAACCTTTAAAATAATTTTCATTGAAAATTAGTGATTTTTCACTGATTTTGCTATCAAAAATTACTATTTTCTCAGTCAATGTCTCATTTATCAGAAAAAATCAGTAATTTTGACTAAAAAAAATCAATAAATCTCGTTATTTTTCAATTTTTCTTCGCTCAAATCTGTGGGTATAATAGTTACTTCATTTTTTCATTGAATTTTCACCCCTTCCATTTTTTCGCAAAATTTGAGCCTCTCCCTTACACAATTTCTGGGTGCGCCTATGATTTGACTACATTTCAATTCATTCTCCAGCTATCTTACCAGATAACCTCCCCACCTATCCTCTTCTAAAATAAGTTTCTGGCCATTTCAACGGTTTCCTGCCTACAATGTTCACGATTTTCAATAAACACTCGGATATATTTCGTAATCAAAACCGGCATCACACCTTTTTCCAGCCAAATCCAGCGTAACTATAAATTTTCAACAGCTCATTATCCCGATCGCAGGAGCAGCACTTATCTTAACTCGGCTCAAATACACTTGACAAACAGAACGCGGCGGCATCGTCACCGTACCATTAATACAAATCATGTACAGTCTACAATACATTACTCTATCTGTGGAAAACAGATTATGAGCAGAGGATTACAATAAGAATAAGTACTGCTGCACGTTATTGCCGAGTACCAGCCATCGTATACATCAGATAGGCTCAGAGATATGGTACCTGTAGCTGTATACGACCAAAGAAGAAAATGATTAGGCCTCGGCGAGTATCCACAACGAATCGATAAAATCGATGCGTTAATATTTACAACGAGTTGTACAGCACGTGACCATTTTGAATTGAAAGTATTCCTTACACTTTTTACTCTTTTATCTTGGCTGTAGCTATAGTAATAAGCACACGTTAATAAGTCGCGACCGAGCTATATTAATAATATGGTAACACGTACGTCCAATGGAAAAAAATATATCCAATCGAATAAGAAAATATTATGGACATTCTTTTACGCTTAGGCGATTTTTTTCTCTCTCTTATTACGTTTATGTAAGCCCTTAACTACGACGGACTCGAGAGGTCCGAAGGAAACAAGTTATGCGAACACGCCATCGCATATACATCAATAAAAGCATAACTAACGACATTTCGAATATAATATTCGTTTTGAATACAGGCTCCGGCCAGTACCATTGGTACAGCGCGAGTATTTTAATAAAAAGTGTGATCGCCATTAGCTATTAGATCAAAACTATTGTCCGGGATTAGATTTATAAAAGGCACGTTGGATGATCCGCGCAAGTTGAGTACGAGATTAAATTTCGATGTATTAAGTATTCGAAAATTGACCAGAGATTTTATTCTCGTCTGTATTATTCGTTTTGATTTTATATTAAAAGGAATCGTCGCGCTCGTGTCTTTTATTTAGATTTTTTTCCATCTATATTTTCGAATCGAGTCGAAGATCAGATCGCAGACGTGTCTTGGATAAATATCGTCGGCGTTATAGTCCAGGTAAATAAGAGGAAAAATTTACAAACCTCACAAAAATTCAATTCTGATTTTTTTTCGCGTTTTACGTTTGTAATGGTCCACTACACGACATACTAAAATTGACATCCCCATAACCCTCCACTACCCCCAGGGGAGGAGTAAATGTCTGCTGAAAACCGGGTTTTCGCGAATATCTCCTCAAATAAGCCTCAAAATTGAAAAATAATTATGAACAATCTTGTTCTACGTGTAATTTCCTATCAGAATATTTTTTTGGTTTTTCAAAAACACTCACTTCCTTGACCAAAAATTAAGGGTAAAAACACCTATTTTTCAACAATTTACAGCATTTTTTGAAAAAATCGAAACTTTTATGAATATCTTCTCAAATAAGCCTCAAAATGGAAAAATTGTTATGAACAATCATGTTCTACGTGTAATTTCCTATCAAACAATTTCGTTTTTTTTCGAAAACGTCCACTTTTTTGCCCAAAAATTAAGGGTGGAAAACGCCTATTTTTCCAATATTTACTGTATTTTTAAAAATGATGGAAATACGAAGCTGAAAGTACCCAAAATTATACCAGTGAAGAGTAATTTTTTTATACGTGCTGGTAGGGTATTCCAAAAAAAGTCGCTGCAAAAATTTTAGTCGACACGATTTTTGTGTTGGGGTTCCGATTGCGAAATTTGGGTTGCTTTTATGTATCTAATGAAAGGAAAAATAATTTTTTTTCCAAAGTTTGCTTGGGGGGGAGCCAAAAATGTGATTTTTCAAGAACAATACACACGGATTTGAGAAAAATTTGAAAAAAAAATTTGGTCCAATCTTGTAGAAAATTTTACGTTGAATCTAATGCCGCAAATCGCAGACCTCTATCTCTTTTAGAAAAAAAGTTACGGTTAAAATTTTCCTAAATTATATGGAAAAATCGAATTTTTTCGCCTTGCTCACCGAAAAGTGAGATTTCTGAGAAATCTAAGCGTTCTACGACCAAATGACCATGACAAAAGTTGTAGAAAATTAAATTTCTTATCGGATAAGTCCATTTAGATTTTTCCAGGAGGCGTAGTTTTCGAGATATTCTCGAGTAAAGTTGAACATTAGTTGAGGCAAGTGAGAAAAAAAGAGAAATGAAGCAATTTTTTGCTGTCAAAAGTGTTACAGCAAAAAATTGTGGAAGGTGACTAACCTTTAGAAGTTACCACGACCTTCCACAATTTTTCACTGTAACACTTTTGACAGCCAAAAATTGCTTCATTGCTCTTTTTTTCTCAATTGCGTCAACTAATGTTCAACTTTACTCGAGAATATCTCGAAAACTACGCCTCCCGGAAAAATCTGAATGCACCTATCTGGTAGGAAATTTAATTCTCTACAACTTTGTTCAAATTTTTTTCAAAATTTTCTCAAATTCGTGTGCACTGAGAAAAATGGAGAATGAAAAATGAATAGAAAGTGTTGCAAAAAATTATAAATTTTATTCAAAAAAAATAAATTTTATCCAAAAATAATAAATTTTATCAAAAAAAAATAAAGTTTATCCAAAAAAAATAATAACGGGACACCATTCGCAAAATTAGCAATTTTTATCAAAAAAATAATAAAATTTATCACGAAATTTGGTAAAGTTTATTGCATAGAAAATAAAGTTTGTCAATTTTGCGATAAATATTATTATTTTTTGAATAAATTTTACTAGTTTTGTGAATGGTGCCTTTTTATTATTACGTTTAATAAAATTTATTTTTTATTTTTTTGAGTGTGTATTGTTTTCGAAAAATACCAATTTGCCCCCCCCCCCATCCCCCAAGCAAACTTTGAAAGCCACGAATGAGCATATTGGTGTATTTTGATTTCTAGAATCAGAATTTGGCCATGAGAACTGAAACACAGGACTTTTTTTTTGTGTTGACTTGTGTTATAAGGTAGGTTATTGAATACTGCATTTAAAAAATCGAAAAAGTACTTTAAACGCGATGTTATTGCTTATTACTGGTGATACGAAACATTTCTTTGCATCGTAAGGATTCAAAAACGATATTTTCAGCTTCGTATTTCCATCATTTCCAAAAATACGGTAAATATTGGAAAAATGGGCGTTTTCTACCCTTAATTTTTGGGCAAAAAAGTGGATGTTTTCGAAAAAAAAAAACGAACCTGTCTGATAGGAAATCGCTCGTAAAACATGATTGTTCATAACCATTTTTCCATTTTGAGCCTTATTTAAGGAGATATTCACAAAAGTTTCGATTTTTTCAAAAAATACTGTAAATAGTTGAAAAATAGGTGTTTTTACCCTTAATTTTTGGTCAAGGAAGTGAGTGTTTTTGAAAAAACAGAAAAATTTCCTGATAGGAAATTACACGTAGAACAAGATTGTTCATAACAATTTTTCAATTTTGAGGCTTATTTGAGGAGATATTCACGAAAAACCGGTTTTCAGCAGACATTTACTCCTCCCCTGAGGGTAGCGGAGGGTATTGGATGGGAGTGTCAATTTTAGTATGTCGTGTAGTGGATCATTACAAACGTAAAACGCGAAAAAAAATCAGGATTGAATTTTTGGGGGTTAAATCTTAAAATATGACTGGACTAATAATTTCCTCGGTCGAAATGCTCGAATAGTCGAGTACCTATATGTGGACTATTTTCGTGGCTGATAAATAAACCGACGAATGCTGGTGGTGGTTTACTGAATGTAAAGCTTGATTAGTAATTGAATTTAAATCCGCAAAATGACCACGAATAGTTTCCACCGGTACTCGTCTCGAACTAGACGACAACATTGTACACGATTATGGCCATACAGCGGACCGCAGCGCAATCTCCATGTTTGAAAATTTCACTCACGTTCGACGAAACAGAGACGATGCGACGCGCAGATGAAAAATGTAAAAAAAAATCGTCCACTAACGAACATCAGAATCCGCTCACCACCATTCGCAAAAATGGGAATGAATTTTTAAAAAAATTCCCATTCTTGGTCCTTGGTAGGTATCCACCTCCGGTCGTGTTAAAATATCCTTCATTAACAACTCGCCGAACGTATAGGTACCGAAAGGTTAAAATAACTTTAAAATTAGATTACTCGTAAAAAAATTCGCACCGACATACCAACTTGGCCTTAGAATCACATTTATCGTCCTTTTAAACCATTTTCGAAGCGAGTTTCACTTCGTTCGGATCATGCTTTCTTTTTTTCGCTTTCCTTTTTTCCTTTCGCCTGTTTTCGCCTTCGTCTTGCTGCAATGAAAAAACAAAAAGCGTGCTACGTTATTCGATTGGATTTTCGCCCATTTAAAAAGACAGTATAGACCGCTTGCCGCCCGTAAGATGAATTCTTATTTTATTTATAGCCTTGGTTTAGAAATGTTGCATTTCTTCGATTTTTTTCCTCCTGAACGCGAAGCTACAAATTTTACGCTTTGATTAAAGGTATTGTCTTCGATTTATTAGGTTGTAGGGATTTAGGTACGGTGTACGTAATGGCAATTGAACGAATTTGAATTTAGAGCTCGGATGATTCTTAGAATTGGCGGGGTTTGGGGAATTGGGAATAGAGAAATTGAAATGAAATAGGTTCAAAAATCTGTACATATAATAGTGAAAAAAACAGAATTTTTTTCGAAAAAAAATAGTCAATGAATAGGAAACATCGGATTAATCATACCTACATATGGCTTAACTGCAGCTTATGCAAAGTGTGTCTTGGCACAGCCTACTTTTCTAAAGAAAGCCCCCCCCCCCGGTATCTATAATATTAAATTTTTATTAATTTAATTTTTGATTATTGATGATATCAAAAACGAAAAGGATAGGTAATTCTCAGTCCTTGAAATCGAAAATCGAAAAAAATTATTTTTACCAAGTTTTTTATAAGCTCTTTTTTCTCACTCACCGGATTTGAAAATGGAAACGTACTCTCTCATTCTGAATCAGTGAAAAGTCACTGATAAATAGCCAGAATTGCAGTACAGGAAAAATCAGCAAAATTCACTGATTTGTTGATTTTTCAAAGATTTTCAGTGATTTTCCAGCAATTTTCATAAATTTCACTGACTTTTCAGTGAATTTTCACTGATTTTCTAGTGATTTTTCTCACTGATATGTTTTCAGTAAAAAAGTCACTGATTTTCTCCTGTGCTGCAATTCTGACTGTTTCTCAGTGATTTTCGATAATTTTCACTGATTTATAATTGAGAGAGTACATTCATGTATTATGTTCAAGAACGAAATGAAGACAATAGCATTGCCACATATGGGTTTTGCGGGCTCAATCCTTCCCCCTTCCCCCATCGTTATCCAAAAAAATAATATTTCCTCAAATTGGCATGAATAGTTTTTATTAGCAATTTTTCATCTCTTGAACTTTTTTTTAAATGTACATACTTTACTTACTTATTACTTTTTTAATTGTCATATAGATTAATTAATTTATTACCTACATGTAAGAATTTCATTTTAGAACGACTCATCATCCTCAAAATCGAACATAAACCCTGCCTATGAGTTTATTCTGAATATACCACTGAAAAAAACAAGTGTGAAATTTAAATTTTGACTTCCCCTTCTCCCCCTGCCTCTCTGCTCCCAAATTTGGCAAAATCTACGGAAAAGGTCCAGTTCTCTGGTTACGCCTAAACCTTCAAAAAATTCGAATTCTTGAAAATCCCAACTTAGACAATTCTATTTTTCTGAATAATTTATCATTATTTTTGAAAAAAACCACTGGGGAGATTGATTTTTCGATTTCTGGCGAATATCTGAAAAATTGAAAATTGTGATTTTTTGTTAGAAAAATGTGATTTTTATTCTAAAAAAAGGTATTTTTCTTGTAAAATTGAAGAAAATCGAAGTTGTTCTCAGTGTCGACCTCTTCTCTCAAAATCGAATTCCACAATATTTCCAGTCATTCTGAATTTTGATCTTATTCAGTATCTCCATTTGAATTTCTTCGAAAATCCTTGAAATTGGCTCACGCCTTTAAAAATTGAGTTTTCGTCTTATTTTGAATTGATACTTAGTTTGACAGAATAGTACACTTTTGTGGCAGATTCCTGCCAGACATCAAAATTTTATTTTTTAAACCCCGTATTCCTATTTATGAGTCCTGAAAATTTCAAGGTTCGTATACCGAGACGAAAAAAGTACGAATTTTTGAAAAGAATTAAAACGTACAAATTTTGACAAAATTTAATCAATGAATTTGATTATCCCTGATTATTGAAAGATTATTAGATCCAGAAAGGTAGATAAATTTTTGGTTTTCGATTTCCGTAAAAATTTTGGAAATTTGAATTTTGTTTTTACAAAAAACCACATTTGAGTTGTCTTCTTTGGAAACTTGGGAAATGGAAAATCGTTGGAAAGTTATTTTCCAGCTCTTCTGGAGAAATACATAACGATTCTGTAGAAAACTAAATCACACTGAAGACTCCAGAACGGTTTGAAATAGTGACATTCGAATTCGGAGTCGATTTCAAAAGAGAAACGATTATTTTGCTCGTTCATAATTTTTCATACATATATTTTTTTCAGAACTAAAACAGTTCAAAATGATGCGAGTGAGTGAAAAAGTAGGCTACTGTTTTTTAAAATTTAGCATAATTGAAAAATTAATATTTTAAAAGTTTCAAAAATTCGTCAAAATTTAGAAAATTACTTTGTACAGTTGAAATTTTGATTACAGACGTTAAAATCACCCTCTTTCGAATTAACGACAAATACTCTGAGTGGTTTCTTGGTAAGAAAAGTGATTACCCATATACAATGGACATAATTTCAGGTGACGCCTTCAGCACTCTTGTAGTTGGGCAGAAGTCATCGAATGAATTTTTAACAATTTTTTAAAATAATTTTGAGCTAAAACCATAATGAGGTGTCGGTGAAGTGGAAGATGGCACTACAGTTTGAAAATTTTCGGCATTACTTCATCAAAAATTCGAGTTGTTTGATTTCTTGGGTTTGTTTTTTGATACCTCTCTTGATGGAATCGAAGACTTTTGAATTCCTATTCCATCTCCACCACAGTGATCGTCTTTTGATAGGGGGTCACTAACAACAACAACAAAAAAAAAACAAGAAAAATCAGAAATTAGTGGAAATTTTACCTTTGGGCAAAGAACCCAAACAATAGTCATTTTATTGTAAAAAGCAAGAGTTTTGCCCTTTCTTAAATTTTGTTATTAAACGGTTGAAAAAGAAGGCGCTTTTTTGGGTATTTGAAGCAAGAAAAATGGTATAAAAATGGTAAGAAAAATCCAGAAAATGGCAAAAATTAGTAGGTAGACAGTCTATAGACACCTTTTTGAGTTTCGAATAAAAATAACAACAGAAAAATATTGAAGGATAGCAGAAACTCCAGAGAATCGCCTTTTCATTTTTGTTTTGAAAGAATTTATTTTATTACAATTTTTTTGTTTTTTTAGTGTCAACTTACTATTGAGTTTGGCTTGACGAGCATGTTGAAAATATCTGTTTTGAAAAACTTCAAAATTCTAAATCTCTGACTCTTCTAAAAGAAAAGAAGTTGACAATTAAACTGTTTGTTGAACCGCAAAAATCGTACATAGGTAATTTTAATTTTAAAAAGTGACGTCAAATTTTGATTAATATTTATTATTTTTTGTGATGAGCGTAAATTTCAATTTTTGATCAAAATTTCATGTAAATATATGTAGGTATTGTAGATGAATTTTATTCTCTATCATTAAAAATTTTATTTTCCCTGCATTAAAATGAAATTTTGTTCGAATTTCAAACCCCTAACTCTAAAATAAATCCTAATTCGTTTTAAACCCGAAAATCATTCTCCAATCTAAACAAAAGATACCTTTTGTTCCAGCATTTTTTTGAAATAAAAATCATCACGTGATATCATAAGAAACTGTTTTTACCCTTCGAAAAAAAACTCACCTTCTTTATGGATCTCTAATGTATAATGGCGGTGCTCCATTAAAAATTCCGCAGTCATTTTGGAATACATTTACGCAGAGGCGAAATTTTCAACGACTTATTCGGTGTTTATTTTCCATCTGGCCTGTAATAACATTTCAACTCGGTTGCTGATTTTTGCCGTTAGACTTTAGAGTTTTGTAGCTTTTACCAAGTTTCTTCCAAACTTTATCAGAATTCCTTTTGGATTTTCTAGTTTACTTTCTCATGCTGCGAAAAAAAAGAAGAAATAAACGGCGATTATTTCGTTACTTTTTTCTATCAAATCGAACCAGCTGAATTTTTTTTATTTTTTCAGAAAATCCCTGAGAGATGAATGATATATGGTGTAATTTTTAAATTTATACTTTATAGAAGTCATCGTTGAATTCTTCTGCTCGACGAAATGATGTGATAATGTCTGATGTTTGGAATTTCGGATATGGAACATTGACATGTACTGTACGTATCTAAACGTCTATTTCTTTGATCCATGGACTCGATTTGTAGCTGTAAACAGAATAAAATCGAAATCAATAATTAACAGCGCCAGTGCAATAATATAAAAGTCATAACGTAGGCGTCTAATAATAGCAGAATTATAGGTTATTTGCTTCTCACTAAAGCGAGCAAGAATAATGTTGTCGGAAACGATATCATTTAAATTTAGATTTTTACGATGGTATGAGTTCATCAATTACACTTGGTCTCCGTATTCGATTGTTTTAATTAGATATCAAACTATTATCTCGAATTAGTGATGGATCTAGCCAATTTTTTTTGAAAGGACAGGGAAAGGCCAAGCATATTGGGAGGAGGGAATCAATTTTCGAAGCAGAAAAACATTTTTTGAATGCATAAGGGAGGGGGGGGGGGTAAAAATGAAGCTCTGGTAATATTTCAAATAAACACACACCTGAATTAAAAATTACCATTCGTATAAAATGTTATTTATCCAAAAATGAGATCGAGGAGAAAAATTGAAGTACAATTACCTACTTAATGTTTTTATAATCTGCGATTAATATAAAGCAATTCAGTTTTTTTTATGAATTACAGTAAAATCTTCAACTACTTGATTCAAATTCAAACTGTTGGCTAAACGTTTTTCAAGGTAAAATAAACCTAAATTACTAAAATGATCATTCGTCATTGAATTTCTTAAAATAATTAGTGTTTTTAATAAATCTCAAAAAAAACACGAGAAGTAAAAAAATCGAGGAAAAATGTTTAAATTATTGGAAAAAATTTTCGAGTTAGAAAGATATTTTAAGAAATACTGAAAGTAGTGATTTTAAACATGGTTAGTGGAAATAGTGAAGAAATAGTAAATTAAGTCAGAATTTCAAAAAAAAATAATAATAATAAAATGAAAACAGTGACTCGCCCTAGAGGGTGCTAGAGGGGCTATAGCCCCCTCTTACACTCAAAAAAGAAATTTTTTATTACAAAAATGTGAAAAAAGTGCATTTTTTAGCTGTGAAATTCATCAAAAATCACTGAAAAACAGTAAAAATTGCAGCACAGTAAATGAATTAGTGAAAAAATTTAACTAAAAGGAAGCCAGTGAAAGAAAATCACCGGTAACCAGTGAAAATTCGCTAAAAACTTCAGTAAAAATTCACTAAAAACTCAGTAATATTATGAAATTTACTGAAAAATCAATGAAATTCGTTGAAAAATCAGTGAAATTCATTGAAAAATCCCTGAAAATGAGCAATTTCAACTGATTTTTCCTGTGCTGCAATTCTGACTGTTTATCAGTGACTTTTTACTGATTCAGAATAAGAGAGTACTCTTCAAACATAATCTTTCAAAAAAAATTTCGCCTCGGTCGGAGTAAAAAATCACTGACTTCTCCATTAATTCCCCATTTTATCAGAAAAAATCAATATTTTTGACTGAAAGATCTGTGAAAAATCACTGATTTTCAGTTAAATTCATTTCACTGATTCAAACAGATAAATTTTATCAATTTGGATTTAAGGAGTGTTTTGATCGTTTGTTCCATAAAATTCTGAAATTTTCCAATTTTTCTTTGTCAAATCTATTTATGTATTACAATATCAGCCTACTGAAAATACCCTTACTACACCAGCACCACTGAAATAATAGGTTATTCAATTTTTTCATTGAAATTTGACCTCCTCCCCTACTTTTTCTCGAATCCTCAGCTCTTTCCCATAAATAATTTTTGGGTGCGCTTATGAATGAAAAATCCCAATTTTTTTTGTATGGTAAAGCATATGGTTTTATAATGCGTTCATTCATTTTTTTCAACGTTATTATTCCATCCTTTTAAACTTTTTTCTCATGCGTGTATGATGCGTTCATTTCTTCTCAATTTTGATTTAAAATACAGATTTCCCTCCAATTTGAAATTTTTTCTGTCGTAAATTTGATCTCGTTGATTTTTGGAGTGGAGTGGGAGATGATCGAGTTGAGAGGTTTCTGAAAATTTGGTAAAAGGGTAGTGAAAAGTAGTGATTTTGCAACAAAAAAATCCGTTGATACCCTAAAATAATATGAAGTTAAAAATTTGAAAAATCAAAGTTGAAAAAAATTTAAGAAATGTTACTGTTGTAAAAAATTCTAACTTCATCAAAATGTTTTCAATAATCTTAAAATTTTTCTTCAATTTTTTAAAATTAAATTTTTTTAATTTACAAATTCTTAAAATATTTTTCAACTTCGAATCTTTTAAATAAATTCTATAACTTCGTGTTTTTCAACATGTATGTAAACTCACTATCAGTGACGTACCGAAGGCATTTTCCAGGGGGGGGAGAAGAGGTGAAAATCCCACTCAAATTCTCAAAATTCCCAACTACATATAGCCGATATCAGAATTCCGGTGGGGGGGGGGGAGGTGTAAGATTCAAATTTGCGAACCAATATAATTTTTTCAAACTTTTCCGGCTGATTTCTTAAAATTTACATGTAGGTACTAATTTTTCCTCAAGTCGCGAGGTTTTTTGATTTTTTTTACTCGTTTTCATCATTTTTGCGAACTTTTGAAGTTTTTACAACTTACAACCCATTACTATAAGACCCTTTTTGAGATAAGAAATCTGAATAAATTTTTCATTGGTTAGGTGCTCCAAATTATCATTTTTTAAACCTACGAGCAATATCATTGTAGTTGAAAAAACATACGAAATAGTTTATTTGCCTTGAGCGAAGAAAGGGTGGAGTTTCGAAGAAAAATTATAATTTTACATCAATAAAATTTTGTAATTTCAATGTAAAGAATAGGGAGATAGATTTGGCCCGAGCGAAAATTTTAGAAAACCTCAAATTGAATGTGCAATAAAATAATGTTTTGGAAAAATAAACTTTAATGAAAAATCGACTGTTTCTACTTTGAAATGATTAAAGCAGAAATATATCATGGCCGAGCGTAGTGAAGCCGAAGCTTTTGAAAAATTGGATTTTCAAATATCAAAAATAAGTTTTAAGGAGAATAAGAACAATGAAATTAATTGGAATAATAGAAAAGTGCGAAAAAATCTCATTTAAATTACAAGTACAACTATAAAATTTTTTTGGTTGACGAGTGAAAATTTTTAAATTGTGAGGTAATTAATAATTTTTTTTCTAAAAAAGCATTTATTACAACGGTTTAATAATTCTTCGCTGGGAAAATGATCAATTTTCAGTTGGAAAATGTTGGAAAAATGACTAATTTTCCCAACTCAGAAGTGAAAATTTCGTTGATTTCCGACTGTTAAAATAGGTAACCATTTTATTTATTCATTTTTCATTAAAAAAATAAATACTAATCGTCCCAACTGACATTTTTACTCATCACTTGGGAGAACGACCAATTTTGAGTTGGAAAAATAACCAATTTTGAGTTGGGAAAATTACCAATTTTGAGTTGGGAAATTTACCATTTTCAAGTTGGGAAAATTACCAATTTTGAGTTGGAGCAAGTGAAAATTTTGTTGATTTCCAACTTTTGAAGTAACTATTTTATTTATTATTTTTCATCAAAAAAATTAATCCCAACTGTCCAATTTTCCCAACTGATGTGTTAAAATGTTCAATTTTCCCAACTCACAAGTAAAAAATTTTCTCAGGGGGGGAAGCTCCCCCTCCCTTCCTATCGGTACGTCACTGTGTAAACTCAATGAATAGTTGAAAGAAAGTTTGAAAATAGGTACCACAATGGAAATCTGAAATTTAAAGAAATCAAAGTTTTGAGAAAATTTAAATTTGAAAAAAAATTATCAGAGAATAAATTTATAGCAGAATATAAAAGTTTCACTTTAAAATCATCTTTTGACTCTACAACATCTGATTCTAAACGAACTCAAAATCTTCATTTTTTTGGAAATTTTTCGAACACGTTTTTAAAGTTCTTCAGTTTCGATATTATTTTCTTGTAATTTTTATTTTCCTGTATAATCTTCTATACTTATGTATTTTGAATTAATGATTCAACGAGAATCAAAATCAAAATTCAGCTTATCTGTAGATACAAAAAGGTGTGATTTATCTGTTTTTTTTTTTTAAATTGAGAAATTGTTTGAAAATAGCTAGTCGAGCCAAGCTTTTTTTCAAAATGGTCCCGGCCCACCCTTGTCTTCGCAACTGTCTCGAATCCTTCTCAAAATGAGTTTTCAATTCCTCTTTTACAAGCTGATAGAAAATAATAACCAAGAGGAAAGGGATCCCTTTGTGTATCCTTTTTAAACAACTCATTTAAAAACGCTTTCACCGATAACCTAATCTATAGTTACGGTAACAGTATGGTATAGAATTAACGAGCCGGCAAAATTATCTTAAATTAACCCTCGGAATTGTTTATTCGATGGTTGGCTAGGTACTTATTAATGGATTGGCGAGTTAGCTTGATTGATTTTTCATTTAATGCGCCGTGCTCGCTACACAAACGCACATAGAACTCGTATTAAAAGCTCGATTCGATTGCGAAAAACAACACAAACGCCAAACGGTAACGAAGATAGCGATGTGGTTAATACGGATAATTTGACAAGTTGCGGAATTGTCGATAGTTTACCGAAATCGTTAACGTTTTCGGTTGCTGGTTTGCGTTGCTCGAACTTACTTTTGTGCTACTGTGCGATGGCAAATGTGCGAGAAATATCACAAATTACAATACGAGAATATCCACGACACTCTACGTAACACATAGTTGAAAAAAAAAACTTTCTACGAGTAATTTGTAATCGTACATATTTGTATTTATATTAAGAGAGGAAAAAACGTGCGTACATATGCGTATTTGTCGTTTGGAAATAACGTTGATCAAATCAAAATACCCAGCCATCAGTTATTAGTCGTATACGTAGGTATAAATAAACGACGACGATTTAATTTCACGCTACACATTATGAAATTATCCTAATTAAGTATTTCAACATATTCTAGTTTATGCTACGCAGCCAGCTCGTTCTTATGATGGAGATCTATACGAAACACGCGCTCGAGCTACCTTTATAACGTGTTATTTCGCCGTTACAACTTCATAAAAGAAAACAAATCGTTATAACGATACAATGATACATGCAGGAATTCGCGCAAATTAAACTCGTCGTCGTCGAATCCCGTTTATGGAATGCGTTTGAAAAACCTTATTTCCAAGTAGTCGATGGCTGTTTCGCGAAAAATACGTAAACCGTTTCATGAGAGAGTAATTTTAAACATGTAAAAGTGCCGGAGAGTCTGAGGGATTTATGCGTGATTAAAGGTAGATCTGGATGCGGTTTGGAAAAGGATATGGGTTGTGTTATTCCCCTTCCCCCTTCCTCTTCCCACATCTGTGAGGTTACATTTTTTGTGTTTGGCGAGGATGAGATCGAAATCATTGAAATAAAAAGGAGATATTTAAATTTTCAAAATGACGAATGAAAATTGCGCCAAAATGAATATTAGTCTAGTCATATTGGAATTGAACTCGAAAAAATTCTAGCCTGATTTTTTTTCTGAAAAAGTTCATAACGGTGAGCGTCCGAAACCTCAGGCTGGAGTGGTAAATGCTTGCTGAAATCCGGTTTTTCGTGAATATCTTCTCAAATAAGCCTCGGAGTTGGAAAATGGCTCAATAATTATGTTCTATGTAAGATTTTTTATCAGAAAAGTTCAATTTTTTTCAAAAACACCCGTTTGTTTGGCCAAAAATTAAGGTGAGAAACATCTATTTAAAAAAATTCACAGTATCTTTTAAAATAAAACTAACCAAGATTTGATCAGTGAAGTGCACTTCAGCAATTTATTCCAAAAATAATCACCAAAATTTCGAGTTTTTCCTCTTCCTCCCTTCCTAGCCACCATTCGATTTTGAATCAAAATGATGCGAATCAAAATTCTGAGTTTTTCTTCTACCTTTCCGGAGCTCTTTTTAGGTTTTTGAATAAAACAAACTCGCAATCGAATTTGGGATGCCATGAAACCTAAACTTTTCGTGAGATCCCGAAGATAAAATGACCTTTGAGATGAAAATCATTTTCACATAATTATCATCCCACATTTTTTCAATTTTTTTCCAAAACTGAGTAGAAAGCCAAACTTTTTATGTTAATTTTTCTTTTTAAAAATCACAAATTTAAGTAAATTTTGAAAATTTTTTGTTTGAATTTTGTTTTTTCTTTATTATTTTTCTGTTTTTATGGTTATGACAACAAGAAATACGAATTTTAATATTCAATGATTTTCAGAGATTCCATTTACAAATCAGGTTGTATTAGCATCTAAAACAGAAACGGGAAGAAGTTATTTCGTTCCTATTTCAAAGTATTAAGATTTCCTGTTAAATTGTAAAATCAGGTTTTCCACGGATTATACAGGTTCTCAGGTACTACAACAAAAAAAAATTTTAAAAAACGAAAAAATTCTTTAAAAAATATTTTAAACATTTAAAGTTTTTTTTCAAATAAGAAAAATTGATTCGTTAATTTTCATGGGGAAGGGGCCTTGATAGATATAACTTTAGTCACTTTTTTTGGTGGAAAAAAGTCATATCAAAATTCTTTGAAAATAAAATAGTGATCAAAAGGCAGGTCTAACTCCGCATTTCTGGCAAAAAATCGAAAAATTGAGAAAATTTCGTTGAATGTTGTAAGTATGTTAAACGTGTTCAAAATTTCTCAAAATAGGTAATTGAAATGAAATATCCATCTATTTGAAGTAAAAAATTGAGAAAAGTGATGATTTTACATAATCTTGAAAAATCAAATAAAAATTAGTAGAATTCTGTTACAGAATTAAAGTGGATTGTGATGGTTTGACATTTTTTCGATTTTTGTATGCATTTTCAAAAAACAACCAACCATCTTCATCGAATGGCCGTAAAATACATTCAAAGTTCGTAGAGGAACTTTTTCAAAAATCGATCAAAAAATAGTAGAACTGCTGGGAATGGTTTGAGACAGTCAAAACAAATCGTAAATTTCTACATTTGGGGTATTTTTCGAAAATGGTAGTTTTTACTTAGAATTTCAAAATTAACAGAGACATTTTTCCAAAATTTGGTTGAAAAAGTTAGACAGAGATAACTTGGTATTACTTTCCAATTTTTTAGTACCTATCTAGGTATTTCACAAAAATGAGCATTTTCATAAAATAATCGCGGAATTCCTGGATTTCCAGGCAGACGTTCATAGTTCGCAAAAAACATTTTGAAAAATCGACCAAGAAATATATCTGTGAATTGAAGAGTTGTTCAGGGCAGTGCAGAGAAAATCGGGACCGAGGGAAAAAATATAAGAGCAAGAAAAAGGTCTTTCAGGCCTTTTGAATGTCGATACGACGTGGTTAAGCTAATTTTTTGTTTGTGGGCCCTCGCAGTGAAGAGACAGAAAAACTTGGGCACGGGAACCCCCCTCCCCACACACACAAGCCTGGAAGATTTGTAGAATGACAAAAATTCAAGCATCATGATTCCTTTTTCAAACATCTTCGACTCGAGGTAGTGCTAGGTATAATTTTCTACTTTCTCGTTTTGAATCAGTGAAAAATCACTGATAACTAATCAAAATTGCAGCACAGGAAAAATCAGAAAAATTCTTTGATTTTCAGCGGATTTTCACTGATTTTTCAGCGAATTTCAGCAGGGGTGGAAAACCGAAATAAATTAATTTTTGGTTTTTGGTTTCAGTTACAGTTTTTACCTTTCTTGGTAATTGGTTTTTTGGTTTTCGGTTTTGTCCACTTATATTTTGTTTTTGGTTTTTGTTTTTTTTGTATTTTTATTTGGTTTTTTTGGTGTTGGGTTTTTGGTATTTGGTTTCAGTTTTCAGTTTTTTTTTCAGCCAAGTATGGCATATTCGATGGTTTAAAAATTTCAATTTTAATTTTTTTAAATAAAATTTTAAAAAATGAATCAATTTTTTCAATATTTTCATTTTCATTCCGCAACTCTGTTTAATACATGACTTCATATCCAGTAAAAATAAAGAAAGTGGTAAGAACTCAGCACCTATTCCTATTCTAAGCAACAATTTTTTTTCTAACACTGAACCCGACTGAATTACTTTAAGCGATTGTAAGTAGATAATTTTTTTATTTCAAAACTAAAGTTCTAAAAATGATTTATCCATTTTTTCCTTGACGTGTACCTATGTTTTATTTTATTCACTGCTATACTTAATTAATTTTCTAAAAAGAGAAGAGTTGGACTGAAATGAAATTAAAAATACACATGATTTTTCCATTTCTGAAGAATTTAAAAAAAACTGAAAACCAAAAATGATTATTTCTGGTTTGGTTTTTGGTTAACAGTTTTTTCTTAATTTATACTTGGTTAATTGGTTAATTGGTTTTGACCATATATCTTTCAATTTTGATTTCAGTTTTGCACAAAACCGATTTATATTTGGTTTTTTCTTCGTTTTTGGTTTTTCATTTTTTAACAGTTTCAACCCCTGAATTTCAGGGATTTTACGGACTTCCTAATGAATTTTCACTTATTTTCTTGAAAGTTTTTTCAATATTTACTTTTAGTAGCTTTTTCACTGATTTATTACTGTGCTGCAATTCTGACTGCTCTCTCATTTCTGAATCAGTGAAATTTATCAAAAATCACTGAAAAACAGTCAGATTTGCAGCGCAGTAATAAATCAGTGAAAATTTCTGAAAGTAAGTCAGTGAAAGAAAATCACTGGAAATCAATGAAAATTCAGTGATATTTATGAAATTCACTGAAAAATCTGTGAATTTCTTTGAATAATCAGTGAAAATTCGCTGAAAATCAGTGAATTTCGCTGATTTTTCCTGTACTGCAATTCTGATTGTTTATCAGTGATTTTTCACTGATTCAAAATGAGAGTGCTTTCTAATTTTCACTGATTTATAAATGAGAGAGTATGAGAAATTATACATCAACCTATCGTGATTAAATTCTTCAACCGTGGTGAAAAATGAAATGCATCTCTCCAGATTGGATTTTTCAATTTAACTCAATAATCTCGAGTTTCCTCAACTGGCTGATCCAATGGTAAAAGATCCAAAAATATTATTTTTTTCATCTTCGTCGTATCATTTCTTTTAAAAATCCATATCAAAGAAGGCACAAAATTTCCAAATTTCCAATTCGTCTCTGACGATAAAATCAATCATCCAAGGAAGTCGACACCACGCCAACATCGCGGAAATTCCAAATAATTCAATGGGTGCGCACTCGAGGAGTGCGTAACTGGAGTGGAAACTCAATACCTGTAATATTAATTGAATACAACAGCGCTTTAAGTGCGGAGCCATAACCATTCCCTAATTATGGTACTTTACCGTTTGATTTATTTGAAAAACCCGATACGACCGCAGCAGTAGATCACATAGGTGTACAGCTGATGAGTTGGCGAATCGACTCGCGGGTAACTCGGTTAAACGATGACGAAGGTAGAGAAAAATTACGAAAAGTAAAAAAGAAAAACTGTTACAATATCGTTTGTGGAAAATAAACGACGCGACGACGACGAGCGATAATTTGTCGTAATTTATCGAGTCGAAAAACGAAGGACGTTGCTTGGTGCATTTGAAACCTATACCTATCCAATCGTCGTCGATTGCCTGCGAACTGTGTCTCTGTCTATGTGTTCTGATGCAGAGTGAAAGAGAAGAATACATCACAGCGCAGATATAGTTATTTATTATGATCATTATATTATTATCTATTATTCTTATTTTGGTGATATTAAAATAATGTTCGATCCGAGACGAGATGATGATGTCTTTGTCAGTGCGTGGCATTTATTATTATTAGCCATTTGGTTCCGGTTAGTTTTCGGCTCTGGGTGGTCCGTTCTCATCGGTAGCTTGTTGCCTTTGGTAGCTTGTCACGTAAATACTTCTCATTCGCGTCTTCGCCTAATTAACCGAAACCGATTTAATTCATCATATTACTCAGGTATAGACATAACGCGCCGGTGAAAGATACCCGGAGAAAGAGAGACGCTGCTGTGCATTTACCTTGCCAGGTATCGAGCATCGACGAGCAGTGAATAAGTTAGCGGGCGCGTTCCGTTTATCACGATCATATTTTATCATTTCGAATTAAACCATATTGACGTACACAGACGTCATTATATTATTATGTATTTTCATTACTCTTCGTGCAGCGTTGTTATCTTCATCACCAGCAAGCGTCATTCCATTATTATTCTTATTATATTATCATTATTATTCTCGTATTATTTTCCATCGTCGTTGCTCGTCGTTGTTTTCTCTCTTCTTTGGCTCTTGGCTCCCTCATCATACTCCGTAGGGTATACCTACGTACTTTAAAGATACGATTTTTATACCTATAATGTATTTTTTTTTCAAAGACGGTTGTGTGTGTGTCTGCGAGAGAGATGTGCTACCGTGTATCGCGCCAAGACTATATACGAATGATGTCTCTTTCAAATTGTAGATACATTTTTTCTGTTTGGCGTTCCATTGAAATTATAACTCATTCGATTCGGTCGTATTATACATGAAAGAAAAACCTATGTCAATGATTTAGTTGCACGCCTTGTTTCCAGCCTCCGCGTGTTTTAACATAAAAATAATATTTTCAGAATTTAAATTACCGGTACGATCGCTGCGCTGGGTATATGGTAGCTGGGTATACGTATCAGCACGACTATTCGTATAAACCAATTATGTACACTCGATTTTGTCCTCATAAACCAAACGTGTGATTTTGATAAGAAATTTTTATGGTTGAGGTTCGATGAACGATGATTTTCGTGTGTGCAAATTACAGGATCGTGTGAGGTTGTGAGAGCGTGGTGGAGTGAAGATTGTGTGAGCTGTGAGGATGATTCTTTGAAGGGGAAGAATGAAAAAGTGATCAGGGTCTTGTGATTTGTTTCTCGGATTTTAAGAGGTGATTCTGTTTTGTGTTTTTTGTGCGAGCTTTCATTCAAATTAGGTATTCGAATGCGTTATTCGAATTGGAAAAATCGTATCGTTTGAATACGGTTCACGGTCATTTTCCCGAAGCCGAAATCCCGAACGCACATTTTCCCGAATAAGATTTTTCACGAAAAAAATCTTCACGAATCCGTTTTCCCGAATACCGAAATCCCGAATACAATTCTCGAATTACCTTTTTCCCGAATGTAAAAATCCCGAATGAAGAATTTCCCGAATGTAAAAATTCCGAATATAGAATTTCACGAATCACTTTTTTTATTATTTCTATGGAATGTCTATTGCATAGTGGTATAACATTAGTTTTTCTTCATCCTCCAGAGGTTTTCAGTAGTATAGTTTTTCAGGAGGTAAAACCACTCAAAAATGGCATAAAATTTCGTAAATCAAACTTTTTTTCAAAAAGTTGGTCAAAATTGATGATACCTTGAAAAAAACTGATTTTTTGAATGTGTTTTCTTTTATTTGTACTTACTACCAAGGATGGGGAGCAAAACGATTGTTTTGTTCCGTTCCAATCCGATCCTTAGTTTTATAGAACCGATGTTTCTCTCTCTGTTCCTATCTTCAAATCAAATTCGGTATCGTTCCCATCTGTTCTGTTTTGTTCTGTTCCGTTCCCATCTTCTGTATTACTTTATTTACATAACTATGAAAAGCGCGAACACGAATGGACCAACCATGCGAATAAAATAAAAGAAAAATGTCACGTGTTACAGAGCACCATAAGCGTGACTGGACTTTCTGAGTGAGGTGTGCCAAAACTTTGAAGTCCTCCAACGAAATAAAAAAAAAATGTCTATACCTATGTCCAAAAAATTTTATATTAAAATCAAAATTATAAATAATATTGAATCAAAATCGGAATTAAAATTAATTTTTTTTCATTGAATGAATAGAATTTTCATCTTTTGATGGGCGATGAGGTAATTTTGAAATTTTAAAAATTATCCAAAACTCGAGAAATGAACTTTAGCTCCAGAAATTTTAGATACCTATTCCAACTCAAAGTAAAATTTTGAGCCCAAACAAAAATAAATCGAAAGTACATCATGAAAGAACATCATATGCAAAATTTCAGATGGTGAAGCTCATTTTTCAAATTTTGGCGAATTTTTGAAATAAAAATTCAGCGCAAGTGACTCTTTATCGAAAAATATGATTTGAGGACCTTTTCACAACGTGATAAAAAATATCCCATTAGAAGAATGAAGGTAAATTAGTGGATTCAGCGTTATTTAAATTTTCCGAGATTGTGTACTCGAGTTTGAATGATTTTTCCATAACTTGCGATGACTTTGCAAAAACTGGGAAATTATTCAAAACTTCGCATAATTTTCCAAAAGTAGAGCGACTTTTTTTCACAGCCTGAACGATTTTCCAAAAATTGAAGAATCTCCTAAAACTTGGACAATTTTCTTAAAAAGAGAGATTCTTTGCAAACCAGAAAATTTTATTAAATTTCCATAACATCATAAAAATTTTAAGGTTTCCCAAAAAAAAAAAATTCTCAAGAAATTGGGCTGTCGATGAGTTTATTCCCGACGAAATACCCATGTGAAAGAATGGACGAATAGATTCCCATTTTTTTCAGAGTAGGTACGAGTTGAATCTCACTTTTTCTCAAAAATTTCTTTCAACTCTGATTTTTATTAAAATTCTAACTCCCATTTTTAAAAAAAATTACCTTTACTCAACTCTTAATTTTTTTCAAGCCTTTCCAACACCAGAATTTTTTTCAACCTAAAATTTTCTCAGATTTTTCCATGTTTAAAAAATGTACTTTTCTGAAATTTTTCTCAAAATAGTTTTCAGTAGGTACTGAAAATTTTCTTGAAAAAAGGATACTGCTACAAGGACACACTAGCAAATTTTACTAAAAAAATTGTCCCTGGAGAAAAAAAATTGAAAAATCTGGGAAAAGTATGGCACACCCGATGCAGATCACAGAGCATTAGAGGAAAGAAATTTTTTTCTGTGTTTACGTTCTCATCCGTTCGCATCTTTTTGTTTGATTCATTGTTGATTCGTTCTGTTCTGTTCAAATCTTATCAAAATCGTTTTGTTCTGTTCGTTCCGTTCCGTTCCTTTCGTTCCGTTCACAACCCTTGCTTACTACATTGCACTTGATTTTCATTGATTTTTTTTACAAATTACCACCTTTTTTACTATTTTTTTTGATTTATTGCAACAAAATAAAACTACCGGTAGTTTTTGGAAAAACCGGTAGTTTTCGACTACTGAAGGTCAAAAAAACTATCGACGATTTCGGTAGTTTTTAGCAAAAATAAAATAAACTTTATTTATTAGTACATTAATTTTTTTTAATTCGGGAAACAAAGGATTCGGGATTTCAGTATTCGGGAAAAAAGATTCGTGAAATTTTTTTTCGTGAAAAATCTTATTCGGGAAAATGTCCGTTCGGGATTTCGGCTTCGGGAAAACGGTCCATAACCTTTGAATACTTCTTGAAAAATAAGATTTTAAGATTGATTTTGAAAAAAGGAAAGAATATTGAAAAGATGCCTATCTATTCTTGTACATAGAAAGTTCTGGGCTCCCTTCAGTTTCAAAGATTCTGTCAAATTTTTGTGATCTGAAAATAAGAGTTGGTTAGTTGATTCCCTGAATTTAGAAATGTGTGAATTTATTCCTACTTTTTTGAGGGGTATGTACGAGTTGATTCCCAACCTCTTTTAGCCTATTAGCATTAGGTACCCAGGAGATATGTATAACAAGGGAATTGGATCTGGAGGTGTTTTTTTTTGTTATGACTGAAAATATCGTACGAATGGGTCTTTTATAAGTCCTACAGTTGAGAGAAACAGAAGGGAATTTTTAGTCGAAAAAATTGAGTTGAAATGGGAGTACCTATTTGTCAAATTGAGCTTGTAAAATTAGAAAAAATTCCACTGGAGTCGAAAATTTTCCATTTTTGGGCCTCTCTATTAAAATATGATTTTTTCTGCTCATAAAAAATTTTCATCAGCACAAAAGGCTGTGGTGCAATAAGGGGGTCATTTGGCCTGAAGTGGAACTTTGTAAAAATTCTTACGCCATTCGGTTTGGAGAGCTAAAAACTTTTAAAAATTCTCTCTCCGCGAGTTTTCAACCGATTTTTCTCAAACTTGGCACATAGGTAGAGGTACTAGAGAGGAGTGCTCTGAAATTTTTTCAGCCACTTTAATGACCTTTAATTTGACTTTGAAAATTTCAAATTGCCCTGGGGAGCACAGCTTTGGTGTCTCAAAATTTTTTTCAGATTTTTTCAAGTGGTGGAAAGTGGTCAAACATTCAAAAAACTGGTGTAATTCATCATTTTTGTTGCTTAAAGTTAAAATCATTGTTTTTCATCAATTTTTCATTTTTTATAGTTTTTTGCTAAAAATATTATTTTTTATTATAGAGGGAGTAAAACGCTACTTTACTCCCTCTCGCGAAACATCAATAAGACTTTTTTTACCCACCCACAACGCTAAGCTTTTTATCACGTAGCTACTGTAGAAGGTAGGTACTTTAGTTCCTGCGGACATTATTGAAAATTTTGAATGACTTTTTTGGGAGTGGGGGATGTCACAAAATTGTCAACTGAACTAAATTTTAAAGGAGTTGACCCCCTCCCCCTATCATCTTCATTGTCAATTCCAAATTTGTCTTTTTTTTTCAAACGTATTCTTAGTTTAATCGTAGTTGAGAAAACGTAAGATATCCTCTGTTTATCCCAAGTGAAGCAAAGGTGAAAAATTTCAAGAAAAATTATAATTTTGTAAAAAAAATCTTTTTAATTTTCAAACATCAAAAATAAGTATTAAGGTGAAAAAAAAAATAGTTAAAATAATTTTGAGGAAAAATACAACAAAAATCACTTTTGTAGGATTTGGATTAGGCATTTGAAAACAAGAAGGAAAAATACAATAAGGCCGAGCGTAACGAGACAAATGTTTTTGAAAAATCTGATTGCTTTTTAAAAATAAAAACGTAAAAATTACAAAACCGTTCAATTTTTTCAATTTGGGAAAATATGGATTCAAATGATAAATTTCCCCTACGAAAATGCTTTCTCATTTAAAAAAACAAAAAAAAACAAAAAAAAACATGAAAGCATACAAACATTTAACTGTCCCAATTTGGAAAAATATGAGTACAAATTGTAAATTTTCCCAACTTGATATTTAACATACATTATGAATGTTAAAACTTATGGAAAATGATCGTTGTTGTCTGTTTTTTCGCAAAAAAACATAATTTTTCCAACCCATATGGGTTGAAAATTGAAATTGAAGAATTTTCCCAATTGAATACTGAAAAATCTCATTGGATGGGACTTACCCCCCTCCTTCCCCCTCCGTTGGCACGTCCCTAAATACCATACTTATTTCAATTTTTTTGATTTTTTCCGTAAAAATCGAAGGTAATGAAGAAGTACCATTATTATAAGTATCTACTTTTGCAAACTTGATAACATTTTTCATGGGATTGGAGGGTGGGGTGGTGGGGGTATTACAGCATTTTTAACTAAGATACGATGTGTTTTTGAACTGTGGCCAATAAAAAAAATTAATTTCACGATGATTTCAACCGGAGAAAACCTATTCGAAAAAAATGTAATAAATTTAGGAAAATGGAGCACCAATCTAACTGTTTATCTCGTGAACGGATTAAATTTAACTCCTGAAGGAGTGAAAGATCAAATATTTTTAGCTCGGGTGAATTTTTTCTTCGAAACGAGGATAGAGGGAAATTACTTGGTTAATATGCCAAGGACGTGTTTCTTTTTAAATTTCGCTAAAAAAATTTTTCTTAAGATTTATCCAAACACTGAGTGGAAGAGAGAGACACACACGCAATTCCGTCAGCATAAAAATAATCGAATTTTAATTTAAATTGAACCTGAAATTATTTATTTGGAAGTTTACAAACTTGAAATAAGATCTAATTTTTTAGTGTTTGAATCTGAGGTGGATATGTTGAGTTGTTCGCTTGTGAGAAACCTTTTTTTTAACACCGCTGGATACTTAATAAAACATGTGAGAAAACTAAATTTAAAGTTGAAAGAGCGGAAAAAATATATTTTTGAGAAAATCGACTCAGGATTCAACCGAATGGCCCCTTTTCCGATGAAAAAAATTGGATTTTCAGTCTTATAAAACAAAAATGATGAACTTTTTGGGAACATTTTTATATTCGGTCGTAATGTTGAGTTTGAAAAATTAAAATTCAAGTCGAAAATTTTTAATTTGTTATCCTCTCTCTCACCTCCGTCTAATGTAAAACTTATATCGTTCTTGAAAATCGACTTTACTGTTTGGTTTGAATTCTTCATATTTTACCGACTTTTCCATTTATGGAAAAGTCGAGTACTAAATTGTTCATCATGGTTGAAATGGACGTCGGGACCAACTTTTCTTCACGTTTTAGGACCTTCTCTGTTTAAATAGAAAAAATATAGGTGAATTAACGTGTTTTTTTTTTGTATCTAATTTTTCGTGGCAAATTCAATTCTGGGGTTCATCTTCATGAATCAATCTTCATCTTTGCTCGAATATAAAAAAAAAAAACAAAAAAACATTGCACCGAATGACATTTTTTGCGAGTGGGTTAATGATATTTTTAAAAATTGAAAAAAATGTGACGAAGAAATTTTTCTATGTTTCTTAATGACTTCTTTCTCATTTGTTCATCAATTCTTTCTAATCCATAACTAAGTAAGTACATCAAGTGCTGCTAAAATTTATTTACTTTTTTAAATAGTATATTATGCAACAAGGGAGATAAAGTGATTTTCGATGAATTTTGAGGTTTATTGCCCGAGCGAAGCGAGGGAAATAACTCAAAATCGTCGAAAATCATTTATCTCCCGAGTTGCATACGATATTTTTCATTGTAGAGGGAGTAAAAGTCGAGTTTGAGCACTCGAGCGATTCGCGAGAGGGAGTAAAAGTAGACTTTTACTCCCTCTACAATGAAAAATACTTTTACTGAGAAATTCTGATTTCCATTACTTATCTACGTGTTTCTCATTCATTATTTAACTTCTTCAAAACGATTCGACTTCAATTTGTGATTATTTCAAATTATAAGTACCTATTTTTGTTTTGCCTCTCGAAGCTGGGTGACAAATTTTTGTATTTAATTGATATCAATTGTACGCTTCAATGTCTACTCTTGTGAAATACTTTTACCAGCATACCACCGAATGAAATTAAAATCTCCAGCTGTATTGACCAATTCACCTAGAGAAAAAAACAATTTTTAAAATCCTGATACATATTTTTTCGTTCAATATAAGAAAATAATCGAATATACAAAATTTAACCAATTTTATCCATTTCCACGCTACCTTTTCTTCTGCATCTTCCTGCGTTCAGATATCGAGTTCTACTGTAATCTTTAACCATGCAGCAACTCCTGCAACGACTACAAATCAAATATTATTTTCAAACAGATAGGAAGAAATTTATCGAAAAATTAAACGAAAATATGATTACCTCAAATAGCAACGAAATACTCGCACAGACTACAGACGAATTGGAAAGCAGTCTGTGTATTTATCTAATACATTATACTGTTCAACGACGATGAAAATAGAATCATCTGATAAGCATAGAATTGCTTAGCGATTTCTCGAATGCGTATACTCCAGTCGTTAATTTTCCGGCTGAACGATGGCAATTTTTGTTCAAATACTCGTAAGATGATCGTAACCGGAGATGTGTTCGGCTGTACGTATAATGCATCAGATCCACCTCCAGGTAAACCCTGCCAGCATGAAAGAAACCGTTAGCGTTACCCAAGTATTTTGGGCGAATCGCGTATGCAATTTTTTTAACATGTTTAAAATGTGTGGTAAAAGTTGCCTACTTAAATGCCCTTTATAAAACTAATTTTATCTTTCTCTATGCTGATTTTATTTAAATCTACTAGACGAACGCGATGCTTATAATTCAGCGGTGAAGACAATGGCGAGTCAGGGTGGACCGGGCTCATTTTGAAAAAAGCTTGGTCCGATCAGTTATTTTTAAACCGTTTTCGTTTTTTTTTTTCTAAAAAAAAAAAGAAATAGGTAACCACAACTTTTTTTTACATTTAGATAAGTTAAATTTTGATTCTCGTTTTTAATTCAAAATATCGAAGATTACAGGGAAAATGACAACTTTTTTAATGAACTGTATAACGAAGCTATTAACACGTGTCTTGAAAATTATATCAAAATTGAAGAACCTTGAAAACCGTGTTCGAAAAATTCCGAAAAAATTTGAAGATTTCGTAGTAGAAGCTCGTTTGAATCTGATGTACTTTATAGAATCAAAAGATGATTTTAAAATGAAACTTTTATATTCTACTTTAAATTTTTTATACCCTAAATTTAAAAAATTTTATAATCCTATTTTTTTCAAAATTATATCCAATTTTAAAATTTTTCCAACAGTGAAATTGTTTTAAATTTAAATTTTCTCAAAATGTTTTCCCTCTTTGATTTTTTCCAATTTTTTTCCATTTCATATTTGTTCAAAGATATGTATATTAAATTTTTTCTGATTGTTCATTGAGTTTGAAAAATTTATGAAAAACCTAAAGTTGCACATTTAAAAAAAATCCAAAGTTGGGAATTTTTTTTATTAAATTTTATTATACTGGGCGTGTGTAATTACCAAGACTTCTACGCCCAGTGTAAGGAGGGGGTTGGAAAGAAGGGTTTATTTTCAAATTTGGCGTTGGAGTTTAAGTTCTTTTATCAAAAGGAAAATTTTTTGTATTTCTGTTATTGAGTCTGGTATAGTTAGATTGTTTTCAGAGATGTTTAGGTTTTGTCTCAGTTGTTTTAAATTAGGGCAATGAAAGAGGAGATGTTGAATGGTGATAGGTTCTGAGTTGCAAAATAGGAAATTGGGTTTGGGAGCTCGAAGGTATAAATTTGGTTATGGGTGAGTTTTGTATGTCCGATTCTGAGGCATATGATTATTATTTCGTTGGATCGATTGAGGTGTGAACGTTTATTCCAAGGGTGGATGGATTTTTTATGAATATGGAGTTTGTTGTTAGTTTTAGTATTCCATAAATTTTGCAAAGTTGTGAGTTGGGTTTGAATGAGCGTATTTTTTATGTCGTTGGAAAAAATTTAAACTTGAAAAATGAAAAAATTTTAAAGTCAAGTACTGAAAAAATTTTCGAGTTGGAAAATTTTTTAAAATTTGAAGTTGAAAAAAATTCGAAGAAATCAAAGTTGTAAATTTTTTTAAGAAGTGCTAGAATTTTTTCCAACTAATCCATTTTTTCAATAATTCAAGATTTTTCCTCAAATTTCGATTTTTTCATCTTTGAATTAAAAAAAAACTCATATTTTTCTAAGATTTTTATTTCTTGAAGAATGGATTTATTAAAAAATTATTTCAGAAATTCGATAACCAAGAAACGTGTAGGCGATTTGGGTTCATTTTACATTGTTGTAAAAAGTTTGGCCAAAAGTTTGAAATCAGATCAAGTAGTTGGAGAGTTTGCTGTAATTCATAAAAACAGACAAATTTTTTTATATTAAAACACTAATTGTATTTCTCGTCTATTAGTCCCTGCGGTTAGCATGAAAAAAGAGGGGTACGCTTCACTTTTTGAACACGGGTTGAAATGTGGTTTTTATTTTAGTATGACCCCTGAGAAAATTTTCCAGAAGGGGACCCATCAAAAATTTCCCTTAGGGGAGGAGTGAGGGGGGTTTATAGGGGAGGTTTCACCCCTATTTCTCCACATAAAGGGGTGAGGGTAAATTTGGTGTCATTTTCATATAATTCGACCCTCCTGAACTCGAATCTGCGATTAGTTTTCCGATAAAAAGTATAGAACTCGCACAATCGTACAATTTGTGTCGCAAAAAGTGACCAATTTTGAGGAAAAAGAGGTAAAATTACGATTTTTTCAATCTGGAGACCAGTAATGTTGATCAATTGGGGCGTGGAACAATTTTTTTATATAATTCAAACCTCCTGAATCCAAATTTTTCATTAGTTTCCAGATAGGAAGTGAAATACCTTCTTGATCGTCGATTTTCGGTAGCGAAAAACAGTCAATTTTCGCTAAAATTGACTCGAATCCGCAATTTCTTATTTTCTGAGCCCCATACATCGAACCAATACCGGTATGAAACCTTTTTTATATTTAATTTGAACCTGCTGAACACGAATTTTTGGTTAGTTTCCCGATTGGAAGTGGAGAATTTTCTCAATCGCGAAATCGGTGCAGCGCAAAATGCCCTATTTTTGCTAAATTTGACATGAAATTACAATTTTTTTCATTTTCAACTCCATATTTCGAACCAATACTGGTATGAAACCATTTTTATAAGTAATTTGAACTTCCTGAACACAAATTTTCGGTTAGTTTCCCAGTTGGAAGTGGAGAAGTCTCAGCGCATAATGTCCTATATTTTTGCAAAATTTGACATGAAAATGCTTTTTTTTTTTATCATTAACCCCATACCTCGAACCAATACCGGTGTGAAACCATTTTAATACATAATTTCAACCTCCTGAATACGAATTTTCAGTTGGTTTCCCGATTGGAAGTGGAGAATTCTCTCATTCGCGAAATTGGTGCAGCACAAAATACCCTATTTTTGCTAAATTTGCTATGAAATTACGAATTCTAATCTTCTCAAACTCTGTACATCCTACCAATTGTATGTTATAAAATCTCTTTTCACCTGATTGAAACTTCTTATGCACAGAGAATACAATTAAAAGTTTTTCGGGTCTTGAGACTCCTGGGGCTGAGCTCTGGCTTTTCAAAGTAGAGTCTTCCAAAAAAAATCTGCGTTGGGTAGGTAGTTGAGTGAAGCTAATTTAATTGATTATCAGATGTATTTTCAATGTCAGGTTTTGTTGGCAAATTGGGCGAAAATAAATTTTACAACGTAAATTGCAGAACATATAAGGTTCGGGAAGATTGAAAATCGCAATTTTATGAAAATTGAGCAAAATTTGGGTGTTTTACGCCAAACCATTTTCACAATTGAGAGAATTCTCCACTTCCAATCGGGAAACTAACCAAAAATTCGTGTTCAGCAGGTTCAAATTAAATATAAAAAAGGTTTCATACCGGTATTGGTTCGATGTATGGGGCTCAGAAAATAAGAAATTGCGGATTCGAGTCAATTTTAGCGAAAATTGACTGTTTTTCGCTACCGAAAATCGACGATCAAGAAGGTATTTCACTTCCTATCTGGAAACTAATGAAAAATTTGGATTCAGGAGGTTTGAATTATATAAAAAAATTGTTCCACGCCCCAATTGATCAACATTACTGGTCTCCAGATTGAAAAAATCGTAATTTTACCTCTTTTTCCTCAAAATTGGTCACTTTTTGCGACACAAATTGTACGATTGTGCGAGTTCTATACTTTTTATCGGAAAACTAATCGCAGATTCGAGTTCAGGAGGGTCGAATTATATGAAAATGACACCAAATTTACCCTCACCCCTTTATGTGGAGAAATAGGGGTGAAGCCTCCCCTATAAACCCCCCTCACTCCTCCCCTAAGGGAAATTTTTGATGGGTCCCCTTCTGGAAAATTTTCTCAGGGGTCATACTAAAATAAAAACCACATTTCAACCCGTGTTCAAAAAGTGAAGTATTTCTGTGCTAACCGCAGGGACTATATTACATTTTTTATTTAGGTTTGTGTTTACTTGAAATATTACTTGAGGCTTTATTTTCCACTGCCCCCCTCTCCTCGATGAATTCAAAAAAGGTAAATTGAGCCCCCTCCTCAATACTCTATCATTTTGATCATTTTGAATCAGTGAAACGTCACTGATAAATAGACAGAATTGCAGCCCAGGAAAAATCAGCAAAATTCTTTGATTTTCAGCGAATTTTCGCTGGATTTTCAAAGAATCTTACTGATTTTTCGAAGAATCTCACTGATTTTTCAAAGAATCTCACTGATTTTTCAAAATATTTAACTTATTTCTCAATGAATTTCACTGATTTCTCAAAGAATTTCAATGATTTTTCAGTAAATTTCAGAAATTTTACTGAATTTTATGTGAATTTTCACTGATTTTTCAGATATTTTTTCACTGTCCGCTTTCAGTGAAATTTTTCACTGATTTATTACTGTGTTAAAATCCTGACTCCTTTCTACTGATTTTCAATCATTTTCACTGATTTATAAATGAAAGAGAAATGTCGAGCCATTCTGTGCCCTTTCAAAAAATTCGGTCAAATCCGCCACTGATATACTCTCTCATTCCAAATCAGTGAAAAGTTACTGATAAACAGTCAATTGCAGCACAAGAAAAATCAGTGAAATTCACTGATTATTCAAAGAATTTCACAGATTTTTCAGTGAGTTTTCAGTGAATTTTCAGTGATTTTCTTTCACTGACTTGTTTTCAGTGAAAATTTTTCACTGATTCATTACTGTGCTACGATTCTGACTGTTTTTCAGTGTTTTTTGATAATTTTCACTGAGATTCAAAAATGAGAAAGTAGTAATTTGTGCATGTCTCACTCTCTCATTCAGAATCAGTGAAAAGTCACTGATAAATAGTCAAAATTGCAGCACAGAAAAAATCAGCTAAATCCACTAATTTTCAGCGAATTTTCGTTGATTTTTAGAAGATTTTTACTGATTTTTCAGCAAATTTCACTGACTAGCAAATTTTTACTGATTTTGCAGTGATTTTTCTCACTGATTTTTTTTTCAGTAAAAAGAAGTCACTGATTTTCTCCTGTGCTGCAATTCTGACTATTTCTCAGTGATTTTCGATAATTTTCACTGATTTATAATTGAGAGAGCAAGTGTACTGTATGAATGACATCATTCTACTTACATAGTTCGTATATTTGATTTTTATAATATTAATAAAATAACGAGAAACGTGCAAAGAACAAAACGAATAAATCTTACAATGGAAATGAAACATTTGTTGGTGTCTCTGCGTAAGATGAAGGCAGGCAGTTCATAATTTCGCATGGAATTCTTTTCATTGTAATCATTATCACGTTTGTGGAAGAAAAGCGGAGAAATCTGTAATCAAGAATATGTACACGGTTAAATTAACAGAGTATTATTGTTAAATGTAATAAAACATACAGGTATATAATATAAATGAGTATACGGTGTAATTTAAAATAGAAATTATTCAATTTTTCATCGTCCTCCGAGAAAGACTTTTATTGATTTGTCTCTTCCTTTTCATAATACTGCTTGCGAAATGAAAATAGGTATAGATATTTAATCGTATAATAAGATGAAAACAATTTGTAACTCATAGCTCGAGATGCGAGTATACTTATAGATTTCGTTCCGCCATGGCTAGGGTTTTGATTACACAGAGGATTTTTTTCATTATAGGATCGATAAGGATTAACAGTACATTTACCTGTCGATCTGTCGACCCGATTATTAGCCATTTTGCTTGCCATATTATCGACTCGAATACGTAGAAGCGGCCGCTTGCCGTATCCGTATCGTTTTTCTTCCATTTAAATACTACCGCTGAGATGTAATAGATTTCCACTGTGTCTAAGTAAAGACCTCCTATGCGGCCCGAAACGCTTAAAGTGTTTAAATTTTACCAACGTATTCGATAAATAAAGAAGAGCAGATATTCAATAATGTATTTTTCACGTTCGCGTTCGACGTGAATATTGCATGAAATTTTTAATGTAGCTCGTATACTTAGTTATACGGCATCGGATCAGAAGAGTGCTATTCCTCTCTGCCTCTTCGATACCTCGAGTGTATTTCGTTCGAATACCGCAACCGATGCCGATACCGTCGCCGACAAATTGAAATAAGTACAATGTATAAGAGCAGAGCATGGGAAAATGGCGACTGTTGTGCTAATGGTGACCGTGGAGTAGAAATTTTATACATCGCGGGTTATAATGATTGGTCGACGGTTTGAAAAATGATGAGGTAAATTGATTCCTATTTTTTATGGTTATTTGGGCCATTGATAACACTTATGTACGCCAGGTTGATGCGGTTATGAATCATATTCGGTGCATTGCCATAGGAATCAGTTTTATGTTATGCAGTTCAACGACTGGTGTGATTTGTTTTTTGAAATATATAATTATTTAGCTTTTGTTTAAATGCTCGGGAGGTTCCTTGAATTTTCATGATTTTCAAAAAGACTTCTTCTCGAATTCTAAACATTTTAGGTGAATTATTGGTACCTAGACCTACTTCAATTCGGCTTAATAGAAAGATTTTTGCAAATGGGAGAAAAGCACTATCTCAATTATGAATCAGTGAGAATTATCAAAAATCACTGAGAAACAGTGCAGCACAGGAGAAAATCAGTAAACAATTTTTTACTGAAAACAAATCAGCTAGAAAAATCACTGGAAAATCAGTGAAAATTCACTGAATAGTCAGTAAAATTTATGAAATTTGCTGAAAAATCAGTGAAAATTTGCTGAAAATCAGTGAATTTCGCTGATTTTTCCTGTGCTGCAATTCTGACTATTTATCGGTGACTTTTCACTGATTCAGAATGAAAGAGCACGGTGTAGTATGTCTACATTGACCGAGCTAGGAACGTTTCTCGCGAAAGTAAACCGAGGCTCTCCTCATTGAAATTTGGGAATTTTGTTCTTCATAATTTTTTTTTTTTTCATTTTTATGATCCCTCAATTTTATCATGTTTGAAAGAAACTTTGAATGATTTTCATAAAACTGAATTCTTGAATCGCTGTAGAAAATGTTTATCAAAAAAAGTTTGAAATGAAAATTTGCTGGGGGGGGGGGGGTTATGAAATCAGTTTTGGTGAAGAAATCCAAAATTGAATTTTCTAGGGATTTGAATTCTCTATTTTATTCTCTTCAAAATGATACATAATACTTTTTAAAAATCTATTTTCTTCAGGTTGGAAAATTACTTTGTTAGAATTGAGATTTTCCTAGAATTTAAGAAAAATTCTCAACTAGAATTATTTGATCATCCGTGTTCTTCAACAAAAATTTAAAAAATAAATGATCATTTGCACCTGGATCTCAGTAGTACAACTAAACTGAAATTAATGTGTGAAAAATAAAGTTCGAGCTATAAAGCGATTTTACATAAAATGTGCTTTTTCAATGTTCATGTCCTTTTTTCTCAGGAATGACCAGTGTTGTCAGGTGGAAATATGACAAAAATCCTCAAATTGAGAAAGTTTAACATGTCACATGCCAAATCTGAGGACAAAAAAATGCTTAAATTTTCATTTTTAATTTTTTTCACGGCATGTGACATACGTGTTTTTATATCTAAAAACAAAAAAATCCTTAAAAAATTCTTATTTTTTTCATTTTTCCACGGAATGTGGCTATGTGTTTTTTTGAATTTGTACTGTGTGACCCCTGACCCCTTTTTTCTGACCATTTCTTAAGCTGTCTGCATTACTCGAGTAAACTTGAGCGTGGATCTAAAGTGACATTTCGAAACAAAGAAGAAAGGGTTAAATTTTCTCTTTTTTTGGATCGAAATTGAAAAAAAAAATATGAAAATGAGAAAATATAGCCCAAGAGAATAAATACGTAAATTTTTGATAAAATTAAAAAAAAAACTGAAATTTTGGTCTAAAAAGGTGAATTTTTGCTTATTTTTCTTGTCATTTTACAAGCTTTTCTAAGATTCACTAAAATTTTAAAAAATCTTTAAATTTTACCATTGGCATTAAAAATATCCAATCCAGAGGCGTGACTAACGGGGGGGTGTGGGGGGGTGCGTCACCCCCCCAGACGATTCCAAAGTTGAGAAAAGTTGGGAAAATCAGGAAAAAGTGGGAAAATTGGGAAAAGTTGGGACTTGTCCCAACTTTTCCGCAGTTTGAATTTTGGAAAGTCGAAAAAATTTAAGAAAATCACAATCCCTAATCAAATTTTAGGAAAACTGGGTACAGTTGAGATTTTCAACTTTTTTCCAAATTGTCCCAACTTTTTTGAAGTTTGGATTTGGGAAAGCTGAAAAAATTGAGAATATCACAATCCCTAATTTGGACTTGGAAAATTGTGTGAATTTGGGATTCCCAACTTTTTCCCAACTTATTCCAATTCTCTCAAGTTTAGATTCAAAAAAGTTGAAATTCCCAAGTTTTTGAAAAGTTGTACTTACTTGGGAACGTTGAAAAAACTTGAGAATATCGAAAAAGTTGATTGCAAATTGTGTAAAATAGCTAAAATTTCGTTTAAAAAAACATTTAAAATCACAAATTTTTTATATGGAAGTAATAGAAATTTTTCAAAGAATAATCTATTGAAAAAATAATTATTTTTGTTTTAAAAATCACTAACTTTTCAAATTTTAACCCTCGCTTCGCTCGGGCATATACCAACACCTAAGCAAACCAATGTAATTACTTAAGAAGTATGAGTTGAGGACTTCACCTATTAATTTGAAAAATGAAAAAATTTCAGCTTTTGTATATACTTTTTCTTCAAAAATTTTCGCCCTCGCTACTTACAATGATATGAACACTCTCATCTTCTATCTCAGACAATATTAAATACTTTTTGAAGGGGAAAAAAATTTCCTTCTCATTTATTATTGGTTTTACAGGCCTCAGACAGAAATCAGCTTTTAAATGGCTGTCCCCTATTTTCACGCTTAGTCACTAAAGCCACCCTTTTTCGCCAAATGATCACTATTGAACCCCTTTGTTTTTTTTCAAGACACGCTTTTCAAAAATCTTTAAGAAGGAATTCAGAATAGTGGTTCTTTTGCTTATTTTATCATACATTTTTCAAAAAAAATAATTGCCCTCGCTTCGCTCGGGTTAAATATTACGTTCCATATCTTGCAAATTGTTTTTCTATTTGTTGTGATGTCAGTGACCACGATGTTGAAAACAGAAAGCAGGAATAGAGAAGAATTCGAAAGTATTGGTCACATTTTGGAAAATCTCAATGAGAGAAGTGTGTTGAATTTTCAATTTTTGAAAGTCTATTTTCGCTAAAAAATTTTGCCCTCGCTTCGCTCGGGCTCAACACATTATTAAATCTGTATAAATCTTAACAAAATAATTATCAATACATATGTTACCTAGTCTAACCTAGATTTTTTTATTTACTGAAACAAGGTAAAAATTGCAATGGCTTGCGTGCAATTTATGAAAAGTTCCCTTTTTTTGAAAATGTAACTAGCAAATCTTTTATTTTCACCCCTTCAGACTTTTGCCTAAGTTTCGTCTCTGTCCATATCACTGCCTCTCAAGGCTGCATTCAAGTTGAAATTTGAAATTTCGTCAAGTGTGTTTATTTGTTTTTTTTTCACAACACCTGGGCAGCCACGATAAAAATTACCTAGTTGGGAATTTTTTTTGGGAAGTAGGAAAAATAGTTGGGATTTTCCCGGAAAATAGTTGGGAAAATTTGAGCTTCACCCCCCCCCCCCCAGAAATATTGCTTCGTCACGCCTCTGATCCAATCATACATCATCCCAAATTTTTCTGAGCTTTTGAAACTGGAATGATTTTTGGGATGAAAATAATTTTCACAAACCATCCCACAACTTTTTTGAGCTTTAAGGTTGAGATGATTTTTGGAATTAATCAAGCAGTAAAAAGTAGAAGAAATGCTTTTCAAAAATGACCCTCTCACCCCTTTTGAGTAACTATACGGGGTAACTCCAGGTCTGTATTCATTGTGTTGGACCTCTATTATTCAGATATCGTTTCAAAACATCGACCGATAAATATTATCTCGTAATTGTGATTTTTACTCAAAAATGTGAAAAACTCGTTTCAATTTAAGCAACTTTAGACCCCTCCATTCATTCAAAATAGAGGTATGGGAATTTGTAAAAGTTCAATATGTGTAATAATCTACCCGTCGAGTTCGAAAATCGTAGTAAAAATTTGGTTGGAAAATCATCAGGTTGTGCAAAGTTGAAAAAAATGTAATCTTTAGCCAATTTTGAGGAACAAGGCGAAAACTCGAGTTGAAAAATTTGAAATTTGAGGGACTTCTTTCCAGTGGCGTAGCCAGAAATTTCTCATGGAGGAGGTCCGAAATTTCAAAATTTCATATTTTTTTTTAGGAATTCTGAGTTTACCCCCCCCCCCTCCATCAAATTTCCTTTTACTATAAAAACACTAAATTCAAACTTTATAAAGCTCTCATGCGATTTGCATAGCATGTTTGAGAAAGTTGGCCCAACCGGCCGATTGGGCGCTATCTCTTCGGAAGGTGATCTCCACCTCCCTGGAAGACTAGTAGGAGTTGTACGGTCTCCTACCAGCATTAGATAAGACGTTGGAATGATAAATACAGAGACCTTAATAATGATATATTCAGAGAACTTATTAATGATAAATACAGAGAACTTACAACTGTGGCGGTTGACACCGCGAAATACCCAGCACGCAGGCGAGTGTAACGGAGTCGTTTCCACTCGACCAGCAGCCAGGTACTGACGGCGCGTTCGGCTCATCGTGCCGACGAGCGAACCGCACCGCTGGTGGCGACATCTACCGTCTTACCACCGCACACGTACCGCGGCGGCGGGGAACGGGCGGGCCAAGTCTCCCTATGACATATGCCCCCTCGGGTCGGACAGCTGACAGAGCAACCGCCAGGCCGTTGGGCGACACTAGTCAAGTAGAGAGGAGCCGGACCCGCCCGAGCCCCTGCCCCCTCGGGTTGACCGTCGGGCAGGTGGGTGGTCGAGATGTCGGTCCCCAGAGCACGGTCGCGTCGCGACGCCGTGAGCCGGACCCGTTTCCAGAGCGAATACGTCGTTTACGATGTATTCCATTTCCGGAAACGTTGTCTCAATCTGGTATCGGTACGATACCCGATCTTTGTACCTGACTGAAGCTGGAACCTGTGAGGTTGCAGCTGCGTGCCGGAAAAATCGGTGCGATTTTTCCTTGGGTATCAGAAGGGGTGCCTTACCTTGTAACCAGAGTTTATAGAATTTAAAATTTTAACTGAGGGCTTTGTTACCAAAAAAATCGTCGCAAAATACTTGGGAAATGTCATCTATCGTCTTTGGACTGGAACCGGAACTGGATCTTGATTAATAAAATTTACAATTTTTGCCTCAAAAAACGAAAAACACATACAATTTTGAAATAGTAAAAAAAAAAATACAATAAATTTCGATTCGAAAAAACAATCTAATTACGTAATCTTAAATCTAATAAACGAGACTTAAAACTAATGACTGACATAAACAGGAACAAACAAAATTGCAGTCTTTGGAAAAAACAGTGATAATTATATAAAAAAGTCGAGGTACAAAAAATATAAAAATATAAAAAACAAAAAATCCTCGATTACAAAAGATAAAAAAGAATAAAATAACATCTCCTTCGTATCGAAGCAGGTAACAAAAGATATTTACAATATTTACATGAAATTTCGGTAACGAAAATTTCTAATTTTCAATCGGTACGATCGAAGTATATTATTGTAGCTCACCGTGACGTGTTATGAAATTAACCTACAACTCGCACTCGATGTGGAGAGGGCCACGGTGAGTACAATTTTTAACGACTTATCGGTAACGATATCTATTCGTAGTGAAATAATTTCTTGTTACATCGTGTACGATGTAACGTGTGTCATAGTCGCATTTAATTTGCGACTTGTTACGAACTATCCTGTGAGGCAGGATCTTCGTCTTCGGGATCGAAGTCGGAGAGTCCCTGCAGGAAGTCGAGGAGGCTTTGAGCCGTAGCCTTCATTTCCAAGAATGGATAACTAACCAATCCGCCCATCAGGGTTGGTTCAGTGATTAACGTCGGTTCGACGTTAAAACACTTGAACTTTCCAGTCTGGACGGCCTCGGTGCTTAACCATTCACTAACGGCTAGCCGCGTCTCCGTGCAGTTTTCAAAAATCATCAGAGGCAGCATCACCAGCCTTTGAACTCCTCTAGATAAGAGGAGGTCAATGAACTGACGAAGTTGCTCCATGATATCGTCACTGTTCCCTTCCGCCAACGTGTCCTCGTTGCCGATAGAGCATACGACATAAGGCGGGAGGGAAGGGAGCTCGAAAATCACCCGCGTGAACTCCGCAATGGAGACGTGAGGTCGGTAGAATTTCGTTGAGCGAAACACTCGACCCCATCCACGCGAGATGATCTGAGTGCGTACTAGGCACTGGATGAGTCCTTCTCCCAGTAAACAGAATTTACCGAGGAAAAGTCCCATCTCAGCGACACCGTCGGCTCCGCAGAATTCCGCCTTCGTCAGCAATCCAGCGTTTACGCCGGGTAGCGTGACGAAGGGAAGCGCCCATTCCTTGACCTCACGCATGATCGTTGCCGGGGTCGGTAACGGTTCAGTACGTTTTGGTTTCGGAGCGGCTTGTGCTCCCTCTGCTCCCTGCGGTGGCGCACGAGAGCGTTGCGGCTGCGAATTGTTCGAGCTTTGGTTCTGGTTGCGTCCGGATCCTTGGCTCTGCTGCGGTGGCGCAGTAGGTGGAGGTGTCGGACGTCGCGGCGCCTGGCGTTCCACACGTGACGGATTCGTTCGTGTGCGCTGCGTATTCGCTGGCGGTGTGACCTTTTGCTTCTTCTTCGGCGGTGCCGTTGGAGAAGGAGCCGTCGGTGGTTGCGATGTCGTCGAATTCGATGATCGTTCAAAAACCAGCGTACCGTCTTTCTTGTAAGACTTCGCTGTGCGTTGAGCAGCGGCGTTAGCATATGTAGGCGGTTCGGCGTGTTGAACTGGATTGTACAGGTCCCGCAGCGGAGAATTCGATTCGATTTTGTCTACTCCGTTTGATCGGAGCATCGGCGAATTTGACACGTGCGGCTTCGTAGCGTGTACTTTCTTCTCGGTCGTTTTTCGATCGATGTCTTGAGATTCTGACTGCGGTTTCGGAAGACGTGGTAAACTTTTAGTTTCCATGAACGTTTCCATTTCGAAGGATGGAAAACGGCGTTGTATCGCTGTTACCAATTCCTTCTTCTGAAGCGAATGTTCGGTACTCGCCACCTCGGCTGCGAGCGTGCGAGTTTCATACCGGACAAGAGCTTTGGTAGCCGTGATGAGTTCATGCTTCAAAGCACTGATCTCTCCAAATGACTCTTGAAGCTGAGCCTGTAGCGAGTTGCGGTCCGCATCCTCGCTAACAGTGGACGTGCAGCGCGTGAATCCCAGCAAGCTGGTGATAGTCTTCGCTTCATCGAGGTCTATCACTTCGAAGCAGGCCTGCGCTTCGTGCTCGAAGCGACACGAGAAGATCCTCTTCGGTGCCGAAGTTGATTTATCGTTGACCTGAATCGTGTTTGATTCAGTCGGCGTCGTCGTCGAGTCCGACTGGGAAGATTTCGCAGCGTCAGCTCCCATAGTATCGTCGACGATAGGCGTAAGATCCGGCATGTCGGCTGTATCGGCGATGTTGCTGGTTGAATCGGCCGGTTTTGTAGAGTCGTCGCTATTTGGAGCCTCGAAGATCTTTGAGATTTCTGCGCTTGTCGCCGCATCGTTAGCCCGTTGGCTGTTTACCAGGTGCATGGCGCATCCTAGATGGTAGGCATGGGTACATTCTTGTGGCATTATTGCCGGTTCGACGAGTAGCTGCGGCTGCGCATGCTGTCCGAGCTCTACCAGATTGGTTCGGCAATATGTGCACAGGAACGTGCGAACGTACGGCATCTCGGTGGTAATTAGTTTCGATGTCAATACGAAACCACTCATCGAAGATGGTGATAGTTAACGATATCGTTGAACTGCTGAAACAAAAGAAAGTACAACGTTTTCGTTAGTTTCTTTTTCAAGACGTGCGTAAAAAATTGCAGCGTTAGAATACGCGGTAACGCGGGTGCGCCTTCGCGTTTTCGCTCGTCATCGAGTGTGAGACGTAGTACATGCTATCACGCGCCGGTTTGTTTCACTTCGGTACGATGTGAAAATCACCCTGCACGTTGTAGCACAACCGTTAACGTGATTTGATCAAATCCACACCTGTATCCCACTGTCGATCAGTTATTTTCGACGCAAGTGTACAGCCATATCCTTCGTATCGAATGAATATTTGCCCCACACACACATCTACAGCATAAAAGAATCTTACAGTGAAACACACGTATGGACAGATCGCGTCTGTATTGCCACACCGAAATAGAGATAGAAAATTGCGAATTCGCCTGATAATTAACGTGTTCGTTTCATTATCAGTAATTTAGCATCGGGTATTCATCTTTAAGGTGAGTTACTCGGAATAAAATGTCCAGAAATTTCCGTTATACCTTGAATAATATCGTGTACGATATCCCAGTGCATAACGGTCGCGTTTGCGTTTTGAAGTAAATCGAGTAATATTTATTCAATTACGGAAGCGTAAAAAGGTGAAAAGGGTACTTACATACGTTATCGACGAGGTATTTTTCACAAAAATAAATAATTACCGGCTTTAAATACAATATTATGCGGAATCGCACATGTTACATCGGAGAAAATATAAAGGTACGTGTGACCGTTGCAGCAAGTTGTAGGTGGAATGAATTCGACCGTTACGGTGCGTAGGTTGTTCCAGCTACCTGGTTTGGGTGCGCGCGCATCGAACCACTCGGGGTGCGAGGTAGCGTGCGGTGTACATCGTTACCCAGTGTTGCCATTGCTATCATTTCGTAAACGTTTTTCGTTTTTTCGAATTCCAGCAATTTTAACGTTGCTATCGGTAATCGTATCTTCTCCTTTTCTTACGCTGTGTCTGAAATTAATTAGCGTTTTCGCTATTAATTTTTCCAGACATTGCGTTGGTGTATAATTTTGAATTTTACTTTCTTTGAGAAAGGTAATTCTCAGCAAGTGATTTTATCTCGTCGGTGCGACTACATAAATTCTCATTCGCCTTGCATTTTGAATGATTTTATCGATTACGGTAAATCATTGTCTTATCTGCTGGTTTTGTTCAATTAATTCGGTGTCGAATTATATTGAATATTTGACCAGTCAAAATTGGTAGATTTGCAGTGTGTTGCGGTAGATAGGTATATTGGAGCGAAATTTTCTCCTTTTTCGCCTATTTTACCTCGCATTGCGTTTTTTCATACCGCGTGACTTTGTCAGATCATAATCGTTTTCGATTGTGATTTTTGTCAAGTCAGGGGTTTTCTTGTCAGTGGAAAGTCGACTATCTCATCGGTAGCGATTTATCAGTCATACTGTCTACCGTATAACTCGCATTTTCGACGCCATCCATCGTTTAAACCTACGGTACGTGGGTTTCGATGTATGTGTCTGCTTTTGCTCGTTATTTGTCGTTTTTCGACATCGTCGATTTGACATCCACATTCGCAGCCATCGCAAAAGTAATTTTTGATGACTCGGGGTGCGTCGCCTTCGCGATTTTGCCCCTGTAGGTGCCCTTTCGGTAGGTAACTCACTTTTGCCATCGTGTGTCGATGTAGAGGTGAGTACCTTGGTAGGTAACGGTTTCGTTACCGTTTCAGTTTCCTTTTCCGGACTCGGCGTCGTCTGCGGTTTCGTAGACGACTCGCCCCCATCCTTGCCCCTGGATTTTGTACCCGACGTAGTCGTCGAGGTCTGATCCTGGTGCTGATAGGAAGACTTCATGGGTCCAGTATTTTCCAGAGGTTTCGTTATTTTAACGTGGTCGTCTAGCTCTTTAGAGAGGCTGATTACCACCTCGCGGTACGTACTGTCGGCAATGAAGTATCCTGCCCCTTTCGAGAGGTAGAATTTCTTGAGATCCGGTAAAAGGTGACCTTTGTCGTTAACCATTGGGCGGACGTAGCGTTCGCCCCTGAGGTTAGTAACCGTTTCGGTTTTTAGGAATTTGAGGCTAGTCTGAGTCCAAATTTTTACTTGGGGTTCTCTTTCTAGCTTCTTGAATATTGATCGATAAACTCGTATGCGAGCCAAATCGATAGGTGTTTTATCTGCCAGTTTTGGCATAGTGATTGGAAAAATAAATGCGATATCATTAAAACCTTTGTTACAAAGTACTTTGAGTACCTTATGTAACTCTTGTTCTATTTTATCGTAAGGCTGGTTCGTATAGTTTAACTCGAACGAACCGGCACCTACTATCGCTTCATTTTTATTGAGAAAGTCATATTTCTCGATCTCGTTTGCGAGATCGCTGAGTGAAATTCGACTGTGTAGATAAGTAGGTAGTGCAGTTTTGGACTTTCTACTTGCTATAAAGTGGGCTATTCCGTCGCCGATTAGCACCCTTCCTTTGAGGGTAGGTGCTACGACTGTTTTCTGACTAGTCAGCTGCCCTTTACCTCCTAGTCTTTTCCGTTTCCCTGATCGTCGGCAGGACCTTTGGGTTCTGCTACCGGCGTTTCGCTCAGGTCTTTGACTTCGGTGTCGTAGTCAAAATACACGGTGTCGTCACCTTCTATGCCCGTTGCTTCTTCTAGAAGCCATACCTGTTGAGGTTGCATAGCTGGTTTAGGTGCTTGGGGGGCCGGTTGCGGCTTTGCCCCTGTGGGCGGTGGGTTTGTTACGTGTCCGTAGACCTTTTTACCCTCCGGCCACTGTCTTAGTACGAACCGGCCAGGATTTGGGTTATTCGTTTTCGAAGTAACCTGGTACCTGGGTGTTGGTTGCATACTTGGCGGTTTGTATGCAAAAACAGCGGCGTTATGGCGCTGCTGTGGCTGCACACTTGGTGTTTGAGACGCCTGCTGTGTGATGGGTACCACAACAGGTGTTACGTATTGAGGTAGCGGGTCTCGCTGATCCTCGAGGCGTTTGAGAGCTCGTTCTAGGCGTGTGAGGCTTTCAGTATCCTGCCGTTGTATGCGTACGCGCAAATCAGCAGGTAACTTCTGCAGGACCATGTCGATCGCGTCTTCCGTGGTAATCGTATCCATCTTTGAGAGGGTACGGAGCCATTTTCTGACATACTGAAGGAGCTCCCTCGTTGTCGAGGTCTGCTTCATCTCTTCGGGAAAGTGTGCCCTTGCGGCAGCTTGATCCCTATGATTCCAGAATTCTCTAAGAAATTCATTTCGCAGCAAGATCCAACTTTTGATCGTACGATGATCTTTCGCCCAGTGGCGGTTTATATCGATTACGCCGCAGAACACCACACACCGCTGAGCGCCAATTACATGGGTCTGGTTCATGTAAGCTTCAAAGCTTTCCAGAAACTCAAGAGGGTGGTGTCTGTCTTCTTCGGTGAATACGATACCGCTAGCCCTCAAGGATTCCACCGTTCCGGGGAGACCCATGCGTAAGCCTCTTCGTAGCCGCTCCCATTCTTCCTGATCGTGGTCGAGTTCGGCCCCGTAGGAATGACCAGAGTTGCCACGTCGTCCATCATCTCCACGTCGGTTACGACGTCGATCATCACGATCGCGATCACTGTAATAGTGATCGTTTTCGTCGTCGAAGTCTTGCGTGTTCGCAAAACCACGACCTGTGCCAAGCTGTTGTCGTTGCGACCGATTATCAGCTTGCTGCCTACGTAGCGATTCGACTAACTCGTCTCTCTGACGTTGATTCAGGCCATTTGAGACAGATCTTTGAGAGCTGCCCAAAAGTCCCTGGATCGCGTCGGTCGTCTGACGTAGGGATTGGTTTTGCATTTGCAAAACCTCGTCCACGCTATTGCAGCGTGCGTGAATATTACTGTTCTCCCGTTCCATCCAGCTTCGCATTTCCTGTATGGACTGAGTCAGCTCAAGCAGTATGCGGTCGCCGGGTGGGAGGCTGTGGGAGTCCGGTAAAATTCCTTGGTGGCGAATGGATTCTCCTCGGTTCGTGTTGGACGGTTGCGTCCTATACACGGCGTGAGATCCATTTTCCAGTGCCTGATTAGTGGATTTTTTCGGATACGAAACACCACTACTCAGTATTGGTGCGGTTGTCGCAGCGATTGTTGTCGATATCCGTTGCGTTGGCCTGCTCGTCGTCGAGCGGGTTATTGTAGTTGTTGCAACGGTATCTGATATCGTGCGATTTACCGTTATCGGTACGCCGTTGTGTGTGTATTCGTCTGATTTTTCAGCCGGGTGTCGTACCTGATGCCGCAGTGGCGTACTCGCCTGCGGGTTAGGTTGGTAAGGTGCCCCTGTTGGTACCGGTAACGGTTGCCAACAGGTTGCAGCTTGTCGCGTATTGCCTACCTGGTGGTATGCTTCCGCTGCGTCTGTTGTAGTGTGAATAGGTACCCACCTAGGTGGGCGTACTGTCGTATCGATAGTACCTATTACATTACTCGATGACGTATTTCCTAAAGTCAAATTATGCGGATCCATCCGTGGTTGTATTCTTACAGAATACGATTCTCTAGGTGGCGCAATAATTTGATTTTTGACCAATGATTGGAGCATACGAGTCATGCTCGATTCGCCCGCTGTCATATTATTAGCATGTACTTCAGCGGTAACGCTGTATACATTTCTCCGCGTCGTATTCGATGCGTTGACATCGGCATTGTGGTGCTGCGTCGTTCCGGCGCCGCATCCATCATCGTACGGTTGAATTCGGTTGAAAAAATCTGTCAGATTTTTCCGAATTGCTGTCTGCGTTCTTTGAGAGTCAGACGCTATCACCGTTTGATTGCCTTCATCGTCTGTATTCGGTTCCACGTCAGAACTGTCTTCCCCGTCCATAATTACAGGTTCTAACAAGTTTCTGCCTGGAAGCGGTACTTCTGCCCCTCTCGGTCCGAGGGGGTATTGTTGAGAATCGTTTAATGGTCGAATATCATCGTTTTGCGATTCCAAATCGACCCGATTTTCGTAGACGTGATCGTTATTCGATGCCATTTTTCTCCTATATTGTCTTTTGGCGACAATAGGAGTGGAAAACGTAGTCGTTTTTCCCGCCTTTTTATCGGCTATATGTAGCGACGTGCGACGTGATAATTCGTCTGGCCTATCTGTATCAGACATCCGCTGATAAGATTTCGCCGTTCAGAATACCACTTACGTCCACTTGGTAATGTCAGAATAAGAATTCTGTTATAAATCTGTAAGATTTGCCCCAAAATAATTCGGATCTAAATCTGTAAGATTTGCCCCAATTATCTTTGAGGATTTGTAAAGTGAATAAATCTGTTGAGATTTGTTCTGAAGAGAAAATGTGTTGTGGGTGAATTTATTGAACTATATTCTGAAAAATCGTGTATAACAATAATAAGAACAAGTCAAAAATTCTTTATTCACAAATATTACACAATATTATAGTTAGTAACTCTGTCAGAGTTACTTGGAAAAAATCGAATTAATTTCAGTATGAAATTAATTGGAAAAAATATTATTTTAAAATAATCTGTAAGATTTATTTAGAAAAAATAATCGTGAATAGGGGATTGGAAGTCGTATTAATTTCAGATATGAAATTAATTATAAAATTGTTATTCAAATAAATCTGTGAAGATTTATTTTAGAAAAAATTTTCGTGAGTAGGGAGTTGTATTAATTTCAGATATGAAATTAATAGAAAACAATTGTTATTTAAATAAATCTGATGAGATTTACTTGGAAAAAATTCGTGCTTATAAAATATTTAAAAATAATTCAGCACAGTATCGTATGAGTAAATCGTTTCGATTTACTGGAAATAAGATGTCACGATAATCTCAGTATGAAATTATATAAGGAAAAAATAATAATATTATTATTATAAATCTTTTAAGATTTACCTTGGAAAAAGGCAAGCTCTGATTAATTCTGAATAAACTGTAAGTTTTATTCAAAATTTTAGCTTGTAGAGAATTGAAAGTAAATTTGTAAAATTTACTGAGGAAAAAAGTCGCGATAATTTCAGTAATGAAATTATATAAGGAATTATTGTCTAAATAAACTTGTTGAAATTTATTTAGAAAAAAGATCGTACTAGTGGTATTATTTAAATAAACTGTAATTTTTATTCAAAATAACCCAGCACAGTACTGTATAAATAAATCTGTTAGATTTATTTGATGACGTGTTGAATTAATTTCAGATATGAAATTAATTAACAAAAATTTATTATCTAAATAGATCTGTAAGATATATTTAGAAATAGACGTGCTTGTCTCAATTGCTGAATAAGCTGCAGTTTTACTCAGAATTAAACTTACACAGTATAACGTGGTAAATCTGTGAGATCTACTTCTTAGTAAAATATCTAACTAATTTCAGTTGGAATTAATTAGAAAAATTATCGTTTGAATAAATCTTTAAGATTTATTCGGAAAAAATGTGCTTTGATTTGCACCGTGTGAGTAAAGTCTGAAAGATTTTACTTGGAAAAAAGTTACGCTGATCAATTCCACGAATGAAATTGCAATGGGATTTTATTACACGGATCAATCTCAGAGAGATTGCAATGGGAGTTTGTTTGAATAAATCTGTAAGATTTATTCGGAAAAATAACATGCGATATTCGCAGTGTATTGAAATAGCAAATAGATAATTCGCTTAGGAAGTCAGATCAACTTGATTAAATTGATTGGAATTACTTGACAAATAAAAAGGCGAAATTTTATTGCCAAGTGAGATAACAATATTGTTAGTGACGTGTAGAAATTAAACGTGATCGTTTATTTTCACACTGGATGTGATTTCTTAAAGAATATCACCACGAGATATTTGACTGTTGAAAAAAATACAAGGAAAATAATCTTGATGCGAGCGTATACGCCTGTGTCAACCTAACCGGTAGCTTGGAAATGAGGAATGCTGGACGTGTTCGTCGCTCGATTCTCGTCAGCTACGTTGCGGTGGTGGCGGCGGTGGCAGCCGCAGCGCCTCTCCTCGCTCCTCCCGCCTTCCGTTGCCGTCAGTCGTTTCGACCGTTGGTAGTGTTGGAATGCGAAAAGGGGGAATTGTTGGCGCGTGTCGAAAGCGACGTTGCCGGTTCGGCATGTTCTTCTGGACACGTTGCTGGCCGATTTTCGCGATCTTTTTCACGCACTGGTATTTAAAGTTCAAATAAATCGCGATTTCGCACTTGAAAAAACTTACACTAATAAAAACTTATGACCTTATGGGTCTTACGTTAACACTTATATTTAACCGCGAACTTAACGAAATAGTCAACGATTGTACTTACACTTGTAACTTAATCCTAAAAGGATGACGGCAGGACATCATCCCCGGGTCCCCAGCGGCACAGGACTGGGGCCCCTACTGGGGGTTTTCGATTTTCTTCTGTGGATTTGCAACTCCACGAAAATCCGCACGTACAGGCGCCAATGAGAAAGTTGGCCCAACCGGCCGATTGGGCGCTATCTCTTCGGAAGGTGATCTCCACCTCCCTGAAAGACTAGTAGGAGTTGTACGGTCTCCTACCAGCATTAGATAAGACGTTGGAATGATAAATACAGAGACCTTAATAATGATATATTCGGAGAACTTATTAATGATAAATACAGAGAACTTACAACTGTGGCGGTTGACACCGCGAAATACCCAGCACGCAGGCGAGTGTAACGGAGTCGTTTCCACTCGACCAGCAGCCAGGTACTGACGGCGCGTTCGGCTCATCGTGCCGACGAGCGAACCGCACCGCTGGTGGCGACATCTACCGTCTTACCACCGCACACGTACCGCGGCGGCGGGGAACGGGCGGGCCAAGTCTCCCTATGACATGTTTAAGGAAAAAAAAGGATAAAAAAGTAATTTGGATCAAAAACTTTAAAGAATTTCAATTATTTTTGGGCTTAAAAAAAATAAAAATACCCAACAAACCCAAGAATTGGCTTCAGAAGCTTTTTTAAGAGGGTGCAAAGTGGGTATGGAGAGTTGGAATATCAGAAGGGAACCATTTTTTGAATAGTTGATTCAAACAGTTTATATAATTGTGATTTCTTTCATGCCCGAGCGAAGCGAGGGCGAAGCTTTGAGAAAATTTGTTTTCACGCAAGTTCCTGACGCGGGGGGAGGTCAAGACCCCCTCGCAGCTATGCTTCTGCTTCTCTCCCGCGAATTTCGAAAATAGCGGTATTTTTGAAAGCGGGATTTAGTAGTATGGAAATGAAACCAAAAAAAGTCGTTAGTCCACTTTCAAAAATGAGGGGCTAAACCCCCTTTTGGATCTTCCCACTTCCCTTCTATGAAGTTTGACAATGGCGCTTAGGGGTCAAAAAATTTCTTATGGTGTCCTTATTCACCATTCCAGATTTAATGCCTCTATCAAGTATAATTTGCCTTTTATGTCCAAAAAAAAAATGCAATTTGCCACTGGATGAACCAGACACTGGCGATATAAAAAAATATAAATAATGAATTTCTTTTTAATTTATTTTCATCGATCGATTCGCGACACTTTCTTTTATCGTATTCACCCTTCGACGTCATTTACACGCGACTACGACTTTGAAAAATTATTCTTTAATTATCCGCGTCTCTTCTTATACACCCTCGTCGTCTGAGGAAGAAAAGCCAAGCAGACTGACGGGTTGCTGAAAAACAAAAGAGGTGAAAATACCGAGTTACGTGAAAGATTTGGCGCAAATTGATGATCGTCTAGCTTTTTTAGAATTAAAATTATTGCTTTAGTCGTCGTCGTCGAGAGAAAGAAATACGAAATGGAACGCTGCAGCAATTCGTTTATCGTCGAATTAATTTAACGAATTGCGAAGATCGGGGGAGTTTTATTTCTATTTTTCGCTTTTCTTTGATTGATTCGGGATTTTTTTAGCGACTTTACTTTTTTCAGTCTTGGGTGCGCGCTTTCTCGAAATAAAAGAGATCTTTGTTCGGCTGATCGTAAACCGTAACTTAATAATGTGTCCTGTGTGCTGTGCGCTGAGAAAGAAACATACAAATGCGAGCACACATCGGAGATAAAAAGAGATACGCGGATGGCGCGAGGCAGCCGGGGCCAGCGTTTACAAAAACTACGTGATTCGTAAAGGATATTCTTTCTGCTGTAAGAATCAGCTAATTAAAGCGAGTAAGTCGATTCGTTTGAGAAATCTTAAAAGTCGGGCTTTTCTTTGACTGAATGACAGGCTGTGTTCTAGGACCCGTCCAATGTTTCATTATTTACACCCGTATTTTCGCTTTACCTCCATCTACCTCCCTGCTTCCACCTTTGCCTTTGTGTGCTCCAAGACGCGGCGGAATTTCGTTTTTTTCTTTTTTTAAGAACCCAGTGTACACATTCGCTAATAAAATCTATGAGAAAAATCCTGTTCAATGTGTACAGACGAGCAGATAAGAGTTTTTTTTACTCCTTCGCCCATCAAATTAATAAGAAAAAGTCTGAGATAAAAAGAACGCCTCGAATCGGTGCACGAGGTACGAGGTTTTTCTTCATTTTCTTAGCTATTATTAGCTCCGGATTGTTACATTTTCAGGGTTCTTTCTCGTACTTACTACCTTTTCTTTTTTAATTTTAGCCGACCACATAGACGTTTCCTGTTTGATTGGTTTTGCTTTAAAGCAAATAAATGAAATTCCGGTGTTTTTTTTCCTACGGCGAGCAGATTTTTTTTTACCGAGAATTGCGCTAAGCCGAAGTTCAGTAAGGAGTTGGAGTATTTTCTAATGAAATTGGATGATAAAATTGAAGAAATATTCCAAATGTTCTGTGGCATTTTGGATTACAGTTTTAAATTTATATCCACTGATGATGCGTTGAGTAGCTCTTTTGCAAGCGTTGAAAATTTTATTGTAATTTTAATTTTTGAAAGAGAAAATAAATTTCTGAATTTTTTCTTATCTTAAATCAAAAACTTGTCAATATGGTTCCAATTTCCAAAAAAGAGAATGAAATATTAAAAAATTCGAATTTTATAAGCTTCAACTTTTAATGCGAACGTGGATCCAGCAAAAATTTTAAGCAGGATAAAATTTCTGATGCCAGGATTTTTTGAATTTTTTAAGGAGAGAGCAGGATGTGTACTTGAGTGACCGCAGTGCCCATGTCACAAAACTAAAAAGCGTTCTTGAAATTTTTTTCAAAAAACTGGAATATTTTCTGCAGATGAAGACAAAAGTAGGTACTGCCAAAGTTGGAGTTTTCTTTTTTTTTTCTAGTAATCGCCTCAGTAATGATTTTTCAATGATAAAAATTAATACTTCAATAGGTACATTTGTTTTCGACGGAAAATCACTTTAATGAATAATGATGTTATGTGAAATAAGACAGGGTCAAAATTTTAGCCTATCTTCGGTTTCTAGGATTATTTTTGTACCAACGTGTATTCTGTTCATTTCTTATCCAGCCTTTTAAGCTGGGCTCAAAAATAGGGGTTTCATTTTCTGGAACACCTGGAAAAGTCAGGGGATTTTAAAATTTGATTTCTGCTGGAATTTTGTAAAAATCTAGAGGAACGATAAATTATCTGACGTTTCTCGGGTCATTTTATTATAAATTTTATGCCCTTGCTTCGCTCGGGCTAAATTCTTCCCCTGTTTTATAGATTCAACTTTTTTCATTTGATTTATGTTAACCGTAAGAAAATTGATATTCAAATGCAAATTTTCGTCCATTAAATTATAAATTTTTCAAAAAAATTACCCCCGCCACGCTTGAGCGTAATAATCATACCTACAAAAATACTTCATAATTTTGGTTTTGAGTAGTACAAATGGTCAGGTCTCAATCGTACATCCACGCACTATTCCTGTTAAAAATGATTTTATGATTGATTCCTGTTCTAGACACTAAAACAAAGAAATTAAGCCCGTATGCCCATTTCCCCTCCCCTTTTTCCCAGGGTCCACCCCCAGCACCTAATCAACATTTTCATTTCTCATCAAAATCAATTTTGAAGCAACTCTTGCCCCCCCCCCCATTTGAAAATAAAACATGTTTTGAAAAATCTTCAAAATTACATTTTCTTCATTTTAAATTTAAACGAAAAGTTTCGGAGAAGCGGAAAAATTTGTAACTATCAAAAGTATTCAGAATTGAATTTCGTTTTCAATGAGCTTTATCACAACCATTTTCACCCACTTTTCCCGACAGAGTGAATCTCTCCCCCTTCCCCGGTATCACAAAAGTTGGACCCATGAACAATATTTGCTCCAAAATGAATTCCGATAATAAATAAAATCATGCATTAGATATCGAAGAACAAAAATCGTTCAATTTTTTTTTCGTGAGTTCAACTTTTGAGATAAGGGGGAGGGGGGAGAGGTCCACCCTGTCGGGAAAAGTTAGTGAAAATGGTCATGATAAATCGCATTGGAAAGTAAATTCAATTCTGAATACTTTTGGTGATTGCAAATTTATCCGTATCTCCGAAACTTTTCGTTGAAAATGAAGAAAATGTGATTTTGAAGTTTTCTCAACACATATTTTATTTCCAAATTTGGAGATCAGGAGTTGCTCCAAAATGGATTTTGATGAGAAATAAAAATGTACATTAGGTGCTGAGGAACAACTTTTGTTTTAAATTTTTTTCATTACAACCCATAGATAAGGCGATACACGTTTTTGAAATATTGAGGGGAGGACTCTGGGAAAAGGGGGAGAGTAAAAAAAGAGAATATCGGCTTAATTTGTTTGTGTTAGTGTCCAGAACAAGAATCGATCATAAAATCAATTTTAACAGGAATTTCGCGTGGAAGCCTTTTTTTGTACGATTCGGACCTTAAGGTACTAAAAAGTTATACCTACTTTAAACTGTAACTTTGTAATTTTCTCCATTTTCTTCACGTTTACTTACACTAGGCCAAAAATTACTTGTGAAATGTTTTTCAAAATTCAGTTTTTTGGTTTCAACCATACTTACTTTTTCTAGCAAATTTTGTCCTTGTTTCGATCGAGCTGAACAAAGTTTGCTTTTCAAAAACAATTAAATAGAAAATTATCCAACACGTTTATTTAAAATTGGATTAAGTAAAGAATTTTCAAAGAAGTCGAGTACCGGTATTCTGTTTCAAAAAATCATATGTACAAATGTACTTTTTCAAGAATTAGTTCTTGTGCTGAGCTAGGAAATATAGTCCTAATACAGTATAGGATTCTTAGAATTAATATAAAGGGTAATTTTTTGTTTTTTAAACATGATTTTTTATTAAAAAATCTCATAAAAAATTTTTTCAACAATTTTGATACGTATTTCAAAGCAGATTTTCCAAAAACTGTAGGCTTTATCGTTACGATTTTAAATTTTGATACCGGATATGAATCTTGATTTTGAAAAATTCTTTCAGGAACACACTTTCAATTCTTCATCGCTCAAACCGTTGAGAAAATCCAAAAACAATAATGCGAATAATTTCACCTCCTCTTTAAAATCTTTTCTCATTTAAAAAAAGGTCATATTTTTACTAAGAAGTTGATTTTTTTTGTTTTTTTGCTAATGAAAAATCGGAGAAATCAACTTGGTTCTACGTTTTTCTTCTTTAGCCATCATTCAACAAAATGAAGTTTTCATACCTATTTCATTTGAAAGACCTTCTGATACCCATCACGGCATAGTTATTTTGAATTCCCCCCCCCCACTTGGAAAAGTCTGGAAAACCAGAAAAAGTCAGGGAAAATCATCTCTGAGGCATTGTGGACACCCTGAAAAATTTCTTATAGCTTCCTTGTTCACCATACGAAATTTCATGCCTCCATCGACATTTGATTTTTACCTGCAATCCGTCACTGGACCATAGTACTGCCTATATGAATAAAAAGCTTACTGAAGACAGAAACCTCTTACTTTTTCCCGTTCGAGGTGAATTTATCGAATTAATGATTTTTTGTTTATGGGATCTTTTCTTTTTTTCAAATGAGGAGAATTGAAATGTGTTTAATTTTTCGTTATATTTAACCACATTTTTAAACAATAGGTAAGCATAAACAAAGATTTCTTCATTTAAAAAAAAAATGGGATAAGGTAGTGCATTTTTGGAAAAACTTTTCTCGATGTTACTCTTACTTAAATATATAATAAAACTAATTCGATTTTTTAAACTGTTTCTTGTGGTTGTGTATATCTACTTTCTCATTTCTGACTCAGTGAAATTTATTAAAAATCACTAAAAAAAACAATCAGAATTCCAGCACAGTAATTTTCATTGAAAGCGAGCCAGTGAAACAAAATCACTGGAAATCAGTGAAAATTCATTGAAAACTCAGTAATATTTTTATGAAATTCACTGAAAAATCTGAGAAATTCTTTGAATAATCAGTAAAAAATCGCTGAAAATTAGTGAATTTCACTGATTTTTTCTGTGCTGCAATTCTTGATTGTTTATCAGTGATTTTTTTCACTGATTTGAAATGAGAGAGTACTGTCGAAAAAAATGCCAAAAAAGAAACAATTTCTCTTTAAAAAATGATATTTCAATGCGATTTCGCATTGTGACGCTTTATCATACTGCTTAGAATAAACCTCCGCAGAAATTGCGTACTAAAATTCAACTCAATGGTATTTTTTCCTCTTCGAGATTCAACCATATTGAAAAATATCGTTCAATTTTGCGAAAAATCGTAGTACACCTAATCCATAATGGTTTTCGACGATAAACAAACCAATTAAAAATTTCCCACGTGTTTCGAACCCGATAATATTTATATTTAATGAGCCAATAAGCGCGAGAAATAGAAATCGAATAAAACTGTACATACGATACGGAACGACGGAGGCAAAAAAAAAGAGAGAATGAAAATGAAACCGAAGAAGAAAGAAAAAGAACCAAAAAGAAAGTACGAAACAGAGTAAAGCGGCTTATCTTGGAAAAGTGCGCAGCATCATCGTCGCAGCGCAGCAATAGTGATAGAAAAACGAATACGAAAATGGTAGATTTATTCGACGAGTATAGACAAATAAATATGATGTCATATGTCACTGGCAAAAGAGAAAAAGACCGGCGCGCTGATTAACTTCATCCCGAGCTCGAACGTGGTTAATCCTTCTCTTCTTATTTTTCCCCATAGGACTCGCGCACACTTTATTCCCGTTTCTTATTAACGAGATAGAGTTAAAAAAAAAAGTAAGAGGGAAGAGGATGAGGAAGAACGACGAAGGCATTTTGATTACTGTTTCACGGGATAAAATTTGCGATAGCGTAATATCGGTGACGGTGACGATGGAGCAAATGGCGTTGGCGGTGGCTCGGCCTTTATTCCTTAAAATAAGCACGCGCATGTTTTTCCTACTACCACGAGGGTCCGATTTTCTCTTACCCTTAGTTCGGCTGAGCCGAGCTGAGCCGCGACGCACGAGCCGGAGAGTAGATTCCAATTATCGTTCATCGTATAGTCTTATTCATCGTATTCTGTATGTTTTTTTCTCGTGTGGATTTTTTGAATTGTAAATCATCCGCAGCTCGATGATTCGACAAACCTGCGAAATAAAAAAGCTAAATTATTTTCTACCCGAATAATGCTGTTCGAGTACCTTTTCCAATTTTATATCCATAAAAGATTCTCTATTTATAGTTTAATGATACCAAAAATGTTTCATATATACTCGTATGAAATATACATCACGATACCGAACAGGAGGACTTTACGAGTATATTACACATTTCAGTATAATCAAAAGAATCGCAATTTTCACACGAAAAAGCTGATATACTGCTCGTAATATGTATAGAAGGCGCTACTACGTAAATCTTCTATTATTCTATGGAGCGTAAAAGCATTAAAAGTGTAATATCCCTTTTGTTTTAACGATCAACCAACTACCGGTATGTGGTATTTATTTATCTAAATGTTACAGCATGTATAGCCACGTCCCGTTCCGGTGTGAAACATTGAAATTATCGCGATTATTCCTTGTGTAAATAAGGCGGTGTTTTACGTGTGCTTATTGAAATTTTATACCATTGTTGAGCAGCTCGTAATGATGAGATCGAGACAGTGCGAACATTAACAATTCGAATAATGGAAAATTTATACTGAGGAATTAACGAGGGGTTGTGATGCGAGTGTGTTGGAAAATGTTAGGAGCAGTGGTTTAGTGAGAAAAGAAAGTTTTCGGGAGGAAAAAATTGCACCAATGAAATTTAAAAAAATATATCTTACTTATTTTATGATGATAAATTTATTTGGGCTGAAAATTTTAAACAAAACATTATATTCAGAAAGTGAAATTCAGGATTGAACCATTTTATTGGAGAATGTAAAAAATTTAAAATTTTCTATTCAAATTATTTTCAACTTGAAATACTATTTTTGAAATTTTCCTGGCATGAACTGTTAGTTTAAAAAAATGAGCCATCGCTTCCGGCTTCCCCAAATGTCCAATTGGAACCCAATTTTTCCGAATGAAAAAGCAAATTTTATATGTAGTTACTGAAGGGCAAGCTATTTCTGCCCCCTTTGGTTTAGTGCTGTTGAAATTTGATCATTTTTGACACCGATGTGTCTTGGGTCTGGGCATAATTTTTGAAAGTGTGACGTTTTTGTGTAACGTAACATTTTTAACATACTTGGCTAGACTTGAAAAAATTTGAATGATTGCTGACATAATGGCATTCCGTTGGACTTGACAAAAAAATTTACATTTCCATCAACATTTTGTCATACCTACTTGTTTTCAGCAATTTTGAAAACTAGAAAAAAAAACTAAAATATCTTGTGTTGTATTTAATTTTTTTCATTTTCAATATTTTAAAATACTTTTTTTATTTTTTTAAAATATACCTACCCTAATTTTATTTGTATTGTTGGCAACTAAGTTTGTGTATAAAGTAAAATTGTAGAAGTTACGATTTTTCTGAAGTACATTGACATTTTAATGAAAAGTTATGAAGTTTGATTTGAAAAAAAGGTGAATTTTAAATTCACAATATGGCAACACAGCCTCTCTAAATTATAACATGATGTAAAAATGTCTAAGATTCGTTTTATTCAAAAAAATTTCAAACACTTTTTACTTAAGGTCAAAAACTTAAAATCATGGATGTGTTCATAACTTTTTATTAAAATGTCAATGTATCAAATTTTTTCATTTTTTTCTCATTTTTCAACATTTTCAAATGTTTTTTTGAGTTTTTTCTTTGTTCTTTTAATTTTTTATCAAAACATAGGTACCCTACTTTCAAGTCTTCATTAAAAATAAAAATAAAATGCCAGTGCACAGCAGAATATCGTCATGTCAGTGATAGACTAAATTTTTTCAACGTTTTTTTTTCAAGCCTAAGAAAATGTGATCAAGTTATTATGTACATACTAGTTTCAACAAATACATAATAATCAAGTTTTCTATTAACCTTGCTTGATAAAACCAGAGTTTAATAATAACGCCCAAAGATAATGATGAAGTCCGAGCCTGAGGAAGCCAGAGCCTGGTGAAGATACCATAGCTTGATAATGTAGCAGAGTATGATAATGACGTCCGAGGTTGCTTGCTTAATGATGAAGCCCAATGTTATGGGGAGATGTAACCCATCCTGGCAACCCTAGTTACTCTGTAAGATTTACACCAGGAGGTTGGTAGGAGTGTGAAAACACACAGAAAACATAGTTCCTCATCTCTACTGAGGTAAGGAGAATTTAGTTGCATTGAATATTCTGCCAGTGGCTAGTTCACTAATTCTGTGTTTATTCAACTCTGTTTTCCTCAACTTATGTCCCTGGCTTACAAAAAGAGCAGACAAATTCTGCCCCTCTCTGCTCTTTTCTGCTCCTTTCTGACCTTCCAATGTGCGATGCACGCACAATGGGGGGGGGGGTCGTCAAAAAGGGTCGTTCAACGCGCAACGGGGTCCAAGAAGCAGACAGTGAGAATGTCTGCTCTTTTCTGCTCTTTTTGCATGCTGCGCCTATTAAACCCATGAATATTCCAGAGATGGGATGTTTCAGCAATTTGGAGAATTGGATTCAGAAAAATCCTATTCATAAATTTTAAAGGATCCAATTCTCAGAATACAAGTGTTTTCTGAGAAGAATTGCAATTTAGAATCGGATTCTATTGCAGTTCTTTTGCGATTATTTTAAGATTCCTTTTTTTTTTAATGTGGTTATTTTCACGCAATTAGAGCACTAAATCTTAGGATGAACATGGAAAATTATTCTTTTGGTATGAATTGAACCGTGTTGAATCAAAAGAGACCAAGCGACATCAAAAATTTCACCAAAAAACAAATTTGAAAGTATGATAACTTCTGAAAAAGTTGGAAGAAGGGATAATTAGTACCTATGAGAAAATAATGTGAACTCTGGTAACATTAATCTAACGTGTTCAGAAGCTTATTTTTGTGTTCTCAAGTAAGAAATACGTTAAAATCTCAGCACTTTCAAATTTGTCGCTTGGTTTCTTTTAACTTGACGCGCCACGCCGCCGCCGCCAATAAATGTCTCTGCTCGAACCGTTTTGTTTTTGACTATTAATATTGTAACTTCAAGATTGCCAAGGAGATTTTTCATCTTGAAAATGTGAAAAAAGAAGTGCATTTTTTTGTTTTTCAAACGTGATTTTTCAAAAAATTTTGAAAGCTTTCAGCCAGTGTGAGCCGCTGCCGCCGACGGTATCGTCACTTTCACCGCCACCCAAGGAGCTGTCATCAGTGTAGGGGTCTAGTCGCTTTTGACTGAACATGGTTCAATTGTAGAATAAAAATAAATTTTGAGTCACACGTTGTGTGCAGGGTGAGGGACACTAGGGATAAACCTCCCTTGCTTCGCTCTGTGTGTTGTTTCAAAAGAATTGTAAAAGAATTGTGAGGGGGCAATCGTTTCCTTAAAAGATAAAAATCAGATTCAGCGATTCTTTGTGATTCACACAAATGAATTGAACGATGTTAAGTTAAAAGCAACCAAGCCACAAATTTGAAAAGACTGAGATTTTAACGTATTTCTCGCTGGGAACAAATATGCAGAACGATGCATGTGAAATTAATAGCTAAAATTTGAGAGTTTTAGTCCAAAATTTTTTAATTTTCGATCGGATACTGTGACATTGAGAGTAAAACTGAAACAGTAAAAGGTTTCACAATCTTGGAAAAACGGGAACAATTTTTCATACACCTGAACTTCCTGAAGTCGAAATGGAAAATTTAGGAAAAAACGATGCAAAATACTTGAATGTAACTGTAAATACCGTAATTACCGCTCATTCTGCATATTATTCTGCACATTCTGACTCGACCATATAAACATGGACTGCTAATGTATATCGACGGTTTGGAAGCAGAGGATCCAGGAGCACGATTTTACAATGCTAGTGCGCATGTGCAGATGTCGGTAACGGTGTAAATGGAACGAAACCATCCAACGTTCGGCATCGTTTCGTTCTTGTTCACAATAGAATTTCTAAATTTTGCTCCCAGATCCTCGGCTTCAAGATTTCTGTTATTTTTACGTACAATTAGCAGTCCATGTTTATATGGTCGAGTACATTCTGTGTTATTCTGCATAAGCTTTTCTGCGCGAAGAATAAAAAATATTTTGCAGTGTTTATTCTGAGTAACAACCCTGGATTATAGACACTGAACCTAGGATAAGAATGGTAACTGCAGACAGAGGGGTAAAACAGGAATAGCTGTTGGTTGAGTTATTCCAATTTATCTTGCTGGGTGGTCTTGGCAGTGTCTATAATAAGAATCCACATCTACCTATTACACCAAGCTTAATGATGAAGCCTGAGTTTGATAATGAACCCCCAGTTTGATAATACAGCCCCAAATCAAGCCCAAGCCTGATAATGAAATTGGAGTTTGATAATGAAGGCCGAGCTTGATAATTAAGACAAGAGTTTGGTAATGAAGCCCAAGCTTGATGATGAAGCCTAAGTTGTTAATGAAGTCTGGGCTTTGTGATGAAGCCAGAGCTTGATAATGAAGAACAGAGTTTGGTAATGAAGCCTAAGCTCGATAATGGAGCCTAAGTCATTAATGAAGTCTGGGCTTAGTGATGGAGTCTAAGCTTGATAATGAAGACAGAGTTTGTTAATGAGGCCCAAGCTTGATAATGTTAACAACAATTTTAAATCTAAAAAATATATTTAAAAATTTTGAAAAAATCCAAACTTGAAAAAAATTGAGACAAAATTTGAACTTGAAAATATTTTTGAAATTATGTTGAAAATTCAACAACTTTTTAAAAAAATGAAAAAATCTAGTCATCTCCACTTTTTTGGTTTTCATTTTTATTATTAGTTCAACATGATTTAGAAGTTTGTTGTTTTGTTTTTCATTTGTATATTCATACATACTTTTAAAAAAATCTGAAAATTTGTTCTCCATTTTCAAAGGTTTTTGTATTATTGAAACCCGCTGTCACCAGTGCCACCTCACTTCTGCCGAATGTCACAAACCTGTTTTTTTGTGTGTTACATTGGCGGGAGTGATCGGGTGGTAATGTCTCCTAGTACCTATGCGCGCTTAGCCTTACGTTTATTTCCGCTGTTCAGAATTTTCCTACTTTTTCATTTGAAGGAGCAAACGTTTTTGAAAAAAAATGCTGACCGGCACGAATTTTAATTTTTTGCCTCTCAAATCCGACGGGTAGGCAAGATGTTGTCCACGAACCAGTAGAGCATAGATATACAAGTATCTGTCGGGTGACGATTTTATCCCTCCCACTTCTCATTCAGTGAAAAAAATTATCAATAAACACAAAAACATGCACTTTTTTTCTAAAAAAAACTTGTCCTTTCAAATAAGAAAGTAGGCAATTTGCACATCAAGAAAAGGTTGAACATTTATGTACACCTCTCAGAAGTTATAATGCCATACCAATCTTTGGCTCAGCGCTAGAAATTAATTGGTAAAAAACTTTTTTTTAGTGTGGTATGGGCGGGTTAAGAAATACTTTTTAATAAACATTTCAAAATTTTAATCCGTGACAGAAATCTTTGATTAATGATAGCATTGATAGCAAACCCAGATAGGAGTAATAATTCAAAATGATTGAAAACTCAATTATACGAACAATTGGTAGATATTTAGGAATCAGGTGCGCATATTCAGATAAAACCCCACCTATCCGAAGCGAACCCCTGAAAAAAGGGAGGAAATCGTTAGAAAAACTTCGAGTGGAAAATTCGGCCATCTTTTTATATCAGGATCCGGCTATGCTCTAAAGGTGAGTTTTTTTTCCTCGATACTTTTCACATCGCTGGCGACGACGTCGTTGTAACGTAGGTATACTGGAATATAAATACATTATTAGGAAAAGAAAACGCAAAAGTAAACGTTGTCCGGGAATAGGTATACGAATGATGTCCAAAGAGAGAGCGAATTTTTAGTATGTGAAATATCTTTCGTCAATTCTGCACTCGGTCCCTGAAGAGAAAGCAACTTTTTCTAAGGGATAGGCAACCCACAGGGGCCGATTTCGTCCCCTTCGCAGATACGTGTAACGGTTTAGGGTTTAGATACAACGGGACAACATTCAAATCCTCTTTTAGTTTCCTTTTTTCCCAGCACTGGGGAGCAATTGTGCCGGATCGGAGAAACGCACGAGACGTAGAACGAGTTACGTGGTCTTATTTCCATCCACATCCCCCGGCCGTCCACCGTTTTCTTTTTATTTTTCCGGAAAGCAAAAGAAATTCATATCGAATCTGAAAACCAAACTTCTATTCTAACCCTCAGTCGTAGATTTTTTTTATCTTTTTTTACCAGAGCGAGCGTCCCTTAAGGCGATATCTCAGTTTAGACAATCACTTTTTCTATTTTTTCGACCTGACCTCGATGAACGGCGTTTTTTTTATTTATTTTTTCTCTCTCGTTCTATCTTTTTTCTTCTTTTCCACGTATACCGTGTTGCTGGTTGCTGAGGGTTTTTCTTTCTTTCTCTATGTAACACCGCCCTCGTCTTCACGAGCTTCGCGTATATAACCGAGTTGTATTTTTGTTACGTTATGTAATATAGCTTATCTCTTTACCATTTCTATATTCCATTTACGAGTCATCATAACTATACGAGCTGACACACTACTAAGGCTAAGCTGATTTGGAAATTCATTTTTGCACATATCATCTTTTACGACATCTACTAATTGAAATATGCCTCTCCCTTTTGCGTGTTTAAACCGATTATAATCTTTGATGGTATTGCACTCCCCTGCACATTTGCAACGACGACGTCTAAATAAAAAAACAGAAATACTCCCTATGTATCGTATTGTTTTTTTACCATTTTTATATTTTTACGGTGTGGAAACAAAAAACCACGTAAAGCTCGATTCGTGGTATTTATTTAGCTCGGTGTACCTAGTTTCTCGAGATAGTTATAAGAACCGAACTCGAGAATAACGTTCAGCAATAACTAATACATTAAGATGAACCTTCTGTTTTGGCATCTAATCCATCATTAGCGAACGGATGGTTTTGTAAGTTGCAAAAGATTATTGTAGCACTTTGTCTAAATAAAAGTTTAAACGAGATGGGTTATGATAGATTTTCCAATGCGGAGTGATTTTTCACCACGAAAATAGCGCCTTTTTAAGGATTAATTTCTTTTCGTGCAGGAATTGATGCAAGAAGACGGTAGGGTCTGGATGGTGAGTAGGAGTAGGATAAACAGTACAAACGATTAGGGTGGCTGAATTTTGTCGATATCACAATGTTCCTGAAATGAGAACGTGAAATGTGGTGAAAATGATATTTTTATTTCTCCCCCCTGGTCCTCATCTCTGCCGTAACTTGCAGCCTTGTTTTTTTCTCAGATCGAGTCGCTGTTTTTCTTATGAAATTCGATTTATCAGTTGATTAAAAATTGAATGAAATTGACATTGTGTTGGTGTTTTTTTTGGTATTGCATTTTTCTGAAAAAAAATTATAATACGGAAGCTTTTGAGTTGAAATTCGCCTGTAAAGAATTTCAGTTTATTTTTGATCTTTGGAAAAAACGTTGTAGGTCCCTAGAACAGGGTCAGTTTCTTAAAAATCCTATTTTATTCCATTCTGCGGAAAAAGGGTTCCAATGCTGACAATTTTGAATTTTTGCTTCTAAATAATGTATGCTCTCAAAATCAAGATGAACTAAAATGTAACGGTTGTTCCAGTTTGAGAATTTTTTTCGCGAATATTGGTCATTAGAAATTATTTCATTGTAGGCATCATTTTCACGTAAAATTTTGTAGGGAATGGAGTCAACTCCGGAGTCGAGCGGAAGTCAGGGAGTCAAAGTCAAAGATTGACTCCAGGAATCATGGTCATCGACTGACTCAGGAGTCAATGTGTGAGCTTGACTCCGGAGTCAAGGTGGAGTCAGAAGTCAACTTTCTCCCTTGACTCCGGAGTCAAGCCGAAGACGGAGTCAATTTTTTGGCTGACTCCTAGTCCCTGAAATTTTGAAATAAGTGTCGAATTTCCAAAAATAACTTTCTGCTTTTCAACTAATCTTTTGAAGGTAAAAATCAATTGCATAATTCGACGTAGGATCTCAATACCTACTTCATTTTTTGTCTAGTTTTCTTTGAAAGAGGAGATGGAGATGGGTTAAAAATAAAATACTAAAGAATTCTAAAGAATTATCAAATTTCTGAAAAAAATGTCTCAACAAAAATCGTAAAATAATCAAAAAATTTACTAGAATTTCAAGTTTTACAAATTTTAACCATGATTGTCCAACGATAAATATTTTTGGTGTATTCTAAATTTCCAAGTTGTACCTTCAACATTTCGGGGATAATTTAACGAAATTTCTAAAATTTGAAAAAAATTGACAAACTTTATGGCAATAAAGTTCACCTTAATTTAATTATAAGTTATAATAACTATTTCATTTGAAACAATTTTTTAAATGGGTACTCGAAAAAAGTGTTTTTCTCTCTAAAATTACAAGTTTTTAAATATTTTTGTCTTCATGAATTCGATAAAATTTCAATAGCAATCGTTGATTATTTTAATGTTTTGAAAATAGTGGACAAATTAAAAAATTTAGTTTGAAATTTTTAATGAAATGAGAGCCCACATTTTCTCATCAACTCTGCTATCTCGATATGTACCTACTTTAACGTTTTAAATCGCGAAAAGCCTCACAAATTCTGACAGTCGTATTATTAGGCCTACTGAAAATGGAAAAAGCACTATTTTTGGCAATTATTTTGACGAATGCGTTTTTCTTTTTGAATAATCCATGCAAAAACCATTTCTTGGACCAAAATTTTGTGTTTTTTAATTTAAAAAAAAAAAGATTCTTGCTGTTTTCTTCACGAAATTCACGGTGGGTGACTCCTGAGTACAAATTTTCGAAAATTCAAAAAAAGTACAAATTATGTTGAACTATACGAAAAAGTTTGAAAAAAGTACGAATTTTGGCTAAAAACTGGAATAGTGAAAAAAAATTGAAATGAGCTTATGATGCGATAATTTTTGACATCTGGAAAATCCTGAAAATTTATTTCAACCAATTTTTTTAAATCTTTTTTTAAATAGACTTTCATATGCTTGGGTTTGTTTTTAGTCATTTCTCATCCGGTAATTTTGAATTATGAAGGTTAACCAATTTTTATTAAATAATCAATTTGCTGCTCCTTAAGATAGGTACTATGGTTTTTCTACAATTTTTGCCTCTAGCTTCACTCAGACTTCGTGAATTTCTTCAAGTCATAAAAAAGTATTGATTCAAAAAAATGAAAATGAAAATCAGAATTTTCAAAAATTTGTCAGGGTGGCTCTCCGCTAACAAGGGTCACCCATTTCATGTTTGTTAAATTCCATTTTCTTCAATAATAAGTTTTTATAGAATTTTTTCAATGTCGATTAAATCAATTTTTTTCTTTTCTTCATTTATTTTTCTTTTATATGGGTTCGGACAATCAATTTTAGTAACCAAAATTTTATGATTTGCTGTTGGCTGCACTGGTGTATAAAATTTTCAATTTTTTTCAAAATTCACTTTCAGTGATTGAAAAAAATGTTTTGTTCAATTACTCGATGAAAAAAAAAATTCCAGCTTAGTGAAAATTTCATTGGTATTATTGAATTGCAATCTGCAACTTTTCAACCCCCTGGCATGGCAGCAGTCTGAGTTTTAATCGAAGAAGAATGGCGATGGTTTAGGGAGATGTAGAAACTCAAATTGCATTTTTCAAGTTCTAAGAAGGCTTCTCACACAATTTTGATCGACTAAAAAACACAAAATCAACGTTTTTTCAAAAGGCGGTGCACTTTGAGCACCTCCTGCTCCTCTCCCCTTGCCCCTAGAGGGTTCAAATTTTTTTTGGAAGGTCTCTCACTCAAAGTAAACCACCTCACCAAATTTGGTCAAAATCCAAGGATATGTTTTTTTTCACCTCACCCAAATGTTCAACCATCTTGATACAAAAAAAATGAAAATAATTTCATAGTGATCTGAACTCAATCGATTCATGAAACATAATCTTTTAAACCGAAAATATATTTTTTGTAAATCAAAATCGATTAAATAAATTTCCGGTCAATTTTCGAACTGAAAAAATTTACTTGCGACTCTTCAAAACTGTTATTCTAGTTTTCTCAACACGTTTTGAGAACTAGAACAACTTAGTTCGTAATAATGAAAAAAATCTTAACAAAATCTCCATTTCGTATGAAAATAGGTGTTTTGATTTCTCCTATTTTTGTTTCCTTAATCGATTCATGTTTTGCGTAATCACCATTGTTGATACGATTGAAAATAAGATACGAACGACATACGAGTTTATCAGGCAGATTAGATCCTTAAAATTGTACCTTTGCTTGTATAGGCGCAGTACAAATGTTGAAATGTGCTAGAAAATAAAGCATGCTCGAAAGAGAACGTACACAGAAGATGCGAACCGAAGAAGAAAATAAAATTACCAAAACTTAAGTCAAACGTGCGATTAATTAAGGGAAAACGTTGCGAAAAGCGAGCAAGTGATAATAAAAATTTTTGACGGACAGAAAGCGTATATTAAACGTACAGGGAGCGCGGCACAGGAGGGCGCAGCGGATTGAAGAAAATAAGGATATGAACGCTGAGAAAAGGAGCAGAATATATGGCCGGGCAGTGTCGAGGGGGGAAAAAGAGAAGAGAAAACATTGAAATATAGTTACGCGTTTATAATACGAAAGTTGTTACCGGGAAGCTAAGTTAAAAGAAAAACTTATATGAAAAATATGATAGCGGCGGTGTGCGATCATTATTGTATTCTCCGGTGCTTTAGCGACGTGTGGCGGGGGGAGACGTCGCAGGGAGGATATTTTATTAGTCCGTTCTCGTATATTTTCGACTTTCACCTCAAAAACAACGACGAACGAGGCGAGTAGCGGTGTAACGCCTCGGCGAACTGGACAGCTTTTTCACCACTCGTCCATTTTCCCTTCGTTTGCTCACCCCTCGTGCTTTCGCCCATCTTCCCTTATACCGCGGCGCGTTCTTTCGTTCAAGATATTCATTTAAAGAAGTTTCCTTCTTCGTTGTAATAAAGCCCATTCGTATAGCGAGTCGCCACGACGTTTGCGTGTCTGTAATTTATACGTGTTGAAACGTCACAAATCCTCAAAATGTCGGATTTTTCCTTATAACCGACGATATGCCCGGCTTTTCCTTATAAACCGACGTCTCCCTCGTTCTAGTCTCAACGCAAACAAACTTTATTATGATTAATTTTCATACGTAAGCCGGACGTACCGAGTGTATTTTCCTATATTGAGAATTTCTCATCGAATGGATCGCAGACCGTGTTGACGAAATGAATTTTTATTTAAAAAATGACTATAGGTGTCGATTTTAGATACTTGTGAGAATTAACTGCGAAAATTCGGGATAATTTTTGAATTTAATTTCATTTTAAATTCATTTATTTGAAAAATCATTTGGGTAACCTCATTTAAGGTATTGTGAAAATAGGTATCTACTGGGTATAAAAAAGATGCCTGAAGTACCTATTTCGTTGACTAGCTCCTAATTAATTTTTTCTCAAATGGGATTTCAATGATCTAAGTCCAAATTAATTCAAAAATTTTCTGAATACCAATTTCTTAAACTCAAAATTTTTTCAGGTTCTTCAATTTTAATTTTTTCCCCAAGATTGTTAGTACGGTCATTTTAGGTTTTGACCCAAAAAAAATTCCCGGAAACGGGAAAGTTCGTATATAAGCTTTGTAGAGGATGTATTTCAACATACCCGACTTTCCCTAAAATCGGTGAATATTTTGACCGCCTTTTGGGGGGTGAAGGGGTTCAAATTTTCGTTTTTCGGCTATAACTTTCAAAATTACGTATTTACGAAAAAATACTTGGAACGAAAATTGTAGAGAATAAAAAAACAAACAATTTTGTTATTTACAATTTTTTCCTAAGACGTCATGGGAGGGAGGTAGGGGCTTCAGAAAAAAATCAATTTTGAAAATTTCCCATTATCAGAAAAAATCACCAAAAATCGGGTTAATCGACTTTCAGAAGCGGCTCTTTTGCATATGTACATCCTATTACTATGTAGAAGAAGAAAAATGAACAACCGACCCCTCATCACAAAGTAGGGGGGTGGACCCCTGTAGAAAAAGTTGCATTTTCCCCCTGAAATATCTCAGCTACAGTGAAAAATTCGAAAAATTGGTTCAAACTAACGTTGTAGAGCGTTAAAAGACGAACATTTTCCTTTTTTTACATTTTTTCTACGTGGTCTTGGGGCCGAGCTAATGCAAAAAGAAAAAAGATCAACGAGGGGTTTGAAAATTTTTCATCAACTCAATAAATTACACGTGTGTAGACCTGGTATAAAATCTAGCGAACCAATAGCCCAACAAGTGGGTTTCTGAGGTTTTCGTGGTCGCTAAAGTCGATTTTTATAATCATCTAACCCCTGGACCCAAATTGGACCTCAAAAGAGGGGGTTTAAAAATTTGTGAAAAATTTTCGAATGCTGCGTCGATCTTTTTTCTTTTGGCATTAGCTTGGCCCCAAGACCACGTAGAAAAAATATAAAAAAAGGAAAATGTTCGTCTTTTAACGCTCTACAACGTTTGTTTGAACCTTGTTTGAACCAATTTTTCGAATTTTTCACTGTAGCTGAGATATTCCAGGGGGAAAATGCAACTTTTTCTACAGGGGGTCCACCCCCCCCCCTACTTTGAGATGAAGGGTCGGTTGTTCATTTTTCTTATTCTACATAGTAATAGGATGTACTATGCAAAAGAGCCGTTCCTAAAAGTCGATTAACCGGATTTTTGGTGATTTTTTCTGATAATGGGAAATTTTCAAAATTGATTTTTTTCTGAAGCCCCTACCTCCCTCCTATGACGTCTTAGGAAAAAATTATAAATAACAAAATTGTTTGTTTTTTTATTCTCTGCAATTTTTGTTCCAAGTATTTTATTGTAAATACGTAATTTTGAAAGTTATAGCCGAAAAACGAAAATTTTAACCCCTTCACCCCCCAAAAGGGGTTCAAAATATTCACCGATTTTAGGGAAAGTGGAAAGTCGGGTATGTTGAAATATACCCTCTACAAAGCTTATATACGAACTTTCCCGTTTTCGGGATTTTTTTTTGGCTTTTGGCTTTTTTTAAGCTAAATCGTCCGTACTATGTATCGAATTTTTCCAACTTTGATTTTTTCATTTTTTCCAATTTTTTCAATTTCTTCTGATTACTTATTGAGCAGTGGCGTAAAGACGTGGGGGGGGGGGCAAAACCTCCCCCAGAAGCCCTTCAACAATGAATTTTTTATCCGAAAGTATTTGTGATCTTAAAACCATATTTTTTCGACAGCAATAACGTAAATTCTACAAAAAAAATTGCTACTTCCCTTCTTTTTTGAAAATCGAGACTTCATCAAAAATCAAAATCACCTCAATTTATCTAATTTTGAAAGATTTTCTCATAACAATTCTTCGAATTCAACGTGAGTAAACTTGACATGTCAGTTTTTCACGACCCTCTCCCTTTTGCTTCTCTTTGTTATGTAATGAAAATTGATAATTGAACGTTGAAAAATATACTTGTGGCATCGGAAAATGGAGTTCTAGGAGTACATTGTATGTACTCCCGAAATCGGTGACCTGGGTACAAAATATCAAAAGTACCCCCTCCCCACCCTCCAAATTAAATCAGATGGGGATTTTCAAAGCATTAAAACACAAAAAATGTATTTTTTGGAAATTAAAAATCAAATTTTTTCAAAGCTTGGCCCTCGCTCGGGCATGATCAGATGATCAGAATCACAATTCTATCATCTATTTGTGACGACAGTGCGAAAAAAGGCTCCGTTTCACCCCCTCCCTTTATAATCCTTCTGGTATTCCAAGTCTCCATACCCAATTTTCACCCTTCCAAAAAAAGTTCCTGACGTCAGTGTATTTCTGACACCCCCCCCCCCCTGAAGGGGAGTCCAGTTACGCTACTGTTATTGAGTTAAAAAGAAATTTTAAAAAAATTAAAAAATTCAGAGATAAAAAAATTCAAAAATCTTCTGCAGTTGAAAAAAATTGATTTTTTTCTAAAATTAGGTATTGAAAACAATTTTTCAGATGAAAGAAAATTTAAATAATATGAAGTTGAAAAATTTTTTAAGAAATCAAAGCTGGAAAATTTTTTTTATTTGAATTTTCTCAAAACTTTTCCAACTTTGATTTTTTCCTAAAAATTTCTTCCAACTCGAAAATTATTTTTTCTCCATTATTTTTCTTACATCTTTGTTTGTTTGTTTTTTTTTTTAATTTCAACTTCATGTTTTTCAAAACTTCTTCCAATTCAATAATTGGAAAAAATAATTTAAAAAATAATGAAATTGAAAAAAATTGAAAAAATCAGAATTGGACACAATTTTGAAAAAATCTAGAAGAAAAGAAATTGAAAATTTTAAACTTTGAAGTTGGAATAAATTTGGACTTGGATCATCGAAATCCCATTTGCGGTAAAATTAATCAGGAGCTAGTCTTCATTGGATCCTTGAACTCACTTTCTGATTCCTGGTGCTATACCTTTTTAATACCCTCAAAGGATTGAATATTTGTTCACCCTTTTAACGGTGTATTACAATATTATTCACTAGGCGGGGCTTCAAGATGTTTTTTTATTCGTAGGTTGATTTAAATAAAAGGGTATTTTTTAACTCGAGTGAACCCTATCGCATGGCAGGTTCTTATTTTACCCTTTCAATTGGCTGAAATGGGGTTAATATATGCGCAGTGGTTGGAACGAAGGTGATTGGTAGATTTGAATATCTTCTCAAGTACCTTTTAGATGGAAAAGGGTCTTCATGTATGATATTTTGTGATAAATGTATCGTGTTTTCTTCTTCTTTAGTTTTATTGAAAAATATTTCCACGCGAGTTCAATAAAGTAGATAATATTGGAAAATAAGGGTCAATATAACAAAATGATAACTTTTCATAACTCTGATTGCTAAAAAATATGGATTTTTCCCAAGTCGTTAAACTGTAATATAAATATAGCTGGTATTATTACTGATGTTCTACTCGTTCTTTCTCTCACTTTTCTATCTCTATTCTTGCTCATAAAAAATGTAAAAAAGTGGACTTGTGTTATTGATACTTTCAAAGGTCGACGCTCGATGATCAGAGAAAAGCAAGTTTAAACTTTCATTTTTCGTTTGTGAGCGTATATCTTTTCATTCTTTTCTCAAGTGGCGATGGCAATGGCACTCGTAGATATTTTTTAAAGAAAGAATATTGAAAAGAAAAAGTAAAAAAGGTATAAATTTTCAAGTGTTCGCCTAAAATGATAGTCAAAAGAATGTTTATCGCAGTATTTTGACCCGGTGAACATAAAGTCAGCATCAATTTTTTTCGTTATGTTTTTTTCTCATGTAAAATTTTCAAAATTTGAAAATTTTCGAAGAGAAAGTGACAGGGTGAGAGAGGCCTCTGTAGCTAGCAGAGGACTTATGTCCCTCAACACCTGGTTCTTACGTTAATAAAGATTTATCACCAAGGATACATTGTGAGGTTTACTCAGGAAGCCCTAAAGCATTCCTGGTACATAAAATACAAGTTTACACCAGAAGTGCACAGAAACACATCACCTTTACGGAACACTTTACTAACACATAACACATATAAACATTTAGAACATGCCTCCTACAAGGCTACATGACTACAAGGAATAGGAAGTTCTGAACATTACGTTCAGAGGAACTTTTAGCATCATCTAGCCCAGTGTTACCACCTAGCAGATGTGGACATTCCCTCCGTGACATATGCCCCTTCTACCCTTAGCAAAGGTCAATCCATTGAAAAGGGTGAACGACCACACATCACAGAGCTGAATGAACACATCATACAGGATGGTACCTTGCCCCCATCCTTTTTAGGGGAGAGGACTGGGCTATCAGCTAAAAGTTCGACTAAACGAAAGTCAGAACTTTTACAAAACAAACAAACAGCTAACTAGATTACTATAAAAAACACTTAACACTAGCTGTAACAAAGAAAAAACACATAACAATAACAATTGTAAATAGAAACAAAAGATGTAAAAAACCTTCAGAGAAGGAAAAACCATTTACAATTACATTTAGAGAAAAAAAAAAAAAAATTTACAAAGGATTTTACACAAGATATACAAAGGATATACAAATTACAGAAGATCCGCAAAAGATGAGTCCGTGACATGATTTAATCAGGTAAGCTGTTTGACGTAGGCATCTCGCAATAATACTCAAATAAAGCTGAACGTTGGTTTTCGCTGGTATTTGACTTTCTTGAGTTTGCTATGTCGAAATGAAATTTTAGTACAAAATCGTATTTTCGTTTTAATACGATCTTTTTTAAATACCTACGGACAGTAGTCAGAAACTTACTAGGTACATACCTACCCATACTTACGTACGTTTCCTGACGCATTCGTCACAGTTACCTTGTCTAAGATTGGGATGAATTGACATTCTCTTACTTTCAGGCAGGTTTCCACGTTAGAATCAATTCGAAGTTGATTCATGGATTAAAGAAACTGGATGGTGTAATCCTTTGTTTCACACGTATTTCAATCTGGTTATAACGTGATTTAATTTCATTTTATTACACTGAGTCGACTAAATAAATTCAGGCTAATTTTCACGTTCGAATATAAAACATCGTTACCAACATGTAACGAGCTAATACATAACGCTGTTTCAAACCAGTTTCAGAAATTACCACTTTGATCATATTCGAATGGGTCATTTACAACTCGTTGGATGTGGTCAATCATCGCGTCCAATTCGTTGAAAATGTTCATCATTTGAATATCCAACCAAGTGAGTTGATTTCTGAATATTTACACAAATGAGAAATGTAAAATTTTCTCGTTACAATAAGCATACTCGCTTTCAGTTACCAAATTCATAATGCATAAATTGTTACTCAGTAATAAACCAATTCACTTTATTCCGAGAATCAATGATTCAGAAATATTACTAGTATCAATTTTGATCATTTTGAATTCCTAATTTATTCGTATTAGTTACCATTTATCATTTGCAGCGTTTTTATTTATACCTAGTCATTTACATTTCAACTAGTCGATCTTTTTATTGTTGAGAATTTTTACCTGTTATTTATTTTTTAATATAGTCAGACTCGTTTTCACTTTATTTTTCAATTTGACATTTTGAATCAAACTCGATGTCAAAATTGATGTTCAATATTTGCCCCAATCAAGATCCAAAATTCAAAACTCAGTCTTTGTTTTCAACCATCTTTTTGTCAAATTCTGAAAACGACTTCCTAGTCATCCGCTGACATCGCAGAGGGATAACGGTCCTCAAGAAATAAGCACCTTCGGGGGGCTGTGCCGAGCAAGAACCGATCCCATTACCAGTGATTTCCTGAGTTTTCGGCGGCGATCTCAAAACTTTGACTGGTTTCCAACAAATTCCAAATTTGAGAACTCCAAATCTGATCTTTTGAGCTTTCGAAATTATTTAATCTCTTCAAATCACCGAATTTCATGATCAACCAAAATTGAGAGTCGAATTAACAAAAACTTTGACCTGCACGATGTACCGACTAGGTTACCTCCACAGATCCCTTCGAAGCAATCACTCGGTCTGGGGGGAAGGCTAGCTTGCCCCATCAAACGCTCGGTGGCCCCTCAAAATCCATGTAGGTCTAAGTCGCGTCAAGCACAGAACAATCAAAATTTAGTTTTCTGCAATTTCGATGTAATCATTTGTATTCGGATAATCCAAAAAAATCAATCTTTTGATGTTGAATAAGTTGCAGATTGAAATTACTTGTTCTGATATTTCTTTACCTAACCTGAAAAGAGATGTCAATTTTACGTAATTGGGATACAAATAAAATTCATATAACTGAACTTTTTCGTTTAATGACAACATCTGCTTGTCCAATATATAACGTAACGAGAATCCGATCTAAATAAACAACGATTTCTTCAAATTAAACGACAGCCAATACACGAACTCTAATTATCGATAACAATACATAATTAACTTCTCGGCCTATTCGATTTTTCTAAATTATCGAAAATAAACATCGCATTTATCGAATATATGAACAAAATACCAAATCTTCTGGTTTCAAAAAATAAACGATTACAATTACCGAACAAACTCAGATTAACGAATTCGAATTTTTTTTCATTTTTATTTTTAAGATAGATCAGCGGGTGTATATTTCGATGAGTTCCATTTTGTGGTCTTCTTTTCGATTAAGACGAAAATTCTCATCAATAGTTCGATCGAATATTCGTATCTGGCTCCTACTTGACGTATATCAGATCTTTGGGCAGTTTTAAGTAAATCCATAACTTGACGATTGAAGTAATTATAACCCCATTGATAACCTCCTGGTTTTTCTCGAATAAATCGTCTGAACGCCGCATCAATTTGTTCGTTACCGTTTAATTGGCAGTCATATCTTATCGGAGGAATGACTAGTATTTGGCGTACATTTCTCTCGTAGAACCAGACTAATAATTTTTCTACTTCGTCCGCCGCTCGTTGAGGATTATTTCGATATTTTTTCGTTTCGTCATCGCCGAGACATAATACAATCGCTCTTGGGAAAACCCATTTATCGCAAGCTGTACGAAGGTTCCAAAAATTGACTTCCTTGTTGTTTAGAATGGAGTTTTTCAGAAGTTCTTTTAACCTGAATCGTTTTTCGGTCGTCAGCGCATTGTCAATTATAGTTTCACCGATACCATTTCCGATGAATGCGAAGTCGTTTAAAGTATAGATTTTTTCACCGCGATAGGTAGCGATTCGAAAAGGACCGACATAATCATCGGTGTACTTATACGGTGTGATGGGAACAGAATCTTTGAAGTTCACAGCATCTTTCGGTCGGAATTTTTCTTCATTTTTTATTGGAAGGTCTTTACGAGGTTCGGTTTTTACTGGAAACGAAGAAGTTGATGCGAACGGACGAGATGGCGATTTCGACAGGCTTTTCTTTCTTATTTCGCGTTCTGGTTTTTTAATCGATTTATGCATCGGCGAATTCGAAAAACTAAATGTGATCTTTTTATTTTCGTCTTGCCGCGGTACCGGAATATATGACGGTGCTTGATCGTTCTCAGCATCCATCGGTTCGGTTTTTGGCACCTTTGCGATCGGTTCGTCAGTTTCGCTTTCGACAATTTCTATAGGTTCATTTTTGTCAGCCTGGTCCATCGGTTCATTTTTTACAACTTCAAGTTTTTTTAACGGAGGCGGCGATCGTTTTGTTCGCATGGATTGAAGAGCGGAGCACCGATTTTCGAGCTCGTCGATCTTTTGCTTTTGTTTATCATTATCTTCTTCAAGGAAATTTACTCGACGAGTGAACATTTCAACTTGATTTTCTAAATTCGCCAGTTTTCGTTCTTTTTCGTTGATTTGCTCCTCTAACTCGACATTTTTCTTCTGAAGTTGTAGGTCTTCGTATGATGGCACCAGTTGCGCTATGAGGGAATACCTCATGCGTTCGAATTTCACTTCCGTTTGATGTGGTATGTGCAGGATACCGAACTCACAATTCTTACCGGCGCACTTAGCATACTGGTTCGGGTTGATTCCTTCTAAAATGCCTTCTGCATAGGAATGGTCTTCGTTGTCGTAGGTTTGGATTCTCGTGATAACACACGTCTCATGGTATAGGTGGGTGCAACCGTAACAGAATATGATTTTCTCCGGATTTTCCTTGTCGGGGTTATGTGCCCCATTCATGCCGAGAGACACTTTACAGTATGTACATACAGCAGTTGGCCAATGTACCGTAGCACCCTGGAAATCCAAAAACAATAAACATCGTTTAGTTGTTTCATCTAGGGACGGTATTTCGGAATTGTTATTATTTTGAGCGTTCCGTTTTTCTATACGCCGTCTTTTTGCGGTCATTGACCTGGTGACTCTTATAAAATCCTCATAATCTGAGTCACTGTCACTATCGTTGCGTCGTTTTGGCATTTTAATGAGATCTTTTAATTACAGATAATCGTTGATATTCAGGCGCTTACCGGAGAATACGTTTCTGGTTGCATATTATTCTTTAAAATATCGCTAACTGTGACGAATTCAAATTCTTCCGATGGCGGAGATGACAAAGGATCGTACTCGGTATCAAAACTCGTAGACATGAGCAATACAGCGTTCAATTTTCAATAATTTAAAATTCGCAGCGCCGAATCACAACTCACGAGGTGAAATTTTCGCACGGAACAAGACTGAAATCATTTTATCAAATAATATGTTAGATTTTCACGTCTTAATTTGACAAATTAATTCTCTGAACGGTAGGCGGTTTATTGCTTACGTCAGATTCTAGTTTGAAATATTGCGTCCAAATATTTCCACTACTATCGGACCATGCGAAATAAATCGCGATCAAAAACGGTCGAATCGTTTAATTTGTAAAAAATTTATTCAAAAATTATGCATATCTGGTATTACCATGCATTTTCTAGTCAAAATCTAGTCTTTATTTATAAGAAACGTATTTCAGTTCCTATCTATTTTTTACACTTGTTATTTAATTTTAAGTAGTGAAAATTTCGTACACAATACTCGAGCATGAGTTATTTTACATGTTTTATCATTCATAATCGTTCACTGTATTGTTTTAATCCATATTTTACTTACAAATCGAATAGGTTTACAGGATACCGACAGAAACTGAATCGAATGATTTCGCACTGGATTCGAATCTTCTATCAGGTATTTTGGTTTTTTATAACCGTCGACTGGATCGAAACTCGATCTGAAATATCAACGTTGTTGTTTAATTAACCTAATCTCAATGTAAGATTTCATATATCATAACTGACGAAAATAAACGATGAAAAAACATCAAATTCTTTACGCCTAACTCGAAATCTTTTGATTCTAAACAACTGAAATTATTGATTACACATTACTGTGAATTTACATTCACATCGGTGTTGATATTGTTTAGAATTTACAAAAGATTCATATTTATGATCGAAAAAATTCACACAGCAACGTGCTTGCAATGTTCAACAAGTTGTACATTGTATGGAATTAAATATTACTTACATCTCTCGTAATTGGTGAGATTTTTTCGAACGATGATAATAACTGGATCATATACAGCGAAACAATCGAACAAAATTCAACAAATCGCAAAAAATAACGCACTTATTTGCATAAAATTCACCACCGGCAAATATTTTCAACGTAACGTTCAAACAAGCGTAATCAAATGGTACCGTTTACATGCGTCGCGTATTATAGTCGGGTAGCGCGTTATCTCGTACACCACTACAAACGCACACACACGTAACGTTGCATTTTCGTTTCTATCTTTTGTACAAAAACTCGTCTCAATTTTAGTACGACTAGATACCTATCTCCTCCACCCATCTATTTTTGAAATATCCTATCTAACTCATTTTTCAGGCTAAATATTCCTTTTTTATTTACAGGAATATTTTTACCCAGCTCGTAATAATTCAGATTTGCTGTGCAATCTAGAATAAAATTGTTTTGTGGTTGAGTTAAGTTTTTTATAGGACAATCTTTTAGCTTAACAATAATTTCGCTCAAATCAAACTCTGTTTTGGTGTTTAATTTACCAAGTTCGTAGTAATTCAGACTTGCTGTGCAATTTGGAATAAAACCATTCTGCGGCTGAATTAAATTCTTTATGGGAAAATCTTTCGGCTTGACAACAATTTCACTTAAATCGCACTCAGTCTTAGAATTTAATTTACCGAGTTCGTAATAATTATTCTCCGCAAGCGGATCTATAATGGGCGTATTTATAGCTGGTAAATCATTTGTAACAGAGTTTTCACTTAAGACAAAATTATCATTTTGCATAGGTGGGAGGGTAGGTGTGTTGGTATTTATTTTTACAGTGGGTAAAAATTTGTGTTCAAACTGCAATGTTGCTGTAGAACAAGGGTTCTTTTTTGATGTCACTTCTGTGACTAAATCCTTAATAATACCACCAGAACTTTGTGAATACACTTCAGATCTTTTTTCAACTTTAGAAAAATTAACTTGGGACTGTTTTTTAATTCCAATTTCAAAGTTTTGTATTTCTTCAATCTTTTTTGGTGTTTTCTTCAATATACCTTGCTGTTTTTTTAGCATTGGTAGGATGTAGGCTTCAGTGGAAGTAATAGGATCGTTGATGTTAGTAGGTAATATCCTATCTTGTTGTTGAATAAATGTTGAGGAGATCGGATCATTTTGTTTAGTAGGTAAGATCCTATTTTGTTGAGATTCTGGAACAGAAGTTATAGGATCATTTATGTTGGTAGGCATCATCCTATCTTGATGCTGAGTGAAAGTTGAGAGTATCACATCATTCTGTTTCGTACATACAATCGTATTCGGATGAGATTCTAAGACAGAAGGTATCGGATCATTTAAGTTAGTAGGTATGATCCTGTCTAGAATTTTGTTATTCTCCAATTCCTTTCGTTTCTGTTTAATGAGCTGATCATCCGTTTTATTATAAAAATTTTCTTTGATCTCAACTTTCTCTAACTGCTCAACATTATTTGGCGTTGAATATTCTGCATGTTTTTCTTCCACTGTTTCGTAATTAATACATGATTGAAGACATTTTTTATTCCCAAGTTGTTCTGGTTGATCTGGATCTGAAGTTATTACATCTTTTTCACTGGGGTTTTCAATGGTAATTGGTAAAATTTTGGTTTTGTTGACATTATCAGGGGTATCTTCTGTTTGAACATTTTGAATTTGTTCAATTGGTGATTCTAATTTTTCTATTTCGATTTCAATATCTTGAGTCGATGTTTTTAATTCACTGGTTTTCTGGTCCTTCATTAGTCTTTCTTTTTTATTCACTAGTGTTAATAACATACCATTGCATTTTGGTGGATATTTCTTTCTCATAAAATTCCAATGTGCTAGATTTTTTATGGTAGTTTCTACAATTTGAGTATAGACTGATTTCTGAATGGAGGATCGTTTAGTTGTTTTACAATAGAAAAATTTGGATTCGTCAATAAATATTTTGTTACCTTCTACTAAGGGTTTTTCTTTGAGTCCCCATTTTGAATTGTACGATGTACATTTCAGCATTTTTTCAGCTGGCTTGTATAAAAAATGTACTCGATCATCTGCTGTGAGTCTGGTGAATGCTCTACGATATGCAAAATATCTATCAGCATTGACACCTTTTTTACCAGCTAATCTTGGTTCTACAACTGGGAAAATAAGTACTATTTGCTTGAATTTTAATACTTGGAGAAGGTAATCTATCATTTGTTCCATTATATTGTAAAGATTTTGGTATGGAATATTTGAATTATTTAATTCAAATACGCACATCGAGATAAGTGCTTTTTTCTTAGTGAATTTTGATGCTTTGACTACTTTGAGCATTTCCTCAAGAGGAAATGATTCTCTTAGATAATCAGGCATCTTGAAATTTTTATCTTTTGAGTGACGAAGTTTTTCAATATTAAAAGCAAGTGAATCACCAATTAATACAAATTCATTCAGTAAAGAAGTATCTGGATTCTCTGGAATATCCTCACACCTAGGTTGAGGTATATTTTGAGATTCAGATTGTTGACAAAAGTTAGTTTCATTTTTAGTATTTTGTACCAAGGAGGTACTTTCCTGGTTTATAAAGGCCATACCAGAATTATTTGTTGAGTTCTCATCCATATCAATAACATTTTTTGTTACTTGGGCAAATGATGGTTTTACACCACTATCTAAAGGCATGTTTTGAAATTTTTCCAAACGAGGTCGAGTTGATTTTATCTGCCCATCATTTTTTGTTGGAAGAGTTGGAAAAATTGAGTGAAAAGACCTCGAATTCCCTTCAACACCACTATTGTCCAAAATCATTTGTTGTAACTGTTCAATTTCAGCTTGTTGTTTTTTCAATAAATCACTCAGCATATTCAAAGTATTTTTAATAACATGAATTTCTGAAGTATGATTTATTTCAACAGCATTAATTTTCTTTTTGAACGCATTAAAATTGCTTTTAGCAATTTGATTATTTATTTTAATCGTTTGAGCTACGTTTCCATAAGATTTCCTTATGAATTCCATGATTTCGTTATTGGTAGGGTGTGGTGGGAGGGTCTGTATATTCATCTCTGTATTTTGCTGATCTTTTGATTTATTATCAGCATAAATAGGATCGAAATTTTCCTTTCTTGCATTTTCGCTCACATATTCTTGCCTATCTTTCTCTGTCTGTCCATTTTCCTGCTTCTGTTTCTTTTTCAACTGAATCTTAGGCATTTGTTCCTCCTCTAATTGCTCCTTTTCTGAACGAACTCTCGCCTCCTCAGCTTTTAACTGGGCCTGTACATCAGCTACTGCCTTCTGTTTGGCCTTCTGAGCCAGACGTTTGGCCTGTTGCCTTTTAAGTTCGATCTTTTGCTCTTTGGTCAATTCAACATCTTCATCGCCTGCCATGTTGAATAAATTGCCTAACTTGCGATTGTAGGAAAAATATCTTGATTTTTTCCAATTATTTCCGCTTGGTTAGAGATAATCATTTGGATTGAAAATAGGCGATGAATCTTTTGACATACACTTACAGCAATCGAAACGAGCGAGTTGATAAAATTAGAGGTGTGAAAATAGATAAGCGATAAGCACACAATGAACGTAGCACTGGCAACGAGCTGAGCAACGTTATCACGTTGCACAGAAACAGAAAAATTACTAAGTAGGTAAAATAGATAGGTAGAATCGCGATCTTTTTGAATCCCGGAAAATGCAATTTTTGTTGGAAAATAGATCTTTTTAGACATACAGGTTACATACAATATTAAATACAAAGCACAAATGCAAAAAAAAGAAAAATTTGTTCAATAAAAGTTCACTTTGAAAGTGCAAAAACGTGGTGTTCAAGGCAAAGCCTTACTTACCGGACTTTATCAAGGTTCAGATTTTACTCTGCAAGTTGAGCTTTTCAGCTCGACCCGGTAGCAAGTTTCGCCACGTACAGGGCGCCAATGACAGGGTGAGAGAGGCCTCTGTAGCTAGCAGAGGACTTATGTCCCTCAACACCTGGTTCTTACGTTAATAAAGATTTATCACCAAGGATACATTGTGAGGTTTACTCAGGAAGCCCTAAAGCATTCCTGGTACATAAAATACAAGTTTACACCAGAAGTGCACAGAAACACATCACCTTTACGGAACACTTTACTAACACATAACATATAAACATTTAGAACATGCCTCCTACAAGGCTACATGACTACAAGGAATAGGAAGTTCTGAACATTACGTTCAGAGGAACTTTTAGCATCATCTAGCCCAGTGTTACCACCTAGCAGATGTGGACATTCCCTCCGTGACAAAAGGTTGATTTTAAGAATTTATGTAAAATGATCGCTTAAAGAGTCTTTTAAAGGATAACTTGATCAGTTTATCATAAATCTGAGGTTACTTTTTCCATTTCATCATTTTTTTCTCTTTAAATTCTTCATTTTTAAGTTTTGAATTAGTTGTCATAGGAAGGAAAATTAGGCATAAAAGATAAATAATAATCCAATATTTGTGTTCGACTAATAAAAATTAGTCAAATTTTACAGATAAATATGAGATAAGCATTCAAGGTACTTTTCCAAAAGGAGAAAAACTGAAATTTTTGTGCAATGTAATTTCCATGTCCTTTACTTCAAATAGAACCGAAGAGTCTCAATGCAAGAATTTTTTTTAATTTTTTCTCAAAATTTCGTAATTATATTTTTGTACTCGCCCTGGCGTTAAAAATTAGTTTTTTTTAGGTAAGTATCAGACATTACTTAATATTTTGTCTGAAAAAAAATGATATTTCGCTAAGTAGAAATGCTTCGAGGTCATCAGAAAATTACTAAAATTAGTGATGGAAAAATTTCTAACGACAAGTCTGAAAGAGAGAGTTTTAAACCTAAAAATGACGGTTCAAAACTGAAAACATTTTCACGAGATCAAAAATGGCGAATACTTGAAAAGGCTCTGGTGTGATTTGGGGGTCATTTGGCCCTTGGTGGAACTTTGACAAAATTTTTATGCCATTCGACTTGCCTATGTAGAAGATGATTTTAGAGCGCAAAAACGAATTTTTACCACACCCCCCGGGGACGGGGGCCTCAAAATACGCGATTTTCACTCTAAAAATTCTATCTCCGCGAGTTTTCAACCGATTTTTTTCAAATTTGGCATGTAGGCAGAGGTACTTGAGGGGAGTACCCTGAAATTTTTTCAGATTTTTTCGACCACTACAATGACCTTAAATTTGACCTTGAAAGTTTAAAATCGCCCTGGGGGCACCGTTTTGGCGTGTGGTATAAAGAAAAAAATATTTTCATGTTTCTCACTCTATTTTACACTACTTAGAATTTTTTTCAATTTTTTTTGAGTGGTGGCCTATGCGTGACGTTCAAAAACCCGATAAATCGGTCGTTTTACCTAGTACTTGAGAAATACACTTTGAAAAAAGACAAACATGTTAATCGCAATTTTATAGCTGGAAAAGCTTCTATATGATGTCCAGAGTCTTTGATAAAGTCGCATCGCCCCAGCCCCTATTGCTTTTTGAGGGGGGGGGGGGGGGGGGCTTATGAAAGAAAAAATTGTTTTGCACCGATTTCGCTCAAATTCCCGTAAATGGTTCTGTAGGTGTAGAAGTACTCCCCAAAAAATTTTAGCCCCCCTCGACCTCACGGGGCTGAGCCATCGCTTCCCAAAGTTGGACATTTTTGGTTAAGATGACAAAAAATCGAGTTTTTCGACTATAAAACCGCTCCAAAATTCTAATTTTGAAAAACTTTGTAGTTTCTGTGCACATTTTGAGGTAACGAATCCGACTAGCCCATCAAATTTTTCATTCGAATGGTTTACACCCCCTCCTCATCACTGCCCGTTTGAAAGTGTACAGATCGTGGGGTTTTCAAAAAAAAATAACTTTGTTACATAGGTGACCCAAAAATGACATTTCGCGAGAAAGTGAAAATTTTTTGATTCAAAATGTTCAATTATGATGTCTCGAGTGTGTGGTAAAAAAGCACCGCACCTACTCCTCGTTCTTTTTGCTGGGGGGGGGGGGGGGAGGAGTGAGGGAGCCCGTTTCAAAAAATGTTTTTTTTTTCGCATCGATTTTGGTCAACTTTACATGTCAACTTATTAAGGTACAAAAATATTTGTTTACGAACATCAGCTCCCGACACATCAGGGGGTTGAGCCATTATTTCTCAAATCTGAGCAGTTTTTTGAAAAATTACATAGAAATGTTCCCCAAAAAATTTTAGGCTCCCGCGACTTAGGAGAAAGGTTTAGTCATTGCTTCCTAAAATTTCAGGTTAGTATCTGAATATTTTTCATTCACCTAATTGAAAATTTAAGTAGGTTGATACAATTCCACTTGCCCCCTGATGTGTTGCGAGCTGAATTTTGTAAAAAAAATATTACGAGGTCATTTTTTTCTGAAAACCCCATGATCTGTACACTTTCAAACGGGCAGTGATGAGGAGGGGGTGTAAACCATTCGAATGAAAAATTTGATGGGCTAGTCGGATTCGTTACCTCAAAATGTGCACAGAAACTACAAAGTTTTTCAAAATTAGAATTTTGGAGCGGTTTTATAGTCGAAAAACTCGATTTTTTGTCATCTTAACCAAAAATGTCCAACTTTGGGAAGCGATGGCTCAGCCCCGTGAGGTCGAGGGGGGCTAAAATTTTTTGGGGAGTACTTCTACACCTACAGAACCATTTACGGGAATTTGAGCGAAATCGGTGCAAAACAATTTTTTCTTTCATAAGCCCCCCCCCCCTCAAAAAGCAATAGGGGCTGGGGCGATGCGACTTTATCAAAGACTCTGGACATCATATAGAAGCTTTTCCAGCTATAAAATTGCGATTAACATGTTTGTCTTTTTTCAAAGTGTATTTCTCAAGTACTAGGTAAAACGACCGATTTATCGGGTTTTTGAACGTCACGCATAGGCCACCACTCAAAAAAAATTGAAAAAAATTCTAAGTAGTGTAAAATAGAGTGAGAAACATGAAAATATTTTTTTCTTTATACCACACGCCAAAACGGTGCCCCCAGGGCGATTTTAAACTTTCAAGGTCAAATTTAAGGTCATTGTAGTGGTCGAAAAAATCTGAAAAAATTTCAGGGTACTCCCCTCAAGTACCTCTGCCTACATGCCAAATTTGAAAAAAATCGGTTGAAAACTCGCGGAGATAGAATTTTTAGAGTGAAAATCGCGTATTTTGAGGCCCCCGTCCCCGGGGGGTGTGGTAAAAATTCGTTTTTGCGCTCTAAAATCATCTTCTACATAGGCAAGTGGAATGGCATGAAAATTTTGTCAAAGTTCCACCAAGGGCCAAATGACCCCCAAACCACACCAGAGCCTTTGTTTTAAAAAACTTTTGTGATCGGTTTTTTGAATCAATAAGTTTTTTTTCACTGTTTTTTTAAAACTAGTTCATTTTTGGAAATTAGATAGGTACTCTGGGCATTTTCAAAATGCATTATAATATTTTTACATTGAGATTTTTCAATGTAGGTAATTTGTATTGCAATAAGACTTCAAAACAACATCAAAAATATCAAAAAATGTGGAATATTTTTTTAAAATTTGATTTTTATGATTTGATTTCCATTAAGTAATTTAACAAATTTCAAAAGAATCATATGTATGTAATTAATTTTTCGAATTTAAGGAAAAATATGACGTATCTATTTTTATCTAAGACAGATGATATTACCTACACTTTTTGGGAAAATAAAAAAGTCATTTTTTCATTATTTCAATGGTATAATTTTTTATGATAAATTTTCCCTTTTTTTTAATCCATCGATTTATTTTCTAATTATTCTTGTCGTGATATTTTCAGCTAGGTTATAAAAATAAAAAGTTGTTATTTTAGGAAGTTGGTCGTGAAAATAATTAAAACCCATGAAATGAGCTCGAACTACAAAAATTTGTTATTTTTTTTTTCAAACTTACCGAATTTGAAAGTAAATTCTTCAGAAAAATTTTCTCTCCTTCCACTGGAATTGAGTTATCACCTTTCTTGATGAATTTGATCTTTCTGCCACTTTTCAACCTGGTTGTGAAAAAATCAAATACTTACATTTTTTAAAATTATCAATAGATTACATATCGAATTTTTCAAAAAATTTCTTTCACCAAGTGAAAAAAAGGTCTGAAAAAAGTCATTTTTATTTGATTAAATGAAAATGAAAAAGGCTCAGAAAATGTTATTTGAGGTAGTAGATGAATATCTCCGTTTTTGTTTGAATTGGGGGGGGGGGGGAGGTGTAAAACCATGGAGCAGATTTCCTGAAACTACATTTCTATTATCTAGCTATGCCATTTATTTTTCGCATATTCTGTCTATATTCTCATTGACTTTTAAATTTTCTGTGGTGGAAGTATTTCAATGCTTCAATTTTTCTTTGAGGGCAAAAATAAAAAGTATTGAAAATTCATATTTTTTAAAAAAAAGTTTCCCCCCCTTAGTCAAATATTTGAATGATTAAAAAAAAGTATTTTGGGTTATGGGGTGTCTTGTCTTTTTTCTGTCGAAGTCGTGGACAACTTTTTTAAAAAAGCCATAAGAAAGTCGCGAGGAAATCGTGAAATTTATTTCAGAAAATTTTATTATAACTCCATGTTTACCTATGGTTCTTTGAATTTCGTTTCTGGCGTTCTATAATATACTTTTAATCTTTCGGGTTTCCTCCTAATCACCTCGTGAAGTTGAGGACAAAATATAATGAATTGATTAGGTACAGTATAACAGTAAATTGGAAAATTCGATTTTTCCCTCCCATTTGTATCGTCATTAGATGTTGACGTCGCTGCTTAATTAATTTCGAAATGTTCCAAAAAATATAATGAAAACTTTCCGTTTATTTTCCATTTCAAAAAAAAATCCTAATTTTTTCTCTTCTCGAGGCAAATTCAACAAACCTCCCAAATTCGATTGCGGACAAAACTAAACCCTCTAATGAAAATGCTTTCTCATTAATTACTGAAAATTGCCTTCAAGCCTCAGTTCTCCACTCGAAGAGAAAAAAAATAACCGAAACAAAACGTAGAAAAAAAAACAGATAAATAATTACGAAATCCTACTCCATTTTTTCCACTCTCAAATGATACATAGAAAAAGGCCAAAGGTACGCCTACGTAATTGTCAAACTTATCGATTTATGTGGCGAATTTGAACTCGTGTTACCTTGACTTTTGAAAAACAGAAAACAAAAAAATGAAACTCGAGATGGAAAAATGTAGTTAAAAAATTTTTCACAATTTTACAAACTTCTTCGGAATTAAATTTCGTACAAGGAAATTCCATTAGTTTTCCATTTTTAAGAATCAACTTTTTTTTATGAACGAGGATCTGCGGAGAGATTAAAATTCTATGATAATGGTTTCCGGTAATCGGGATGGTTTTGTGGGTGTCGAGAAATGATAAAAAGACAGGCTTTTCGTTCCGAATTATATTTATACGTAGCTACCTACATATTTTGACAGAAGATTACATTGTTTTTATTTTTTCTGTTACAGAGTGATGGAGAGAAGTCGAATTCAGCCAAGTTGTCACATCAAATCGTAATTCCTCGGTAAGTGATATTTTAAACTCATTTTTTATGTATTTACTTACAAGTATTCTCCACTCCAATTAAAAGAAACTCCCAGTACCTCAAATCTAGGTATAGAAAATGAACCCTTAACCTTACACGTGTTCGCTCTTCGTCCAATCGCAAAGAAGGGATAAGTACCTGCTAAAATAGCTGTAATTTTCATCCATACATCATATAACTCTGCTAGATCAATACTCCTACATTCACCCTGGTCAACGAAAGTACAAGTAAAAACGGAAAAGGAACTTAGAATAGATTTTTTGCTGGTACATTGTGCCCCTGATATACGAAACCGGAACCGAAATATAATCGTAGAAGTGGAAACAAAGCCACATATAAAAGAAATATTTGTTCCGTTGGTGGTGGAGAAAAATCTGCGTCCAAAACCGTACATGTAGGTAGATTTCGGGCTACGGGGTGGCGACGTCCAACACTGGTGAAAAATTGACTTTCAGCTAGTCCCAATTGGAATGTACCGAGTGGGGACTTTTTTTTTACATATGATTTTGATACCGCAAAGTTGAGCGGGGAATTGGTAAACGTTCGCGTGATAAAAGGATGAATTATGAGGTTGGAAAATTTGCCGACGTTCGTGGCCAAAAAAATACGACGAATCAATTTAAAATAAGCACGTTGACGTAAAAGGCTCATTGTTTTTGTACGCGAAGGCACATTTCGCTTGTCGTTTTGTTTATTTTTAGGGCGGTCACAGTTCGCCGTTGTGTTCGATTTATTAAATTATTAATAAACGAGGCTCGCTACCAAGCCAAGAATTAAATTTTAGACGTACCGAAAATGGCGACCTTTGTTTACATTCGGAAAAAGGTCGTTCTATGTTTTTACAAAGTAGGTAGGAAAACTGGCCTCCGTAAGTGAGTTACACGCAGTACATAATATGGTACATTCTAAATGTTGTTTACTTTATAAGCGAAAGACTTCTCGAATTAAGCATCCGTACGTTTTATCGACTATGTCAATAGTTGCCGATTTTTTCCTCTTTTTTACCCCTTCTCCCCGTTACGCCGTCGATGGTCTTGGCTTATTTTCGGCGTTATGGCCAATTTTGTCAGCACGTTTGTGCATCTTAAGTTGTGAGAAAGTTTAACTGAGGAATTCTAGAAGTTGAAAATTCAAGTTTTTTTTATGGCTTCAAATTTTTTATCTTAATTATTATTGATTTAGGTATTGTGATAAAATTTAGATGAGAGGTGTGATTATTTGAGATGTTTTACAAAATGGAAAAATATTCAATTCTCATGAAAATTTTCTTCCATTGAATATTTTTTTGGCCAAATTTTGGTAAAAAATGATGACTTGATGACTATTACGTTGAGTAGGTACTAGATACTTGTAAGTTTTGGGAGAAAGTGTGATTTTTTCATGTTTTTTTGGGCATCTTGATGAACCTTGAGAATAATGTTTTAGGTTATGTCACTTTTTATACATTTTTTTTACTGCGGCCCGAAGAGAAAAAAAAATTGTGAAATTTGCATCATTCGTGAGTAGCATATTGCCTCTAACATTTGTGTATTTCAGGCTTCCTAGCTCGTCCCCGCTCCTCTTGAAGCCTAAAAACCGTAAATTCCCGCCATTTTTTCGATGTTGACTAGGCTACAGGGCCCTTAATTAAGCTGGCGGGACAAAATTTTGTATAGACCATCTATTTGTGTCGCTGATGTGCTTTTCATCATAAATCCCCCTTCCCAATATCTCGGACTGAAACAGAAAATGCTTATTAATTATGAGAGGGAACAGGTTTTGGTGGGGTCGTATCAAGGCAGTCCAGGTTGGTACTGAGCGTCCCCAAAAACGTAACAATCGATACCTAAGTTACATGATATTTTTAGGTACATGCAACGAATTCAAATATAGTGGGGGAGAGAGTGAGGAGTAGTAAGAGGTTTGAACAAAGAAAAACCTCAATTTTTGAATTCAGCGATGTCAATAACATCTTGAATTTTTTCATTTTTAAAGCCAAATTTAGGCTCCTGTGGAAGAAATTAGGAGGGTCAAATCCAAAAAATAAGTTGACTTTGAATTTGGCGAGGTCTCTGAGATGCTTTCTGGGGTTTTCAATCTTCGAACATTGGAAATTGAGGTAAGATACTTTTTTGTGAGGCTCGTAAAACCGGCTCAAAATGACAGGATGTCTAAAAGGTCATACAAGTCATATAAAAGTCATACTTGATCAACAATTATCAGCTTTTCTCCATTTTTCTCCTGTTTAATAAAGGTTGAAAATGATTTGCAAAATGTTTGAAAAATGCATGCAATTTTTGTCATTCTCAAATACGTTTTCAAAAAAAATTCGTTTTCGTGTTAGGCGAATTTATTTATTTAAAAAAATAAGTATGGAATATTTCAACATGATTTATTTAAAATGGATTCAAAATATTGGAAAAAAAAAAAGTTGAGTAGTTTCAAGGAGTCTCCTTACTGGTCACAAACGTCATGAATTTTCATGAAAAATTCAAAGAAATTTTAATAATTTTCTGTCTTATTCAAGCATTTGCAAAGAATTGTTCATTATTTAATTATTCTTTCATCCTTGAAAATTTTTCAACATTGTTTTCGTTTTTCCGGCGCAGTGGTAACTTTGATTTTGTTTCGGTCGTGTTGGAATGCCTAAAACAGCTAAATAAAAAGTCATGAAAATGCCATGAAAATCCGAAAGACTAATCAAGTGGACAGCTACTCTCTCAATTATAAATCAGTGAAAATTATCAAAAATCACTGAGAAACAATTAGAATTGCAGCGCAGGAGAAAATCAGTGAAATTTTTTTACTGAAAACAAATCAGAAAAATCAGTGAAAATCTTTGAAAAATCAGCAAAAATCTTTGAAAAATCAGCGAAAATCTGCTGAAAAATTGGCCCGGAAAATTTGGAATACTCACAGAAAATCATTTTGAAAAAAAAGTGAGCTGTGGTTAGTGAACAAAGTCATCGACATGAAAAATTCATAGGTATTGATAGTTGCAGCAATCATTTCGAAACAAGGTTGTACAAAAATGGAAATTCGATCTCATAAAAGCCATACTTTTTGGTTTTTCCAATTTTTTAGACACCCCGAAACCGAAGAAATAGCCTGAAATTTTCACCACCGATGAATACCTTGGTTGTTTCTGAATCATTCCCTTAATTTGAATCAGTGAAAATTCACTGAAGAAATATCCAAAATTAAGTACCTACCTACTAAAGAATCAGTGAAATTTCATTTGCCAATTAGTGAAAAACTACTGATTCAATCAGTGAATTTTCATTCTTGAATCAGTAATTTTTGCAGTACCTATTGAAATGGATCAGTAAAAATTTACATTTGACTGATTGAATCAGTAATTATGGAAAAAATTATTGTTCAAAATTGAAAATTCTATAATTGAATTAGTATTTTTTTTTCATTGATTTTTGCAATAACTCAATTCTGGCTATTTCATCAGTGAATTTTCACTGATTTAATTTAAAAGAGTACTGAAATTTCAGCTTTCTAGTTTATCCCCATCTCTTTTGAGGATCAAAAACATGACTTTTTTTGTTTTTCGATTTTGATCTTCCTACAGAGTCTCTAATTGAGCTGGAAAAACGAAATTTTGTATGGAAAGTAGATTTTTGTCATCAATGTGCCTTTCTTTTTTTTGTGAAATTTAAAATACAAAGTAGGTAATTACTGACCTACAATAGAGATTCTTACTAAGACTAGGCAGAGAGTTGAGAATATCGCTCAAAAATTTGCAAAAAATCGAGGAATTATAGGAACAAAAAATATGATGGAAAAAATAAATCTTGCATTGCTTTTTTTAATTCGAAACAAAAAAATTGGGAAAAATATTTGTCCTCGTTTCGTTTTGGGCTCAATAAATTGCACCTTCATTGAAGAAAGTTCAGCATTCTAATCGTGTAAAATTAAAATATGTAAGGTCAATTGGGGTAATTGTAAATTTTTCGGAAAATTGAACCGATTTTGTGATACTCTTTTTCGTTTTACTCTGTAAGTAAGAAAGCAAAGTGATTGAAATTTTTTCCATGTATCAATGAATGTATGAGGAGTAATATGGCGGTTTGTTTTCATCGATTCGATTATTCATTCCGAAATTATGGACTTCGTTTACAATTGGACAAGAATATTTACATTTACCCCACAATGATGGGGTAAATGTAAATGCATACATTGTACCCCATAAAAAACGTATCTCTCGGGTTTTTTTGCATAATTTGGAAAAAAATTATACAGATTAAATATTTAAACGTGTGGAAAAACTAACTTGTGAAAAAAAAATCAAAAAAAAATCAAAACCAAAAAAATGATATTTTGTGTTTAAATTTGTGAATCCCATTTAAATAACACGTGTTTACAATTACCCCACACCTGAAAAATTTGATGGGTATTTGTGAATGCTGCAGAAAATTAATTTCTCAGCTTCAAAAACCATAAGAATTGAATTTCATCATTTTTGAATGTCCGTAGAACTAAATTAATGCATCAAACACCAACTTTTTTACTTTTTTCTATTTTTTCTCGAATTTTGAAGATTACGTAGATTGTGTGAAAAACGAAATTTGATATCATGTTTTTTTCATCGCGAAATTTTTCATCCCAGCTGTCACCAAGAACCCGAAGTTCGTTTTTATAGTAAGACCAATTATTCAAAGTTTTTATTTTTGGCAACTCTAGCTCGCTAGATGCATTTAAGTATTTACAGCATGACTTGTTTACAATTACCCCATGTTTACAATTACCCCAAATGACCTTACCCAAAACGTTGAAAAATGTTTTACTTCTAAAGATCATAATTTTCATCTCTTGTTACATTCATCTACCTATGCTATTTTTTTTACCAGGTATCATTATAACAAAAAAAAATCGTACAAACCCATTCCTTCCAGAAAGATGTAAATGTTCTGAAACCAGAAAGTTTTCACTTTTTTTCACGCCTATTTATCTTTTCTAGCTTCAAATTTCAGTCGAGACAAAGGGTCTGAAAACTTGGAAAAAATTGTCCGGAAAATCAAAAAAAAATTAGGAAAATCATTTCATAAAAAATTGTATCAGTTTTTCAATTTCCATGAGAAGGGGGCACGAAAGTAAAAGAGTTTGAATTTTCGAAAATCCAAGAAATTTATTTTCTGAATTTTGGCAGACACTAGACACCTTGCTATTGCTGTATAATTCATGACTACTTTATTAGATTGAAACAAAAATGTTGCTTCGAAAATCATTCAATTGATGGCATTCTTAAAATAGCTAATACTTTTGCTGAAATTGACACTTAAAATGTCACAGTTTCTTCTTCTTTTTTTTTTTTCTAAAACGAAACTATGTTTAACTTCGGTGAAAACAAACTTTCAGAATGGTTTATTTTTAATTTTTTGTTGATAATCTCGATTGCTGAAAATGTAGAAATATCGTTGAAAAAAATTACACCCTTGTAATTTCTACATCATTGTAAAAATTTCGCAAGAAAAGTATCCTCCTAGTTCAATTTTCCCTCCTCAATTGCAGCTTGCTCGTACATTTCAAACCAATATCACGCGCTTTGGTTAGATTAAAATTGTACACGTGAGATGGTGGCACTGATGGAAGAATTATAAGCCCATTCCGGCAAACGCCAAAAAAAGGGGGGAATACGTCATGAAAAATGGATACGAACGAAGTAAAGTGTAAAGAATGATGAAAAAAAGACTCGGTCCCCTTTGAGTTTTTATAAAAGCAGCAAAAATTCAACGCTCTTGTTTTATCTCGTGTTCGTGACGAATATAAAGTTCTATTTTGAATCGATTTTTTCCCTCGAAAGATTTCCCTTTAAAAGTACCGGTACGTTCGTACGTATCCAGAAACAAAAAAATAAACCAAAAACACACGTAGAAAACAGACAGAAATTATTCAAATAATAAACGAATCGTCACCGTCGGGTTTTTTACCTACCGCGACGTTGAAAATGCAATGGAAAAACACGTTGATTAAATTGCATACCCAAAACGCCGTGAATCCGTTGCAAAACACATTCGCATTATTTGCGCTAATAATAACGTTAGGGTGAAATTTTCACGTGTGTGAATCGATTGGCGTAGCCGAGTTGGATGGGCCGGACGGTGCGGTTATTTGTGATTCGAATCATAAGAAGAGAGAAAACGTTTTTCTACGTAATTACCAACGATAAATCAAACCTGAGCGCGGGTAAAAACGCACTCCTATATGAGAATACATACCCGGCGAGAAAAATTCTCCGAACGCTTTCGAGCTGCTCCTTCGAACGTATAAAATTACAATTCGAAAGCGAACACGAGAAGGAAAAAATTGCTCGGAAATGTTGGCGAAAACGCGTAAAAAATTCCGAATCGTTGGCCAGAGTGATGGAGTAAGAAACACCGATGGAGGAAGAGAAGGGACAAGGGGAGAAGCGTGATCTTTATATGTGCGCTTGTGTAAATATATAACAAATCCGTGAAATTTGATTGGTCGTTGTAAGGCCAACGAAAGCAAAAAAAACTACGAATAGTGAGAAGAAAGAGAGCGCGAAGGATAAAGAGAGGAAAAAATTAAAACGAAATGTGCTCGAGTAAAAAGAAAAATATAATTTAGTGTGATACAGCTGAAGACGAAGAGAAAAAAATGGTCAAAACCGAGTATGAAAGTAAGATGAGATGAGGTGGGCTACCGCAAATAGATAGGGCGCGTGAAAGTTTAATTCGAAGATAGAGGAGAAGACGCCACACCGAGATGGCAAAAAAAAAAGGGACGAAAAGAGAAAGCGTTATCGATCGCGCGAAGAAGTTACGATGGTGGTAGCTGTGGGCAGAGCGAGCGGTAGCCCGAGTTATCGGTCTCGCGCATTTTCTTTTAATGTTTCTTCCTCTTGTATTTTCTCTCTCTCTCGGTGCTCTGGTCCATGCAGCTTCTCTGTGCTGTATCGGGTACAGCACAGGCGAAATTTCGCTTTCAAGCCGAAGGGCTGGAAGGAATGACATGAATGTAAAAGACGGCGCACACGGTTGGGATTTTGAGCGAAACACACACACCGAACTCGCGTCACCGGTGCCGCAGCCGCTGCCACGATTGCCGCTGCTCTTCTTTTACTCTTATATAAATAGTCGCCAGAGGGTGACGTTCATTAGGAAAATTGCGCTCGAATATTATACGACGGAGCAGCGGTACGAGAAGAGAGGTGCAATGCGAACAACGAACTTGTCAGTTTTGTCCCTTAATGGAGCGGGATTAATCTTTCCTTTTAACTCTTATATCCGACGTTCTTCCGCGATTTCTAATTTTTTCTTTATGCTCGTTCTTCTTCTCTGTGCGTCTGTTTTACTCCATCTTTCGCGTTAGATATGGTCGTATGTATCTGCGATGCTGCGAAATTGACGATTTCTTGGGTAGTCCGAGTGGTTGAGGAATTTTCAACTTTTTGGGTACAATTTTCCCATGGTTTTCTGATTGCTGGGGAAAACACGCGATATCGAATGGCAAATTAGATATTTTGAGGGCCGGTGAAAGAGGAGGGGATGAGGTCTTTTGCCTGGACCTGTATTTTTTCGAAAAATCGCCGGAATTGTTATATGAACTGTTAATCAAAGTACAGCCCATGATGCCATGCAAAAGGACTGGGCAAAAAAATTATATTCCATGTTTGTTCTCAACGTGAATAAAAATAGGAAAATGAAAAAAATTTTGACACACAGTCCATTACTGGCATCGATGCGCTGTCCTTTGATAACACGGTCATATATCTTGCAAAGCTTCAAATTAGTAAATGAATACTGTGAAATCTGTGATTCGAAAAATTGGCAAAAGGGTTGACCGGATAAGGGGTGAATTTGGCCCGGCTCCAATTTTCGACTCCCCCCCCGATGGTGTTCCTTGATGTCAAAAAATTCTGGAAACATTTTTGATCGCCCAACCCCTCTCTTTCGGTGCTATGACCATTTTATTGCAGATTTTCAAGAATTTTTAATTCCAACGGAAGTGAAGGAAATTTTCTATTGCCATTTCTGAATCAGTGAAATTTATCAGAAATCACCGAAAAACAGCCAGAATTGCAGCACAGTAATAAATCAGTGAAAATTGTTTCACTGAAAGCAAGTCAGTAAAAGAAAATCACTGGAAATAAGTGAAAATTCATTGAAAACTCATTGATATTTTTGAAATTTACTGAAAAATCAGTGAAATTTTTTGAATAATCAGTGAAAAGTCGCTGAAAATCAGTGAATTTAACTGATTTTCCCACTGCTGCTGTTCTGACTGTTTATCAGTGATTTTTCACTGATTCGGAATGAGAGAGTACATCTCAGGGAGAAGCATTTACAGTAGATATTTCTTCATCAATTTTGATCCCCTCCTTCAAAGGAAATGGACCTTACTAGCGAAGTTCGATCATTTTATGAAAATATTCCAAAAACGTGCTTTTCAACGTAGATTCTCCTCACTTATTCACTTTTGACGATTTCGGTGTTGCAAGGGCCGAAAATTGCGAAAAACAGTTCAGAAATGTTGTTATTTTAGCAGATTTTTCATATTTTGTGCGTTTTTTACAGAAATAAATGATCAAATGAAAAAGGATTCGTGTTTAGGGGGTCAATATACCCCGATAAACACTCTTTTCGCGTTCGTTTTACTTGAAGTCTCGAAATTAATTTTCTGTGTCATGAAAAATCAGTGAAAAAACTAAAAAGAGAATTTTGAGACATAGAGTAGAATGGTCACGAAAAGGGTGTTTATCGGGATATTTTGACCTCCTAAGCACGAATCCGACGTTAGTTTCGTATGTGGTCATTTCTTTCCGTCTGAAACACTCAAAATTTGAAAAATATGCTAAAATTATAACATTTTCTGTGTTAACTGTTTATCGCGATTTTCGACCCTTAGTTCAAAAAAACAACCAAACCTAAATACTTATACGAGGAAATTCTATATTAAAAAAAGAATTTTAGTAATTTTTTCAGAATGCTCGCTCTTTACTTACATGAAAAATATTGCTAAATTCGTACTCTACACTCTAGAAAACACAGATTTTGATACATCACTCGGAAAAATTGAAAATTTAAAAAATTTTCAGGTTTTACCCCTCTCTACCTCAACCATTCATCGCTATAGGTGAAAATTATTGCCAAATTCGCATCCCCCTCCATACAAATTTTGATGTATCATTCAACAAAATAGAAAAATTCAAATTTTTCCAAGTCTGTTCCTTTCATTTCACTCCAAAAATATTTTACATCCCTTTTAAAACCAACCAATTGTACCTTTGAAGAATGCAAAAAACAATGTTGGTATTACCGTGAGGAAGGGAAAGTCGACTCATATAAAAATTTTTATGATTTTTCCGATTAAATATCTAAAAAATTCTCTTTTTTTTCAAAAAATAACCACCTTTCCTCCTCCTTTTTTCTCTCTCCCTCCGTTTGAACAGACCTTCACTTCGATGACAGAGAAAAATTGAGTGATTTTTAAAAAAAATTTCAATCAAATCGTTCGTGAACGACTGAATGATTCCGTTTAGAAAGAGGAACGTGCGAACTTGTACATAATTCAATGTACAAATGTTCTTTAAGGAATTATTGCAATGAATATAAGGAATAGCCCGGACCATTGTGTTATAAATTGAACTGAAATAAAAATATTTTTAAATCGCATTCGTGATTTTTACTTCCGAGAAAAACATTCGGGAAGAAAGCTTGGTCATTTTTTTAAATATGATAAATTCTAAAGAGATCTCAATATTTTTGAAAAAAATATTATTAAAATAAGTGTCTCATTGAAGTTATGCAAGATATTTGTCATTTTAGCATGTAAAAGGTGCCTATGAAAAACGACCATTTTTCAATTTTGTAAATCCGTCGTTTTTTGTCGTTTCTCAAAAGACGACAAAAACGACTATTATAAAATATTCTAAATCCGTCGTTTCCTGTTGTTTTTCGAAAAACGACAGTGCCTAATTACTTACTCAAAAATATTTGTTTCTGGTCGTTTCTTCAAAAACGATGAAAAAGGACCAGTTTAAAATGTTCTAAATTGGAAAATAGTTATTTCTGGTCGTTTCTTCAAAAACGATGAAAAACGACCATTTTTCAATTCTGTAAATTCGTCGTTTCTTGTTTTTTTTTTCTAAAAAACGATGGAAAACGACTGATTTTAAAATATTTTAAATCCGTCGTTTCTTGTAGTTAAACGACGAAAATGGCCACTTTCCTATATTCTGAAACCGTCGTTTCTGGCTGTTTTTCAAAAAAGGATGGAAAACGACAATACCTACTTAATTACTCGAAAATAGTAGTTTCTTCAAAAACGATGAAAAACGACCAATTTTCAAGTATTCTAAATCCGTTGTTTCTTGTCGTTTCTTCAAAGAACGACGAAAACGACAATACTTAGTTCCTCGAAAAAAGTTGCTTATAGTTGTTTGTTCAAAAACTATGAAAAAAGACAAGTTTGAAATGATCTAAATTGGAAAATAGTTATTTATGGTCGTTTCTCAAAAAACGACGGAAAACGACTGATTTCAAATGTTTTTGATTGAAAAACGACAAAAAGGACAATTTTAAAATATTCTAACTCCGTCGTTTATTTCAAAAACGAGGGAAACGATCACTTTCATATTCTGAAACCATTGTTTTCAGCGGTTTTTCACATGGTTTTTACCAAATTCAAATAGCTCATTGCTTGTACATTAAAATCGAACTGATTTTTTTTAAATCTAAGAATAAATTTTGATAAAATTTTTGGAAAAAAATGTTGTGGCAGTGGTATCAGTTACTCTCTATTTCGAATCAGTGAAAAGTCACTGATAAACAGTAAGAATTGCGGCATAGAAAAAATCAGTGATTTTTCACTGATTATTCAAAGAATTTCACAGGGTTTTCAGTAAATTTCATACATATCACTGAGTTTTTAGTGAATTTTCACTGATTTATTACTGTGCTGCAATTCTGACTGTTTTTCAGAATTTCACCGATTCAAAAATGAGAGAGTACCTACGTAATGACTTACCATATTTAATTTTTATCAAATTCAAGTTATTTACTTAGGTACTTATTCAATGGCCTGAAAAGTAAGCAACAAATAATTTTTTGGTTATAAAAATAAATTCTGATATTTTTTTTAAATTCGTAGCAGCGCTACTCATTATACTTCCTCGTAATTCTATAAAAATTGAATGTTAATAAATCTTCAATTTCGCAGTCTATAACTTTTCAACCTCCTAGTAGAAGGTGAAAAATGGTATCCAATTTCAGGGTCTGTGGGTCAGGGAGATGTAGAAACTCAAATCGACTTTTTTCAAGGTGTGGCCAGGTTCTCATGCAGATGACTCTACTCAAAAGTGACAAAAATCTGAATTTTTCCAAAAGTGGCACCTTTTTGAGAACTCCTGAAGCAGCCTCTGTTGTGACTACAGAGTTCAATTTTTTTTTAGGAGATTCTCTACTCAAAGTAAACTGCCTCACCAATTTTCGTCAAAATTCAAGCTATGTTTTTAATTTTGCTCTACCTTTATTTGCATTCCTACAATTTTTATGGAAATTTCAATTTTTTTCAAAATGTTGAAACGATTGTTCTAAACAGGCAAATTTTTAAACAATTTTTACAAACACTCCCTCAATTTTAATGATTTTTGAGACTTTTTCCAATATCCACCGGGATATTTTAATGAAAATTGAGTAATTATTTTTTATTTATGAATTTTAGTTATTTTAATGGTATTCGTATTGATTTTTTGAAGATTGAATTTGAATTAATTTCAGGAAGAAATTTTGAACCCCTTCTGTAAATTAAATAATTCTTTTTGTAATTGAATATCTAGATAAAATTTTTACTGTAATTTTATTTTTAAATTTAGATTTAATATTTTTTATTTTTAGCATTAGGTAGCTGTCTATCTATGAAAACAAAAATATTTCACAAAGAGCCTCATCTACGCCCCCTGATTACAATTCGACTCTTAGGCACTATATCTGTGCTTCTCTTACGTAAGTGTAAGCAAACAAACCTCCACAAATAATCTCTTTCATCAATGAAAAAATAAACCACTCGAGTCCAGGGTATGTAAGTGTACGTTTCCCGTAGACAATTTCGGTTACCATTGTTACGCTATTAGTGAAACCACGGTATAAAACCCCCATACACGAGGTAATAATTCCACGCCGAATGCCCGCACATAAATCATGACCACAATCTAGAAACTAATACGAATTTAAATCGATATCTTGCTTCCAGTTCGCAGATACGGATACGGTGTAAGGGTAAGGCGCGATGTGGCCCTGTCGTGCGAACCGTATTCAAAATGTTATTGCTCATTATCAACGTTAAAACTGACCAAATACGTTCATAAAGTTTACTACAATGCGCAGTTTAACCGAGCACGGGACAGAGTATGATATATTTACGAGATGTTTATATAAAAGCGAAAGAGAAGGGACCCGGAGTAAAATCTAATAAAAGATGTGTGTTTAGATGCGAGAATGTCTGTTACTGTAAGATGAAGCAACAACGGTTAATTTAATATATTTTGAAACAGTCCTGCACCATAATAAGATAGAAAATGGGGTAGACTTTAAATTAAATTTTTACTCCCGAAATACTCGGTGCTACGTTATATATTCGGTGCCTTGTACACGTAGTCCGACTTCTAAGCAGGTATCCTCTGTTTCACGATGAATTTTCAAGTACCTTCATGCTAACTACGCCATATATCCGTCATTTTCTCGAATTCGTAGCGTGATAAGCAGAAAAATCTCGATTTCCAGCGATGTGGAAAGAAAGCCATATTGAATGGAGTAAAAAAATGAAATGAAGCAAAACGCGTGCAAATTTAAACGATTTCACAATCAACTTTAACCCTCCGACGGGGTTGTTTTTCTTTTGGTGGATTTCCACCCTAAAAAATATTGCTTTATGTTTTGATTTTTTCTCAAGTTCATTTAAATTCATGGTGAGATGGTCGGAGACGTGTTCACCTACTTTTTACCCACACCCTCGATACATTTTTCAGTTTTTTAAAGCTCGTTATTTTGAATCTACCCCTTTTTCGCAGCGTCGCAGGGGGACCGAGCGTATGCTACAAGTTGTCGCATTTACTCATTGTTCCCAGCATCGAAGTTGAAAGGTATTAAGGCGTGAAATGCGGTGAAATTTACCCCACGATGGTTTTATGATCAGTTTTTTATCAAAGGATTTTGATCAAATGTTTCGATGGAATTTAAACGAGTGGAAATTGGTGAAAGCAGATGGGTTTCTTTTTGAAAACTGAACGACCTTGGGAGGCGTTTTTGGCGATTTTTTGTTCAACTGTTTTTTTTTTGGTTGAAAATTGTGCAACCTTGACTGATTGTAAGGTGGTTTCAAGAAAAGAGAAAGAAGATAGATCGAGTTCCAAAAAATAATTTTGATTCCAAGTATGGTATAGAGAATGCGGAACATCAAAAAATTTTGGTTGGGAGACTAGATCGTGTTTGTAAGGATCCCAAAAATTGATTCTGATAGAGATCTTTTACCAGAAATTCGAGAAAGTTAGTTTAGAGAATTGTACCATGCTTTCAAATACCTCAAAAAAGTCCTTAAACCTTGAAAATTTTGAAATTTTGATTTCAATTTCAATATGAAATTTTGCAGAAAATTTAAAAAAATAGTTCGAGTGTGATATCATTTCTCTAAATTCTTCAATAAAGGTTGCACCCCGTCAATTTGAAAATTCTGAAAAAAGAAATCAAAATTTTAAACATTTTGAGGGTTAGACTTTTTTTGGGTTCTTGGAGGGGGTAATACGCCTCTCAAACCAATTTTTTCGAATTCTTGCGTTAAAATTTCCTATTGAAATATAATAAGCATTTCTCAAAGTACTCATCAAAAGGAAGAATTTTTTTCAAATTTGTTGATATTACAGCCTATTACTCTTTCAGAAACCATGTCTCGTACTCGAAACGGTAATTGACCCTAATCACTAATCACTTTTGTTTGGAAATAAATAGCAAAATGATAGTCGGAACCCATTAAAAAAAAAAAAAAAAGAGAGATGAACAAAGTGAAGTTGAATTACTTGGATTCCATCACCAAAGCAAAGTTGAAAATCTTTGTGGCCTGGAAGCTTGGACATAATATCCCCAAAATAGCAAAACCAATTTTCATGAATTTCATTCATGATTACATATAAACAAAAGACTGGTGTGATTCTAACGATGAGATAAAGAATTTTGAAACTGGTTCGAGGATTTCAAACCTGTTGTCAAAACAAATTTGGAAAATGGAGGTATGAAAAAATTTTGAAACAAAAATTGTAGAGAGTTTTTTGGAATGAAAAAAAAAAATGCATTGCATGTTTTTTGAAAAATGGAAAATCTCTGAAAAATTTTTGCTGGTGATTTTTATGAGAAAAAGTATTCATATTAATTATAGGTAATTTCAAGAAAAGGGTTTCAAATATTTTTTCGATTTTTTACTGATGTAAGTATTTTGCAAAATTGACTAAATGAGAGGCATTGGTACTTTTTTATTTTTTTGCAGTGTCAAAAAATGGCAACTTTCGCAGATAATATAATTTTAATGTTTGCAAAGACAAATTTAACATGAGTAAAGTGATTCAATTTTAAGAGCCCCTTAAAAATAGGATAAAGGTGAAAATTAGGAGGCTAATGGTATTTTGGGGCACATAATACTGAGACTGTTTTAAGCAAAACTCTTTCAAATTTCCCACAGTTTTTTTGAACGTAGCCAAATTTAAGGCCAAGTAGAAATATATATGGTAAGTCCTTGTTGCTAGAAATGTTGGAAAAACTGGCAAAATTATTAATTATAGTTCAGTGGCAAACTGCAAGTAAATGGAAAATTATGATAGTGGCATGAGATTCGGTGTGGTGAACAAGGATATCATAAAGCATTTTTTGAGCTCGAAAGACAATCGCCAAACCCCATAGGAGGGGTAAGAGGAGATCCAAAGGGACCTACCTGAGGTCTGACACGCCAAAAACAAAATTTTTTAGTCTTGAAGAGCATCACAAAAAACTTCCACAGGCAAAATTTCAGTACCCAAAGTCGGGGGGGGGGGTATAGGGGTTTGAATTTCGAAAAACCGCCTAATACTAAAGGTCATAAGTTGCGCAGTTATTTCAATTTTTCTATTTCTCACATATATAAGGTATGAGTGAAAAATTGAAAATTCACTCCCGACCCGAGGTGTTGCATGGGATCCAGGCGACTACCCCACCTTCAGATGGTCTATACCGAGAGCCATAATTTTGAAGTTGGCCATCCTCCTCAGATGATTTTGGGCCAAATGTTTCATTTGGGAGTTTTTTTCACGCATCTGTTTGTTGACTTGTGCTTCATTGTCATGCGTTCGACTACCGCTACGCATGTGTTGTACCTACAATTGCTGCGCATGCGTTGGACAATTGCTGCGCATGCGTTGGACGACTGCTGCGCATGCGTTGGACGACTGCTGCGCATGCGTTGTACAATTGCTGCGCATGTTTTGGACGACTGCTGCGCATGCGTTCGAGAATTGCTGAGCATGCGCTCGACGACTGCTATCACTTTTTATGACAGCAGTGCGCAAAATAAATTTTTGTATAGAAAAAAAATTAGATTTTTAGATTTTGCAGCGTTCATTGTGAGTATTCAAAGCTAGTAATTTTTAATCATGAATATACCATTTTATCTATTTGATTTTTTTTGATTTTGATCAATATTTACGAAACAGTAAGCGAAATGTAAAAATATGATGAAGTTCCTAATTTCGTCCCCCTTCAAAATTTGTCGAAAATCACTCTAAAAGTATGAAAATGTAATTTTGATTCATGCTCAACAGCATTTTTATACTTTTAGATGTCTCATCCATGGCCTAGGTGCACTGGCTGTTTTGAATACTAAAAACATGAAGTCCAAAAAATTTCCTTATGGCTTCTGTCTTACCGAATAGATCGACGTTTTGCTTTAACAAATAAAGCTTACATAATAATTTTCATAATACTCGTTATTCCACATTTTCCATCATTTTTCGATGTTTTCATAGAAAATTAGGGGGGGGGGGACGAAATTTGGCTCAAATTTTTCCTAGATCAAAAAATAACCACTTTTGGTTTTTGGCCTGGGGCTCAACATGATAAAAAGTTGGAGAAAATTCAATCCCTGGAGTTATGCCCAAAAGTTTCAGGTACCTAAATCACGTTTTGTTAGTTTGAAAAAATCAAATGGTGAGGGGATGGGACGTAGGGGCGAAAAAGGTTATGGGTGACGGTATTTAGGCCAGGTTCGCTATTACCTCTCTAGCTGGATGGATTTTTGCTTAATTTTGAAGATTTATACGATCCTAATGTTTTTCATTGTGCATGGTTTTGGTTTTGTTTTTCCTCATTATTCACCTCGGCTCTAACAATAGAAAATAATCGATAACATAAGTAATAAATCATCCCCTTTCCCCGGGCATCCGCAAACGATAATAAATTAAAAATAACAAAACGAGGAATTTTCCATTGCTAATGGGATAGAAAGAGCACGAATCGATATGTTTTCACGTGGTACAAACATAAAGGCGGCTTTTGACATCATCGTACGTACAAGTAAGATCACTGCGTGCACGAATAAGAAAAAATCCATTCACCCTGAGAAATTAGTATTATAAGTTTTTGTTTTCTTTTACAAACATTAGTCATCGTATTTAGCGGTAAGAATTTCGGGTTGGCGTCTGTAGGCGATTTCTCCCTTTTGGCAGCAGGGTGCGGGCGCGGTTGCGGTTTTGACAAACCCTCGATGGCACCTGTCATAAGCATATCGTAAGATATGGCAAAAAGCGAGCTCTCGGCAGGCCACAATATATGGAAAAATCTCGTTGGCGTTGTATTTTTGGAATAAACGAAGCGAAAAATTTTATTCTTTCGGAAGCTGGGCGAGTTTTCGAGCTCTGCGACCGTATAGTAATAGCGATGTTCGCGGCATAAAATAAAAAGTGTACACTTCTGCGAGGGAGAGAGAATACGTAAAATCGAGCGAGGGAGTAATGGTGGCTACGGCTGGGGTTGCGGCGAGGGCGAGGGCGAGGGGTGAGACGAAGAGAATGGTATGTGTCGCATACATTAGCGAGAGGTCATTTGTCCTTCGACCCCAACTTGTAAATCCGAATTCGCTAACGAAAACCTCGTATAAAGTTGAAATAGCGATAAAAGTAAGGGGCATAAAGACGAGATCCGGGGTAGATGGTTGATGGTGGTCGCTGGAGAACGTCGGCGTGCTAGAAAGAGACGGAGAGCTCTTTATACGACGCGCGTGTATACGTGTGCGAGTGTGTACGTATTTTCCATAGCACGTAAGAGAGCGACGCGGCAAAGGCAGCGCCGGCGGCGGCTTTTGCCGCTGCCGCGGCGCAGCAACAGCGGCCGCAAATCATTAGGATGCGAAACGATGGAAGAAAAACGGGAGTGGCATCGGTCGCTGTTGAATTTCAAATTGAGAGAAGAGCCAAGCTACTGTTACTGTTGCCACTGCCAGCGCTTTTAACGAAAGAGAAAGCGTCGACAGTAGGGCCTTTGCCATCCTTCGCGCCTGCTTCGCATACATAATTTAGCGTATTTTTTCTCTCCTTTTAGTCCCCACCGCTCCCCGGCCCTTTTTCTTCCAACGGCCATGTATTCCGGATTTTTATACATACACGTTCGCACACAGACGTGAAATTTATACGTATGTACGTGTGTGCTGTACCGTATAGATGCGATTCAGCCAAAAATCCTCTTTTATTCCTATTACTTTTTTTTCCTCTCACTTGGGCTTGTTCACGAGCTCGTATATTCAATGTTATTTCGTCGATAAATTTATTCTCAAAGGCGTACAATTTTACGACATGTTCAATCCATAAAAACACCGACCGACATTCAGTCGAATTCACCTTTTTATATATTTCCTACTTTCGACTTATGTGCAACGTATTCCTATCTTCCTATCATTTTATTTTTCCTTCTGATGGAGAAAGAGGAGATTGTAACTCAGCTCAGAGTGAAATTTCGAGTTGAAACTTAGATAAATCGAAAATACATCATGAAAAAAACCCATACCTAAAATTTCAGGTGCTTAAGTTCATTTCTCAAATTTTGGCAAATTTTCGAAATTTCAAAATTACCTCATCGCCTTGCAAAATGAGAATTTGATCTACTCAATGAAAAAAACTGAAATTTGGTTTATACCCTATTTTCGACCCCTCGAATCGATTGGAAGCGGTTTGGAAACGTTTTGGAGCTTCCAGAAAATTTTGGAATTTTCCTAACCTGGAGACAAACCCATACCTAAAGATGGTCAATATGAACTTCAGCACCTATATTCGCGGATAACTTATATTGGTGACTTATTATTTGATGAATTGAAGCACAACTTTCCAAAATTCGTTACTTTTGAGTTAAGATTCACATTTTTGGCTGAAAATTTTCCTGGAAAAAGTTTTAAAATACGTACACCGACAGCAGCGTAAGCATCGAGGTAAAAAACTGAAAATTGGTAGGTTTCCTAATTTTTAAAAATTATTGTCACAAAAAAAAGTTTTTCAAACTGCTTATTTGAGTAGGATTTTCCTCATGTATAAACTAGAGTATGGTATGTTTGGTTAATCTCACCTTAAAATTTTTTCTAGAAAATGTTTTGCTCAAAAATGTGTATTTGAACTCAAAGTTACGAATTTTGAAAAATTGTGCTTTAATCAATCAAATAGGTCACCAATATGGATAATCCGAGATTACAGGTGCTAAGTTCATAAATGGACAATTTTAATTGGCTTTTCTCCAGTGTTGGGAAATTCCAAAATTTTCTGGAGCCTCCGAAACGTCTCTAAACCGTTTCCAATCGATTTCGGAGGTCGAAAATGGAGTACTTATTATACAAAATGTCAGACTCTTTTCGTTAAGTGAATCAAATATTCATTCCTGGGCGATGAGATAATTTTGAAAATTCAAAAATTCAAAAATTCGCCAAAATTTGAGAAATGAACTTTGGCACCTGAAATTTTGGACTTGGGGTTCTTTTATGATGCTTTTTCAACTGTCTTATTTTTGTTTCAGCTAAACATTTTACTTTAAGCAGGGGTACCTACCTGCCTTGTCAGTCAAAAAATCGACAAATTTCAAAATTCAGCGCTATTCCTAAAATTTTATAAAATTCTAAAAATTGGCGTAAGTAGGAACAATAATTTTGAAAAATTACTTTTGACTTGAGCCATTCTCAAAAAAAAAAGAAAACTGTACCAAAGTTCTGAATCATCTAAAATCTAAAATTACTCCGGTCCACAATCGAACTGTCCAGAATTTGAAAAACCGGTTTCATTAAAATATTTGTGTTGTGCATTTTCTTTCTTGAAATGAACGCTGTGAATGGAAAAAAAATTGAATAAAGTGAGAATTTTTAAAACTGGTTGAACTTGTCAGTAATTTTTAGAAAGAATAAAGAATTTAAGGAATCTTTCGAAATATTTTACAAATACATATTTGTATTGAAATCTTTTGGAAATTTTTTTGACGTTCAAAAATAAAAAATGTATTTTTTGCTTTTTTAAAATGACCTCGAAATTTTGATTTTCTGACATCATCTCATGTGCCCATTTCCTTCCATTTGTAATTTGTAGGTACCAAAACGTTTCGATGATCCCTTCTCCCCTCCTCCCATCTCCCAATGATTAGTTTCGAAAATTTTCTTCGATTTTTGTGCTCATGTTGAAAAAAATTTTAATCACGTCACTACTTAAATTATCAACTTTCATGAAATTTTCAATTTCGTTTCGCATTTCAAACAATTTTCAAAACATTTCTGGAATTTTTTTTTTTCGTAAATTAATGTATGCCTAGGCTACCAACTTCCTGAAAGTATATGTATAGTAGGCCAGAAAGTTGAGAGAGAAATTCATTCTAAAAAAATAGTCAAGAACCCTAAATTCATTTTGAAGATCGCAGATTATCTCAAAAATTGCAATGACCAAGTTCAGAAGTTGTGACTTATTCTGTTTGGTTTTTTTTTGTTTGTCAAAACTGTTCGCCATTTCCTTCGAAGATGCTCTAGAGATTTTGGTTTTGAGTTAGGGGTTGAAATAACTTCAGAGATGGATTGTGAGAGTCAAATAATATGCATTTTGATACCTCACTCAAACAATTTTTAATTTTGGCACTTACCTCAACCCCTGGAGGACCTCTTTTGGATTTTTGGGGTTAAATCCTCCGGAAATCAACACCTGAGGAGAAGAAACATGAAATTCAATACCTCGTTCGATAGTTTTGAAAATTTTCTCAATTATTACCCTTCCTCCTCTCCCTCCCTCACTCCCTCTCTCCCAAAGTCATGGAGTCCCTTTTGGTTTTGGAGAGAACGGTCTCGAAAATAAACTCGAGAGGTCAAAAAACATGAATTTCGATTCCATATTTACTCAATATTGCCAGACTTTTTTTTCGCCTCGACCTCCTCTCCCCATCCTTGTGGGCCAGAGTCCGAGTTTGGAGTCAAAATAATCACAGAATTGGATTTAGAGGCTTCAAAATATTCCCTGGAGTCCAATTTTTTATTTCTTCCCGAAAGCATCTATTTGGAATATTTTCATAAATAATTGCACCTTGTTTTTTTTTTCGTACTTCATTTGCAGTTTAATTTGGCTCAACCCCCTGATGGCGAAATCACTTGAATTCCACCACTCCGAAAACTTTAACTTTAAATCTGTGACATTGGTGCATTTTAAAATTGCGGTGTCAGTATAAATGGTCCACCCTATGCTTTTGAAAAAAATTCACTTAAAAATTCATTTTCGTCCTACCCATCACAGAAAATATGGAAAACTTGTCTTTCAAAAAAAAAGTCTGTACTGTCGTGCATCAAAGATAAAATTCTGATATTTTTGAGCAAGGCATATAAGAAAACATAAAAATATGTACTGATAAAAATACATATTTCAATTCGACCAATGATAATGACAATGACAATGACACATGATTTATATTGAAGATTGAAATGTTGACGCCAACATTTTTGAAAGGAACTTGAACTCTATTTCCACAACTTACCTTTCTTCCAGTGTTGCCAGAATTTTAGCATTATGCCAAAATTTATGCTAAATCACGCAATTTTTTTTCTTTCATTTTTTGCTTCCTGGCATAATTTTATGATGCCAGGAAGCCAAAAAAACACCCTCCAAAAAATTATGCTAAATTTGGCATAATTATGCTAAATTGGCAACACTATTTTTTACTTTACTAATAATAAATTTTTCCTGGTTTGGTTAAGAATCAGCTGCAGTAACCAAATACCCAAACTCTTCTGATTTTGGGCATTTCACCTGCACATTGTGGGTGAATTTTTAAATTTTGAATTTTAGATTTTCAACAGTCATTGTCTCTGGCTGGCTCCTAACTCAATTTAGCTTCAAAATTTGGATGTTCAGCCAATTCCACATCTAAAGGGTACCTTTTTGCATGTTTTGGAAAGATTTTTTCGATATGAATTCGACAATACCTATACTGATTTTTGTTCAATTTTGGCATGAAAATGATGATTTTTATGAGTTGGGAGGTCAAAAATTGAAATTAGGATATTTCGATATAAAAACTATAAAGTTAGGTACCTAACGTTATTTTTGTCTCGCAATTTTTATATTGATTCGTCCGTTTTCCTAGTGTTTTTTAAATATACTTATGATGAAATGTTGCAGATAAATTAGGAAAAAAGTATTACCAAAATGATCAAGGATCTTGCGAGCAACCCCTATAGGTACTCATATCATACAAAAACATCCCATTAGGAGTTGGACTAGTCAGAAATGAATTTTAATTACATAATGGTTTTCGGTATCACTCTTAGTTCTTGATAAACTCTGAAATATGGCCGAATTACACGCTGCGAAGGCAAAAAGTAACGAAACAGTTCGCAGTTAAATGAGTTATACACGACAGACGCTCACCCTAAATAATATCAGAGGCAAAATGTGTAGTAGGTACATTATAACATACGACCAGGCTGCAAAAGTTGAGCGAAAATACACAACAGACCCTATTAAACCACATAGTGCAACATTTTTAGAGAGCAAAATTACACCGAGAGTATTTTTCTAATTTATGTTTATTCAAGAGGCGTAATATCGAGCTTCCGAGAGTACGATGGAATGCGTTATATCAAGAATAAAAGTATAAAGCAGCACCGTACGTGGTAATTATTCAACTGTTGCCATTTTTAGGCTGAGCCAAAAAGCATCGTTAAACTTTCCCCAAAGTTGGATTTTTTTAACCGCAAGTCTTACTCATTTAACGCAATATATAAGTTAAAAAAATCGTACCAAGGCGATAAATTAGCTTCGAGTCAGATCTGATCTAACCGTTTTACCAGCCTTTAAATCCGAACAGGCAAAAAAAGTGGAGAAGTTTTTGGTCGAAAGCCTAGTACAGTTGATATTTTGCAATATCGAGTCGTATCCTCAAGTTACGAAAACAAAAACTTACCAACATTTCAAAGAGGATTATTCTTTTTGGTCTGATTTATTTTTATGGGTTTAGTAGTTTATCGAGAGAAGCTCGTCGAGTTTATTCACAACTTTGAGCGAACTTGCGACTGTGTAGGAATTCGAGAGATGGCATCGTTGAGAAATTAAGAAAGAAAGAAGAACTCGAGAGTACGTACGTAATCCATCAAGTGGAAAATTTTACTAACCGTTGGAAATTTTGCCCAGGCTGGGAAGTATTCGGCGAATGTGACGAGCACTACGCAGCGTTGACAACAAATTGAATTTCTAAGCAGGGTTGCGAGAGAAAACGTGGGCTTATCTGAAAGTCCGCCTTTTACCAAAATAAAATTAAAATTCCGAGCATGTTTTAGGTTTCAAGAAATGCTTTGACTTTTGATTTGGGAATTATTTCAGCTGTTTTTTGTTCGATTTGATATATCTCGTCGGGTTATTTTTTGCTCGACGAATCCGGTCGACGATGAAAATTAAGATTAACCCCCGGTATGTGTAACTGTTCTAATGTTATTACATAGTTCGTGCTCGAATTTTTTCCCTCTTTTTACCCCCTTTGCTTCACCTTGTCGATGTATACGTATCTGTAGTGTACTGTGCTCGGTTTGCGACCATAACGACGAGGACAGTGATGACGTATATGTTTTTTTCTTCTTTGAAAACTATTCATTATATTCATTACTTTCAATTTTTCTGTTTTAAATTCTTTTGTATAAATAACGTACTCGATGCCAATTTGCCAAGGTGGATATTTGGTTCACAAAATATTGAATCATTAGTTCATTACTTTCAATTTAAATTGAAAAAATTGTAAAAATCACTATTTCACAATATAATTTTTTTTTAAATCATTCAAGACACTCAAATAGTCAGTGTCGGACTGAACGGGAACAGGAAACTTTTCTCGCCCCTCTCTGCATGATAAAATTGTATTTTCAACTGTGAGAATTATGATTAGAACTATTTTTGAAAAATATGACTTTTTTGTACCTAGATCGGAAAACTTGGAGAGTTCTCGGTAAAAAGTCTAGACAAAGATGGATTTTTATTCGAAAGAATCAGGAAAAAGTTTTGTACGACTTGAAAGTTTTTACAATATCCATTAATTTAAATTTATAAATTATTGTCCAGGTTTCCGAAAAAAATTATCACTGTAGAAATAATTGCAAATTTTCAAGTAGAATTTAAGATTTTTTTTCAATTTTTCTCCAATTTTCTTACCGATTTCTAAATCAATTCGTTGAATTTTTCACCACAATTCTTGCAAATTTTAATTGGTTAAAAACTTGGGAAAATTTAAAAATGAATGTCAGGATATTTCATATTTCCAACCTCGTCGATTGAACTGAAATTTGGCTTTCTGGAAGAATACGTCATCGACATCTCAGAACAGTAAGTTCTGAATGTATTTTGAAGGGGGAGGGGGGGGGGGGGCTCTGTGAAAATCCCAGCTCAGATTTTTAATTTTCTCAACTATACTTAAGAGAAGGTGGGGCAGGATGCACCAACCTAGGCGAAATGTTCTGCCAAATCTATTCAAATTGGCCAAATTGTCTGATTCTTGCAAAAAATTAAAGTTCAGACATTTACTTTTCATTTCGTTGAAAAAAATTCCATTTTGGTGCATACCTCAATCCTACAGAATTTTTTTAATTTTTTTCACTTTTTTTGCATCCTGCAAAATGCCATGGGGCAAGATGTAAATAGTGAAGACATGAGGAAAAATTGCGAATTTTTTTGTAAAATTTACTCAAGTACATTCGAGGTGGATACTACCGATTTAAATAGAAGCGTAATTTTTGAAAAGAGGAGTTCTAAAACCTTTGTATTCGTAATTTATGCTGCCTTAATTGATTTTCTAATTTTTTAGGCAAACTTTTGATAGTTCTGATATTCTATCTAAAAATTAAAGAAAAAATGTGATATCCTGAAAAAAATATCACAAAAATATCAATTGGACCATCTTTAGTACCATATGTGACTTTTTCGAAAAATTCGTATTTAAAAACAATGTTTGCATCCTGCCCCATTTTCAATTTGCATCTTGCTCCACTGGCACTATTTTTCTTTAACGCAATGTTATAGGGGAAGGTGCCAACCAAATACATCATTCGATAGGTATTTGGATGTGGATTACAAAAAAAATTACCTGAATTTTTTTTCAAAACTTGAAAACATGACATTTTACAAAAATCAAATTTCAAGAATTTTACGAAAATCACGTAAAATTACATTATCGATAATTACTCATAGACAAGCAATCCGTTAGGTTTGTAATTTTTTTCTGTTGATTTTTTTTTACTCGTCCACCATGCTTCTTTTTTACTACGTACCGTACCTCTACTTACCCTGGACGAAAACAAGGCTAAATTTTATGTAGAAGGTTACTGCTGCGAACAAATGTTGAAAATCAATTTATTCAAACACGAAACAGCTTGATTTTTTTTTTTTGGGGGGGGGGGGGGGGAAATTGTCGACTTGACTAAATTTTAAAGGGATTGGCCCTCTATCCTTCACATTCACTTCATTGTTTATTTCCAATTTGTCATTTTTTAAGCCTATTACTTTGGTTCCCCCCTTTCCCCTAAATACAGTTTCCCAAACAATCGAATTCTCGAATCGACCCCCCCCCTAGCGTTTCCCCGAATAAACAAAAAATTGAAAATTATTTCAGAGCGCTTTCACAAAACTGTATTGTGAGCTAACGAGTGAATAGATTTCGATACCTTACTCGATAAAATTGAAAATTTTCAATTTTTGTCCCACCCTGCCTCTTCAAGAGTTCTGTTTTGCATCTGGAGTCGAAATAACTCAAAAAATTGATGTGAGGGTGGCAGATTTAGATGCCTGAATTGATAATCGATACTGTTGAGAATTCTTCAATTTTGGACAAACCTCCTCAACTCCGAAGGTCAAATTTCAAGTTGGGTGAAAAGCTTTGGACCCCCCCCCCCCGCCTACAACAATTATTTTTTAAAAAATCTGTTTTTTTCTTTTCTTTTGTTGTGGTTGTCAATTTAACTGAACTCACCCCTTCTCTTGAGATAAAAAAATTGAAAATTTTCATTCAGGAAAATAAAACCAGGAAACACAGATTCAGGAAAACATTTTTTGGAAGTTTTTTCATTCGAGAATTCAGTCATTTGGGAAATTGGATTCGAGAAATTAGCCAAAATCACTAATTTCATCGTAGTTGAAAAAATATATGAAATTGTACATTCAGGGACTGTTCACAAGCATCGGAAATAAGAAATAAGCCAACTATTTCTCACAAAGTCGCTATTTCTATTGGTTAAAAAATTCTTATTTCTTAATTCTTATTTCTTATTTCCAAAGCTTGTGAATGCTGCCTTATTCACAGCGCAGCAAGGGTGAAAATTTTAGAAAACCTCAAAATCAAGGTGCAATAAAACAATGTTTTGGATCATTAATTCTGAATAAATCGAAAATGAGTTTTAAGGAGAAAAAATAAATAAAACTAACTAATTGCAATAATTTTGAGGAAAAATACTATAAGTTCGAGCGCAACGAGGTCAAAGTTTTTAAAAAATTTAATTGGTTTTTTATGTACATATTAAAAAACAAACAAACATAAAAGTACAAAATTGTTTAATTTTAGTAAATTTTCCCCTATTAAATGATCGTTCAATTCCACTTTCTCATTTAAAAAAAAAACAAAAACAAAAAAACATGAAAATAAAAATGTTCAATTTTCCCAATTTGCGAAAATGAGTAGGTATAAGTAGAAGGTACAGATAATAAATTTTTTTAACTTGGCAAAATATGAGTACTAATGGAAATGGTTAATCCTCTTGTAAAAAATAATCATTTGATTATTTTCTGCTTTTTCATTTAAAAAAAAAAAAAAAGTACAACTGTTCAATTTTATGAACTCATGGGTAAAAATGATAAATTTTCCCGAGTGAATGCTGAAAACTCTAGTGGAGAGAGGAGTAAGCTATTCCTCAATCCCTCCTATCGGTACGTCTATGCCTCAGAACCACATTTTGAGCTTCCAATGTTGATTATACTCCTTCTAAAGCAATTCCTGTACACTGAGAGAAAAAAGTGTGGTGATATTGACTACAAAATTGTGGCAAACCTTATCCAGTCCGAGCTTGTGGCACTTTTCACCACAATTGTGGTACTTTTTATTTCAATTACCACAACTGTGGTAGCCTACCACAACTGTGGTACTTCATATTTTGATTACCACAGTTGTAGTATTTGAAATTCACTTGCCACAACTGTGGTAGTTTTGCTACAGTTAATGGTAATTATGGCGTGCAATAATAAAATTAAAATTGTTTTTTAAAAATAAAATTCAATACTGGCATGCTTTATCCAATGATTATTCAGTTCAGGACACACATTATCATGATCTCATGTCCTAATCAATTTATTCTACTCTCACAAATTTTTTGCCCTATGTGGGATTCGAACCTGGGACCCTACACCTGCCTAACCATTACGCCACCGGGTGCGTGTATAAAATAGGGAAATTAATTAATATATTATGTATTTTTGGTAAAATTCAATTATGATTTGATGGAATTACATGTTATAATTGATTTATAATAAAAATGATTGAATTTTGAAACAAAGGAGGTTTAGAAAGATGCATTAAAATGTTATGTTCACATACTTATTCAGCTCAAAATTTTACATCATGTTCATCCAATTTTTCTAATAATGTTCTGATTTCCGAATTCAATTAATTTACTATGCACAGGGATTAAAAAAGTATTTGTTTAAAGTTATCACATCATTTCACCACTTTTAAATTTGTTCTAAATCATTTTTCTCTCTACACAGCTTTATATTGATAATACCACACTTATAGTAACACATTTTAATGTGTACCACAATTTGTAGTATAATTAACCACAGCTGTAGTACAGGGATGGAAAACCTTTATAAAAAAATAAAGGTTTTCGGTTTGGGTAAAGGTTTTCGTGAAAAAATGAAGGTTAAGGGTTCTAAGGTTTTTCAATTTTTAGAATAAAGGTTAGAGGTTCTTGGTTACTGGTTGCCCGGAAGGTAAGGGTTCCGGGTTAAGGTTCCGGTTAGGGTTTTGGGGTTTTTTAAAAAAAAATTTCTCATTTGATTAGGGTCATTCGGGCAAAAAATTTTATTGTTGTGATGTAAACAACGTCAGAAAATCCAATAAAATTGATCTCAGGTCTTGAAAATCATTTCTTAGGAAGATATGGACGTTTGAAGTTGAATGATCAATATTCAATTGCTCACTGTTCATTATATATTCCTACCTATGTCATAAAACTTACAAAATATTCCTAAAAATCAATTTTAAAAAAAAAGTTGGTTTCAGTATCACAAAAATCTGAACTGCTTGCAGAAAATACCCTAAAAAAACTAAAAAATTGAAACCTCAAAACCCGAAACCCTTAACCCAAAACCCAAACAAATTTTTAGGGTTAAGGGTTTTAGGTTATTCATTTCCAAATTCATTTAGGTTATGGGTTAGGGTTTTTTTCGCTAGTTTTTATAAGGGTTAAGGGTTCTAGTTATTTTTCAAAGCAAAAATAAAGGTTTTTTAGGGGTTAAGGTTCCAGAACCGGTTCCGGTTTCCATCCCTGCTGTAGTATATTTAACCACAGCTGTAGTATATTTAACCACAGCTGTAGCACAATTAACCACAATTGTGGTACTATTGGCTATAAAACTGTGGTTCTTTTGCTATGTGGTAATTTTTACCATCAGAATGGCGAAAAATACCACATTTATCGCTAAAACTGATAGAAATGCAATAATTTGTGGTAAATAATACCACAATTTTTTCTCAGTGTACGTAGCTGCAGAAAAATCATCTTTGGCTGTAGGCTGCAAATCGATTCTAAAATAATTGCAATCGATTCAAGGGATCGATTTCAGATGATAGGCAAAATTTCGAGCTCATTGCTGCAGAAATACGCAATTTTGATTTTTTTTACGTTTCAGATATCAAACCTCGTAAAAACTATACTTTTTTGGCCATAAATTATGATTTTTCAAATTCTCAAAAATTGATAATCAAAAATCGAAAATTAACCACAGACAGCTCAAAATTTTAAAATGAAGAGATTTTTGACTCGTTCTCTCCATCTATTGATTTCTTTGAAGTGACTTCGAATGAAAATTTTCAAAATTCGATCTTACACTTGTCAATCCTAATTTCATTTAAACAATCCATAATCAAAAAATAAATTGGAAACCCCGGAATTTTTTTACTCAGGCCAAAAATAACACTTGACGTGAAAAATATAACTATGTTTATCGCTGTTTATCTGTTTTCAGTTCTGAACCCCCTACAATGGTCATAACTCAATTTACTTTACCCCTTCGCGCCATCCAAAAACAATTCGGAAACGTTACCACCGCACCAAATCGATTCATACAGCGATAACTTTCTGTATAGCATTCGTATCCTCGGGCTTCTCTCTGTTTGGCGAATTTATACTAAATTCTTTTTGTAAATTTCGTTAGTGCGTTTGTGGACCCATTTACAAACATTGTACATAAATATGACGGCGCCAAATATTTGCGCGTTTTTAGGGTTAGAATTGTATTTTACTATTTGTGATTTTGATTCGAAGCTCGTTCGTTGGCATACGAGCATGATGGTTCCCCAGTCGAGCCAGCCTGCTTTTTTTCTCCATCCTGAACAACTGTTATAATCGTTTTTTACCCTCGAAAAAATAGGGGTTAATCTGTAAAGTTTGACCTGTTCGTATTAATCCGTTACTTGAAGTGCATTTATACGCGGGTACCTACTCTACTTTTTATCTCGAATATCAAACTTCATAAGGCTGCACGTGTCTATCGATGATGTGGAAAATACACGTGAAAGAAAGGTCGCCTCCGACGCGATTAATTTTCGCGCTATTTATAATTAAGAAAAAGCCAAGATGGCCAAACGCATAGCAACGCCGTACCTATTCCGGAATCCAGATCGAGGGTACGGTGATGAGATGATAGGAAAAGTAACAAAGTGTATAGGATTCTGCACCCTTCTTCAGAGTATAACTTCATTTTAACTTTATGTCCATAACTGCGCCACACATAGTCGAGTACCTAGGGAATAAATGAGAAATAAGGAATATTTTTCCGTACCGTATTCGCCTGTTTTCCTTTTACCAACGTTGCATATCCCATCAAAAGTTAAATGATATATTGGAAAATGGATTTTTTATGAAGATTAAGTTCGTCGCCGAAGGCCCTTCTTTGCTTTTTTTTTCACCGTTCGCTTTTCGTGTATAATGCGTAAGAGTAAAACGGATGGAAATTGGTGTCTTTTATGTTTGCCAAACGTTTTTATATTTGTGGATTCGAGATCGATCGTGGTGAAAGTGGTTTTTTTTTTTGCTGCGAATGTTTATATTTTACGTGTTAGTAGATGTGTGGTTCTTGAAAGAAAAAAGGGCTGGGAAGTCTTTTCAGAAAATATTTTTGAATTGTGTCGAATTTTTGAAAATAGTTCTTTCAAAAATGCCATCGTATTTGATTTAATTCTTGATCTCGTTTTTTGGTGAGAAATTTCACTACATACTTAATTTAAAAAAATTAACCAAGTACAGCAGTGACGTAGCCAGAAGGGATCTGCGGGATCTGGATCCCCATGGGGTGGAAAAAATTGAAAATTGTTCTCAGATTTGAAATCATAATCCTTGAAAACCTTTGTTCTTCTTCACTAAACTTTGAGAAATGCTCTTTTCGATGATGAACAAATCCTATACCTATCTTCATTTTTAAACGTCGAAATCCGGAAGTGCTGACTTTCTTATGCCATAAATATTGTACAAAAAAATGTATGGCCCACTCGACCACTCGAACAGAATTTGGACCTCCTCCATGAGAAATTTCTGGCTATTGTAAAGTATAGTGGAAATTTTTAAAAAAAAAATGTGATTTTTTTTAAATTTTTGAAGTAGAGTAAAACAATGATAAAAATATATTCTTTGACAGAATTTGGCTAAAATGCAGCGTAAAAATAATTTGAGAAAATTTCCATAAATTGGTGTCTTTTGGTAAATTAGGTGATGAAAAACAATTTTTAAAACGAAAATCACGATTTTTAACTTACGTGAAAAGAGGTGAGGTGAGGAGGGCGAAGGCCTGTCATTCAGATTTGTTGCAATTTGTAGGCAGTCACCTTGAACCTTTTTGATGAAAAAAAAACCATACTTTGTTGGATCCAACATCCAAGGGTGTTAGCTGTGTCATGGCATGGTATACTTCAAAACTTGAGATTCGAGTTTTCATTTCATAAAAGTTGGTTGACCATAGAAAAACTAAAAAAACCATTCATTGACAGTGGCGAAGCCAGGAAGCGAAGATGAGATATATTTATTTTTCACGAGGTCTTTGAATTATTAAAATGCTCAATGGAAAGTCAGGTTTTGCTTCTAAAACACGATTTTTGAGTAAGTTTTGCTCATTTATTAGATATATCACACTAATGGAAAATTTATTTTGTTTGTTTTGTTTCAGGCGAGTTACGAATAGATTTCTATCGTTCGAATAAGAATTATGAGTAAGTGAGTCATTTTTTCATAATTCTTGAGAAAATTTTATTTTATTATCTACCTAATCGTCATTGAAAGGAATAATTCAATGATATTCTTTCAAAAATCATGCCATTTTTTAACATTTATTTTTTTGGATCATTCTCATGTTTCGCCCTCGGGCCCTCTTCGAGAAAATCTTTCGTATGCTGCTGGTTACGGATTTTCAGAAAGAAAAATTGTTGGAGGAGGGGGAGAAGAACTTGAAATCATGGAAGAAAATAAATAACCTGAATTTTAAAAGACCTGACGCAATTGTTTTGACCTTCTGATCGTCTAGATACGCTAGGTAATAAAAATGTACCAGAGGTGTCCGTCTGGAAAGTGTGACTAAAGTCGTGAAAGTGACTTTCTTATTGAACAAATTTAAAAGATGCAAGAACCAAAATTTTTGCTACTCATATTAATCTCCATGATTTTTGGAGAGGTTTGAAAATATTAGGAGTGAATGAACATCTAGCTAGAGGCTACAAAATAATATTAGGCATCTAGGAACTTGTTTTTCATTAATTTCATAGGCCTACGCGAAAATAAGTACCTATTAAACTTCAACGAGTGATTTTGATAGGATGTTTCGCGCTGATCACTGAAAAAATAGTGAAAAACTCCGAGACGTAAGGATTTTCTACAATTTGAATTATTGTTGACTACTTTTTGACAATTTTTGACACTTGAAGTCAAATTTTTGGATAAAAGAAGGTTTCTGCGAAAAGAATAAATATGTAGATAGGTAAGTTATAGAACGTAAAATTTCCTTTCTGTAAAGTCTATTTGGTTTTTTCTGGGAAGTTAAGGTTTCAAGATATTTCAGGATTCTACAGAAAAGAAATTTCATGCTGTACAATTTATGTTCTATGCATTTTTTTTGTAGGGCCCTTCCTGTGCTCGCAAAATATAACCTACTTTAAGGTTTAAAAAAAAATTCAACGAAAAATTCAAATTGGAAGAAGCCCTGACGGAAGGGAGAAAATCTGAAATCGTATTCGAACTCAGCTCTAAAAAATCGGGCAGAATCACCTATCAGCAAGGTTTTGAGGTGATAGAGGCTTCCTGGGGATGGAGAGAGGTGGCTTGGAGCATATTTTTCGATTGAAGGTGGATGCAAAGATGGTGATAGAAGAAATAAAATTTCACAAGTTTTAATTCAGAGCAAAAGCTTTTAAATCATGAATACGTATCAAGGATGATTTTTTAATTAAAATGTCAAGAACTCAAGAAGTCTAAATATATAATTTTTTTCAGTTGAGAACTTTTTGCTAAAATATCAGATATTCATGTTTTTAAGTATGTACCTAGACCTACCTAATTATCTGAGATTTTAATAAGTAACTTTGTCACATTTTGACATTTTGTTAGATTTTAAAAAAGAAGTTGAATAAAAAGTTATTAAGTATAGGAATTGATTCGTTAAAAATTTTCCAAGATTTTTCAAGTTCAACAAAATGTCATTATGTCAATGGTGTATAAATTTGGTCTTGAAAATTTGATAATTCATTTCATAGATTCATCCCCAAAACTTTACTTGTTTGACTTTGATAATAATTTCTACATCATTAAGTCGTCAAATATGCCTGGAGCCTCTCTGGAGCGATCATTGAAAGTCCCTCGTTAAGGTGGCCTCGGGGTTCCTCCCGAAGGTAGCGGTGACTCCTGGAATTGAAGTCTGAATTGAAATTCCTCCAGGAATTGGAGGTGAAGATACCAACGATTTCCTTCGATGATGAAGGTATTGAAGGTATTTGAACCCTCCCCCTCAAACTCTGCCCATCGGTGTTGATTACGCGGAAAAAAGTTGTTAAAATGTAGGCCTGTGTTTTAGATTCCGGGAGGAAAATTTCAGAACAGGCTCTTTTCGAAAATCGCACACTTATTCCAATTGGAAACGGACACCTCAAATGGTTCCTTTACCAACTATAGCAAATTAGTGTCTCACTCCCCTCCCGCCTCCTACCATGGGTGCGGTGAGGGTATATTTTTGATGAGCAACTCATCATTGAAAATTTTGGGGAAGCCTTTCTTAAGAACCCTATAACTAGACGAATCCTCAAATTATACCAAAAAATAGTGGATATTTATTTTCTGAGTAACATTTTAGAGTAAGTACTTACACGCTTGATACGATGACTTAGGGTCTTTCCTGGTAAGGGTATTCGGTCAAAATTGACTCAATATGTTACTTTCAGTATAAAACCCCACAAATTTTGACCCTCAACTCCCCCTCCTTCCAGAATTATCGCACCTCCAATACCGAAAATTCAATATGTGATATCTCTGGAAGGAGTGAATAAATTTTTTTGAGTTTTCACAGATACGTCTTGACTGATGGTATGTATGAGAATTTTTTGGAAATTTTCGGTTCTCATTTTTCCAATTTTTTTTCATGTTGAAGTTTTCAAAAAAATTTTGAGGGTTCCCCGTGTGGAAATTTTTTTATTGATTTTGTCAACTCGACATTACATAATTTTTTTTCTGATTCCAAAATTGGGCGCAACATACATACTAAAAAAAAATCAAAACAAAAAAAACACGATTTTTCACTACTTTTTCATTATTAACAAAAGAGGTATCCCATTTCAAAGTAAAATTTTGAGCTGAAACAAAAATACATCGAAATTACATCATAAAAAAACCCATATTCAAAATTTAAGGTGCTGAAGTGCATTTCTCAAATTTTGACGAATTTTTGAAATTTTAAAATTACCTTATTTTGCCCTGCAAAATATGAAAATTTGATCTATCTAATCAATAAAAAAAACTGAAATTTGGTATAATTATTATACCCTATTTTTGACCTCCCGAATCGATTGGAAGCAGTTTCGAAACGTTTCGGAACCTCCAGAAAATTTTAGAATTTTCCAATTCTGTGGAAAATTCCATAAAAATGGTCCATCCGTATGAACTTCGGCACCTGTAATGGCTGATTACCTGTATTGGTGATCTTTATCAATCAAAGCACAATTTTTCAAAATCCGTAATTTTGAGTTGAAATTCTTATTTTTGGCTGAAAATTTTTTCTGAAAGATATGGATCTTAACTCGGTGTTACGAATTTTGGAAAATTCTGCTTTAATCGATCAAATTTCAAATATGTCATCAATATAAGGTATAGTTTTGTATTTTTTGTACCCCCTCTCCTTATAAACATAGGTACTAAAGTTTGTAAAAAAAAATGTGGCCATTGGTGCAAATAGGGAGGGGGGTACTTGGGGGATGGGGAGAACTAATGGTTGACTCAGGGGCAGAGTTGTCATGTAGAATGTAAAATATAGAATAAAATGTAGAATAAGATGTAGAATAAGTAAAGTAGAATAAGTTTTGGAAAAAATGTAGAATGTAGAATAAGTAGAGTAAGTAGAATATGTAAAATAAGCCGAAAAAAACGTCAATTTCATTGAATTATGTTCCAATTTCTCGACTGTAATATTTAATTCATGCATTTTTTACCGATCAGAGACCAATTAATACGTTTTCAAACCTTTTTTGAAAAATTGTATTTAATTTCAGGACAGAAAAAATTACGTGGAACATAAAAACACTCTGTTTTTTTCAACAAAAAATACGCGGGATAGAAATATTTGTGATTTTTTTACTATCGTTTTGGGATTTTTGGGCTTTATGACCGATTTTTCAAGTCATCATTATCTTATTAGCCAATCAGAAGAGCCGTACAGCTTATTTTACATTTTACACTTATTCTACGTAAAAATTTAACTTATTCTACATTTTTACGTAAAATGTAGAATAAGATATTCTACATGTAAAACGACAACTCTGCTCAGGGGGAACACCGCACCCCTGCCTTCTACATTTAATATTTTTTGATAAAATGGAATGATGCTTTCGAAACATCATTCAAATTTGCAATTTTCAACCCTGAAATTAGTAATTCTTCGGTAGGTATAATTTTTAAAATTCCGCCATTAAAAATTAATATCCGAAGGCGAGGTATCAAGAATTCGCCCATTTAGAGCAATTTACTGGAATACCTATCAATATTAATCGGAAATCTAGCGAATAAACAAAATAAACGCACGTATCGTATATCGACGACATCCTTTATGCACACGATAAGTGTAATCTTTAATAATGCGATATCGACTGACGACGATAATTTTTCGATTCGGAAATTCGATCCTAAAAGTATAAGTAAAAAGGTAAAGAGAAGAAGGACGAATAATAAAAGGGTCGTCTGTCGTCAGGATATTGACGATACGATGGTAGAGACCATCGATATTCAAAAAGTACGTCTTATATTGCTTCTCGTATTGTAGAATCTATGGAAGCTTCTCTTCGTACTTCGTATGAGAGTATAAGGAGACGTACAAGAATATACGATTGGTTTGGTGATAAAGAAAGCACTAAAGCTATAGGCTATGTATGTGTCCATCTGCCCTATATAGGATTGCAAATCCGCTTTTTACGTGTGTATACGAGAATATGAAAAGCTGTGTGGTGTACAGAGATACTGCAGCATTGAGCACATTACGTACATACACCACACGCACACATTAACACGCGCCTGCTTGGTATGAGAAGTTTTAATGCGTAAAGCTTAGCACACCCTCTGGCTGAAGAAAGGTCGCTCGTTCTATTTAAGCTGGTTAGCCCTCCACTGAATAATCAAAATTTACGAGTTTCCACTTTTTATTCCAGTTTGTTTTCGCTCACCGTACGTATACGTCCTACACCCATCGCCGACTCGGTATTTTTTTCGCGCCCCCTCCCCCTCCCCCCTCTTCCTGCATCTCAAAAGGCTGGGCTACAACGCATACGCAGCGTACGGTGTAGAGTCCGAACCGAATACATAAAACGACGGACCACGAAGAATGATTCAGAAAATAGTATTTTTTTTTCATTTCTCCCTTTTCTAAATTCGTTATTCTAACAGAGCCTCGGCCTCGGTTTTCCTATTACTTTCGAACACGCTTTTTCTTTTTCTCCCTTTTTGAATCTATTCATTTTAGAATAAATACGTTTAAAAGCTTTTTCATGGTGTTTTCTTAAACCTCCTAAGAATAATATCTTTGTTCTTTGCGCCGTCCGCGTCGTCATTCCGAAGGGGGTTTTTTCGTTTCTTTTCCTGGTTCTTTGGATTGGATACATTCGTTGAATTTTTAAGTTGCGACCAAAACCCGAGAGCTGGAATGACGGTGGAGGCTGAAAAGTCGTCGTCATCTGGAAATTTATTCGCGAGCATAGACTTGTGTTGTTTTTGGTGAGTTGTGCAAAATAATTGAGCGAGTTCGTTCCGCAGTCGAGCGAAAAATGACGAATGGAGGAGGAAAAAGTTATACGAGATGACAGCTATAAGTCTTGGTACGTGGCGAATTTGGACTTTGAGGGTGTATTTTGTCTCGTTGTGTAGTCGGATCCTGGCTAGCTTTAGCTGGTGGCGTATAACTTGCTGATAACCGGTACAATTTCGAAGACAACAACTTAGGTCTGGTGTCTTGTTTAATGATGGTGCTTTCTTATCTTCGAAGGCAGGTTGCAATGGGGGAACTGTATTTAATACTGGTGGGAGTCGATTTCAGCTTATGGTCTATCTTTGATTCGTTTATTATTGCGAGGAATGAGGAGTTGAAGGATTTTGGATCAGAAGAGGAGGGTAAAGTAGGATCGTAGGATTAACGTGGACTCTGTTGCATAAGCGCACCCAGAAATTATTTAAGAGAGGGACTGAGAATTCGAGAAAAATGGAGGAGGGGTCAAAATGTCATGAAAAAATTCAGTAACCTGGTATTTTCAGTAAGCGAATGATACACATAGGTAGGTACTATCTCATTTCTGAATCAGTGAAATTTATCAAAAATCACTAAAAAAAAAAGTCGGAATTACAGCACAGTAATGAATCAGTGAAATTTTTTCACTGAAAAATCTGTGAAATTCTTTGAATAATCAGTGAAAAATCACTGAACATCAGCCTGCAATTCTGACTTTTTATCAGTGATTTTTCAATGATTCGGAATGAGAGAGTAGCAGAGTACCTATACCTACCGATTTGGGCAAAGAAAAAATTAAAAAATTTGGAAAGTTTTGCTTTACAGTAAGACCTTTTAAATTATGGATATGTTTTTAAGATGACTTTTTATTAAAATGCCAGATATTTGAATTTTTATTCGGTTGATGACGTCTTATTAAAATATCAAATATTTACTCTGTCATTCCGAATCAGTGAAAAGTCTCTGATAAACAATCAAAATCGCAGCACAAGAAAAAATCAGTGAAATTCACTGATTTTCAGTGATTTTTCACTGATTATTGAATGAATTTCACAGACTTTTCAGCAAATTTCATAAATATCACTGAATTTTCAGTGAATTTTCATTGATTTTCCTGTAATTTTTTTCATTGTTTGCTTTCGGTGAAATTTTTTCGCTGCAATTCTGACTGTTTTCCAGTGATTTTCGATCATTTTTAACTGATTTACAAATGAGAGAGAAAAATGTTATTATGTCAGTCGATTCGTCATTCGCCAAAATTTTTCTTTTAAAAGTCTAACAAAGAAGTCATTACTTCAATTCGTCAAAATTTGGTTGCTGGGGCTAAAAAAGTTTGTCTTTACCACGTGGGCTCATACCACTCCCTTCTGGGTGCGCCTATGTTCTGTTGAATAAAATCAAATGCACATCCCGCATCCAGTTATGACGTCATAATTTAAAAAAAAAATTGGTAGATGAAAATTTTAGAAATTCTTAGTTTTGAAAAATCGTTTTGGGTTTATTATGGTTGATCTTGATCATTCTGGATTATTGAACACATTACCTATTTAAAAACCTGTAACTCAAAACCCCTACTTAAAAACAAAAAAGATGTATCAATGTTTTCAGTAAACCTTAAGTAGGTAATTTGTTTCATCAATATTCAATTTTAAGACCAAACAAAACAAATTCTTGTTATGGCATCTTTATTTCGGGGTTTTCCATCATTTTTGAGAATTTATTGACGCTGAATTCGTTAGCTTTTCCTATTCTCGGAATTTTCCTCAAATATTTTGATTGTTTTTAAGCTATTTTGATTCTAAACCTGAACGACGTTTTACCGAGAGAGGAAGGAGTAGGTATAAAAGATGCCATTTTGTGGAAAATTTCATGATTTTTGACTTTTTAAGTCCGACTAAATGATGTCATTTTTCGCACCGGAAAACCCAAACTGAACCTTGAGGAGATGAGGATTTACTCACAATTTTGGAAATTTTTCAAATTGGTTATCAAAAAAGATGTCCAACAGGTTATAAAAAATAAAGCCTCGATTCAGCGTGATGAAATCAGCTGAAAATTAGCTTCCATTCCAGAAATCAAAATAGGCATGTCTAAAAATTCAAAAAGTTGAAAAATTGAGATAGATATACGAAATAATTATAATTATGGAACTCATGTAGAACCGTGGCAATCCTGTTCAAAAGTTTCCTCCAGAGGTGGCAACTAGGAATTTTTTCATGTCTTGCCCAAATTTTTTTTTCAAAATCCAAGGGGGCATGTAATGATGTCACCCAGAAATTATTCAAGGGAGGGGCTCAGAATTCTGAAAAAATAGGGAGGGGTGAAATTTCAATAAAAAAATTCAGTAACTTGTTATTTGAGTGGCTCTGGCATAGTCAGGGTTTGATAATTCATAAACGGATTTGTGCAAAGTAAAATTAAAAAATTACTGAATTTCTGTTATTTTTCACTGATTTTTCAGTCAAAATTATTGATTTATGATTTTATTCTGATAAACCGGGAATTGATTGAGAAATCAGTGATTTTTGACCGAAAGATCAGTAAAAATCATCAATTTTTAAAATAGAAGGATTAAAATACGGGGCGAGCGAAGCGAGGGCGAAATTTTTTTTGAAAAACCATGTTTCAAGAGCAAAAAAATTGACTTTTTTCACATTTTTGTAATAAAAAAATCACCTGTCCGAGCTTAAGGGCGGTTCTTCATGTCTTGCCCAACACAGCTCATGTCTTGCTCAAGCCTCAATACAATAGTTGCCACCACTGGTTTCCTCTGTTATTTCAATGTATTTTGAAAAAATAAATTTGGCGAGGGTAGGGATAAATAAGGTAGGATTACTTTTTTGAAACCTTTTTTTGTCCTAATGTTCTAATCATAAAAAATCGATAGTTTGGATCGAAATACGATAACCAACAAAATTTTTTGCTTCTGCATTTTTTTGTAGCCAGAGATGTCAATCAATGTAGCGAAGAGTGCTATTTTGGCATTAGGTATTTCAGTTGTCATTCTTTCCCCTTCCATTTGTTATTTTTGTGTTATTTCGTCATTTTATTGAATCTTTACAAATCATGAAAGTTTATTAAAGGTATTGCAACTCCATTTTTTTAACACCTTCCCTCCTCACCTCTATAAAATACTTGCTTCACAAAATGTTCTGTTCGTGAGGATTAATGTGTGTTCTTTCCAATTTTTTGATACCTAATTGAAGAAATCAAGTGTTTTTGGAGCATTAATACAGCTCAGTGCATCATGAAAATTTTCAATTCTCAAATCAACTTTTGTAAGGAAAACAAAGCAAATTTATATTTTTTTGAAGATACTTTACTTTACCAATCGTCAGATTTTCCAAGCTTTTGGAGACTGGAGATAACAAACCTACTTACGCCATCTAACATGAATTTAAGAGAACTTCCACGTTGTTTGCGTCGTATGTAGAAAGTATTTTCAAATAATTTTATTATTATTTTTTTTTTCTTTAAAGGTGGATATTTTGTTTTAATTTCGATGTTCAAAATGAATATTTGAAAGGTACCTTCCCTGCTGAACAGTAGACATTACCGTACCTATTTATTTCCTCCTGCCTCATTTTTAGCATGCGCATAATATTCAGATGTCCTTTTCTGGATGAAGATAATTCTTACTAAAAATTTATTCGCATGATTGAAATTCTATTTTTTTTTGTAAATAAATTTTATCTACACTTATTTTTTCAGACTTCCGTCATCATTTCATTATTCAATACATAAAAAGATAAGTATCTGTTTTCAAAACTTTCAAAACATTCCTCAAATGTAAAAAATTCTCCACTGTATTTCAATATTTTTTGGAAAATCAATCCATGTGTGGATCAGAGTGCTTGGAATGAAATTTTCAAAAAACTTTCCATATGTTGCTCAGAACTACAGGCATTGAAATTGAAACCATACCTAATAAAAATAATGATTTTTCAGTAACTAGAAGTAAAAAAATGAAAATAGAATCTTTTTGTTCTATAAACCTGGGAAACATTTGCAAACTCGGAAAGAAATTTTTTTAGATAAAAGCAATAATTTCATTAGCTTCTTAAAATAAAAACTTAGATGTACTTTTTCTTACATTTACTTTTTCTATCATCTTTTCATATTATTATTTTTAAAATCCACAAAATTGTACGAAATATTTTTAATGTAAATCATTTTTGAATTACTTAGTAGATGAAATAGTAATCACAAAAGTAGAGAGCTAATCGGTTATTTCAAAGAATCAATAGGTAGCTATTTATGTTCGATGCAGTCAAAAAAAATGAATGTTGTATGAAATTTGTGAAAAACTTAAATGAAACTTGAAGTTTGATAAATTCAAAACAACTTTATCCCGATATAATATTCGAATGATCTAAGATTTTTGAACAAAAGGTTACTAACTTAAAAATAAAATAAAACAATTCCCCACATTTTATAAATAAATTCATTTCTTTTCTTTGCTATCTTAAAATTTTAGTGTTGAGAAGTTTTTAAATCTCGAATCAAGAAAATTCACACCGAATTGACAAAACATTTATATTTTTTTCATTTTTTTGAAAAATCTATAGATAAAAAAGGTGTTAACGATTACGTCTGTGATTTTTGTAGTTTATTTTTTGAGCAAAATTTAATGCCATTATCCGAATTTTCAAAAATGATATTAGTAAGTAAAATGTTTGAGGACAAGATGTTTTTGCCTTCCCTTTGTCTTTACAATTTTTTATAAGAACGTTCTTTGATGACATTTGTATATTTTATTTAAATAACTATGTAGTTTCAATTTGAAAAGTAAAAATGAATTCCTCAATCAAGAATTGTAAGTTTTGGGTTGTATTTTTTAACAAAAATAAATAATGAAATAGTGGAACGTAACATTTTATTGAAAACTTTCTTAGTGATAGACGTTTAAATTTTTTCACTGAGCCAATTTTTTGAGAAAGTTTCCAAATTTTTCGTAAAAATATTGAATCAAAAATATTCGAACAACTCCTTTTCAAAAAAAAAAAATCGCATTCAAACTTTAATTTTGCATTAATTTTTGATGGTAAGAAAAAAATGATGAAATACATTTATGTATAGAACAAAAACAGAAAAAGACCACTTTTTAAAATTATTTTAGAAGTAATAATTTACCTAGATGGCGAAGAGAAAAGTTCGAAGACCAGTTGAACACAGTATTGTCAGAAAATAACAATACGATTTTTTCAGTTTAATTTTTTCCATATTCTATAGTAAAAATGAAATTTTTTAAAGACGTTTAAATTCTTATCATTTGAAAAAAATAAAACTAGAAAATTCCATTTTTTGATTATAAAATGTTGGAAAAATCGTTCATTTTAGGAAGATGATTTACTAATTTTTTTGTCGTCTTAAGTATTCTATTTAGGTAAGTATGACTTGTTATCAACGTATTTTTTTTAGAATGATTTTAAATTGAAATATTTTTATTCAAATTATTATAGTATTTCCGGACCATGTATTCTTAAGATGCAATAAAGTTGTAATATCCATTAAAATTCTTAAAGTAATTCATATTTTTTGAATTTTCCCCAAATTTTCCTCCAATTTATGTTGGTTTTTGAAAAATTTTACGTAAAAATTGTTATAAAATTGATAAAAACATGCGTTAAAATTGAAAAAATCAAATAAAATTGAAATAACATACCTGTCTCAGCAACATCACTTTCAATCACAATTTCTCAAAAAAATTCGATCACTCGATTACTTCGAAAACACCATAAAAATCACCAAAAAATCCATCACCATTGCAAATCACCATAAGACAATTCGCCATTACATTATTGCACCTCTTTGCAACCTAGGCCAACCTTTTACATACTAAATTGTAAATTATTTTTTTAGCTCTTTCTGTCGCCGGTACGCATGCGCTTACGTATGGTAAAAAAAGCGTACGCATTTAAACCCTTTTTACTTTTATTCAAAATACAACCCTTTTTTAAAAAATACCGATTACAATAGAAATCACAAAGAAGAATACGCCATTTACATCAACCCTTTATTGTATAACACTTTTTTTGGCACGCACCCTAATATCATTTTTTTCATACCGATTAACCCTTTTTTCTGTTTCAGGGGGGCATCCCTATAGCGAGGCTGTGATTCATCACAGCTGCATATCGTGGCATCATGTCGATGTTTGGTGTTGCATCGATATGGAAAATTTAAACGTCGAGTGTGTTTTTTTTGCGGCGTTGTGGAAGAAGGTGAGGAGGGGGGTTAGAAGGGTTGAAAGATGGAAAGAGTTACATGTTGCGAATGTACGTGGAAGAGGAGAAACTGATGGTCTTTGTGTATTGAATCCGAATGGGTAACTCGTATAATACTTTATGTAAAATTGCAATTGAAAATATTTTGTGTAGGAATAAAAATTCTAACGAAAAAATGAATGGAAATTTTGAAAGAAAAATTATTTAAGTAGATAGCTTTGGCTTTTGGACACAAATTCACGAAACTAGCAAAATTGCAATTGAAAATATTTTGAGTAGGAATAAAAATTCTAACGAAAAAATGAATGGAAATTTTGAAAGAAAAATTATTTAAGTAGATAGCTTTGGCTTTTGGACACAAATTCACGAAACTAGCAAAATTGCAATTGAAAATATTTTGAGTAGGAATAAAAATTCTAACGAAAAAATGAATGGAAATTTTGAAAGAAAAATTATTTAAGTAGATAGCTTTGGCTTTTGGACACAAATTCACGAAACTAGCAAAATTGCAATTGAAAATATTTTGAGTAGGAATAAAAATTCTAACAAAAAAATGAATGGAAATTTTGAAAGAAAAATTATGAAAGTAGATAGTTTTGGCTTTGGACACAAATTCACAAAACTAGCAAAAAATTCAAAAAAAATCCGGTTCAAATTGAATAAAATTGGAATTTTTTCAAGAACAGTGTAGTAATTCATCAATTTTCTGATTCAACTAGTAAGATGGAGAGGGGGGGAGGGAAGGGTGGAAAAAATAATCCGAACAAGCTACAGATAAAATTACCTAAATAAAATTTATTAATTATTCACGGTACATCGCAGGTGATAATTGAATTAATGTACATATAAAAAATGATAGGTAATTTAGGATAAAACAATTAAATTATTGTAATTAGAAACGAGCTATCAGTAAATTTTACATATTTGGTTTAATTGTGATAAAATATTGAAAAAATCCTCGAAAACCATCAACAACTTGCAAGTTCAACATATTAATACTCGAAATTGAACTCTTCGTAATTATGATTCGAGTTTCAAAACAATCCGTCACTTTTTAAGCCTCGTTTTGTGAAAACTCACTGTTGAGATGCCTTATTGCACTATAATTAACGCTCCTTACGAACATTGGGAGGAAAAAACATAAAAGATGGCTGACGATTATTCTAATATTGATAATATTCACCGGGAAATTAAGATTTTTTTAAAGCTTATCTTGCATTTAGCTATTACACAACCAGCCTTGAAATTATTCGATGTATTCTAATGTAAAATGATATCGAAACGACCAGAAATATAAATCGAATTCTATTGAGGCGTATTTCTTCTCCCAAATGTGAAAAGAAACTATGGTAGATTAATCGCTTTCGACGGGATATAGAATATCGTAGTGACCAGGTCGATATAGGAGATGAACGCGAACATGAGATCCTTCGGGAAAATCGTGAGCTATGGCTTCGGTCGATTGGCCTCGGTCCATGTAACGTACACGAATACCAACGTCGAGGGCTGAACTTAGAGCGATTATGTGTATATGATCGCTTTCTTTATACATTGGTTCTACTTCCTGTGGAATTTAAAACGAGTTTTAATGATGAAGGTATCGATTAGAACCGGAAATGACTGCGTTATACCTGACGACAAAACTCAGCGATGGTGCGATCACCTTCGATGAAATTTTGATAAAAATCAGCATCTCGTTGTAATTGGAACGACGTTATCAATCTTAAATACACTACGACGTAATCGGAATAACCTTGCTCGTTGAATAGTTTGAATAACTGTTCTTGGGCGCTGGCGCCTTTACTTAATACGTTAACCACTTCCATAAACTGTGAAATGAATTCGTAAAATTAGAATGAATATCGAAGGTATAGGCAGGGGGGGATGTACTAACGGTGTCATGGAAATCATCCAGCGTTACTGTTGAGAATCCCGAAGACAATAATGATAATTTACTCTGAACGATTATTTCTTTGAAACTGTAACAAATCGTACGAGTGATACAGTGTGTAATTTTAAACACAGGTTATCGAATTCGTATTATTTATACCTTTCGTATTCTCGTTGATGATTCAATAACCTTTCAAAATAAGCATAAGCGAATGCACGATAGAAACAATTACCATCCGGCCGGGTTCTTCTGATGTATTGATATTTACGAAGTAAATCCTTGACTTTAGCTTGATATACCTCATCGGTTAAATATTCAGCTTCCAAAGAACTAAGATCTTCTTTCTCACCGACTAAGCTGGTAGACTCCCATATCTGCAAAGGTTTTCATTATTAATTAAGTTCAATATGGCACCCGGCAAATTGCAGGTTTTTACTTCTTTCTCGATTTCGCGATGCCTTTGCATTATCAACTCATCTTGATTTATATCTGTAAATAAATCGAGAGAAACGTTATCGTTATGGAATGCCGAACAGGAATACGATTGTAGATCAATATTTATTATGTAACGAATGTGTATTTATTTCAGAATCTTACCAGGATTATATTCCGACTGGACTTCGGTAGCTGCGGTGGCTTCTTTATCTTCCATAGTTCCACGGATTCGATTGTGAAAGATGAATTTAGTGATGAAGATTCCGGAAATGGGATGATTTCAAAATTTAAAAGACTTATATTCGGGTAAGAGAAGAATTTTTTCGATAATTTTCTTCAATATTCGTAGTTTTTTTTCAACAATAATAAACTGCGGAAATACAGTGTTGCCAAGTGGGATATGAAATGTGTGGCAGTGGTGTTTAATTTGAGCATAATGAGATGGATAATTGGATGAGGTGGAGCTTTTTTTGTTTTTACGTATTTTTACGTCGGTATTACCGATTACGTAATAAATTCAAGAAAATTACTAAAATAATTAGTTATCTTTCAAATTTTTGAAAGAATAATTTGTTTACTCTTACTAGTCTGAAAATTTTCATTTTCAAAAAGTTTTCATGAGATAAGAGTGCTACAAAGTACGATACGACCCTTCAATCTGCACAATCAATTATTTTAAAATTTGGGGGTTGGGTAGGCAGCACGCAGCACGGCAGCAGTGGCAGCACTGCTGAAAAACAAATTCAAAAAATGAAATAGAAAATTGAAATTCAATCATTCATTTTGATTTTTATGACCAGAAAAAAATTTAGCTTATTTACTTTTCAAGTTACTGAACCGGAACCAGTTGAATTTTTTTGAAAAAAAAAAACATCATCGAAATTAGCCCAATTAGGTAACTAAAAAATTTCATGGCTCAATTTTGAGATGTTCAAGCAAGCCGCAAGCGATTTAAATTGAGAAAGTGGTAAAAATCAAAATTCCGTCAAATTCGTGATCCGCAACTTTTCAAACCCACTTGAAGAGCCTTGTAGAGGGAAAAAGGTGATATCCAATTTTGAGGACAATGGTTTAGAGAGGTGTAGAAATTCAAATCACACCTTGACCTAGGTTCCTGTAGGTGGCATAACCAAAATTAGTAGAGACCGCGTTTTTTCTTTTCGATAATGACCCCACTTTTGAGGTCTTCTTGCTCTGTACTCGTTTGGGGTGGGAGGCACAATTTTTTTGGAAATTTCCCACTCAAAGTGTTGCACATTCGGCATTCGATCTCTTAGAATTTTTTGAATCTGGAAAATTTTTTTTGGCCCCAGAAATTAATTTTTAACTATAATATAAACACAGGGGAAACAGTTCAAAAAATCATTCGAAAAACATCTTTAAAATAATGATTGAAATGAGATTTTTCAAAGCTCCTTGATCCCCAGCCAAATAATCGATTCTCAGGGTCGTCGAGGGGAGGGGGAGAAAATTTCAACTTGATAGAATGAGGTATAAAGATCCATGTTTCTTGATCCTCTGAATCCATTTTTTGAGGTTTTTTTTTTCCAGACGTAAAAGTGGACCCCCGGGGACGTGAAAGGTGACTATTCAGTGACAGTTTTTCAATTTTAATCTCACCTCTACCCTTGAGATTCAGCTTTCTCGTTAGGGTAAAAATGACCAATAATTATAAAAGAACCACATTCAAATGAAAAAATTTTTTAGTTTCTGGTTGCGGTCTAAATTGCGATTATAACTGGTTACCTTCTTACTTGAGTGGTTTCTGGTTGAAGTCTGATCATCTGTTGAAGGAAAGTATTTATGAACATTTTGAAAAAAATTTCATCCAAGGACCCTCCTAAAAATTTTTATTTTATCAGTTAGTTTTTATCAAGTATTATCAAAATCGTTTGCAGTAGGTCTAGGTATATGTTGAAAAACTATACCTACTGAAAATTTTGAAAAGATACCAGTAGTAGATCATATGAAATTAAAAAATCATTCATTTTATTGTATTTTGGAAAATAACATTGAATAGGTAATGGTAAAACATGGATACTAAAATATATTGTTTCAATTTCATTTTAAAGGCAACCAATTAGCATGGAACAATAACATAAAAAAAAAATATATATCGAGGATCAAAAACTTTTTGATAGGTAATAAGTTTCTTCCTCCTTCAGCTCACAATTTGCTTTTATTCGAAAGATAATTTTTAAATAATTCAACGACGTAATGAGCAGTGCCTGGAGCTGTTGTGATTCCAAAACCTCCATGTCCATAATTATGAAAGACCTGCAAAGGAATAAAATATTATCAATGAGAATAGGAAATTTTTTATGCTTAAATGAGTACCCTATTTCGACGTAATTATGCGTCACTTACTTGTAATTTTCCTATATTTTCCATTTCTAAACGAATGACATTTCTATGAGGTCTCAGTCCAACCCATTGGTTCAAAATTTTCGCATCTTTTAAGCTTGGAACAATATCACTACATCGTTTAATTATAGACTGTGTATCGAACTCGTCCACTTCTGAATCATAACTATCGTAATCTCTACAGCCACCCAGACAAACGATTCCGTCTCCCAAAGGAAAAATATATGTGTTGAAATCGTTATAATAAAAGTCTTTTACTTCGGGAGCATACACCTGTAATGCGATTACATTCAGGATGAGGTATTAGGCTTACGATGAACGAAATTGAAAACTGTTGGCTTACTTTCAAAAGTTGACCTCGAATTGGTACCACGTACTGGTCATTGCATAAATATTTCGCCTTGAATCCGGTACAATTGAAAACAACATCGTAATCGTTTTCTAATTCGATGAGATTTTCGATTTTTTTCTTCTTCATTAGACCCCCTCGTTGTTTATATCTGTAAAATATGGGTAATTATCTGAGCTGTAAATTTCCATTCGAGATGAAACGATTCAAATTTTTAAAAAATAGCTGTGGGGGTTATTATTTCCCATGGCAAGTTTTGTTTATTTTCAAATACGAAGTAATCGTACTTACCTATAGGAACAAGAAAAGGATAATTTGTGAGACCCCTGCATTTCTGTTTTCATGTTCCTACTTCTTAAAAATTTAATTTCGTAGCCTGAGGTCAAGTGGATGAAATGGACCATTTCATAAAAATTCAACTTTTGTTTTATGTTGTCTTTTGATTTTATTTTAATCATTTTTTTAAAAGACAAAATTTGGTCACTTTATAATTTGGAGACCACCTAACCCTTTTCCGAGAAAAAATCAATTTTCCAACATTTGAAAATGTTTGAAAAATTCTATTCAAAAATCTGTAGAAAATGTGGCGAATAAATTTTTTCATGGCACTTTATGACCAATAATTTTGATTTCAGGATTTCTGAATTCAGAGGAGGGCACAGGACACAGTGTCCCGCAGTTTGGGCTAAAATTGTAAAATTCACAGAAATTTAAATTTACGAGTGTAATATTTTTTGTTAGATTTTTTGATGCACTGAATTCGAATTTTTAGCTGTTTTTAAAATCTGACTCCTTTTTACAAGCACCACAATTTGATTAAAAAACGAAAACAAAATTAAAAAATTGGAGTGACATGTCATTTGTTATATTTTCGATAGTACCGAATTCAAAAATTTAATTAGGTAATTATTTTTGGCTACCTACGACTCTGGATCATTCCTCTACCCCTTCCTCTTCCCATTTGATTTTTTTTTACTTGAAAATTTTATTATGTGACAGATCGTTTGTTATGTTTTGTAGGATGCAGAGTTCAAATATGGACTTCTTTTTTGGATGTGATCTCATCTTCGACTGGAAATTAAAACACCGAAAATGGAGAAAAAATCATCGATTGAATTTATAGGGAATGACCCTTAACGCTAATTTTGATCTAAGTGTCTGATGCTGAGTCATCATATAAATTCATCCCATGGTTTACCTACTTGTTTAACGCCCATGGAAGAAATACGGTACATTGGGCCCTAATTGTTTCAAAGTATGATCCGTATTTCCATGTTTTTGAGTGCAAACGACGCTCCTCTAGAGTAGCAGGACGATAGCATGGAAGAACAGTTTGCAAAAAGTCATTCTGCAAAAAAAAAAAAATGAAAAGTACTCTCTGAATTATAAATCAGTGAAAATGATTAAAAATCACTGAGAAACAGTCAGAATTGCAGCACAAGAGAAAATCAGGGAAAATTTTCTCACTGAAAACAAATCAATGAGAAAAATCACTGAAAAATCAGTGAAAATTCACTGAAAAATCAGTGAAAATTCACTAAAAACTCAATAATATTAATGGAATTCACTGAAAAATCTGTGAAATTCTTTGAATAATCAGTGAAAAATCACTGATTTTTCCTATGCTGCAATTCTGACTGTTTATCAGTGACTTTTCACTGATTCGGAATGAGAGAGTAGAAGACACATGAACGATTTTCCGAGAGTAGATTTTTCTCTTTTTTTACCTACCTTTACATTGACTTCACTCGTATCAGAAAAAATGTATCCAGAAAGTGATGTTACTCCACTATTTGGAACGGTTAACAATTGTCGATAAAAATTGTACGAAGTTCGAACAATCGATCTGAAAATGGAAAAAATAAATTTGGTAGGTTAGGTACCTACATAAGAGTAACAAAATTGGCGAAATTATTCATTCGTGATTTGGCTGCACTGGTGTGTATGAAAGTTGCTCCATTGGTAGTTGGGATATTTAAAATTAATTTCTAAACATAATTTCAAGTTTGGAAGTTTTACTTGGCTCGGTCTGTGGGAAGTCCCCCAAAATCAGAGGAAGGTCTGAATACACCAGCAGGACCATAGCTTAACGTAGTTTCATCGAATTTATCGTCGATTACAGTAATCTTAGCGGATGGAAATTCTTCCTGAACTCTTAATGCCGTATTGACACCGACTACTCCAGCTCCCAGAACAGCGATTTCTAGATCTCGCATTTTCTAATAGTTTTTCGATCCAAATCTGTAAGCCATGAGCAGCGTATGAAATTTCGACGTAATTCGACTGTATGTAATATCTACTTATTCTGATGTATGTATAGATTATAAAGTCATTGCAATGATAACCTCAGATATTTAAACCCCTACCTAAATTATTATTTATCTTTTTTTTTTTAAAACTACATTTATATTTTTGATTCGAACCTGTTTTACAAATTTCGATTTCAGCTCGGTCGATTAATTTTACTTCAAAACATCGCGCACCATAACCATAGCCACACCTACTTTATATGCCTAATTTTCAGTGTTGGCAAAGTTTACAGAATTTTGTGTACGTGGCCACGTTCGTTTTTTTTTTTGAACTTTGCCAACACTGCCAAAAGCTCCGATGAATTTGTAGGATTTTCCAAAAGCAAAAAGCTACAGATGATATAAGTACCTTTACTTACGTACGTCCTGTAATTTGTGAGTAATTTTTAACAACGTACAGCTAACTCGTTATAAAATGTAGCTCACTCTAAGCAACACTTTCACCAGAAATAAATACCGAAGCTTCATAAACCAAGGCTAAGTGTTTGAATACCTACCCATTTATTTTGTTCGAATAAAGTCAACTGTCGGAGATAACTTTTACAACCAAGTGTTCAGCACGTGAAAAGTCTTCAAAGATGATAACAAAAATATCTGCAGAATTAAATTCTCAAGTACCTAACATTGGTGGATTTGTAATCCATACTTGGGAATGTTTTTACTTTACTTATAATGTTTAATGTAGATACCAAACAAGTCCTGGTACGAAATTCTCTGACTTGAGTGGAAAAACTCATCACTAAGTATTTATGTCTGTAGGTAGTATTTATTTTCATTTATCCTGAAGTTGATTGGAAATTCCCTAACTTGAGCGGATGAACTCATCTTTATTTATAGTTTTTTCGTTTGTGCTGAAGTTGATTGGAAATTCCCTGACTTGAGTGGAAAAACTCATCAATTTTTATAATTTTTTCAGTTCTGCTGAAGTTGATTGAGTTATCGAATATACTTTAAAGTTATGTACCTAGACCTACCTACTTACTGTTTATAGTATGGACATTTTAATTTTAGGTTTTGACCCCAAAAAAATTAGCAGGAAGGAGAAATTTCGTTTGTAAGCTCAGTAGGGTATGTATTTTAATACTTCCGAACATCCCTAAAATTGGTGAATATTTTGACCCCATTTTGGGGGGTGAGGGGGGGTTCAAATTTCGGGAGTTTTGGCTATAACTTACAAAGTTACGTATTTGCGGAAAAAAGTTGAAACAAAAATTGTAGAACTTAAAAAAATAAAAATTTTGGTTCTTACAATTTTTTCCCAAGACGTCATGAGGGTGAGCTAGGGCCTTCGGAAAAAATCAATTTTGAAAATCTTTCATTAACAGAAAAAATTGCCAAAAATCGGGTTAATAAACTTTTAGAGGCGGGGTTTTCCATACTACATCCTATTGCTATGTAGAATAAGAAAAATGTATAACCGACCCCTTATCTCAAAGTGGGGGGGGGGTGGACCCTCTGAAGAAAAAGTCGCATTTTTCCTCAAGCGTAGCTCAAATACAGTAAAAAATTCGAAAATTGATTCAAACGAATGTTGTAAAGCATTAAAAGACGAACATTTTCCTTTTTTTTATTTTTTTTCTGCGTAGTCTTGGGAGCGAGCTATTGCAAAAAGAAAAAAAAGCGGCGCGACATTAGAAAATTTTTCATCAACTCGTTAAACCCTCCTTTTGAGAACCAATTTGGGTCCAGGGGTCAAATTATTATAAAAATCGAGTTCAATGCCCACGAAAACCCCAGTCCATTTTTCTTATTCTAGATAGCCTCCCCGATTTTTGGCAATTTTTTCTGTTAATGGGAGATTTTCAAAATTGATTTTTTTCCGAAGGCCCTGGCTCACCCTCATGATGTCTTGGGAAAAATTGTAAGCAACAAAATTGTTCATTTTTTTAAGCTCTACAATTTTTGTTTCAACTTTTCTCCCGTAAATACGTCACTTTGCAAGTTATAGGTAAAAACCCAAAATTTGAACCCCCTCACCCCCAAAAGGGGGTTAAAATATTCACCAATTTTAGAGAAATTCGGGAATATTAAAATACATACCCTAGTGAGCTTATATACGAAACGTCCCCTTCCTGCTAATTTTTTGGGGGGTTAGGGTCTTATTTTAGCTAAAATGTCCGTACTATTACTTGGAATAATACAATGGAATTATGCCATAATTGCTACATAATGAGTACTTTTCAAAAAAATGAGTACCTATAAATTTTGATTATTTCCTGATTTTGATCTTTCAAATGTTTTATAACAATTTTCAAATTTTTTTCCAAAATCTCCAGCGAATATTGATGTTTTTCAATCAAAAGTACACGACTTTTGGCAGCTAAAAATTTTCTTATTTTTTTGAAAAGTTAATAAGCTAAGGGGGTAACACAAAATTTGAGTTTAAATCTCAAAACGACGTGAAAATTGCATTCCCGATTCCATCTTATTTACCATATTCCTTACTACTCGATCAATCTGTCTGTATTCAGAAAATCTTGAAAAATTCAAAGGAAAATTACAAGACAACATTTTTTCGTTAATGGTCTTAGTATGGATGTTTTTATCCTTAAATCTAGTTAGCATCTGATTTTCAACCTTCAAATAATACCTACTCCTTTTTCGCAAAGCCTTAAAACTATCACTTAATTCGTATTTTTTTTACGTACCTACCTATATTCAATAAAAAATCAAAAAAGAAAGTTTTGAAGAAAATTTTTCTGAAACACCTTCCCTCCCTCCTTCAGGCAGACACCTCAAGTGTGTACTTTTGACCTGCTTTAAAAAAGAAAAAAATGACAACATTCTGAAGTTTACGCTCGGGAATTGGGCCAACGGTAGATTTTCTCGATGAACTAGCCGGAAGGACCAGAACTCGATTTTCAGCAGCTTTCTTAAATGTGAGTTCCTTTTGAAGAAGTTATAAAAATACTGACTGGAGGAAATTGAAATTGCATTGGAGGCTCCAGAATGACTGGAAATGGTCAAATTTTGGATGTTTAATTTAGTTTTAAATGAAAGTTTGATAAATTATTGATACACTTCTCCCGCCTCCCAAACCTAAAGTGGTACGACTGCTTTGAAAAATTGACAACTCTGGTTGCTCAAGAGTTGCAACGTAATTCTTGTCCGAGAAGCATTCTGCAAAATGTGGCTGAAGAATTTGAATCGGGTATACCCAGGAGTGTAACGTGTAGTACATCTAGGCTACTGAATTCTTGCAGAATCTTTACAGGATCTTGACAGAATCATAGTAGACTTCTAGTGGACTTCATTTTGCACAATTCTTGCAGAATCTAAGAAATTCTGCATTTTTTGCACGCTGGGAATTTTCAAAAATTCTGATTTTTTCATTAGTCAAAAAAACACATTTGATGAGGTGTCCTCTTCGAAACCACGTCAAAGGTACAAATTTACTTAAATTAGTCGAAAGGAAGCCAGAACTCGATTTTTAGCTACCCACGTAAATGTGCTTTCTGGACAAATGTTAAAATGCTTGAAAAATTCGAAAATATACTGGAGGCTACAGAATGTCTGGAAATAATCAAATTTGTGTTCGGGAGGTTGATATTTGATCAGAAACTAATTTTCATCAAATTTGGCAAAAAAGGATATTTTTTCGATGTGTATTTTTGCTGAGAAAGCACGATTTTTAAATTTTTTAAAATTCGCCCAAAATAAAAACGTCAACTTGAGCAGCTTAAATTTTGAGTATTGAGGTTTTACGACATCCTCTTTCCAAAAATCGAAATCCCGTTTCAATCGGAAGCGGATAGTTCAACTGGTTCCCTTGTGAGATCATTTTTGATCAAATTTTTTCTCAATTTTTAAAATTTTTTTCAATTTCCAAGTTTTTTTGAACAGAAGCCTTGCAGGCAGGGTTAACGGTAAAACTTGATAGTCGTTTATTTTCGTATCTAAATTTAAATTTTTGTGATGAATCATAAAAATCAAAAAGGTGTACAAGGATTACTCTATACACATTGAAAAACTACGACACAGATTGTGGAAATAATTGTAAAAAAATACATATGAAAAATTTGTGAAATTTTATTGCGAAAAATTAAGGAAATCGAATTGTAATTATCTCCCTTAAATATTCGTACAATTACAATTTACTCTTATTCGAAAGAGAATTTTTAAATAACTTAACAACGTAATCGGCCGTACCCGGAGCTGTGGTGATTCCAAAACCACCGTGTCCATAATTATGCACAACCTAAAATTAAGTGACATAATATTATTCCCGGAAATGAAAATTTTTCAGCAAAGTGCTTCATTTCAGTATATAATTATACGTTACATACTTTCAATTTTCCTAAATTTTCCACCTCTAAACGAATGACATTTCTGTGCGGTCTCCATCCTACCCATTGGTTCAAAATTTCCGCATCCTTCAAACTTGGAACCATTTCACTACATCGTTTGATTATAGACTGAGTATCGATCTGTTCCACATTTGGATTATAACAATCGTAATCTCTGCAGCCACCCAAACAAGCCATTCCGTTTCCCAAAGGAAAAATGTACGTGTTGGAATCGTTAATATGAATTTGTTTTATTTCGGGAGCGTACGCCTGTAAATTAGTTGCAAGTAGAAATGTAGAATAAAGAAATTGGGCTTGCAATAAGCAAAATTTGATATTTTTGCAGCTTACTCTCAAAATTTGGCCTCGAATCGGTACCATATACCGATCATTGCATAAATATTTCGCCTGGAATCCGGTGCAATTGAAAACGACGTCGTAGTCGTTTTCTAATTCGATCAGCTTTTTGATATTCTTTTTCTTTACTATACCGCCTTGTTGTTTGAATCTGTGAAAAATTTATTTAAATTTTTATCAAATTGAACATGAAATGAATTACATTACCTAGCACGAGTTAAATTTCATTGCAGTCAAACTAAACATTTTAGCCCTCGAACTTCCGTTATTTTTTCAAATTACTTACCTACTTACAATCGAAATTTTTCTGTCAATTTTTCAAAAAATTCTGTTTTTATAAAAATTTGTCGAAGTTTTAAAATTTGTGTAGAACTGATGCGCTTTTAAGCATGCTGAATTTGCAGAAATTCTATCTGTTTTAATCAGTAAAATAATTTTCGTTGAAAATTAGTGATTTTTCGGTCAAAAATTACTAATTTCTCAGTCAATGTCTCATTTATCAGAAAAAATCAGCAATTTTGACTAAAAAAATCATTAAATCTCCCCATTTTTCAACTTTTCTTCGCTCAAATCTGTAGGTATGTATTATTTGCCTACTGAAAATACCCCCAGCTCCACTAAAATAACAGGGTTTTCTTTGAATTTTGCCCCCTCCCCATTTTTTCTCAAAATCTGAGCCCCCTCCCCTTTACACAATTTCTGGGTGCCCCTATGGCATTGGTTGAACTGTATTTAAAATTTTTTACACAAGTTTTCAAGAAGCTTAATATTTTTCGGGGTTCTTACAGGGCCTCAAATTGTTTTTTTTTTTGAAAAGGTCTAGGAAAATACATCGTTTGCATTTTCACCTTTCTTCACCAGCCCTGTGTATCTGCAAAAGTATTTTGCGTAAAGATTTGTAAAAAATTAGTTTGGAAACCCGGATTAAGTCAAGGAAAATCTTTTTTGAAAGATAGTGGCAACAACGAATGGGATTTTCATAAGTTCTTCTATATTCGGAGGGGGGGGGGGGGATTTGTGATGTTTTGAAAGAAAATTGGCGCCAATTTTGGATGCTAATTTTGAAGCTTGATCGCCGTCGATTTTTAAAAACGATTTTTATGCAGTTTTCCCATCTTTGGAAATTTTTATTTTACATCTTACATCTTAATTTTTAGACAATTTACCTATTTGCCTTCTTACGTTTTAATCGATTGAAAAATTTTATAGTTTTGATTTTTAAAAGTATTTTTTTGTAATATGTAATTACAATATCGTTATCCTGGAGACGCCTCGAACTCTCACTGCATTCAACTTCCAAAAAGATCACGAATCGCAAAATTTAACTATGGATAAATGAACACGAAATTTTGAAGATTTCTATTTCTTTTTTTTTGCAGAATTCTACGTTTTTTGTTGATAGTGATTCGGTGCAAACATTTCTAATGCAAATGAGGGGCTTGGTTCCAAAACTCACTTTTGCCAAAAAGGTACTTTTTCAGAAAACAAAGGAAAACGATTAGACAAAAGTGAGTTTTGACACCAAAGTTACTTTTCTTACGTCTATTATAGCAAAGTCGAAGCGTTAACATGAAAATGGAGATTGTAGAGTCGTGAAGCTTTAAGAACGGAACCCAAATCCGCAAAGAAAACGTAGTAAATTTTCGTGGCAAAAGTGAGTTTTGGAACCAAGCCCCTCAAATCTTTCAAAACCCTTGTTTTTCATATTTTCTTCAAAATATTTTTAGCTCATTTTATTTTTTATTTTCTCTTGATACCTGTTTTTATATGTTTTAAAATCGAATTTTTCAAAAACTTTGGCCTCCCTATGCTCGGCCTTTTTTAAATTTATTTTTGAATAGGTAGTTTTAAAATGGAAGTACCTAACCAATTTTTTATTCAGGTTTATTTATCAAAAATATCGCATCCTTGCATCTCGAACTTAAGATTTTCTAAAATTTTCACCCTCACCTCGCCCGAACAAAACTGATCTCTCGGTTCGCTTAAGACGAGTAAAAAATTACAATTCATTTTTTTCAAAACAGAGGTGAAAAAAAGTGATTTTAACAGAATAAAAAATTAGATTTTTTAAAAATGAAATACTAAATTTGAAATTATTATTAGTTTATTATCTATAGAGTTTAAATTTTTGCAATTCTTCCACATTTCCCATAAAAAATGGTACGAAAATTCAGCATAGCTTGAAAAAATGATGCAGTACGAAGAGAGGTCAACTAATTTAAAAATTTAGCGTAGTCGGCAAATTTGTTACATGCGCCCCTCTCTCCCCCAAAAAAATCTGTCTACTGCCCTCCCCTCACTCTCTACAAGAATACGTTGAATAAGAACCCTCTCAACCCCAAATCAACTCCGCAAAAACCCCAAGGATAAAAATCGACGAGAAACCCCGGTAAAAAAAATCTTACCCATCCGCCTCTGGGTTTACTTACTTTTTCAATGCCCAAGGAATAAATAACGTACATTGGGTCCGAACTGTTTCAAAATACGCTCCATATTTCCATGTTTTTGTTTCCAAAGTACATTCGTCCTTGGTAGCAGGGCGCCAACATGGAAGAACACCGTCCAATAAATCATTCTACGAAAAAATTGAAAAATAGAAAAAAATTGGGAGATTTTTTGGCGATAAATTTATGTTCGTTTTTTACCCACCTTTACATGATCCTCGCTTAGATCGGAAAAAATGTATCCGGAGAGCGACGTTATTCCGCTGTTCGGTACATTTAAGAGCTGTTGATAAAAATCATATGCGGTTCGAGTAATCGATCTGAGAATAGAAAAAAAACCTTGATGACGTATGGGAAATAAAAATAGATAGGAAAAATAATGGGGGTTTGATTTTATAAAAATAATTTGGAGACGTATGAAAATTACTCAAATTCGTAATAAAGAAATTTAGAATAAAATTAGGTATTTTGGTATAAATTACTTACATAATATCTGAATTTATTAATAAATTCATAAAATAACATATTAAATGAGATAAGTTTAGAAATTTTACTTGGCACAGTCTCTGGGAAGTCCTCCAAAATCAGACGAAAGGTGGAATACTCCCGGAGGACCATAGCTTAACGTGGTTTCATCGAATTTATCATCTATTAAGGTAATCTTAGCGGAAGGAAATTCTTCCTGAACTCTCAATGCCGTATTGACACCGACCACTCCAGCTCCCAGCACAGCAATTTCAAGATTTTGCATTTTTCAACTCGAGCTGAATCTGTAATCCATGAATTGATAAGTTTAAGTTTTACGAGCTCAAATCTTTGCCGTTTTCTTTAAATGTCAACTCGATTTTTTTTTTTTCAAAACCCTCCAATTAAAATAAAAAAAAATAAAAAATGATCCATCCTAGCTTGCTCAATTTCGCTCCATGCCTATGTTTTATTTTCAGCCCACCCTAATACTTACATGACACGATTTTTGTCTTCCTGTTTGTGTACTTATTTTCAACAATTTAACACGTCTCACGTTATTTGACGGTTTATTGTGCTATCAATCCTGAACTAACTTTCACTAGTTATTGAATAGCAAAGCTTTCGTTACAGAAGGTCATTTAAATGTTCAGTTTGTCCGAATTAAAATAACGCTCTTGATGATAAAAAAATATTAATTAAACACTTCACGATTTCGTGATCTCCCACCTCGAAATGTTTACTTTGATGTTAATACTTTGTAGATAACAAAATGCAAACTAAATGGGATTACTGTCTGACTTGAACGGGAATAAATCATAAAAAATTATAGATTTACGTTAAAGTAAATATATTCATCAACAAAATGTACTTAATGAGATTATAACGAGATTGCGTTATCAATTACCTACTAAACAAATACGTATTAAGTAGAATAAAAGCCTGAATTTTGACTGTTGATTTTGATTTGTCAAATTCATCGAAATGGTTTTCAAGTCTCCGATGAATTTTAATTTTTTCCGGCGACACCTAAAAGCTGCATAATAATCTCAAACTCGATGTACTTACTAGTGATCTTTTTTACGAGTTTAAAACGTTCATATTTTTGTCCTTTCACATTTGAACTAAATCTTTTGAATTTCAAAGTACCTAGTACCTACTGAGAAAGCTTTCGTTTGATATAAAAAAGAAAGGATTTTTATACCTGACTGAATTTTTTCTGTTTGACTCATACGAGTCTTCAATTACCATACAACTCGATCCCCCCCCCCAAGTCCATATTATTTTCAAAAATTTCTCAGTCCCAATATCTTTCTCTCAAGATATTTTTCAACTCTGAAATTTCTTCTTCGAAATTTTTTCAACTCTGGTATTTTTTTCCAAAATACATATTTTTCAACTCGAGAAATTTTTTCTCAAAATTTAAATATGTATTTTCAACTCCAAAACAATTTTTACCAAACTCTAAATTTCTTCCTCAAAATTTCTTCTCCGCTCCCAAGATTTTTTAAAATTTATTCAATTCTTCAATTAAGTACTAAAATTTTTTCAGCTCTACATTTTTTCATTTTTACTAATATTTTTATCAACTGCCAACTCTAAATATTATATTCCTTTTCAGCCCAATTTTTTTATCTTAAAAATTTTAGAGTTATAAAATATTTTGAGAAAAATTTGAAAACCAAAAAACAAAATACCAAAGATGAAGAAATTTTAGAGACGAAATTTTCAAATTGAGAAGAATTTTTATTTGAATAGATGCTGAAATTTGAAAAAATTTTCTAGAGTTGAAATCAATTTTGAGATGAAATTTTACATTAGAGTAAGAAAATATTTCAAGAGAAAATTTCAGCGCTGAAAAAATTTTTTAAAACATTTCTGAATTGAGTAAAGTTTCCGCTGAAATTGAAAATTTTCGAGAAACACTTTGAAGAGTTGAAAAATATGATGAGAAAAAATACCAGAGTTTAGAAAAAATTGAGAAAAATTTTAGAGTCGACAAAAAATTTCTAGGAAGACATTTCGAAGTTGAGAAAAAATTTCATTGAAGTTGCAAAATATATCGAAGAAAATTTTTTATATTTGAAAAATATTTATCATAAAAAAATTTTAGACCCGAGAGGAAATTTTGAGAAAGAAATTTTACAGCTGAAAAAAAATTCATTAAAGTTGAGAAAATTTTAGAGGTTGAAAATATTTTGGAAAAAAATGTTTCGTGTTGAAAAACATCTTGAGAGAAAGATAATGGGATTGAAAAATTTTTGAAAATAATATGGACCTGGAAAAAATCGAGTTGCATGGTACACGAGGGAAAAAAATGTATTCTGTTGTTACTTGTTAGGGCCCTTCTTCCAGAGATTAATTAAATTTAGAACTTGATTATCGTTGATTTTTCAATTATAATTTTAAAAAAATCTAATTTCAGAAAAAATATGTACATCTTATTCAAATTTAAAATGAATACAAAAATGGTGATTTGAAATAGAGCTTGGATTTTCCAACGATTAGTAACGAAAAGGCTGATATAGTCCTGTAACAAAGCAAAATTATGACAATCAAAATCATATTGGAAATTAATTTTAATAATGAAGTTAGAACGAACTTTTTTTCATCTTGAACTTCCCACTACTGGATTCATTATCTTCACCGCTGATCGAAGAAGTAGAAATATTGTCATTCCTTTGAGCATAATTCAAAGATTCACTTAAAATATATAATCCTATATCGATATCATTGGACGCGTTTCTGTAACAAAAAATTACAAAATTTTCATAAAAAATAATCAATTTTCGTTTCGAAGAGGAAAAAACACTTACGGCGAATATTTTAGAAGATGAACCGACGACAATGCCGAGCTTTTAGACGAATAAAATGAAAACGCTGCAATATGATCGTGGGGATGGTAATCTACAGCACCACCACATCCGGATACGAAGTTACCGGAATAAAAAGCAACTTGCTTTCCTGTATTGGTTTCCCAGACATTGACAGTTCCGTCCTCACTGGCTGAAAATACGAAGCTACCGCATGGGCTAATAGCGCAGTTGCATTGAAAACTGTCGTTCAAGCTTCCCTATACAAAAAAGTCATTAGAGAGGAAAAATCCACCTCAATATCACTTTCTCTATTTACCTGGTACCATTGAATCGCTACACCAGTTTTGATATCTATTGTACGAAGTAAACTGTCTCGAGTATGGATCATTAATCGTTTATCTCCCGGAAATACGATCAGTTTATTGATAATAACTCCTTGTACTTCCATCAGTCTAATTTCGTTAATGCTGTTCCATCTAAAAATGAAAAAAAGAAGTTGAAAATGTGGAATAAGGTGATTTTTCCGCAATTTGATTCGTACCCTCCACATTCGTCGAATGCCCAATGTATAATAATGCCAGTACTATCGCCGCTGAATAATTCTTTATTCCGATAAGAGCATAAAGTGTTGACAAATCCTTTATGTCCATCTAATTCTTGATGTAGCTGCCAAACTTTAGATGTGACGTGAGTCTGGTACCAGATACGAACCATACCATCATAGCATCCAGTAACAATGATTTTTTCCGGATACAGAAATGTGCTACAGTAAACGAAGGCAGGATGAGGCAGCATCTGTGAGAGAAAAATCATCTCAATTGACGGAAATTGTTTTAAGACCCAATAAATGATTTACCTGAATGGGATTCAAATTGGATGATTTCATATCCCAAATACAAGCTGTACAGTCGGCAGATGCTGATAAAAGTAAGCTATCGTCGGTGAACCAAGATAATGTATAGATTAATCCTTGATGGCCCATGAGTTTTTTCTCTATTACACCGTCGATGGCGTAAATGAACACGTCGTTGGAGGTACCACAGGATAAAAATATACCAGAGTTGCTGAATTTAACTGCTAAACAGCCTTTGGAATCTGGATGTAGGGTGCTGATCTTAGAATTTGGAATTTTACATGATTGGCCTTGGAGTCTGCTCCATTCTAGATCGTTCTGCGAAAAATTAAGTATAGAATGGGTATATTTTTCACTCCGTACAGAAAGAAGCAGTAGACAAAGGTAGATTTTACCAATCTAATCAGAGCTGATGATTTATCAAATTTTGTATCCGTCTCGTCTTCGTCATCATTGCTAAAAGCGGCTAAAGATTTAACGCTGGCGTCAGAGCCTACTTCTGGTTGAAAAGGTGTACATGATCTTTGTTGGGGTTTACTATCGACGTTGTTGCATGATATACTTTTAACCGTTACGAATAAAGTTGAGGGATAAGGATTCCATTTCTTCTTCTTATACCATTTGTAAACCTACAACAGTAAATTATCTCGTTAGTGATAAAATTACTCCACGAATTAGGCAGCTGTGTACATTATTCTACCATGTTCTAGTGCCATTCTAGAGTTGAAAATCTACGTGTTGTGGGACTATCACTCAGTGCGTCGATTCAGTGAAAATTTATTTGAAAATACTCACACAAGGAACGCTAACACTAGGTAAATTTTTCGATTTTGGTATAGGATCATATAATTGCAGTCTAAGAAGTTTTTCTGTATTCAGAATATTATTGGCACCAACAGGCTTGAGGAAAGCCCAAGCAATACGACGCCAACCAACAGACGTGTATTCGTCTTCTGCATGAGTAGAGTCGACAAAATCGACTATTTCAAAGAAAAATATAGTCGATGGTTTTATTACATATGAGGTGGTTTCATTAAACGTCAAGGTTTCTTCCCATTCCGGAATTATTGATCTATAATGTCTCAATATGAGTATAAATTATATAGATTAATAAACTAGTGCAATTATACCTATTTTCTTTGAAATTAAATGGTCTGGTCATCACTGGTAGGATGAAACTCGATTGTTCTTGATGATAGGTTACATTTCTATCGGGTTTGCTTTTCTGCAAATACACACCGTCTTTTTCACTATCAACGATATGGACCATGACAGAAGGGTGTCGTATTATGTGATTCATTTTCAAGCAATCACTTCGATGGACGCATATGGCTAGTACATCTTCTGAGACTTCATTAGCTAAGCAATGGAAAGTTTAAAATAAAGATAATCTTATCATTGTATTGATTGAAAATTCTTACAAGATTGTGAGCTGTCTGCACTTCGTAAGTTTCTCATCGAACCAGAGTCGCCTCTTAGTGAACTTGAAGCTTCATCTTTTATATTTTTTCTATAAAGAAATAATTTGAAATTTGAATACATCATTACCAATGATAAATGATATAGATATTAAAGACTTTCATAATCAATACCGTTCTTGATATGTAGCTGTTTTATATTTTAATATTTCATCGATCACGATATCATCGTCGTCGTCATCATCGTTGTTATTGATCATATTACCATTACTGCTCGTGTCGCTAGTATTGGCAGAAACTGACGTATTTTTATCCACATCTTTGTTACCAAGTGACAAAGCTGTTTCAGATTTGGGATCAGTATTGTTGCTACTTTTTTCATTGTTCACGATCTGATTCTGATTCTGCGGTTTTGTTTCTTTTTCGATGCTCCTTACGTGAGTGGCAGAGGAAGCTTTTCTAGTGGGAGTTTCGTTCGTTGATTTCTCATCTAGTTCATCTTCAATTTCTATGGTCGAATTAATTTTATCAGAATTCAGAAAGATGATGAACGAGAAGCAAAACAAGAGTACTGAAGATAAATGCTTACGAATAACTGTCACCGAACTGTGTCGTTTGATAGTTCGTACCAAAGGTTTAGGAGGTAAATCGTGAACTGATGGAGATGAATCAGGGCTAGAAATGAATTATAAATGATGAAATTTAACAAATACACAATCAATTCAATACAACTGATGATTTTACTTCTGATCGAGTTCACAGTCTTCTATTTTTTGTACAACTTTGGCACCGATTCTAGTTCGAGGTAGAGGTTTGGGAACACCTTCCATTTGTTGAAATATTAATGATTGATCGAATTCAATAATAATTATAAGAATTCAAAAACATAACAGAAATCTTGAAGTCAGTTTTCCTCTTCGTTTTACCAAATTTCCTCACGTAATCAGCAACTCACTAGCAAATGATCGATAAGAACAAAAACAAACGAAATAAAAAACAAAAACATTGTTTATTTGAAAAAGTAGGTAATTACGATAGTAAATACGGTAAATTATGACAATTTCCGTTGCCGTTACTCGGATATTTTAAAACCTAATCTTTTTAGAGTTTGAAAAATGCTTCTTTGTTCTGTAAAAAAATTCAATTTTGAAAGCCAAAAAGTCGGAGAATTTTAAATTTTTTATCAGTTTGCGCGCAAATCTGAATTAAAAAACACTTTGAAATTATTTTGAAAGAAATTGAATTAAAAGTAATGTGAGTTCGATTAAATTTATTCATTTGAAGTATTAGTGCCCTTCGCAGTTTGTTGGAGTTGCCAGTTGGTATCTTCAGTGACCATTTGCATAATGTTCACGTTACAAGAGCTGAGGAAACGAACAGAAGGATCAGGTAACATAACTTTTTCAATACTCAAAGATCAATATCAATCCGTATATTGTAGTATTTTAAAATGAAATTATGTATTTCTCGTACAGAAACCTCAAACTGTTACAACTCAGTGCTATCAAATTTCCACTGCGTCCATAAAGATTCGCCTCCAATAGGTGAAACCGATTGTCCCCTGCTGAGCTGCGCCTTCGCTCGAAAACGTAATTCTGGACACGTATTAGCTGCAACATGCGACGATGGCCGGATAATGATACTAAACACAGAATTTACTCGTAACGATTGCTACCCTTACACTCGTACGTATCTCTTTCGGTATCTGAAAATACTTCCGGTGTAGTTTTGATTATGCCATCATTTCTTCTTTCAGTCCAAGAAGTAAACACAGACGCAGTTTTCTCAGTAGCTTGGAGTGAGATTAACATGAAACTGATTACGACCTCAGGAAATCATAACGCTACATTATTTGACGTTCACGACGACGGCTCGTTGACTGAATTGAATGCTTTCAAGGCTCATAAAAGTAGTGTGAAGACTGCTTGTTTTGAACCTAATAGTGCAGGTATAGTTTCAAAACTTGTATTAAATTTCTGAGTATATTTTCGAGACACTAATCAAGAAATCTTGCAGATATTTTTGCCACCGGTGGCCGTGACGGAAGTATCTATATTTGGGACGCTCGATCTACGAGGATATCTGCGGACAGTGATATACTCCCCGATAATTCTATCATGAATTGTCATATGCGAAATGGTATCTTGAGCTAGAAGCATTTGGATGTTTTTTTTTCGAATAATCATTAATTGAGATTTTTGTTTTAGGCGTCAGTATTAAAAACTCATCGCAGAAACAGATAACGCCGCCTAGTATTACGTGTTTAGTCTATCAAGATGAACATAGATTGATCTCGTGCGCAGATAAAGATCCGTAAGAGGTGTTCCATCTCAATAAAACATCTTTATCACAATTTCTCTAATTTTTAATATTTTCAATAGTTGCATCAAAGTATGGGATTTACGTAAAACTTACCAATATATGAAAAAATTTGTACCTGTACAAGAGCTGCAATGCCCTGATAAAAAATCATCATTCGGATACTCGCATATGGTTATGAATAAAACTGGAACCAGATTGTTTGCCAGTTGTACCAATAATACGATTTATTGTTATAATATAACGTCGTATTCTTCTAACTTGGGTAATTATTTCATTACTTTGTTAAGATGGTCGTCAGAGAGGAATGATTCCTTTTATTTTCTGTTTTTTATTGCAGAACATACATATACTGGTCATCAGTGTGATACATTTTACGTAAAATGCAGTCTGAGCCCCGACGAAAAATACCTAGCTAGTACGGATAGCTTCAATAAAGTTTACATTTGGAAAGTGAACGCTTCTAAGGATCCTATTGTGATGTTAGATGGAATACATAATGGATTATCTGACGTCTCGTGGTGTCCAGCAGATCAGCTGAAAGTAAATATCGATAAATTTTCAATTTTTTTTGTTCGATCCCTTTAGTAATTTTTCATCTGCGTTTAGCTGGCCACTACGTCAGATTACCCCCGTCCTTGGATCTGGACCGCTGTGCCAAAACCTAAACCTAATTCTAAAAAAGAATGGAGCTCTGAATTGGATTCTAGATTAAATCCTGAAGAAAAATCAAACGGTTTCGCAGTAAATCTTGATCAAGAATTCCCTTACAAAAAATATAAAAAGACTTTTTCTATGACATCCAAGTTACGTAAATTTGTCAATGATCAAAGTACGTCCGTTCAGAGATTTTACTATTGTAACAATTTTTATTTTTTAATAATTTTTTGTATCTCGTTTTGTTTTAGCCGAACTATCTGAGATCGTTTTACCAAACGCTTTCATCGATGGCACGTACCAGACTCATACCTGCACTAAGATCGAATCTAAGCCTAGTTCTTTAAACAACTGGCTTACCAATTTGCACATCCAACAGCCCAAAGAGTCGATTAGTCCTAAATCTCTGAGTAAATTATCTGTTCGAAACAGGGTATCCCCCAAGGTGGAGAAATCACCCGGTGCGCAAAATCGTTCTAAAAGTGTGAAACGTAAAAGACTCAGTATGAATTCCGGTGGCAATAATTTAACCAAGTATTTCAAACTTTCCAATGAAAATTATCATAGTGTTTAAGTTTGTGTGAATACTCATATCGTGATGTTTTCAAACTTTCTGTCTGTGATGTCTCATCGGGCATAATCGTTATTTTTATGTGTTTTTATTTTCGTGTCTCATTTTAACGTAGTACAAGTAATTTTTTTAATTGAAAAATTTTGTTTTATTGAACGAGACGAAGACAGCTACGATGTTGAGGTTCTTAGTCGATTGGCAATTGTACCGAAATATCTTTTTCGGCTTGGTTTAGTAACAAAAGGCCTACTGGGAAAATGTTTGCCCCATGTTCCTGTTGAACTACCTGTCAGCTCAAATATCTCTAGACAATACCCTATCGTCAAAGTTCCTAGTTAATTTATGTTTTATTATGTTTAGTATTTTTTCTTCCATTCGCATCGAATGATTTGAATGCATCAAATTGTTTTACGTATTTATACCACATGAAATCCTATATCATTATTGTTTTCTCTTCATTTTCTTTCAGGTTTCTAACGCCCAATGTTGAACAAGTTTTTGGAATTCCCTGTCGTTTAGCATCCTTAAGCCTAGTTTCCGATTTTAGTTTTAAAAATTTCGTCTCAGTATTCGCCTATGGCCAATTCGCTGTTCGTTTTGACTGTACGAATAAATTCCGTATGAGGCCAGAAGTGAATATATTTGAGTTTATTATTGACATCAGTAATTGATCTACAACTGCGGTACAAAATGAGATCCATATCTAGGTAATAGTTTCTTGTGATTGTAGTGATGGGATTATGTCGCTGAAGATAGAATCGATTATTATTATACAGTAAGATGAGTATCTACTTGCAAAATGTGTTCTCAGTTTCAAATATGAAAAAAGAGAATATTTTACTTAATTACTGTTTTGTTCTAAAAATTTGAGACGATTGTCTGTATAGTCACCGCAAATGGACAAAACAGTGTTGAGAGTGGCCTAGAGTGATCTATGAATGAAAATCGTACTTGAATGATGAATTATAAGATGAATTACTAAAAAAAAATCGAGTAGATTATTTCCTTAATCCTTTGAATCTGAGTACCAATGCTATTTTTCTTCGTCATGGGTAGGTCGGTACTAAAAAAAAATCGAGTAGTATTACCTTAATCCTTTGAATCTGAGTACCATTACCAATGCTATTTTTCTTCGTCATGGGTAGGTCTAGGTAAACTAGGTATATAGAGGTACCCCTTCTACCCCTTCCTTACATTTTTTATCACAAGAGAATCACGTTATCAAAAATTGAAACGTAAATTTTGTATCGTATCGTTAAACTTACGAAACATGTGAATTTTTATTCTAAAATTGTTGCAAATTTTATTCGATTGTTTTAAATATTCGTTCTTTGATTGTTTTTCCAGTCTTTGTTGCCAAATAATTCGTTATTTCACTTTAAATTCTTCTATCCATTTCAAATGTGCTTCGAATTGATACCGGTGTTTTGTTCGTAATCGTGCAAAATGCAACGAAAAACGATCGAATTACTGTTCAATTCTACACTCAGAAGAGTATCAGCTCTTTCAGCCATCAACCGATATCCTCCATGTGCTCGTCTACATTTATCGCGACGCTGGTACGATGCAGAAACAACGACTCAAAAAGTTGCATCAGTCGAATCTATGAGTGATTTTTCAAAATACGACGCTGATCAGTTCGGTACATTGAATCCGAAGACAGATATCAACGAGAAACTAGATGAGATGCCCGAAGAAGAAGGTGAAAAAGTGGAATTCCTCGTCGAAGACGAAACCGGTCGAAAAATACGACGAAATTTGTTCTACTATCACAATTTGATCAAGAAATTCATTCGTGAAAAGAAGGTTTGCATTGATATACGCCGATTTCACTGCGTAATTTGATTATGGAGTTATAGGAATCGATTTTTTCAGATCGCCGATGCAATCGACGTATTGGAAGACCGTATGCTGAAACGAGACAAAGTTAAACCAGATTATTACGTTTATAATTTACTCATAAATGGCTGTGCTAACGTAGGATATACTCAGAAAGCTTTCAAATTGTACAACAAAGTAAGATTGGATTTCTTCGCGTGATCTGAACGTATTCGAAGTATGACTAATTGAAATTTGACGTTTAGATGAAGCAAGCGGGTATTAAAACGACTCCTGCTACGTATACGGGACTTTTCAACGCGTGTGCTAATTCTTTGGTGCCTGATGAAGCTCTAGTACAATTAAATAATCTTCGAAGGCAACTAGAAGAAAAAGGAATCATGTTGAATAATATAAATTACAATGCCATGATCAAAGGTACAATATATTTCGAGTTTAGTTTCGAGTCGAGCTGCTTATATGACGAAATTATTTGTTTTAGCTTATGCGAGACTGAAGGACGTGAAATCTGCGTTTTTAGTAGTCGATGAAATGATGGCTAAGAAACTTGTGGTCGACGAGGGCTCTTTCTCGTTTTTATTTCAAGCTTGCGCGTCTGATTCGGAAGCTGGATTTAGACATGCTTTGATCGTAAGTCGTGAGTTACATTTTTGGTCGAATTTATCGCCAATATTGCCCTTATTAATTGTAATTTTGTGTCTAGCTGTGGCATAAAATGAGAAGAAGATCGATCAAACCGAATACTTATGTTTTTAATCAATTCTTGAGATGTGTACGAGACTCTGGCATCGGAAACGTGAAAGAGACTATCGAATCTGTGAAATTGATAGCCGAACGTGCCAACAAATACAGAATAGCTTCTGGCGTTGAAAATGTTCGTATCTAAGATTCAATGATAGTAAACTGCTTCCTTTCTAGTATTCGAATCGAGCGATTAATAAACGAAATTCTTAGGTACCTGATCCTTCTTCAGCGACTAGTTCCACTGATCCATCTTCAACGGTTAGCTCCAACGAAGAAAATCTTACAGAGCTTATCGAATCGAACGATACGTCGTTATTAGAGAAAAAAGAAAATCGACCTAATTTATTAGCTCCTGTTCCTCATTTGGGGAGTATCATTCAGCTGAAAGAAGTCACTACGTCAACAGACAGGTATTTTTAGACTCCCTTTGCTACAGAAATTTTCAAAATGAGTCATATGTTGACCATTGTTTCTTTCCGACAGACTTTTATTACTTGGAGGTTTCCGAAACGTTTTAGAAGAAATGAAATCCTATGAAGCCGAACCTGATATAAAAACGTTTACGATGTTATTAGATATGATACCATCGACTGTCGTCGCAGAAGAAGTAATATGACCGTCTTATAAATTCTCTCGCAATATCGCTCGTATATTTCGAGCTAATAATTTTTCTTTGTTTTAAAGGCATTGATGAAAGAATTGAAAAAATCCAATGCCTATATAGATATCGATTTTTGCAACATGTTGATTAAGAAAAGAGCTTACCGGCGTGATCACGATAATGGCCGAGTTAGTCGACAATTTTTCTATTCATTGTGCTCGTTTTATACTATTTTCTAAATTTTTTCCTAAACCTTGCAGGCAGTTTTAGAAATAATTCAAGCGAATTTTTTAAACCCTGATATCGTTACTTTTGGAGTATTAGCTCTATGCTGTCGAACAGCTTTCGAAGCTAGGCAATTAATTCGCGACATGAGGCAATTCGGTTTCAGGTATATAGCTATCTGTCTTCTTTTTACATAAAATCATGAGACTAGATTTTTAATGAATTATGTAATGTTACAGATTAAATGTAGAAATAATCGGAGGAATGCTAAAACAAGCTTGCTTCAGTTACAATTACGAATATGTGCAATATATGTTACAACTAATGAAAAGACTGGAAATAGAACCTACCGAGAAAATCATCGAAAATGTACAATTTCTGATGAAACAATCAGCCAAACATTTCAACACAAAAGTAAGAGCTATCATTTTACTCCTTAGTTTTTTGTCACTATCGCCATTAAAATATTTCCCCATTTCTTAGGAAAATCGTAAAAAAAACAAAATAGAAAGCAACATAAACCCTATGAATTACGAACGTTACCGAATGTTCAAAGATTTTTACAAACAATGGAGAAAGGAAATAACTGTATACAAACCTCCCCACCCATATAAACAATTCCGGGTACGATTCGAACCTCAGAATGAAGAAGAAGAAGAACTACTCGAGCTAGAGAAACAATCCCAACCTGAAGTCAAGAATGAGAAATCGCAAAACGTCGAAGCCCCTTATAAAGGACCCGCAAAATGGCATAAACCTAAACCGAAAGTTTTAGATTTGGCTAAATCTAAAGAACGGCGTCGACATTTGAGAGGATCTAAGAATCAACAATTTATTGACGACGGTGATAACGACCGAGATCGAAATACCAAAAGGATTTTGAAATTTCAACCTGTCAGCGAAGACGAGTCAGAAGAATATCAGGGAAGTTCTTACGATGGTGCCAGACGACCTTTTAAAGCTAAGAAAAAAATGGTATGGAAACGGGTCGATGATTCGATACCAAATCAACCCCAAAGTTTTGATCAAGACGAAGAAATATTTGAGAATACCAAAAAACTTGCTTGGAAGGGAGTTGGCGAAAGTTCCAATCAAAACGAGGAAATATCAGAAAACCCTACCAAGAAATTTGCTCAAAAAGGAACAGATGAGGCTGAGAAACATCAAATTTAAAATTTTGACCAAGACGAAGATACGACTAAAAAAAGTACCTAGGAGAGAAACTAGAATTCGGATAAAAATCAAATAAATGCCGAATTTGGATTATTCAAAGGGTCGGAAATTTGTTTGTATATATGTAAAAAAAAGACTCGTTGAATTAAAATGAACTAATTGTTTTTAATACGATTTGTATCAGGTTATTGAATTTCGAATACTCAATTCTAAATCTAAATTTGGTAATGTTGGTACGTTCTCGATCTAGTTTTGAAAAATGAATTCGAATTAATCAAGAATGAAAATATTTTGCATAAGTCGTTAACACAAAGTTTTACGATGCAATTTTACAAAATTACGAAATACTGGAATTCGAACCTTTCATGTGGAAATTTAATCTTCGTTCTAGAAAACTCTTGTCCAATATCTCGCGTAATTTAAATTAACCTCCTGAACTTTCTCGTCAAAAAAACAACACAAAAATTCGGCTTCACTTTATTTACGAAAGATTTTGAAATAATTCATGGTTTACAATTTTTCATTCATATTCGCGAAAATACTTTACGAGTCCCCAGCGCTGACAATGGGACGATGATTTTTAGCCAAATAATCACCATATAACGAGAAGGGTGTTTTGGTCAACGACATCTCTTTCCATAAATCGGGTGTCAAATATGCATATGTCTTTCCTATCGCTGCGTACGTTGCTTTAGCTGTGGAAGAAAATTAAAAATTAGTGGACAATTTTTTCTTCTGTTCGAAAACATCGTATTGAAATATTTACCGAAATTTCCAAGCGTTCCGGTAGATCCTCGGGCTGATGTGTAACAATCTTCGATTCCGGCCATTTGTAATAATTTTTTAGGGACTGGGGCACTTACAATTCCAGTACCTCTTGGGGCTGGAATAAGCCTCACTTGAACGGATCCGCATTTACCGGTAACCTATAAAAATAAATCAGAGATTGGTTAGGCTTAGGTCGATGGCTGATCGTAGCAATTATGATATCACTCATTACCTTGCAAGGTACGGTATGTGGTTTACCGATTTTATTACCCCAATATCCACGACGAACGGGTACAACCGACAATTTGGCCAAGATGATCGCTCCACGAATGGCAGTAGCGACTTCTTTCGAGCATTTTACGCCTAAACCAATATGACCGTTGGAATCGCCGATAGCTATTCGACATAATCACTCATTAGTACAAGACATATCGTAATTCGTACGAATTAAATTGTATTTCTACTCACCCACGAAAGCCTTGAAACGAGTTCTTTGACCGGCACGGGTTTGTTTTTGTACGGGCATAATTTTCAATACTTCGTCTTTCAGATGGGAACCGATAAAGAAGTCAATGATTTCAAATTCCTAAAACGATTACTAATGTAATAGAGCTAACGATACGAGAATCCAACGAAATTCCATACATACTTTAATGGGAAGAGAAAACAAGTAGATTTCTTCTAACGAGTTTATTTTGCCGTCGCGCACTAAACGCCCTAATTTTGTCACTGGCGTCCATTCTTTTTCGGTTTCCTTTCCGCGGCCTCTGCCGCGACCACGGCCACGGCCTCTTCCTCTAGAAGCACCTCGAGCACCTCCTCCCCGTGCTCCAAACCCACCTCTGAAACCACCTCTTGCATCCGCCATAGTGAAGCTTACTTGTGACTTAAATCGAACGGAACTGAAACGAAAAGATACAGTTTAGAATTCATAATACGAAGTAGGTGATAAAACTAGTAGCTATTCACTGGAGACAGCTCTGAGACTAAAATTCTTGCAAGATGAAGGTATCTAATTACGATAAGTTAACACTGAAATGAATTTAGTCGTAGGAAAGCTGACAGATTATTCGTACGAGAGATAATTGGGTGACCGGGAAGATCGGTATGAGTGGAATTGATTAAAACCTCGTGCTGTGTTGGTGCACTGGAGATGATATGTATCGAGAGCTGCGACCAGTGGTGATAAAGTTATGGGTGATTTTCTGTGAGTAGCTTAACGACAGACTATGAGATACATTTATTAGTTACAAATTTTATTATTTTACTTACTTTTTTTAGTTGAACGTGTCGGACACTCACGAATTATTTCTTTCAATACATTTTCATTTGAAGCTGGCTGCGTAACATGTCTTCATATCAAAGTCCGCAAGGTCTTTGTATTTTTTCGCGCATTAATACGTCACACTTGAACAACCAATCAGATTTCAGTATATTTTTTTGACTTTCACGTGTAAAATTAAAAAAAAACAATTACGAGTAAATAACCGTAAAATTACCGTAATTTCGTGTAATATCATTAAAAACGCTCGAATATTTTATAGGTAGCGCTAGTTGATTTCAAAATTTTAAACAGACCTTGTAAAACTTTGACCATGGATTTAGAGAAAAAAACACCGAAGCAGCTTGCTCATTAAAAAGTTGTAGTCCCCATGTTGTTTCGCCGAATCGTGTGATTTATAATAATTAGTGTTTGTTGTTCAATTTGTTATTTTTCTTAGTTATTAATAATACGTTTAGTTTTTTAGTTTAATTTATTATTTTCCATTGTACTATAAGGTGAGTATACGGATTAATCTAGATCAAGCGTACTTACTGAGGTATTTATAGTTGTAGCCGTTGAAATTCATAGCGTTACCCAAGCCGCTTACATTTTAGGCTAAACTTGGGTGTTATTCGGTATGTTATTTTTAAAGAAATGCCCGATTAATTCGATTAATGGAGTAATTAATCGTTTAATTTTCATTCCGAGCTTCTTCCGAGCAATTACTCTTATTCGAAGGTTTTCCATCATTCGAGATATTACATTTGCCAACTATCTGATGTATTCGACCTTTCGCGTCGTTTTCTAACTTCAAAAATGGCTGTTTTTATCGTATTGATCCTCGATTCTTACGAAATCGTCTCACTTAACCAGTTTAATCGATAAAAGTGTAATTCCCTACTTTGATATTCGTACACGCGATCGAAATGATTTTTTTTATCGAAATGTAAACAATCGCAGCCTAGACGGCGCTATTTTTACCGCGAATTTCGGGTTCGTCATTGCACATACATTAAGCAACGATGAGTCGTTATTTTGCATTATTTATCTCGTTCGAGTATCGCTAGCTATTCTGAACGGTCGCGTACTAACGTTAGGATTATTTTTCAGATGGCTCGCAGTGACAAAGTCAAGGTTTATATCGGCGGCCTGAACGACGAAATCAAACGCGAAGATTTAGAAAAGGAATTCAATCGTTTTGGCCAAACGAGCAACGTATGGGTAGCTTTCAATCCGGCCGGTTTCGGATTCGTCGAATATGATACTCAAGAAGAAGCCGAAAACGCCGTAGAACATATGAACGGTGTCCCGTTCCTGGGCTGCGAACTCAAAGTACAGCTGTCCCACGGCGGTAATCGTGGCGGTCGGGGCCGTGGCCGAGGCCGAGGCTTCCGTGGCGGTCGAGACGACCGCGGTGGTTTCCGAGGCGGTCGCGGTGGTCCTTTCGATGGCCGAGGTGGAGGCGGCTTCAGACGTGGTGGCTTCGGCGGACCTAAAGGTGACGGAGACGGTTTCGGCGGCCGAGACGATTACAATTCCGGGTACAGAAGTCGAGAACGCGGTGGCGGTGGCCGACCGGATAGATTCGGTGGTGGTGGAAGAGGCGGCAGAGGATCCAGGTTCGCTTCCGGTGGCCGAGGCTTCGGCGGTTCTGGCGACGAATTCAATGGCTCGGGACGCAGCTCAGACCGATTCAGGAGCAGATCGCCCGGATCTAGAAAGTAATTTTTTTGCATTATTATGATTCGTATTTACCCCTCGTTTCTTATACCGGCTCGCTGAAGTAAAATTAGTAGGGAGGTTTTTGATATGCGCGATGGTGTCTGCATTATTATTTATTTTTTTGTAGACCGTTTAGAGATCAACCTTCTGATCGAGGCCGTTTCTTCGGTTCAGTCGGTGATGACGGTTACGGAGGTGGAAGAGGCTTGGGTGGCAGAGGTAGAGGAAGAAGGCCCCCGCGTTAATTTTTCTATTAGAATTTTATTTATTTGGTTAGTATACCTTTTTTTGGTTTTTGTAATTCGCCTTTTTGCTCTACAATGCTTTCGGCGAATCGATCAATTACCAATAGGTTCATTAGCTTCGTTCGATCCGTATGGAATTTTTTTTCGTCTATTAATTTTGCGATGGCTGTTAGCTTTTTGATCTGGCTGGTATTACGCCCTCCATCGGAAATCATAATTTATCTAGAAAATTCGGTATCGAAATCGGTCCGTATTCGTTTCGTTGGATTTTTTCTACGAAGTGAACTATAACTTCGATAGAAAAGTTTATTCGTTTGCATTCGAGTTATTCGTTGTTTACCCGGTGAATACCCAAGAGATGCGCCTCGTTTCGATTAAACCTGCGAATATGCTCTTTGCCATATTACATAATTCCGTTAGTCGATCGTAAAATTATTTATACCCGGTGTCCCGTGAGATATTCGCCAACTTCGGTTGTCAAAAAGTTTATAACTCGTTCTGAAACAGACTAATTGGGTTAATCGTACAAACTTGAATTGATACAAATGACGTTCCGAAACTACTGCCACTTGGTTTCTCACCCGTCTCAATCACTTCTATGTAACCAAATAACATCGAATTTTGAAAAATTAACCCTTTCTCTCTGATGTAATTTTTTCGAGGTCGATTGGTGAAGGGGGAGGAGAGGGTCTCGATTTGACTCATTTTATCTTTCTGTATCCTCAAATTTGGGCCCAGATTTCAGAAATTTTAACAATAGCGTATCAGTTTGAATACTAAATATCTCTAGTGTAAATTTTTTAGCCACGTGTTGGTCAAATTTTGTGGGGCCTGGCTGGGGAGAGCGAGTAGAAATTTGAACGTAACCGTCCTTGACATGTTGCAAATGACATGCTACGGTGTATTTTTTCAACATTTTTGATTTTGAATCAAATTAGGTGGGGGGGGTCAAAGGGATCAAATTTCAAAATTTGAATAGAAAAGTGAATTTGGCGAGCTAGGATCATTTCAAACGATGCGTCGTTTGTGGTATTATTGCAAATTTTGACGAAAATTGAAAGATACGAGGGACGAAGGGGGGGGGAGGTCAATTCTCGCAAACCGAGCTGAAATTTGAACCGATCCCCTCGAAAACATGGCAAACGCTACGTTAGGCGATATCCTTGAAATTTTCATCACAAATTGAAGGTGTTTGGAGGGTTAAAGAGGGTCAAATCGTAAAATTGAATCGAAATTTGGATTCAGTGCCTTGAAAAAGAGAAGTGGTGTATCATACAAAATTGTTGATTTTTTAAAACTTTCGACTTCGATTGAAGGGTTCTTTTAAAAAACAACCACCGTGAAAGATTGCAGAAAAAAAATTAATTTAATATTCTGAAAGTAAATTTTTCTTGAAAAAAAACATGCGGTCATATGTACATTTTTCAAAAAATTTGAATCTGAGATGGAATTAGGATTCAGCCTCACTGAAAACAAAAAATGCATCATACAAAATTTTTGGCCAAAATTAAGATGTTGAAATTTTTGAAACTTTTGACCTAAATTTTGGGGGAAGAGGAGTGGGTGAGAGTGAGCTCGGAAAATTGAGTTGAAATGTGGACTCAGCACCAAAAAAAAAACCATAAAATGATGCATTATTCAAAATCTTTGGTTTTTTGAAAATTTTGACCAATATCGGTCGTTTTAATTTTTACTTTAATTTGAAGTTAGGAGTGGTGAGGGGGTAAAGGCGAAAATTGAGTTGAAATTAGAGCTCAGCACCTCTGAAAACATTTTTTTTAAATGCATCAAATTTTTGAAATGTTGACCCAAGTTATGGGCTCCGGAGATTTATGAGGGTCAAACCGAAAAATTAGGACAAAACTTCATCCGATCATTTCCCAACACATTGAGAATATTGACCAAAATGGTAATCAAGAACTGGGGGGGGGGGTCACAATTCCAAAACTGAGCTGAAATTTGAACCATACAAATGGCACATTGCACAATATTGTTGAATTTTTTAAAATTTTAATCTGAATTTTGGGGCACGAAGGAAAGGAAAAGAGGAAACTAAATCGAGAGATTGAGTCGTTTGGACATCCAGGATTTTTGACTAATTTGCTCAAAGTCGTGATTTTAAATCCAAAAATCATTTACCTTGTAATGAAAGATAAAAAATTCGTGCTGTGTGACAATTTTACAAAAATGTTTCTCACTCAATTATGTAATTAACTTTTTCGGCGGGTTAGTACGGCTACATGCATTGCTCAGCTAGATAATAGTTTTTGGAGGGGATGCTCAAAAAATATGAAAAGGTAGATAGTCGATTTGACTAATTACTCAAGGTGTAGTGTTTTCAAATTCTAAAAATTCGTTATCTGAAAATGCAAAATAAAAATTCAATACTGTGTAGTGACAATTTGTTATCAAAAATGTTTTCTTTCTTCACACTTCAATTTATTGTAATTAAGACTTTTTTGGCGGGGGGGGGGAGTACCGGCATACATTTGCTTCAGGCACACAGATGCATAAAAAATTTTTGGGAGGGGGGGTGATCCTCTGAAAAATCATGCAAAAGGTCAGGATAAGTCAGTCTTTTTGCTCAACAGATTCTGTCAAGACACCCTGACTTACAAAATTATCCAACTAAAACAGAAGGCAAATATCTTTCTTTTCGAATAGAAATTATCAGGTTCTATTGCGAAGGTTCCAATTCTGATGTTCGTGATGCAAACCATTTTAGAGGTACAATTTTTTAAAAACTAGCTTAAAAATTATGGAACTTTTGAGATTTATTCGCCCTCTCCTCCCCCTCCTTAAAGTGGGTCGACCTCGAAAAAATGTCATTCAAGTCGAAAAAGCTTGAATTTTGGGAATTTGATGTCATTTAGTCACTAGTTGATAATGGGAACGTAAGAATGGCCAAGTGGGGGCTGCCCTTCATAAGTCGAGAGTGAAATCGTATTGTATACTTGGTAATTGAATTTCGTCTCAAATTCTTCCTAAACTCGATTCTTGGAGAGCCGATGAGCTCGAAACAATTCCCCAGCCCTGTTCTGAAAACAACCAAGTCTTTCCACCGAAGAAACCAGACCTCTTTTTAGTGTACACCTGACCCGCAAAAGTATGTGTATAGTTGCCACGTACAGTTGTACATGCTCGATTCTTTCCGGACACCCTGTATATGAATTCTTCGCAAATGCTGGAATCGAGGAGAATATCGACAATGCGTATTCGATAACGATTGCAATTCAACTCGTCGATGATTTTTACAATTTCGTTCTGGCATACTCGTAGAATACCTATACCTAGGCACCTATCTACATATCTTCGTTGTCGCTCACATACAAAATCTGCTCAAATTATCAACGCTCCAATCATTTCATCGAAGCTCGTTCAACGATTGCGAACACTTAGGGAAGGTAAAAACACCTCATGCCAAATGCAGTCGTACACTTCAGCGTTTGCACATACCTCACACCTTATCAGTGCGTGTGTGTTGGGAAATACGAGTAGGGGGGAGGGATCGAGTCGAATAAACACACACGTACGAGAAGAAACCTACAATGAAATGTGTAATAACGACGTTATTTTTGTGTATTTCAAATGATTTCAGTATGTATCAATGATAAATTCTTCGCAACAACGCGCCGACTCGTGCTCTACGACTAATCTAGACCTAGAGCCCTTCTACGTACATTAAGCGTGTGTAAAACGATTATTCTTCACGAGAGACGAGACAACATTCATCGATTACACACGTGGCCGTTTTTTTTTTCTATAATCTACGCAAATTTACTAGTATTAAATTAATGCCATTATTACTACTTCCAATCTCTACTACTACGCTACGTAGGAATTTTTTTTATTTCTTCAATTTCACCATGTACGTTTGTGTTGTATATAGTATCTAATATTTAACGAGAAAAAATTTTCAAAGAATGGTTCCTCGAAACAAAGCAGCATACCTAGATAAAAAATAAACGAAATACTGAACGACGAGTACGACCTAAGTACATATTCATAACTGTCATGTCTTACGACAATTCTGTACTATAATGCCTTTTATTGTCACTCTCTCAATATGTTGCTACCAAATACATACGAAAAAGAAAATGTACTTGTACGTGAAAAGATGTAAGAGATGAGAAACGTTTTTTCTCACGAAATTTTCTTTCTCTCTCTGTCTCTCTTTTTTTTTCTTTTTTTTTAAATACTTAACATATTCTACGATGATCTTTGTGTATTATACTAGAAAATATCAATTTATTTTATAACTTCGCTTTTTATTTTTTTCCTTTCCAGTATAAATCTTTTTTTTACGAATTTGAAGAAGAATCTTATAGAATAAAGAATTATTATGTATTGTGGAAATGTTGTTTCGTGCTTTGATGCGTATTTTAGGGAATGGTTGGAGAGTGAACGAAACTGAGATGAGTTGAGATTGGGAATCGGCATTTTTATGAAAATATTGAAACAGCCCTCTATTGTGATGTTTGAACTTGGATTTTCAATTCATTTTTTTTCCTTTTTTATTTTCACTTTCAGTTTGGAGGTTTTAATCATCCATTAATACAGGGTGTCTGACAGGTCAAGCTGTCCTGATAAATCAAGTTTTTTTCAAAAAGGTTATGTTGGTCCTGAAAAGTCATGCTTTTTGACCAATTTACCCTGATTTACTTACTCAAAAGGTCAAACTTGAAAAAAAAGCTATTAAAAATTACGTTTTTTTGAATTTAATGTGTTTGTTGAAATTTTAATTTTCTATTACACAAATATATCGATTTTTTGAGAGGAAGGGGGGTGGTTGGAAAAGTCATGCAAAAAGTCATTCCAAAAGGTCAAGTTAATTTTTGCTCAACAAATTTTTTTAGACACCCTGTAATAAATTTCTATTTTTTTGTTTATAATTTTGTGTTTATTTGGCATTTTTAGTAAATTTTAACATTTCACTTAGTGTTTCATCCCTCGTGCCGATTCCTGATTTCGATTGATCGAAATTGATCGAATTTTCGAGTTTTCTTTCTGTTTGAGCCTTTGAGTTGAAATTTTAATGATCGAGATTTTTCGAAAGTAAAGTGATAATAACAAACTAGTCGAGTGATGAGTGAAATAATAAAATTCACGTACTTAGATCTGCGTATGTAATATGTATAGGTTGAGTGTTTTGATTGAATTTTGAGAATGTATGGTATTTGTTTGTGTATTGAGTTGAATTTGACGTAATTTCTCATCCTTTGTATTTCTTGAAATTTCCTTCTGTACATCTCAATTTTTGTTAATCGAATGTAGGATATTGGTAGGGTAAAGCGTAGGGTAGAATTTTACGATTTTATTCGGTTCTAAATGCACATTTTTGAAGCTGAACCGAGTGGAAAAATAGAATTGGTACTAATTGATAGGAAAATGATATTAGTTTTTAGTTGGAAAATTATGGTATTTTTAAAAATTTTTGAATAATTTACTTTTTGAGCATACAAATTGGAAAAAATCATTTCGTTGTTTGCGCCAAAATTTGAATAAGAGTCAAAAATATCTGAAAATTTTGGAAAACCTTGTTATCGAGTCTGAAAAATTTGAATCCTAGTCGAATACATTAATTGAACCCCCAAAAACTGCTTATAGAGAGTTGAAATATTGGATTTGGGTTTTAAAAGACCCAAAAATTCGGAAAAATAAACCTTCATTTTGAGTTCTATGTTTTTTTTTTTTTTTCATTTTGCATTTCAGCTCCCTTCCCCTTCCCCTGGTGCTGGTAACTTGCGCTCTTCCATTCAAATGTCACATTGCAAGTTTGGATTTCATTTTTTTCGTCAAAAAAGATGTTATTTTTCAGTGTTTTGAAAATCGAGGCGAGTTTTTTCTATTTTTCAGAAGAAGCCAAAAACTGTGAGATTTTCAATTTAGAATTTGAGAATGAAAAAATATTTTTGAAAAAAATGCACCTTTGCTGAGCTGAATCAAGAATAAACCAACAAGAAAGAAACAAACTTGGTATCATTAGATGATTTAAAATGGACAGTTTCAAACTTATTTTAAGTTTGTAGGATTTTTTCTTATCAAAATACAAAATTTCCCTATTTTTTGAAAAAAATCCCCCAAATTTCTCTTTTACAAGGCGAAGTATTAAATCAATTCATGGATAAGTTCTAACATCGGTAAACTTGATATTTTTTTACCACAAAAATTTATCGTAATTAATTTTTTGGCTTTTGAAATAATTTTTCATCATTTTGTCAAACTTGAGTAATCATAACTAAAATTTACAGACATTTTTTATTTTTTGAATTTCTGATGTTGATAATTTTTATATAAATGTCTGATAACTATTTGAATATTTTCATTTTTTTCTAAATTTTCAAAATTATAACGAAGAAAATGCTTATTTTGAAAGACTAAGAATCCAGTATTTTTTGTTGAAATTTACAGAACTTTTTGAAAAAAATTAGCCTGTGAGTGATATTCAAATATTTTTTCAGACTTCACGACATATTTTTTTTTTTAAATGAGTAAACTCACAAGCATCGTAGCGGGTCACTTTTTTCGACTTGAGACACTTTTGGTTAATTTTCACGTCTAAAAGGTCACTTTAGTTACTTTTTTCCCTTCAAAAGTCACTTTTTCTTTGCACTTCCAGGCAAAAATTCAAATTTTCACGTAGAAATTGGATATTTTCCAAAATTCTTCGAGAAAAAATTAAAAAATTGATTTTTGCTAGTTTGTTTGTTGTTTTGACGAAGGAATTAAATAAATGAAATTATTCCATCTTTTCAGTTGATTTATCTTTAAAATGTCAGCATGAAAACTACAAAAAAAAATTGCCCCCAGGAATCTGTAAAAAAAATTTCCCCCACCGAAAAAAAATTGAATTTCTGGTAACTCTTTGCTCATTTTTTGGTCACGGTTTGCTCAAAAAAAGGTGACTGAAAGTTACTTTTTTCTTCAAAAATTTCGCCGTAATACCTGAAATCATAATGATCTTTAAGCATAACTTTGACTTTTTGAGAAAATATCATAAAAGAGTGTCCAATTTTTAAACGAATCCTTCTTTATTACTTCTCTCTCGGCTCTCACATAATTCGTGTTGAAATGTGTCTTTTGAATTGATTCAGCGGTTGGAAAATCAAAGATGACTTTTGACTAAAAATTGAAAATTTTTCAATTCATGATGTTTACATTCTTGCAAAATTTTTCATCAAGAAATCTCATCCTCTCAGAGGCGTCGTCAAGGGGGGGCCCGGGGGGGCCAGCCCCCCCCGGAAAAAGTTCTGGCCCCCGCTTGGCCCCCCCAATTCATGTTGTGTTTATAAATTTACGTTACAGTTACATCAAATAGGGATTTTCAAAGCATTAAAACATGAAAAAATGTCTTTTTAAGGCATTTAAAATCCAATTTTTTCAAAACTTCGCCCTCGCTTCGCTCGGGCACAAACAAAATAACACTTTTTTTAATTTAATTGAGACGAAAGTGCGGAAGAATGCTCCCTTTTTACCACCTCCCCATTTTTAGCAGGTGAAAAAAGTCAGTCCCCCTTTTGCACTTCGAAAAAGCAGAAAAATTGTCCAACACATGGCCCCTTTTGTGCCCCCCCAATTTTCCATTCTGTCGACGCCACTGCATCCTCTTCGCAATTTTTTGATTTTCTTGATATCGCTGGAAATGGAGGGGGGAGATATACCTTCTTCGGTCCAGCACTGACTATTTTCTGATTGGGACAGTAAAAATTGGTAAATTTTTGTCATGAGTTGTTGAATTGGATCTATTTTAGAAAAATTTCGATAGTATTTTATTCTCCCTTTATCCCTTTCTCATGATTCTAGAGTATATTTAGACTTTTATTTCAAAAATGTCCAAATTACAAATTACAATTCTTGGAAAACGATTTTTGAAAAAAAAACATTTTGCAAGAATAATAATTATTAAAAAAATGAGAATCTGTGTCGGTATATATTTTCAGAATTTATTATCCTAAAAAAATTGGCCAATAATGATGATCTTTTTTTTTTTGGGGGGGGGGCTCTATTTGAAAACTTATTCTATTTCCTGAATTCATGTTTCAAATTGAAATAATTATTAACGAAACGTTCACTCAATTTTTGTATAAAATTTATCAACATTGATCAAGATTTTTTCCGTCTTTCAAATTTCAATTTCGTAAAATTTCAGCCCCCCCCATGTGGTTATTTCAATTTCAGAATTTTTCTATTTTCGTTTTTCAGATTTATAGTTGAATTTCTTTCAGTCTGTTCAATTTTAAGACGTTTAAAAAAATAGGATTTTCTCAAATTCTCTGCTATGTTCCATTCCTCGTATCCTGAGATTTGCATATTTCCTCCTTTATATTTTCCCTCAAATCCGTCAATTTTTTCGAACGAGGCTGAGATGTTTGAGACCAAAAGGTTTAAAATTCTAGTCATAAAATCGATCTTATATTCGATTTATATTTTTTTCACGTACACTAGGTACGTTGTAGTGAGACCTGGTTACTCATACTGTAGCCAGCATTAACCATAATACGTAGATCTTCGAAGTTTTTGCAGATTTGACGAGATATGGCCTACAAGTTCGACAAATCATTCCCGTACAATCTCGTTACCTCTACGTAGGTTCGCGCAAGTTTAAGAACCATTCACGTACGCAACACACAGTACAGAGAGATGAAGGCGAGACCACGATGGCATTTCGTATCGGTAATTTAAGGGCTCCTAATACAAGTTTACGTCTCTGTAAAAATTCAGGTACATCGAGACGATGATTGGAAGTAGACAAATTCAACGACAACAAATCGAGCGCAATTTAAAACAGAAAGGTAGTCAGAGGTACACACTTCGCAATTATACGTAATTAATGCATTACCTACGTCGTCGGTATAGATACCGGAACGAAAACCAAATACATCTATGTATCTACGCTTAATTGATGAGCATGATTAATGTCTTCATGTATTACGTCCTAATTCTCTTTAGATAAGTTCAGGATATCCAAGCTTAACGCTAAATTCGCTCTCTCACTTGTCAGGCCGAAGAACCTCGCGACACGAGGCAAATTTTACCTACTCGGAAGAAAGCAACGTCAAATGTGTACATAATTAATGTAAAAGGTATAATCACACAATATTTACTACGCCAACGGTATGCATTGCAAATTCTCTTTCTATGTACTACGTATGATTTTCGTTTCATTTTTTTTTCAATTTTTCTTTCGTTTCACTAAATGAATTCGTAATTTGAGAAATTATCTACGTACGTTCGTAATATCGAGCGCAGAAAACTTACACTTTTTTTTTACATGATTAGATGGCAATTTGTAATAATAAGTGATTCGATTAGAGCGCAATACGTTCCTCGACACTGGATACGGTTTTTGCGTAGGCTTTTTTTATTTTTTCATTTTTGACGATTTAGAAAATTTTATTCGTATTCGGCGGTTTTTCATAGGTTTTGATTTCTTTTTTTCATTGTAACGTTTCCGAATTCCGATTCCAACTGCTTCAATAACTATTTGTTAATGTTTCCTGGTTTCCTTGTAATTGTCACGAGGATAATGGATGTTTTGATTTTAGGTTTGATCAGACTTGAGATTTGGGATGTGAATGTTGGAGAATGAATACGTTATGGGCAGATTTACGTCATTGAAGCCACGAGAAAAATTGATCTGTTGGTATTCGAGGATAAATAGAAGATAGGTAAGCTAATGTTGGATTTGGCATATTATTTTGTAATGTTTAGAACATCTTCACTGTTGGATTCATTGAATGAGGCTTAATTTTTCCGATCACTTTGATGACCTTGAATTCGATTTTGAAAATTTCGAATCGTCCTGAAGACACAATTTTGAGATGAGCGAAAAAAAAAATTTCAACGTTTTTCAATGTATTTCACACCTTTGAGAATTTTTTCGAGTGGTGAAAGTTGGTAAAATATTCAAAAAATCGGTGTAATTCGTCATTTAGCTCAGAAGTGCTTTGAAAAAACGAACAAAATAATGTTAATCGTAATTTTATCGCTCTGAAAGCTTCTATGTGATATCCAGAGTCTATGATTAAGTTGTATCGTCCCAGCCTTTGTTATTATTTGCGGGGGGAGGGGTCTGTATGAGGGAGAAAATTTGTTTTGCAACGATTTCGCTGAAATTCACTTAAAGGGTTATTATTTAGGTGTAGAAGTTCACCCAATAAAATTTCAACCCTTCTCGATCTCAGGGACCTGAGGCATCGCTTCCCAAAGTTGGCCATTTCTGACTGAAATTATGAAAAAAAAAACTAGTTATTCAATTATAAAACCACCTCAAAATTTTAATTTTGAAAAATTTTTGTATTTTTTATACACGTTTTGAGATGACATGAAAAAATTCTAAAATGTGTGAAATTCATTGAAAAACTTTGAAAAAAATAAGATTTTTGGTTCCTGGACATTTCCCCGAATCCGTTTTCCCGAAGTATAAAAATCCCGAATGGATATTTCCCCGAATAACTATTTTCCTGAATACGTTTTTCCTGAAACATGAAAATCCCTAATGGACATTTCCCCGAATTCTATCTCCCCGAATGCATTAATGCCCGAATTCATTAAATGAAAAATTTATTTTCGGTATCGCCTTGTTCCTTCGGAATTTCCAACGATTTTTCTGTCCATTTCAAAATTGTGTCTCCACTCTCCAGGGCGATTTGAAATTTTCAAAGTTAAATTCAAGGTCATTAAAGTGGTCGAAAAAAATTGAAAATTTTCCGGGCACTCTCTTCGAGTACCTCTACCTAAATACCAAATTTGAATAAAATCGGTTGAAAACTCGCGGTGATAGCATCGTGTTGCCCCCCCCCCCCCGGAATGACATGAAAATTCGCTCACACGCTTTAATCTTCTACCAAGACAAATCGAATGGCCTTAGCAACATTTTTTGACTTATTTCGCTTTCTTGAATGATTGGAATGGTGTTAGGAGTCTGAAACAATTGGAAATACGTTGACACTTTTTCAAATTTTTAGTTTTGAAAAGTCATCTTTGAGAAGTGGTCGTATTTTCTATTTTGATTTTTTTTTAATATTTATAGAAAATTTTGTACAATTTTTTTTAATAGTGGTAACATTTTAAAAAAATTGTTTAATTTTTGAGTTTTTTTATTGTTCAATATTTTTGGGGTTTCGGGTTAATTTTTCGAGTATAATTTCCCGAAAGACCGATTTCCTGATTTGAAAACCCCGAAAAATGGTTTCCCGAATTTTTTTACAAAAGTCGAATGAAATTATCATGGAAATCGAATAAAGTATGACCTCAGCTTTCTGGGTTATGACGTTCCATTTCTCAGGGTTTTTTGTATCGAAAAAGATTTTGTTTCAAATTTTCAATTCGAAATTTGATCATTGGGGCTGGGGAGGTGGATCCAAAATCGAAGAATTCTTGGTAGCGTTGACTATCAAGTAAGGTATCTGAATCTGTTTTTTCACCATCATTCCTCCTCCTCCTCCTCCTCCCCTCCCCCCCCCCATTAGAAAAGAGATTTGGGAATAACTTTTTAAGGAATTTTCTTTTCGGAAATTCGGTCGTTCGGGAAAATTAGTGGGAATCTTTTGAGGAAACTTTTTCGTTTTTTTGGAATATTTCGTTTCGGTTCTTGAAGGATTTGGAAAATATTCAGGTTTTGGACGGAAATTGTTCAAATCTTGAACAATATCGTCCATGTTTTGAAAAATCCAAACAATGTCGGCCGTGTTTTGAAAAATTTATCAAGTTTTGAAAATTCTCTCCAGCTTCAAAAGATTGTATACTTAATTTTTGCCAAGTTATAAAAGTTCTGAAGAATTGTCCAATTCTCGAAAATTCGACCAATTTTTTAGAAAAGGGTACCAATTTTTCTAAAATTACCTAGTTGTTGGAAAAGTAGACCAATTTTTGATGAACTGACAAAAGTTTAGAAAAATATATCAATTCTTGAAAACTTCCAAAGTTCTGGAGAAATCTCTCAATGGGTGGAAAATTGTTCAAGTTATCGGGAAAAACTGTTTGAGTTTACAATTTGGCAATTTTTATAAACTTGTAGTATTGAACGATTCTTTGGTGTTTAAAAATTTATTCAATTTTTAGAAAATGTCAGTTTTTTGAATTTTTAAAATTTTTCAAGTTTTGGTAAATACTGTCCGCAAGTTTTTGCATAGTATCCTCCAATTTTTCAAACGGTCATAGAATTTTTAGATTTTTCAAAGATCTGTCATTTTTTTAAAAATCGCGTGCAATTCTTATGAAATTATGGGATTTTTAGAAGATTGCGCTAATTCTAGTTTCAGAAGACTCATGTTTAAAAAAATTATCTAACGTAAGATTTGGGTGGTTCTTCGATTTTTGTAAAGTCGTTTAACTTTTGAAAATTTTCCCATTTTTTAGAGGATTTTTCTAGTTCTAGATATTTTTCGGGCCTTTGAAAAGTTATTATCAAAAAAACTTTCTCTTGAAAAAATCTATATGAAAAAATTCAATTGAATTTGGTCACTTTTGTGGTTAAATTAGATAACTCACCCGCTGCAAATGTTGGAAATCAAAAATTTGAAACACAGCCACTTGTTTTGTTTCATAATAGTGTTTAATTGAATGATTTATTTGGAAATGTGTTTTTTTTTTTGTTTTTTTTGTTATGTTTGTGTTTTATTTATTTATTTATTTGTTTGTTTGTTTGTAAGGTGAAAAGTTGTGGTACAATCATACAATGTGATGTGGACGAAAACAATTTGAACGAAACACTGGAGCAAAGAGGAGAATATCGGACCAAATGATGAAAAAAAATATAGGGAAATATGTTTTAATTGGAACTTTGCGCTGTGTGTATTGTCTATTCTGTGTGTGTACCTATGTATGTATTGAAATAAATATCAAATGGGACATTTTTCCCTTGAAAATTCCGTTTTTTTTTTTGTTTTTTTATCCATTGAACCGAGTTGAAATTACGATTTTAGACCATATTTATGAGTCGTATTTGAAAATTGATGGTCTGATGATCGCAAAGCTATTGATTCTTGACAATCGCATTGGAGATCTGTGATAAAATTCATTATCTAATTTATTCCAATAATTGCGAGACATCGGGAAAATTTGTGACATGTGTCATTCGGAAAATCGCGAGACGTCAACAGGTGACTGAAAAAATGAAAATGACGTTTCTGAAAAGTCAGAAAATGAATAATTTTCATGTTTTATGAAGTCAAAGAAAATTAAATTCCTGCGAAAACGGGTCTTCTAGTTTTGGGAGTTTCTTTCATCAAATTGTAAGCATTTCCTAAAAAATGAATATTTGGTGGAAATCTGAAAGGATGTGAAGAGTGCAAATTTTTACTGATTTATTAAGAGTCTGAAAAATTACAAAACTGCAATTTTTCCCTGTTTCATTTAATTCATCTTTCTCCATTCGATTTTTTTTTTGGTCAACTCCAGTAAAGATGGGTCTTTAATTTTGAAATTCCTCCGAACAATTTTGGCGAGTGTGAATAAAATGAGTTTTGTTAAAATCCGAAGATAGGGTACAGTGTCAATTCCCTAGCTTTATTTCAGTCATTTCGAATCCATTGATTTACTTTTCGGCGAATGCTTGCAAAAATAATTTCTCAATTTTTGAAACTTTTCAGTCGTTTTTGTAACTTTTAATACAGATGGAAATTTTGGAGAAAGCTAAAAAAAAGGGCGAAGTTGGCTCACTTCCTTTCATTCATTTCAAGTCATTCATTCAACTCGTGATTGGATACAAAAAAAGTTTTAGATTATCAAAATTCAGCTCTGGAGTATTGGAGGGAGGTACAAGAGATATTTTTAATTACCAGTCGTCAAGAATGAGAAAAAAGGAGATTTGGATGTTTTAAATTTTAGTTACCCAGCCTTATTTCGTGATATATCGGTGCTAAACTTCTCATAATTCGATTTCGATTGTACATTTTTGAATCGGAGATGAAAAATTGATTTGATAGAAGCATAGAACAAACCTGTACCTAAGTATTCGAAACCGGTTTCAAGCATCTCATCATTGTTGTAGGCAGGCACTAGGCAGTTTTAATTTTGAGAACATTTGATCGAAAAATCAGACAAATTTTTTTCAGTTCCAAGATTTCTTCTCAGTTTTTTCAACGCTTAAATTACCTCTGGAGTCCAGATTTTTTCAAACTCTAAATTGTTTCTGGAATTCTTTTCAGTTGTCAATTTTTTGCTCAATTTTAGCTTCAAATTTTTTCAACTGATTTTTTTCATAATTATTTGTCTCAGTTCCGAAATTTTTTCTCAAAAAATCTAAAATTTGTTTCAACTTTACGTTTTTTTTCAAAACTATTTTTCAATTTCAACTCCAAAATTTTTTCGAATCTGAAATTTCTCAATTTTTTTCAATTGGTGATGTATATTTTTCCAACTCTTAATTTTAAAAAGATGTTTTGAAATTTCATGAAAACAAATTTAGAGCTGTGAAAAAATAAAAAATGTCGAGTTCGAAAAAGAAGTGGAAAATTCAGTTGCTGAAAAAAAATTGAAACAAATTCCAAGATCGAAAAATTGTTTGAAAAAATTAGAAGTATAAATTTGAAAAAATCTGAGAAAATTCCAGTTTGAAAGAAATTTTAGTGTTGAAAAAACAAAAAAACTAATGAAAAAAATTCTAGTTCAAATAAAATTCGAGAAAAAATTGAGTTGCAAAAATCTTGAGAAGAAATGGAGTTTAAAATATTTGTGAAAAAATTTGTAAAAGAAATGAAGTCATTCAGTCGTTCGTTCTCACTTCTGTTCCATAAACGTTGTGATTCACTCCTTATTCTGAGTGGAGGGGATGCTCAGGCATTTGCCACCAGGCATCAGTAGTGTCAGTATAACTTTTGACAGTTGAGTAAGTGGTCGTTTGTTTTCGTGTTCGGTTTACTTAATTGTTTTGTTTTGCGAAATTTTACATAATTTTTAACATTTTTCTAGTTTTGTGTTTCATATTCGCGAGTGTTTCGAAAGTAATAATTGTTGTCTTTGATTTCGTGATTTTATTTCGTACGATAATAATTTCATTAAATTATATTAATGCTCATAGTTCAGTTTTTCGTGGTGAGTGCATTTAGGTAAGTTGGTAAGTAGTTTTTTTTCTCCATGAACTTTATCATTTTAAATTTCCTCTTCGTAATAATTATCTGGGTTGAACTCTTTTTCGGTGTGTGTTCAGGTTAGATGATGCCTATTTATTATTTTTTTCTGCGAAAATGTTTCAAAATTGGATAAATATTGGTTAGAAGGGTGTTGGAATTTATTTCGAAGGTTTGATTCATTTTTTAAGTGTCTTTTGTGGTTTTTTTGCAATATTCTGCCGATGTTTTTTCATTTTTTCATCTTGTCAAAGGGTATAGCCGGATAAGGGGTGGTTTTGGCCCCAGGCCCGATTTTTGATCTAATGCCCCCAGATTGTGTACCTTGATGAAAAAAAATTCTGGAAAAAATTTTGGCCCCCCAACCCCCTCCTTTTCGGAGCTATGGCCATTTTATTGCATCATTTTCAATAATTTTTAATTCCGATGGAAGTGAATGAAATTTTCTGTTCTTTGGCACAAAGTTACATTTCGTAGAGGTCTATTCGCGATAATTTTTTCATTAATTTTGGTGCACTCCTTCATGAGGTTTTGGCTATTTGAAATTTTCAACTGTAAAAAAAGACCTAACAGCGAAGTTCGACTAATTTTTGAAAATATCCAAAAAACGTGTTTTTTGACGTAGATTCACGTCACGTATTCAGTTTTGGCGATTGAGGTGGCGCAAGGGCCGAAAATTGCGAAAAACCGTAAAAAATGTTGTTTTTTTGGCAGGTTTTTTGAAATTTTGAGCATTTTATACGGAAAGAAATGAGAAAATTAAAAAACCAATCCCGTATTCGTGTTCAGCAGGTCAAAATACCCCGATAAACACCCTTTTTGCGATCATTTTACTTTAAATCTTGAAATTTAGTTTTATTGTCTTGAAAAATCAGTGAAAAAAGTGAATTTCGACATTTAAAGTAAAATGATCGCGAAAAGGGTGTTTATCGGGATATTGTGACCCGCTTAACACGAATCCGATGTTAGTTTTTTCATTTGACCATTTCTCTGCGTATAAAATGCTCAAGATTTGAAAAATCAGTCAAAATAACAATATTTCTGAAGGGGTTTTGTGATTTTCGGGCTTTCTTCCAAAAAAAACAACGGCAAAACCAAAAATGAATCTACCAAAAAATAATTTTTCAGAAAATTTTCTAGGGTAGTGGTTGCTCGCTTATATGGCATTTTTTTCGTAAAAACGCGAAAGAGCTCACCAAAGTTGATGAAAAAATTATAAATCCACTTCCATTAATTACATGTTTTCGTTGAAATAAGTTTTTTTTAAAAATAATGCAGTAAAATGGCCATAATTTCAAATGAGGGAGTAGAGGTAAAATTTTTTCATATCAAAGGACACCTTTTTTGGGGGGAGGGGTGGATAAAAATCGGAGGTAGAGTAGATTTCATTTAACTTGGTGAACTACATGTTACAATGGCTTGTGAATTTGTAGTGTAGGTGTTGGAAAAATCATATATCCATTTTCGTTCAAAAATTCGTTTTCTTAAGCATAGATAATACTGCTGAAATGTACATATTTATGAATTCCTATTAAGGGATGATTTGTACATTTTGATACATTATACCTATTTTTTTTTGCAAGAAATCAACTTTATTAATGACTGAAAATGCATAAAATCTATTTTATTATCCAAGAATTTTCAATTTCAACGGAAGTGAAGGAAATTTTCTGTTCTTTGGCACAATGTTACATTTTGTAGAAGGGGTTTTGGTCGTTTCTTTGGAAGAAAGACCAAAAATTACAAAAATCCTTCAGAAATATTGTTATTTTGGCTGATTTTTCAAATCTTGAACATTTTATACGCAGAGAAATGGTCAAATGAAAAAACTAACATCGGATTCGTGTTAAGCATGTCAAAATATCCCGATAAACACCCTTTTCGCGATCATTTTATTTTAGATGTCGAAATTCACTTTTTTCACTGATTTTTCAAGACAATAAAACTAAATTTCGAGATTTAAAGTAAAATAATCGCAAAAAGGGCGTTTATCGGGGTATTTTGACCTTCTGAACACGAATACGGGATTGGTTTTTTAATTTTCTCATTTCTTTCCGTATAAAATGCTCAAAATTTCAAAAAATCTGCCAAAAAAACAACATTTTTTACGGTTTTTCGCAATTTTTGGCCCTTGCGCCACCTCAATCGCCAAAACTGAATACGTGACGTGAATCTACGTCAAAAAACACGTTTTTAGGATATTTTCAAAAATTAGTCGAACTTCGCTGTTAGGTCTTTTTTTACAGTTGAAAATTTCAAATAGCCAAAACCTCATGAAGGAGAGCACCAAAATTAATGAAAAAATTATCGCGAATAGACCTCTACGAGATGTAACTTTGTGCCAAAGAACAGAAAATTTCATTCACTTCCATCGGAATTAAAAATTATTGAAAATGATGCAATAAAATGGCCATAGCTCCGAAAGGGAGGGGGTTGGGGGCCAAAATTTTTTCCAGAATTTTTTTTCATCAAGGTACACAATCTGGGGGCATTAGATCAAAAATCGGGCCTGGGGTCAAAACCACCCCTTATCCGGCTATACCCTTTGGAAGTTTTTTTCTTGTGTAAGGAATAAATGAGAAATCCTGGTCATCCCTAGGGCTAAGATTTTCAAGCGAATACTTTTTCATATCTGCTGTACTCCGTATGCATGACATGCAACAATTTTTACGAATCAAGTCATTTCGAGTCAAATGATGAGATTCATTACTGCTTTTTGGGTTAAAAATGCTTGAAAATGCTTATTTTTGCCCAAAAAATAGCAAATATTTCTTAAAACGTGTTTTGTTCAAGTTGTTGACTATTTTTTTGTAAAAAAATCCTAAAAAAGGCACAAAATATGAAATTTGTTTTTTGTTTTTGCGAGTAAGTAAATAAATTGAAATTGACGAAATTTTCCAAACTTTTTGATTACTTCATTTTACTTTTTTTTGCTCAACTCAATAACTCAATCAGTTCAATGTCAAATCCACCTTTCAATAAGGTTTTCAAACTCTGTTTGAAAATAGCTTTATTATGATATGCAAAGTAGTACAGTTTTCTTTAGTACTTTTTAGTGTTTTTTGCTTTTTTTCAAGCATTTTCACTGCTTGAAAATCCTAGCCCTTCATTCCCTAGTAGATTCATCTACATAGGTTTCAAGATGTCTTATCAAATTCTTTTCCTTTTTTTGAGTTTCTAAAAATCATCTAATTAGGGTTGAAACTGTAAAATGTAAACGATTTTGCTGAACCTTTATGATTAAAATTATTCGTATTAATTTTTTTTTTGTAGGTAAGTACCTACGTTTGGGCCTACTTTTGATTTTTCTCCTAAAAAAAAAAAACATAAAATTTAGTCGATAACTCTTAATATGAATTTAATGGCACCCTGTTAGTGTTAAAATTTTTTACAAATATGTCAATCTTTTAAAGAGCTATTTTAATTTTCTGGTTTGAATAGTATCAAAAATTAACTAAACAGGCAACTTCATTCGAGAAATTTCAAAAAATTGGCCCTTCACACTCCCTTTTCTGAGATCCAGTTTTATTTGCAGAGTCTGAATACCAAGAAGTGATTTTGAAGTCCCAAAATAATTTTACGTCTTGTTTCTAAATTTTTTACTAGAAATAGGTAGGTATTTCAATTCCGATGCCACTTGACGCCCCCGATGAAATTTTAATTCGTTTTATTCTTTTCAAATTTTTCTTCAAAAAGGTTCAGAAAAAATATATGCTTTGCATTGGCTTCATCATACCCCTCCCCCCCCTTTCAGAACGAATTTGGGTAATTCAAATTTCTTCAATACTCCTTCCAAAACAGGTACTTCTCGTACCCTCTTCAAGGGTGAATTTTAGCAATTCATATTTCTCCCGAACCTTCTTCCAGTGCCGAATTTGGAACTGAAATAGTCAATCAAATCTCTCCCATTCTCCTTAAGGAAGAATTTTGGTAATCTTCGCGTTTTCTCTCGTACACCAATCTCTCTACAGGGAGAATTTCTTGTAATTTTGAATTTTTTCTCGTAAATTCCGACGTTTCTAGGGAAAATTTTGTGTAATTATTTTAAAATTTTTCTCAGGATTTTTGTAATTTTAAAAATGTTTTTCAGGATTTTTGTAATTTTGAAAAATTTTTTCAGGATTTTTGTAATTTTAAAATTTTTTCTCAATTTTTTGTAATTGAGTCAATTTTGTATAATTTAAAAAATTCTCTCCTTCCTCCTCCTCCAGGGTGAATTCTGGTGATTAAATTCCTCCCAACTTACCCTCCAGGACGAATTTTGGTACCTAAATGTGCTGAACAATCCATCACGTTAATAGAATTGCATAAGTGATTCGCCGTAAATACGCAACACTTGAGTATTTACGGCGAATTCGATAGGCAATTTTATTAACGCGATGTAACTTGGCTGTTCGTACGTGTCTCAAACGTCAGGGTATTTCTCCAGAAGGTGTAAAAATTGACTTTCGACTAAGGTAAGTGTAGGTACAGTTGAAAATGAATCATTCTATCATACTTCGAGTTGAAAATTGAATCTTTTGCAACCGTTTTAAGTTTCCAGGGGGGCTTCGACTTCTTTCAAGATGGACACATTTTGTTTAGTGTTTTTTTTTACCTTGAATTTTTGAAAATGCTTATTTTTGCTCAAAACGTATAAAATTTTTGTTCAAATCGTGTTTTTCTTTCGACTCGTAAACACTTTTTTTTCGAAACAAATCGTCAAAAAGGCACGAAAAATTGGATTTTTTTTCATTTTTTGCGAGTAAAAAAAAGAATGTTAGAAAGAATGTTCAAAACTTTCATTATTTTTCAATTTTTTTGGTTTTACGTTTTTCTTCTATTTCTTCTTTAATTCAGATCAGTTCAATTTCATCCGTCATTCAATAAGGTTTCCATACCCAGTTAAAGAGATCTTCTTTTTGTTACTCATCAGGGGTAGTTTCGTAATTTTTTTTTCGTTTTGTAAAATCGCTCATTTTGAGTTTTTTGGTGCTAGAAAATCTTGACTCTATTAATAAAACTTGATAACTGACGTTTTCTTTTATTCGTGATTTTTTGTCAACTTATTTTTCATTTCCGTCTTGTAATTTTTTCGGTTTTATTTCGGTCTTATTTCGGTCATGAAAATATAAGTAGGGAAATTATTATTTAGTTGGCGGTAAGGAAAATTGAAATGAAAAAGCAAAAAGATGAGTATATGTCTTTTTATAGGACTCGTAAAATTTTTATTTTTTTTCAAGGTCGATAGTTTTTTTTAAATATTGTAAAATTTTTAATTACTATTTTGAATCGAAGACAATAAATCTGAAAAGAGCCAATCAGCAAGGTCAATTTCTTTTCATTTTTTTAACGAGGTCGTAAAATTTTGTATTTTTTATTTGTAAAATCGGTATTCATTTTTGTTAGTTTTTTTTTACCTAGTCTAGGTCATGAGAATTTTAAACTTCTATCATCTAAAATCGAGGGCAATAAATGTGACGCAAATGCCGTTCATTGTGTCTGAGAATATCACCTGCTGAGTCAGCATTTCGGAATAGCAGAAAGATTAGTTTTATTGCCCCATTGTGCGATTTTTATATATTTTTTTATCTACTTGCAAATTTGCTCACGTTCGAGATTTATGGTCCTGATATGAGTTTTTGTTATCTAAAATCAAGGGCAATAAATTTAAAAAGTGAAGTGTATACAAAAAGTAGGTCATTTAGTTTTTTTATTGGGGCCATAAAATTGAAAAAAAAATTATATGATTTTTCTGCTGGCTGTTCGGAATTTTACAACAAAGAGTCGGCAGAGGGTCATGTATTTCTTTTGATCTTTGCTATGCATTTTGTCTGAAAATACCACCTGCCGGGTTGGCATTTCAGAACGGCACAATGGTTAGTTTTATTGTCTTTTTGTCTTTTATTATCCTTCTATTTTTTTCTGCTTGTTGGTTTTGTCACGTTTAAGATTTATGGCCCTGATACGAATTTTTGTTGAAATCAAGGACAACAAATTGAATGAAGGGGAATATTAACAAAAGAAACGTAGTTTATTTTTATTGGCCCATAAAATTAAAAAAAAATTCTTTTATAATAAAGAGTCGGCAGTAGGTCACGTATTTCTTTTGATTCTCGCTATGAATAGTGTCTAAAAATACCATCTGCTGAGCAGGTGTGATTTTGGAACATAACAAAAGGTTGGTTTTATTGCCCTATTGTGAGTTCAGTCACGTACATGTTTTATGGTCCTAAAAGGGCAGGTGATGAAAACAGATTGTGTGGAACGCCCCCCCCCACCTAAATTTTTTGTAACCTCAGAGCTCTCTGGATCGCAGCATACTCATTCCAGTTTTGGCTCTCGTCGAGTAAGGTGCCTTTCTTACTTCATCACCTCAGTGAGTAATGACTAATGAATCATTGTACAGTGAAGTTGTGTCGCGAATATTATTTCGATTTTTGATTACCTAGTATTTTTTTTCTAAACCCATTTTCCAATACTGTGATATTATTGTTTACTACGCTGTAATTTAATTATTCTAATTTCGTGATCATTTTTCGTGAATTTTAATTCGATTTTTTCACTTTCGGGATTATTTTTCGTGAATTATCAAACCACATTTTTCATTTTCGGTATCATTTTTGGTGAATTTTTTATTTAATTTTATTTCGATATTGCTTATCGTGAATATATTTTCCGTATTTTATTTTCTGCATCATTTTCCGCGAATTTCAAGATTTTTCGTGAACTTTCATTTTGATTTCAAATTTTATTTCATTTTGTGATTATTTTTGATGAATTTTCAATACGTTTTTTTAATTTCGTGAATATTTTTCGTGAATTTCCAACTGCAAATCCATTTTTTTGCAATTTTGTAATTTTTTGTGAATTTTCAATTGTTTTTCATTTTGATTTCGAATTTTATTTCATTTCGTGATTATTTTTGATGAATTTTCAATACGTTTTTTTTAATTTCGTGAATTTCCAACTGCAAATCCGTTTTTTTGCAATTTTGTAATTTTTTGTGAATTTTCAATTGTTTTTCATTTTGATTTCAAATTTTATTTTTCAATACGTTTTTTTAATTTCGTGAATATTTTTCGTGAATTTCCAACTGCAAATCCGTTTTTTTGCAATTTTGTAATTTTTTGTGAATTTTCAATTGTTTTTCATTTTGATTTCAAATTTTATTTCATTTCGTGATTATTTTTGATGAATTTTCAATACGTTTTTTTAATTTCGTGAATATTTTTCGTGAATTTCCAACTGCAAATCCGTTTTTTTGCAATTTTGTAATTTTTTGTGAATTTTCAATTGTTTTTCATTTTGATTTCAAATTTTATTTCATTTCGTGAATTTTTTGATGAATTTTCAATACTTTTTTTAATTTCGTGAATAGTTTTCGTGAATTTCCAACTTCAAATCCATTTTTTTGCAATTTCGTAATTTTTTGTGAATTTTCAATTGTTCTTCATTTTGATTTCGAATTTTATTTCATTTCGTGATTATTTTTGATGAATTTTCAATACGGTGAATATTTTTCGTGAATTTCCAACTTCAATTCCATTTTTTTGCTATTTCGTAATTTTTTGCGAATTTTTAATATTGTTCTTTCTATCATTTGTGAATCATTAAGCCGCATTTTTTATTTTCGGGTTTTTTCGTAAATTGTTCAACTTTACGTTTCATTTCAAGATTTATTTCGTGATTTTTTTTTTTAATTCATTTCTTTCAATTTCGTGAAAATTTGCTTTCGGAATCATTTTTGGTGAATTTTCAATTTGATCTGGATTTTTTTATAATTATTTGGTGATTATTTCTGGTGAATTTTCAGTTTCGTGATTTTTTAAATTCATTTCTTTCAATTTTCAAGATTTATTTCGTGATTTTTTTAAATTCATTTCTTTCAATTTCGTGAACATTTCCCTTGTAACGTTATCTGCTTTCGGAATCATTTTTCGTGAATTTTAATTTGATCTCGATTTTTTTATAATTATTTGGTGATTATTTTTGGTGAATTTTCAGTTTCGTGATTTTTTAAATTCATTTCTTTCAATTTCGTGAAAATTTCCCTTGTATCAAATGCTTTTGGAATCATTTTTCGTGAATTTTAATTTGATCTCGATTTTTTTATAATTATTTGGTGATTATTTTTGGTGAATTTTCAATCTATTTTTAAAAATTTTGGCGTGAATTTTTTACTACATTTCATTTCAAGATTAATTTCGTGATTTTTAATTCATTTCTTTTAATTTCGGATTTATTTAGTGATTTGTAATTCATTTCTATTAGTTTCGTGGATTTTTAATTCATTTTCTTTTAATTTCGGATTTATTTCGTGATTTTTAATACATTTCCATTAATTTTGTGAATATTTTCAATCTTCATTTCGTGAATTTTCAATTTCGTGAATATTTTCAGTCTTCATTTCGTAAATTTTCAATCAGTTTCTTTCAATTTTGTGAATATTTTTTAGTGGATTTCCAACTTCAATTCCATTTTTTTCCAATTTGGTGACTTTTAATTCATTTCTTTCAATTTCGTAACATTTTTTCCCCTCTATCAAATGCTTTCAGATTTATTTTTCGCAAATTTTCAATTTGATCTGGAATTTTTTTTCATTTCGTGATTATTTTTGGTGAATTTTCAATCCATTTCTTTTAATTTTGGCGTGAATTGTTTATTACATTATCATTTCAAGATTTATTTCGTGAATTTTATTTCATTTTTTTTCAAGTTCGTGAATATTTTCCATCATATCAAGTATTTTTGGGATTGTTTTTCGTGAATTTTCAGTTTTATCTGGAAATTTTTTTTCATTTCGTGATTATTTTTGGTGGATTTTCAATCCATTTCTTTCAATTTTGTGAATATTTTTCGTGAATTCCCAATTTCAATTCCATTTTTTTCCAATTTTGTAATTTTCAATTCATTTCTTTTAATTTCGTGAAATTTTCGGAATCATTTTTCGTGAATTTTCAATCTATTTCTTTTAATTATCTGGAAATTTTTTTTTCATTTCGTGATTATTTTTGGTGGATTTTCAATCCATTTCTTTCAATTTTGTGAATATTTTTCGTGAATTCCCAATTTCAATTCCATTTTTTTCCAATTTTGTGATTTTTAATTCATTTCTTTTAATTTCGTGAAATTTTCGGAATCATTTTTCGTGAATTTTCAATCTATTTCTTTTAATTTTGTATTTTGTAAATATTTTTTGTGAATAACTTCAATTCCATTTTTTTTCAATTTTGTGATTTTTTGTTAATTTTTCATTTTTTTGGGAGGATTATTTTTCATGAATTGTTTATTAAATTTCATTTCGAAATTTATTTCGTGATTTTCAATTCATTTCTTTTAATTTTGTGAATATTCCGACTTTATGGTACCTAAGTATTTTAGGGAACATTTCTCTTCAATTTTCAATTTAATTTTTCGTGAATTTTCAATTTTATCAATTTTTTTCATTTAGTGATTATTTTTTGTGAATTTTTAATCCATTTCTTTTAAATTTTCAATCAATTTCTTTTAATTTCGTGAATGTTTTTTGTGAATTACCAACTTCGATTTCTTTTTGCCAATTTCGTGATTTTTAATGATTTTGAAATTCACTTTTCGATAATTGTTAATCCAAATTTATTTCGAGGTTTTTTCATAAATTTTCGTTTTTTTTTTAAATTTCATGTATTTTTTTCGTGAAATTTCGTAATTTTTTTAAATTACGAGATTGATAATTTTAATTTTTTATTTTGTTTTTCGTTAATTTTTATTTGATACATTTTTCTTAGTTACGAGATTGTTAATTTAAATTTTTCACTTGTTTTGCGTGAATTTAATTTGATGTCAATACTTATTTTTTGTGAATTTTCAATCCATTTTTTTAAAATTTTAAATCTCATTTCTTTTAATTTCGTAGTTTTCTTATGTATTCATTTCTTTCAATTCCGTGATTATTTTCTTTCAAATTTGAATCAATTTTTAAAACATCGAGATTATTTTTTGTGAATTTGTGAATATTATTCGATATTCGATACTCGATACTCGATCGCCACGCGAAGACGAATCCAATTGTATTTCACTTCTGAATTTTAGAAAATTCTTGACCTGGTTGCAAACAATTTCGACAGGATTCGTCTTCGCGAGACAATTCCAAAAAATATATACATGCGTTTTTTGAATTTTGATCCATTTTAGCTGTAGTTACTGGCAGTTTTCAAAATCCTTTGATTAAGTACATATTTTTATCAAAATCATTGGCGTACCGCTATTCCATTTTTTTTCAACTATGTGAATTATGGGTCAAAATTCAGAAGTAAATAGGATGGAAACCATATAAATGCACTTCTGCATTTTGGTCCATTCTTACCATAGTTAGGTACAGACGATTTTCTGCAGGGCTGGAACACTTGAAAATGAGTTGGGGTAAGTACTACTTTTCAATTTTTAAAAAATTTCTGTGTATTGGGCTTGGGCCACCAATCAAATGTAAATAATTTTATTTTATTTTGAGATTATTTTTCGTTTACTTTCAATTCATTTCTTTTCATTTCAAGATAATTTTTAATAATTTTCCAATTTGTAATGTTTTTTTTTAAATTTTGTGATTTGAATTTTCAATTAATTTTTTTGCTTTCGGATTAATCGCCGTGAATTTTCAATTTTATATTCAATTTTTTTCATTTTGTGATTATTATTCGTGAATTTATAATTTATAATTCGGAATTTTCATTGAGATTATTTTTAATTCATTATTTTCAATTTCGTGAATATTTTTGATAAATTTCTAATTTTAATTCAATATTTTCAGTTTTGAAATATTGTGAATATTTTTGGTGTTTTTTTAAAAAAAATTTATTTAAATTTTAGGATTATTCTACGTGTTATTAGTTTCATTTCTAATTTTTGATATTTTTTGTGAATTTGCAATTCAATTTTACCAATTTTATGATCGTTTTGTGTGAATTTTCCAATTTTTTATTTTTAATATTGTGAATTTTCAATTCAAATTTTTTCGGGTAACATTTTTTGTGTATTGCTTTCTAATTTGGCAATTATTTTAAACCTACTTACTGTGTTTTATAGGTATTGGAATATTCTTGTTTTGCTTTTTAACTTTGATGTGCTTGGCTTTTTTCAGGTTTTCCATTGGATTCTTTAGAGGATTAAATAATTGGCTTCAAGTTCACCGAGATGCTGTAAAGAAATTACTTACTTCTACTTTGATTTTGATTGGGTAAGTGTTTTTCATCACTACCATACTGTCTTAAAGTAGACTGAAATCGCAGTATTTATTTTTTCAGAGCCGGTGAGAACTAGTGCGGGCCCTTCCGAAAGTAGGCCGGAACCTCAGCCCTCTTTCAAAATGTTTTTGCTTTTGTCCCTTTTTTCATTTTGTAGAATTTTTTTTTAATTGCAATTTTAGCGAAGGAAAATTATTTTTTATTCTTTTATAGCATATTTTCTCGAAATGACGTCAAATTCGAAATGACGTCAAATTGATATTTTGGGCTCTCTACCAGTTCCTCAAAGTGCAGCTCCAGTGTAATTGCACCAACCCACTTTCGCAGATCTTGCATTTTTAAAATTAAAGTTTAGTTTTAACGTAATTTATTGGAAATTGGAAACGAGATGAATAAATAGATGTAGGATACAACTGATAAGGAATTTATATACAAAATTCTAATTTTTCAGGGTCAATATTTTGTTTTTGTAATTCATTGAATTTATACTCGAAATTTTAATTTTTCAGGGCCAAAATTTCGTTTTTGTAATTCATCAAGTTCTCATTTCACTTAAATATCAAGTACCTATTTAATATGACAATTGAATGAATTAATTTCCAAACTACTTTTGTTTTCTATTTAGTTTCCGAGCTCCGATTTCCAAATCGTTGTTTTAAAATTTTCATATTCATTCTAAATTTCCATTAAGTACATTAAATCCCTAATTTCAAAATTCGTTTTTTTTTTTAAATTTCCAAAATCTATCGAGTGCATATTATTTAAAACACAAATATTTTTTCCAGATTTTTCTTCGAGTTCTCCTGGGAATTGAATATGTAACTGACCTTGAAGTGTACCTACCAAGCAGAATCTATACTGTCTTGTAGTTTAATTCGGTAGGTCTAGGTATCTAGGTAAGTGTTTTTTATCATTCCAATTCATTGAAATTGCCTTTTTATTGAAATTCAGTTATAACGTTATAATTATTGTGCTCTCATTTATTAAAGTAAAATTGATCTACCGGGTGCTCGAAAAATTCTGGTTCCCCCGAGAATTTTGCTACATGTAAAATGCAAAACATAAGTAGAAAAATGTGATAAAACCAATCAAATGAAGTAAATTATGCTTAAAACATTCGAAATGTAAAATATTTCGTTCGTTTTTACTTTTTAACGTAAAAATTGTACTTAATTATTAACTAAAAATATTCGTTTGTTTACATAGTCCAGAATTTTCAACCTACGATTTTTAAACACAGAAATCCCAAAGGGAGCCAGAATTTTTCGAGCACCCGGTAACGTAATAAATGTGAATTTTTTCTTCCTTCAATTTAATTACACAGTGGAATTTTTTTATTGCAGATTTTTGTTTTTGTGATAAGTAATACATTCATTAGGTGATTTTTGCTATACAGTAATAATTTTTATTGTAGGTAATTTATTTCTTGAATTTTTTCTCATTTCTCATGTCGTATTTTATAGTGATTTTGTGATTACAGAAATGTTTGAAAGTGGTTTTGAAGATACAGCATTCAGAAAGAACCCAGATCAGTTTCAATGTGAGATTTTACCAAGTGAGTACCTTCATCTTAAATTACGTAAATATTTTGTTAACGTGAGGTTTTTTTTTTAAATGTTTCCTGTTTACTTACCTACTCGACTTGATTTTTTCCAGTTTGAACTTTTCAGTCGTTTGCAGATATCTGAACGAATGTATCATTTTTTTGTGCTTTAAAAAATTATTTCATGGTAAATATTGAATGAATACGTTAATTTTTTTATTTTTAACATAATTGAATGATTTTTTTCTATACATATTTCATTGCAAAGATTTAGATATGCATTTATTAGTGTCTCTCATTCAATTTAAGTATTACCTCGTTTTATACTATGATTTTTCTAAATGCTAGCAAGGCCAAAATTTGACCTTTAATAATTTATAATCACACTGTTTCAATATTTTATTTTTTAAAATAGGTAATTTGTGTATTAATATAAATGTACCTACTTTTCTTTAAATTTATTTTTATTCTGTAATTTTTCTATTTTTTGCTGGATTGATTATGCTAAAAATAATTTGAAGGCCCCTAAATGGGAGCAAGCTCAGCAGCCTGCTCCAACTCCTAGTCGCACGTCCACGTCGTGGGGGCTGGGACCTCGCCGTAGTCCGGTGTGCTAACGTGACAGGGGGGCGTGCCCGACACGCTGATTTGGGAATTAAAAAAAAATTACAGTAATTTTGGCTTTGGTGGGACAAAATTTAGTAATTTTGGACTTGGGCAAAATTGTGTTAGGTGTCGCCTCATGCAGGGTCACCCTAATACTTTTTAGTATCGGGTTACCCTGCATGAGTTGGTCCGGTGAGCGAATTGTGTAACGTCGTCGGTGCCTCAGCGAATATAGTCAATAGCAGGACTTGACGATGTGGGAGCCTTTGCCGGTGCATTTTTCTCTTGCCGGATCAGGGCTTGGCTGGTAGTTGTAGGACTTTCTTATGACCTGCGTAATGCGCGAAATCTTGTGGCTTTGCTGAGGATTATTGATCCCCATATCTACCTTTGCAAATCCGGGGTGGAGGGCATTACGTGGCTCGTTGCGCAAACAGGTGTCTGGTCTTTTTATCAGCGTTGAGCAAAACATGAAGATGGCTGGACCCGGACGGTCTTTTTAGTATCTTAAAATTTTAACTTTCACTTTCTATTTTCAAACTTCTTATAGAAAGTGAAAGTTATAATTTTGAAAGTGAAAGTTGAAATTTTAAGATACTAAAAAGACCGTCCGGGTCCAACCATCTTCATGTTTTGCTCAACGCTGATAAAAAGACCAGACACCTGATTGCGCAACGAGCCACGTAATGCCCTCCACCCCGGATTTGCAAAGGTAGATATGGGGATCAATAATCCTCAGCAAAGCCACAAGATTTCGCGCATTACGCAGGTCATAAGAAAGCCCTACAAATATCATCAGAGCCCCGATCCGGTAAGAGAAAAATGCACCGGCAAAGGCACCTACATCGTCAAGCCCTGCTATTGACTGTATTCGCTGAGACACCGATGACGTTACACAATTCACTCACCGGACCAACTCATGCAGGGTAACCCGATACTAAAAAGTAATAGGGTGACCCTGCATGAGGCGACACCTAACACAATTTTGTCCACGTCCAAAATTACTAAATTTTTGTCCCACCAAAGCCGAAATTGACATAATTTTTGAAATTCCCAAAGCAGCGTGCCGAGCACGCCCCCCTGTCGCGTTAGCACGCCGAACTACGGCGAGGTCCCAGCCCCCACGACGTGGACGTGCGACTAGGAGTTGGAGCTGGCTACTGAGCCTGCTCCCATTTAGGGGCCATTTGTTTACATACAATACAAATGTCATAAACTTGAATTAAATAAAAATCAGCAATTTATTTTAGCTTAAATTCAAAAGAAATTACACAATGATGTTCATTCAAAAGGTACATATAGGTCTACCTGCTCACCACTGCTGATAAGCAGACCAAGAATATAAAAAAACATCGAATTTTTTAATAAAAATCATAAAATTACGTTGCAATATAAGTTCGGATTAATTTTTAAAAATTTTAATTAATCGAAATAAAAACTGGGATTATGTGCCTACTTATCAAGTTTGTTTCAATTTCTCCTCTTACTTTACTCACAAAATGAAAGTAGGTAGTATGTAAACAAACATTTTAAAATCTGAAAACAAAATAATCATAAAGAACAGGTGAGTATGTACTATCAGGAAAATCAAGAAAAAAAAAATATCCACGAGTAAATAAATCCACGAGAAATCGAAGTATGCTTCAGGTAAGATAATTAGGAAGTGGTGCGAACGACTGAGGACTGAATCTTTTCCGATTGACTCGTGCGAGTCTTCAAATACTGTACAACAATTTTTTTTCTAAATTTAACCATTTCAAAAAATTTTTCAACTGTAATAAAAAGTTTATCTCTTTTCCCAGAATTTTTTTCAACTCTAGTCTTTCTACTTTAAAACTTTTTCACTTAGGTACTCAATATTTTTCAACTCGATAATGAAATTAAGTTTACTCTGAAATTTCTTCCAAAAAAATATTTTCTGGTTTAAAATTTTTCTCGACATTTTTTCAACTTTGGCACTGTTTTGCAAGATAATTTTCAACGCTTACAATTTTTTTCAACCCTAAAATTTCTTTTTCAGAATTGTTTTTCACCAATAAAATTTTTATAAACTTATCTCTTTTCCCAGATTTTTTTTCAACTCTAGTCTTTCTACTTTAAAAATTTTTCACCTAAGTACTCAATATTTTTCAACTCGATAATGAAATTAAGTCTACTCTGAAATTTCTTCCAAAAAAATGTTTTCTGGTTTAAAATTTTTCTCAACATTTTTTCAACTTTGGCACTGTTTTGCAAGATAATTTTCAACGCTTACAATTTTTTTCAACCCTAAAATTTCTTTTTCAGAATTGTTTTTCACCAATAAAATTTTTATAAACTATTTTTCGTAATTTTCGTGCCAATCGCTGAATCGCAATAACATCAAAAAACAATTCCCAACGAGTTGAAATTGTGTGAGTATACCCAAGGAGGTATATTTCAAAGGTGCGTGCTTTGCAAATTTCAACTTCAATTTTAAATTTTGATATTTTATTTTTTTTAAACCAAACTTTTTTTAAAATAAATATATCTTCCAACCCTAAAGTTTCTAGGATGAAAAATTTTGAACAAATTTGAGTTGAGAAAAATGCTTAGAAACTTGAAAAAAATTTAAAGAGAATTTAATATTGGAAAAATTTTAACTAAGAACTTTTAGAATTGAGAAAAGTTTTTTGGAGCTGAAAAATTGATCGAAAAAAATTCAGAAAAAATTAGATAAAAGATTTTGAGGAAGAAATTACAGAGTTGAGAAAAAATTTCATTGGAGTTGGAAAATATCGACGTGGAAAAAAGAGAAAAAAAAATACATCAGAGTTGAAAAATTTTTGAATTATGGATTTGGAAAAGATGATGCATATTCTGTGTAAATTTAGTCGTACCTAGGTGAAAAACCAAAACAAACAATCATATATTATAGGGTAAGTAATTGCTCCACAGTAAGAAAACGAGAAATCTAAATTAGGAAAAAAGTCAAATCAAGGTAAGCAAAAAATCCTCGACTAGGAAATTCCCAAAACTAAATCAAAATTGACCAATCAAAAGCAAAAGTTTACATTTAAAAGATACTGAATTCAAACTCACCAATAGGTATGGTAGATTAACTGAAGATTACTTGAAACTTGAATCTCCTTCACAATGATAAGAAAACTATCCACGTTTAATAATTTAAAAAAAAATCAGAGTGAAAAAAAATCGAAACGAGGCACACCTTATTAAAATGTAAAGTCAATCAAATGAAAAAGAAAAATAAAGATAATAGGTAAATTACCTACGCACCAAAATCAACACTTCTCGCCGAGCACCAGTTATCGGTATTTTTCTAGTACGTCTGTCTCTGTAGGTACCTGAACTACATATATTCGAAAACAGCAACTCCTGCGAGAAAAAATTACGATTACATGTAAAAACAAAAACTGTGAAAAAAAAAATCATTGGAAAGAAAAACGTTGAAAGAGAAAATATCTCCCTACAAATTGTAAAAAAATTCATTGAAAAAATCCCAAATTTTTTATGAAATATGCACAAAGTACTCACTATAATCGAGTTCTCACGATGCTCCTTCTATCCTCCATGTTGACAGAAATTCCAATAATCCATGATTTCTTAGCACTTGGAAAAAATTGCTGCAAAACAAATGATTCACTGCCTATTAAAAAAAAAGTATGATTAGAAACAGAAATTATGTATTGAAAATAGAAGGGCACGTATAAAATTTTATTTCATCCCTCCGAAGATGGTTGTCTAACTAGAACCATCCCCTGAAAGAGCCGAAACTGGAATGAGGTGAGTAACTTGAGAGAGCGCCGAGATACCTTTAAATAAATTGGTGGGGGCCAGATGTTCAATCTGTTTTCACCAGCTGCTCTTTCAATTTTATCAGGGGCCATAAATCTCGAACGTGACTAAATCAAAAAACTGGAATACAATAAGGCAATAAAAAAACGCAAAGAGGCGATAAAGCTAACCTTTGAGGTCTTCCGAAATGCCGACTCAGCAGGTGGTACGAATTCAGAAACATGACAAAAATAATAAGATACACAGGACAATAAAACTAACCTTTTATTCAGGAATTTTTCAAATTTTATGACCTCAATAAAAAAATATAGGTATTATTTGTTGACATTCGGCTCTTTTGAATTTATCGTCTTAAAATTTTACGACCCCTAATAAAAAAACAACAGATGCTCAGAATGGTGCCAAAACTACCCTCTTTGTTGATATTCCGCTCTTTTTCATTTAGATAGGTAATTAAAAATTTTTATGACATTTTATGACCTTAATGGAGAGACAACATGCTCAGCGTGATGTACGTCAAGATTATATTTCTTTTATACTCCTCGCCGACAATCTTGATAATTTTTCGAATTGATTTTCATCTTTTTTTTTGTTTCTTCAAATTTTTATAATAATATAGAAGTAAGTAATTATTGCAAGGATAAAGCACGATTTTAAAATTTTTAAAAATAAAAAAAAAAGAATTTATCGTGCAATTGAGATAAATTAAGATAAACTGTAAATTGCCTACTTACCCATTATTTCAAAAAAGATCCCTTCTAAATCGATAGGAATGTACGTAGTTCTGAAGCAAGTAGGTTTATGAAAAATCCATCAGCCTTGAAAGGTTTGAATAGCATCCAGTTTTCTAAATTTAACAACAATCCTGTAATAAAACAAAGAGCACCAAAAAATAATTAAAAGGATAAAAAACTATTAAATTATCTGGTTAAAAAATCAGGAAAATTAGCGAATGCAATTCAATTATCTGCTATGTGGTAATCACCCAGGTAATTGGGGTTTCAAATACTGTAGGTAGGTAAGTTGACGTAGAAATCATATTTACCTCAAATTTTATCGAAAAAAATTCAAAATTCAAATATTAATTTATACTTTATCAGGAAAATAAAATTAATTTTAGGCAAACATTACTTACATTATTATCAGTATAGACGAACTACTCAAAGTCTCAAACCCGCACTGCAAACCATACTGGAATCGATGGCAAAAATAAGTAAGTACCTAGATAAATCACTGGAGTCTAAATTTAACATTCGCAAATGAAAATCTATAGTTTTCACTCTTCAGGCTATCTGGAAAATGAAAATCACGTAAGTTTGAAATCAGCAAGGGAAATATTTTACTCATTACTCAATTTAAGGCAGTAGGAGAGTTGATTCCCTACGAAATATTCATAAGAAAAAATCAGGGGAAATTTTTTTTCAACTTTAAAATAATTTTTAAGGAATTTAAAGCAAAAATAGGGGAATTGATTCCCATTTTTTGGGATATGTACGAGTCGATGACCACCGTTTCTCAAAAATTTCGTTCAATTCTAAATTTTTAGCTCAAATTTTTTTCCCAGATTTTTTTTTGAATTTCGAATCCATTTTTTTTGAATTATTTTCAACTTGTGAATTTTTTTTCAAATAAATAATTTTTCTAATTTTTTTCCAAATCTCTATATTTTCCAAATTTCTATTTTTTCCACTTTTAATTTCTTTGTATCCTTTTTTCCAACTCCCAAGTTTTTTTTTTTAATTTTTTTTCCAACTTTAAATTTATTTCCATGGAATTTAAAAACAGCTGATTAGAATATAAGTTGGTATCAAAAAGATTTGGAAAAAGTTTTAAATCGGATAAAAATATTGAATAGCAAAAGAAAAAATACGTATGTGCCTATGAAATTGAAAAATCTAAGAATGTTGGAAAACAATTTTGTGTTGAAATGAAATTACAAAATGTTTTGAGAGAAAAAATTGAAGTTGGAACAGATTTTAAAATTTTGAGAAACAATATTTTAAGTCGAGACATACAATTTTGAAAAAAAGTAAAGGTAAAAAAATTCTGAGGAAATTTCTGGCTGAAAAAATTTTTTTAAGTAGGTAAATACTAAGGGATTGAAAAAATTTGGAGTGAATTTTTTAGTAAAAAATTTGGTTGAAAAAAATTTGAAATTACCTACCTTCTCGTGGTATCTATTGGGTAACGCTAATAGGCTGAAAGTGCTTCAGAATCAACTCGTACATTACCCTCGAAAAAAGCTGGAATCAATTCGTACATACCCTGAAAAAATGGAAATCAATTCACACATTTCTGAATTCAGGGAATCAACTCACTAACTCCTCAATTCAAGCGAATAAAAATGCTGACGATTAATTACATAAATTTTTTTAAATAATAAAATTCCTTCTTACCCTTTCATTACGCGAAAATTACTCATTTTTCTTATTTTGTGCTCTTCGTATTCGTACATCAAATCAACCCATCGATCTTCACGTTGAAAACCATCTCAATCTCTGAAATTTAAAAAAAAAATAGAATTAAATTATTGACAAAATATCACGTACGTATAAATAATAATAATCGACTTTTAAAGTAGTATTTAAAAAAACACTAAATCTGCAGTCGACAAATTAAAAATAAAAAAAAATAAACATTCAAATTCTTACCCCAGAATTCTGCTATAATTTCTCAAGGTTCTGCTAAATTTTCATTCATTTCACAATTACTCTTGGCTTTCTGCTCGTCCTAAAAGAAAAAAAATTTGATAATCAAATAGTTAGGTAGGTAGTTACTAGTTAGGTAAGGTCAATTGGGGTAATTGTAAATTTTTCGGAAAATTGAACCGATTTTGTGATACTCTTTTTCGTTTTACTCTGTGAGTAAGAAAGCAAAGTGATTGAAATTTTTACCATGTATCAATGAGTGTATAAGGAGTAATATGGCGGTTTGTTTTCATCGATTCGATTATTCATTCCGAAATTATGGACTTCGTTTACAATTGGACAAGAATATTTACATTTACCCCACAGTGGTGGGGTAAATGTAAATGCATACATTGTGCCTCATAAAAAACGTATCCCTCGGGTTTTTTTGCATAATTTGGAAAAAAATTATAGAGATTAAATATTTAAACGCGTGGAAAAACTAACTTGTAAAAAAAAAATCAAAAAAAAATCAAAACCAAAAAAAAATGATATTTTGTGTTTAAATTTGTGAATCCCATTTAAATAACACGTGTTTACAATTACCCCACACCTGAAAAATTTGATGGGTATTTGTAAATGCTGCAGAAAAATAATTTCTCAGCTTCAAAAATCATAAGAATTGAATTTCATCATTTTTGAATGTCCGTAGAACTAAATTAATGCATCAATCACCAACTTTTTTACTTTTTTCTATTTTTTCTCGAATTTTGAAGATTACGTAAATTGTGTGAAAATCGAAATTTGATATCATATTTTTTTCATCGCGAAATTTTTCATCACAGCTGTCACCAAGAACCCGAAGTTTTTTATTATAGTAAGACCAATTATTCAAAGTTTTTATTTTTGGCAACTCCAGCTCGCTAGATGCATTTAAGTATTTACAGCACGACTTGTTTACAATTACCCCATGTTTACAATTACCCCAAATGACCTTACCTAATTCAAAAATAATGCAATTTATATAAAAATAAACAGATATAAAGGAAGAGCTGTCTACATGCATCAAAAACAATTAATACTTAAATAAAAACTGACAATTGAAAAAAGCACATCAATGAAGACTGTCTTTCGAACCATCTAAAAAACAAAAAATCACATTTCATTCAAAAACGAGCCAATTCGTGGCAAAAACTAATCAGATATAACAACTAATGATACCTCTTACCAAACCATTCTGAAGAATAAAATGAAAATTTGCCAATCAATAATAAAAAAAATCATAAAACAAAAGTAGATAAATTAAATGAAAAACCTACCAGTGATTCATAACTGAATTTTTCATCCGTACTGAAGAATCGAAATGCAAAATTCAACTTGCAAAATCTCAGAGAACTGATTTACAATTATTCATATCTCTACTTCCTCTAGCCCACATCTGGAAGAACTGAAGGTTGCTGACTCGAAGTAAAAAATAATACGTATTTCACTACCTAAAACAATGATAAATTAATTAACCATTTTATAAATTTGAAAAATATTCTGTGTCAAATTTTCATAGCACAATTGTTCAAACATCAACAGAGAATTTTTTTCTGTAATTTTATGTTAAAATTTTTCACAAATTTTTGAACTACCCCGTTTGTAAGGAACAGGCTGAAAAATACGAAACATTAATATGTAGAATGCAATTGAAATTTAGATACAAGAGTTTGAATATTTACCATGTAATCGAGATCTTCGATGCTTTTAACGTGATTATCGATGGGCTTCGTCAAGCATCCAATATTCCATTGATAGTCTTCAATTATTACGTATAAGGAAACCAGCCATTTAAAAACCTGTAATGAAAAAAGCATCCGTTTTAAATAATTAATATTTACAACAAATTTGCAACAAAAAAAATTATTATACCTACATGAATATAAAAATCCTTACCTTCAAATTCTGTAACAATTTTCCATTCAGCAATAATAATTGCTTAGATCATTGATTGTCATCGATTTTCACGTAAAAAGGACTAGGTTGAAGACCTATGAAATAAAAAAAAATTTAAATTTAAAAAATAGATAAAATAAGGAGTAAACTCAAAAAATTTTTAATACAATTACTCAAAATCATAAAATCCTAAAAGGAAATTCATCAAATATTTGATTTATTTTTTTCAGTGTATTTTTACGTGAATTTTTTTCGTAAATTTTCGAAATATTTCAAACGAAATGTTCTCAAAATATAGATATAGATTAATCTGAGGTTAAACTTCAAATACAATTTAGCAGAATGTTACATGGAAATTTAGCCTAAATAAATACCAAAGTATTTAATTTCGTCTGTATTTTTATTTAAATTTTTTTTGCATATTTTTGAAGTATTTTGTACAAAATGTTCTTAAAATGAAGATTTAAATTTCAAACCCAAATTTCTAATACAATTTTTCAAAAATCGAATGTTTTATTATAACTATTTTGTTTATTTTCAATATATATTTTTCATGAAATATTAATTAATTTTATTTTATTGATTATTAATTTGTTAAGTTTTCAATTAGAACGTTTAAATTCAAGTTTAATTTTATTTTTTTTCCTTATCCTTTTTTTTTTACCTAAAATATCTTTATTTATTTTTACAAAATTATTCAAATCTTTACTTACTCACCTTAAATCCCAGGCAGTTCAATCATGCATCCACTATTCCATTGATTGTCACCGTTAATCAGGTAGATATTAAAGAAACCAGCCAATTAAAAACCTGCAATGAAAAAAAAAGGTCTGTAAGTATTAAAAAATTTGAAAAAATGAAAAAAAAAAACGAACAACCAAATGCAAATAATCACGATGTCTCAATTGAAACATTTGAAACGAACAAAAATAGTCATAAAGAGATTTTTTACGGTTTTCTCTTTTTTGAACGCATTGCCTTTTTGGTAAGCAACTTTTTCGAAAATTTCCAAATCTCCACACGTTACTGAAATGTATACTAGTTCAGTAAAACAGTTAGTTGCTTTGTATCTCTCCGTGAAAGAGTCTGAATTATTTTTGAAACAAGTTTTGCTTGTGTCTTTTTGCAGAAAAGTCCCATCAACTTTGAGCTCGAATTTTTTCTCTTCGACTTTTCTGCGGGAAGGTGCAAGCGAAAAATTAGCTTAAAATCACTCAAGACTTTTCTTCAAGAAGATGAAAGCAAGAATTGTTAATAATTTAGACTCTTCTAACAAACTGTTCAAAGACCACTTCAAGTTACCTATCTGCGAGAAGATGTACGTAAAAACCTTTCAAACTTTTCTGCGAGGAGATGCAAGTGATCAAAATCAAATTTTGAGCTAATATTTATTAACTTCGATTTCTACGATGTGGATGAGATGAAAATAAAAAACTTTCGATGCGTAAAGATGTACGCAAAAAAGGCAAAATGATTTTGGGGCAAGTTTTTGCTGGTGTCTCCTAGCAGAAAAGTCCAAATTTTATCGAAGTTTTAAATTTTTTGCTCACATTTGAAGCGTCCGTTTAAAAAAACAACCATAATCCAGAAATGGAATTTTACAGGAGAGTAAAATAATATGGACAAAACCTAAAAATTAGGTTCGGCAAATGTTAGTCTCAAAATGTGGATCGAGGGCCTACTGGGCAGATTTGACCGTTCAATACCCCTTGCAGGTCCCAAAAATCAAAATGAAAAATTGTTTCGTGTGTTTCTAAATCACAGGTCTTCGAAGTTTTACAGCTTTTCGTTTAAAAAACAGTCATAATCCAACAGATATTGATTTTAAGAATCAACCTAGTGGGCTATGGCTTTTTTTACAGAAAAAATTCGAACCCCTTTAATTTAAAAACACAAAAAAAGTGTTACGAGTTCTTTTTAATCCAAAATAAATATTACCATCGTTTTTTTTTCATATAATTCTATTTCCAAAACTGCAATAAAAAAATTTCTTTATTTCGGACTATCTATGGTTGATTTTTAAACGGACGATTCATTTCTATGCAGAAAAGCATCTGTTCGAAAATGCTAGTCCTACTGATCGCTTCAAAATTAAAACGGTTTCTTATTGAACAATGTCCTTAATAAATCATAAAAAAGAATGCCGAATAAAAATAAGTGATTACTTGGTCTTTAAAAAATCGTAAAAAAGAATGTCGAATAAAAATATGTGAGTAAGTACTTACAGATAAGGCGAGTTCAACATATCCGCTACTCTCAAACACTGGCAGCCTCTTGGAAAGCAAAGGTCAACATCCAGGTCACCTGGTCTCCGGGTTACTGGCAGTCCCAAATTCTGAATTTTTCGACAATTTTCAAACAAAGTTCATTAAATCTATTTTAAAAATCCAAATTTAAAGAAACACCAAAACCAAAATTTATCCTTTGCTTGCAGATTTCCATCTTCATTGCGTTAATAATAATTCCAAAGAGAAATAAACACTGGTTACTCACATGAAAACACTTGATATTTCATGATTTGTCCCAAAAATCGCAGGTATTTATCCGCGAATAGGTCTGAAATTAATGCTTGGAAAAATTCAAAATTCTACAACATGTACCTGTAGGTACAGCATGTCCAATCGTGATGATAAACAAGAGGAAACTGACAAAAAAAGGTCAACAGGCCAGAGGCCACATCCAGATAATCACTTTCTATCGCGAGCAAGTACACAAAATAGAACTATGTCCTACCACCGTGGCAGGCAAAACACAACTGACCTAGAGAGCTAGAGCAAGAGGACATAATGAAAATAGGCCACACCCTTGTTACTCTTTTTAGATCATTTTTCTAATGCAAGCTAAAAAACACATCTTACCAATGTGGCAGACAAAACACGACTGACAGTGAGAGCACAAGAACAAAAGGTGAATAGGCCACACCCACTTCACTTTGTGATCAGCTGATCACCTTTGAATCAATTAGGTACATTATTATACTGAAACAGGAATTAAGCATGCATACAAACAGATTTTTCCACGAGGAGGGATGAATGAAATGTGCAGGGCTGGAAAGCCAGCTAAAGCTAAAGCCGAAAGCTGAAAAAAGCCAATCATTTGACTGTTTTGAACAGCCAGCCAAAAGCTAAAGCTGTATAAGTTCAAAAGATAAAGCCAGCTGAAAGTTTTATTTTTTTGGCTGTTAAGCTTTATTTTTATAAAATATTAAATTGTCATTTCTTTAATGTCAATGCCTCAAAATATGAATTAAAAAAAAAATCCAAAGCAGAAAAATATACATGCCGACTTAGGTAGGTATAAATGCTATAAAATATTTCCAACTTGGGAAAATATGAGCGATTTTCCAATATGAGAACATCAAAATTTTTTCAATGTGGCAAAAAAAGGAAATTTTTAAGCTGAAAGCCCAGTGCAAAAAGTCGAAAGCTAAAAGCTGAAAGCCGAAAGCTGAAAGCTGAAAGCCAGAAACAGCTAAACATGGAAAAGTTGATCCCACTTGAAAAGTCTAAAGCCAAAAGCTGAAGCCTTATTTTCGAGTTGAAAAGTTTAAGCTGAAAGTTTTGTTTTTATTATACAGCTTTCCACCCCTGGAAATGTGACTGAAGATCAAAAAGCCATACCCTTAAAGTCAGAAGTAGTTTAATAAAATCGCGAACAAGTAAAACACAAGTAAGCACACATGCAAAACACATTCTTCCACGGTCCACAATAAAAGATGAAATATGACAGAAGATCGAAAGGCCACACCCTTAAAATCATAAGTAGTTAAAAATCACGAACCAGTAAACCGTTATTCCACGTCGAAAGATGAAATGTGACTGAAGATTAAAAGGACATACCCTTAAAATAAAAAAATAGTTTAAAATTGCAAATGAGTAAAACACAAGCAAAAGTAAACACATTCTTCCACAACAAGAGATGAAATATGACAGAAGATCAAAAGACCATCCCCTTAAAATTAAAAGTAGTTTAAAAATCATAAACAGGTAAAACGTTATATACCACGACAAAAGATGAAATGTAACTGAAGATTAAAATTAAACGGCCACACCCTTAAAATCATAAGTAGGTATGTAGTTTAAAAATTGCAAACAGCAAACAGGTAAAATGTGACTGATGATTAAAATGCCACACCGTTTATAAGTAGTTCAAAATCACGAACAACTGCTACAAGCGATGTAAAGTGATTGAAGATCAAAAGGCCACACCCATAACATCTAAAAATTGCAAACAGCAAACAGGTAAAATGTGACTGATGATTAAAATGCCACACCGTTTATAAGTAGTTCAAAATCACGAGCAACTGCTACAAGCGATGTAAAGTGACTGAAGATCAAAAGGCCACACCCATAACATCATAAGCAATTAAAAAATCGCAAACAGGTAAAACACATTATTATAAGTAGTTGAAATTGTGAACAGGTGAAACACATAATACCTCAATTATGGCCATGATACAACTACTAAACTTGGAGAGAAAAATGGGTTAATAAGCCACACCCACAAACACATAGCACATATTTACACCTTTAATGAACCATCTTTTGTACTACATACAATTTAACAATGGGAATGCATACTGCAAGAACACATCCTACCCTACCAATATCAGGGTTCCCACGGATCATTTGAACACGGATCACGGATCATGATCCGGATCAAATTTTCGCGATCCGTGATCCGTATTCGGATCATTTTTCTACAGTTTGATCCGTGATCCGTGATCCGTTCATTCAACAGTCACGATTCGTGATCCGTGATTCGAATCTTTTTTCGGATGATCCGTACTTTCACGGATCATTCATCAATTTTCATTTTTTTTGTTTTTTGTTGGCTGTTATGGCAAATGATGGGCAAATGTGACAATCAAAAAAAAATAAAAATTGAAATATTGAGTGATTGAAACTTGAAATGTTTTATTTTTGTTGTAAAACAAAAATTTTCAGTTGAATGATCCGCAAAAATGATCCGCGGATCACGAATCATGTAAAAATTGAAATATTGAATGATTGAATTGAAATTTGAAATGCTTTATTTTTGTTGTAAAACAAAATTTTGTGCGTTTCTAGTCGAATGATCCGCAAAAATGATCCGCGGATCACGGATCACGAATCATGATCCGTGATCCGTGATCCGAATCGTTTCTTGAAAATGTGATTCGTGATCCGTGATTCGTCGAGAAATTTTGTATTGATCCGTGATCCGTGATTCGGATCATTTTTTTGATGATCCGTGGGAACCCTGACCAATATGATGACTGAGGAGTGAGGAGCGACTAACCCCAAAGAGAAATGAGATGTGACTCTCATTTATAAAATTAGTTGTAAATTTACATTATCATTATCACAGTTGAAAAGCATGAATAAGTAAAATACATCTTACCTTGACAATGTCCAAAATGCAACTGCCTCACTGACAATTGACAAAGAGAAAGAGCTCAATATGTCACGTTCATACACATAAACACATTTTAAAGTATACCCAATTACCCATATTCATTTACATTACAATTAAACAACGCGAACGCACAATACATCTTACCAGGATGACAACTGAAACGCGACTGACATGAGAACAGATTGTATATAGATAGTAAGCCACGCCCACAGACTTCATTGGTAAAAAAAAAAACATTTTCTTAGCAGCAATTCCAATCACTCCAAAACTAAGGACAGAAATGAATTTTTGGAGCTGGAATACCCCCTCATAGAATTTTTTTACATTTACAATTTTTAAAAAAAATTACTTTCGAAGATAAAGTGCACTTTATCTTTAAACCCCCACACATTTTCATTTACATTACAATTAAACAACGCGAACGCACAACACATCACACATCTAACCAGGGCAACGACTAAAACGCAACTGACACAAGAACAGGTTGTATAATGTATATAGATAGTAGGCCACGCCCACCAACTTAATTGGTAAAAAAAAACATAATTTTCTTAGCAACCATGCTAATTATTCCAAAACTAAGGACACAAATAAAGTTTTGGAGCTGGAATACCCCCTCATACAATTTTTTACATTCATAATATTTTTTTTCATTACTTGGGGAGATAAAAATTACTTTTCATTGTAGAGGGAGTAAAAGTCTACTTTTACTCCCTCTCGCGAATCGCTCGAGTACTCAAACTCGACTTTTACTCCCTCTACAATGAAAAATATCGTATGCAACTCGGGAGATAAATGATTTTCGACGATTTTGAGTTATTTCCCTCGCTTCGCTCGGGCAATAAACCTCAAAATTCGTCGAAAATCACTTTATCTCCCTTGTTGCATAATATACTATTTCATAACTTACGTGTATAATGTACACCATTATACCTTTGTTGCTAGGAAACATGCCTTGGTAGACCTGTGTAGAGGGGAAAGGAAAGAGGAGGTTTCCTTCTGGTCCGCTGTTTTTTGGGGGATCACTAGGGCTAAAAAATTCTATCCACCATTCGAAAGCCTTCTTCCCTCTTACTTTTTCCCCCTTGGGACCTGATTTTCTCTACACAGTCCTGTTACTTGGGTCCTGACGGCATTCCTCCCCTAGACATCTGAGTTTCTGTTTTTTGACAACTTTTGCCCTTTTATCATCAGAAAATTGTCAAACATTGGGGAAAAAATTAAAGCACTTTTCCTTTTTGGGTAAAAACCTTAGATCATGGATACGTTCAAATGTACATATTTACTTTAGAGATGAGGCAATAGAGACAAAACTTCATAACTTTTTATTGAAATGTCAAAATTTTTAAATTTTTAAAAAAATTTTCCAATGTTTTCAACGTTTTAAATACTTTTGTCAGTTTTTTTCTCATTTTTCAAAATATATTTTCTTTTTTCTCAAAACATCCTACTTCATGTTTCAATCTATTTCAGTTTTTTTTTCTAATTTTTAGAAATATTTTGTTTCTTCTCAAAATATATCATAAATTTTTATTAAAATGTTAATGCGCTTGAATATATGTTTTTTCATTTTTTTTTTGTTTCAACATTTTAAGTTACTTTTTTCAGATTTTTTCTTCTTTTTACAATTTTTTCTCATTAATCTTACGGAAATGTCAATTTTTTTAATTCTAACATCAATCATTCAATTTCTCTGTAAGTTTTTTCAAGTCTAACATGGTGTCAATATGCTAAATACATTCCGTTGGGTTACGACGTTACGTTACACTTTTCAAATTTTAGGTACTCCCCAGCGTCAGCCCTAAGACATATCCATGTCAAAATAAGATATAATAATTACTAATTTGAGGAGGTGGGGGCGAGGGGAAGATTTCATGTCGCCAATCACGATGTTTTTATGGCTATGCATTTTATGCAATGACATCGGCGCTTAATTTGCGTGATATTAGCCATTTTTTTTATGTACCTGTTGAATAGGTTGCCTATGCACAGGAGCAAGGCAAAAAAACAAACAGACTTATATTAAAAATTGCCAATCTCGAATCGATTGAAAATCACCCTTCTTTTTTCAGTCAGCATTCAAAAAAAATAAATAAAAAAATTTGCCACTCAAATATTCTTCAAAATGTACAGTAATATAACAATTAATTCCAATAATATACACACTTAATGCAAAGTACCAAAATAATACATTGATGAAATAGAAAATATCACACATTTACTACAGACAAGAATTTCCTGTTCAAAAACATTACTTCAAATCGCCATCTAGCGAGAATGTCGGCTACGCTAGCATAATCACACAAAAAAATTAAACTCACAACACATCAACACTTGTTTCCGCTTTAGGCGCTTTATAATCATTTTATCCTAGATAGCAAAGCGCTACGTCTATCTGTGGCTTGAAACAGAGCCCTAATCAGATGTTTGACTTGATCGGCAGTGAATTCTTGAGCTAGAGGACCTTTACCGTCCGTCCATCGGTCATCGATATCCTTCAAGCCACCGTTCAACACTTTGAACAGTTCACTGAATTTGGACCATCGTTTGACATGACGATATATTTCTTTAGAATCCTGAATAAAAAAATAATCGGGAGTGAGTTCAATTCTAGTTCGAATACGGTTCAATTGAACGTTCAAAAAAAATCGTTACCGGGAAAAGAGCTGGCATTTTATTTAGTATAGCGGTGAATACGTTGGTGAGTTGGTTCGCAGTATCCATTGAAATATCAATTAAAGCCAACACACTGTCGATTAATTTCTCGATAACGCAATTACACAGCATTCCTTTGGCACAAACCGGAAATCAGTTCACGATACTCAAATAAATAATGCAAGTTTGTCTTTTCACTTACCAATTGTTTTGCAGTAAACATTCGTCGGAAGAATATTTTGCCAAACGCTTTGTAAAAGATTCAGCTGCCTTAAACACTGACTCAATGATTTCTCTATCGATGGTGGAAATTCAGTATACTCGCCCAATCTCGATACACCTGAATTGATAAAAATTTAAATAAGTCATTTCAATAGATTTTAAGCAAAAAGTACATATCAATGCAAAAATTATCAATTCTTCATCAACACCAACCTGAACTTTCCAGAATTTCCAACAACTGATCTCTCTGTCCGTCGATTTGCGAATTAAAAACAGAATTCCCCAACGATCTCAAAGGCTCGATAAAATCTACAAACGTGAATACAACTTCTTGCTGCAGCAAAGCTGCACATTCGATACCCAACAAGGCCAATTCATGAGCCAGGTACATGCAGTTGTTGTAGAATAAAGCTACAAACATACGAAAAAGTATCGAAATATTCGTTAATAAAATATAATTTAAGAAACGATTCTTGATATGAATTATCTGCAGATGTATTCACCAGCTTGTTGAGGAATCGATTTCAGCAACGTACTGTGCTTCAAAGGCATCAGATCACAATATAAGCTGACGATGTTACGAATCGTGTAAAATAATTCAACGCCATTGTTATTATCACTTTTCTGAATCTCGTTTAATCCGTCTCGAATCAATTGCATTAATTCTTTTATCGATTGGCTGCGAAAAATAATAAATCAGGTAAGTGAAAAATGGAATCCATAAAATGAAAAATAAGTTTCTCTTACCTAATATAACACGAAGGTCGTTGCAATATATTTTCACACAGCATTAAATCCGAATCGTTGGGATTTCCTTCTGCTTGTAAGTTCGTAACCTGAAAATAAAACAGAAATTAAATCTCCTTCCTGATACACGGATTCGATTTAAATTGTGAGATTCTCACCTGAACCATATCGTGTAAATTTTTATCGAAAATCATCCGAGCTGAGAGTAAATAAGCTTGGCAGGTCTTGGCGATGAATAAATTATCCACATTTTTCACATATTCCACAATAGAATCGTTAGTTTGCTTGATAAATCCTGCGAACAAAATCTCATTGACTAAGAGATCGCCACTTGAAAAAATTATACTAAAAACACTTTACCATTATCTTTCAAAAACTGATTAAACTCGGTTATTTTATCGCCAACTTCGTTAAACTTGCTCAGATCTTCTTTCTTGGTCGGTATAGCCTCGTACAAGCAATTTTCAATAAAACAAACGCAAAATTCCGTCTCCAAAAGTTCGCCTAGTTTCTTAACAAACGTATCGTCTTCGTCGATGAACACATCCAGTGACGTAAACAACACTTCAAATATTTCCATTAATTTATCGACAATTTCGACGCAACTGGACGGTTCGCTAATGATCAAAAACTGATCTTTGCATTCGAGAGATATCGTAGATATGCCTTCGTGCGAGTTTATCTTCAAGTTCGTCTTATACTTGATCACAGGTTCGAATAAATTCTCAAATAACTTCTTGCTGAGCAGCTTCAACTCGTAATCTAGATAATCGTAATACAACAGTACTCGAATAACGTCCGATTTTCCATCGTGATTATCAATGGTGAGTACGAGCTTCCTAGAAGTTTCACTCAGCTCGGTCTCATCCCATGTGATGAAATTATTCCAAACTTGTAAACTATCGTTGAGGAATTTATCTTGCAGCGATGTGACGTAATTAATCAGAGATTTATAAACGACTAAATTCTGTACGGTTTCGTTGGTCAACAAAAGATCGTTCAAGTCTTTGAATTTCTTCGCAGCTTCGAGGTAACAGTTGTTGTTTTGGTTTTCTTCGATGCTTTTTATCATATCGTCGATGTCCAGAAGTTGTTTAACGATTGATAGACACGTATCGGTTTCTTTTAACTTGGTCGTTAATGTATTTACTTCTTCGGCCGATTCTTCGAGTTCTTTTTTCACCTGAAGAGAGATACAAGTGTAATTAAACAGCTAGATGGATTTATAATTGAATCGAAACACTTACTTGAGTGGTGATACGATCCTTTAGATTGTCAACTTCGCTCAGTAAATCTTTAGCTTTGATCATTAGGTGATTCTCTTGCAACAGAACAGCGAATCTGGAATAGTTACTTTCCAAGTATTCCTTGACTTCGGTGTCCAACGACGACACCTTTTTCTCTGTATCTACTATTCGGCCTTTTAAATCCAACATTTCGGCTTCTCCTGTTCACAAAAAGTAACGAGATTTCATCAATTTAAACGAGAATCGACGAATGATAATAGGAAAGTGGTACGCACCTGCCGTAGCCATCACTTGAGCCAGGAAATTCATATCGGTGATAAATGCGTGTCCGACGAGTAAACGTATCGAAAGTGGATAGAATTAAAACATTTTTGACTGAATTATCGGTATTTAATTATAATTATTCGCGAATTTAGCTTAAAAACGTTAATTAGATCGAAAAACTAATTGAAAAAAACTTGAAAACAAAACAAGCGCCAAATTTTATTTTTATTTGGCTTTCGGGTTGGAATTTTTCGATTTCTTGTCGTTTAGGTTGGTAATACTTGTATGACGTCATCAAAATTGAACGAAAAATGACGACCTAGCGTTTGAAAACAAAGATAGACCTTGTATTTCGGTTTTTATCAACATTACAAGCAGAATTTTTTTGCAAAATCACAATTTATTCGTAATTTTCTGCTAGAAATTGTTATTTTAAATATTACTCGTTTCGTAAAACCATATTTTTCGTGCAATAATGGCGCTCGTCGAGTTATGCGGTCTTCAAACCCAGATAAATATAGATTCTTGTACTCAAGACGATGAATTATCCGAACAGTTCCAAACACAGCTCAACTTCTCAAAAAATCCTATGCAATTATCTCTGCCTCCTGGAAACGTGAGTATTTGCATCATTCTATCAATATTCCCTCTTAAGGTCGATTTCTAACCCGTATTCTTACAGCCGATAGATCTTATGAAGCAGTTTTCTCAATCCGATACCGGTAGACCAATTAAGTTCGATTTTCAACACGGCACCACTACTTTAGGATTTGTGTACCAAGGAGGAGTCATATTGTCGGTAGATTCGCGAGCCACCGGCGGTTCCTATATCGGTAAAGTATTCGCAACTCTTGCTACGTTACGTCTCCACGTACTAATCTTCCGATTCTTCAGGATCGCAAAATATGAAGAAAATCGTCGAGATTAACGACTACATGCTCGGTACATTGGCCGGAGGTGCTGCCGATTGCGTCTATTGGGACCGAGTGCTATCCAAGCAGTGTCGTATTTACGAGCTAAGAAACCGCGAACGTATATCCGTCGCAGCTGCTAGCAAATTAATGGCCAATATGATTTACAGCTATAAAGGAATGGGGCTTTCCATGGGTATGATGTTGGCCGGTTACGATAAGCGAGTAAGTTGTGTTTTTACTCTTCTCTGGATTTATTTTGCGAAATGTTAATTTTCATCTCTTTCAGGGTGCCAGTTTGTATTACATCGATAGCGAAGGTAGTCGAACCCAAGGAAAAGTATTCTCCGTCGGTTCAGGTTCGGTTTACGCATACGGTGTGCTAGATAGCGGCTACAGATGGGATTTGACCGACGAAGAAGCCTACGATTTAGGTCGAACTTCAATTATGCATGCTACTCATCGTGACGCATACAGTGGTGGTGTTATCAGAGGTAATCCTTTTGTAAGATTCGAATTTCGTGTTCGCGAGTTCATTTCAGATTCTAATATGATATTCGTGTTACAGTTTATCACGTTACACCTGAAGGATGGAAACATATTTCGAACGAAGACTGTTCTAATCTGTTTTACGCACGTCAGAATAAGAGCTAAGTTTCGAATGTACGCGTTTTCCCTTATTTTATTAAATTTGTATCGTCGAAAAGTATTTTTTATAATTTGGTGAAATAAAAAATTAATTTCATTTTCCATCGAGTTCGTAATTTGTCGAAAAGAGAAATATGTTTACTTATGATGAGCAAGTTGCAACTAAGGTGCTCCTTCTCTTCTCCCCTGGCCCAAAAAACCACTGAAGAAATTGAACACAAATTTTCATTCAATTTTCAACAAAGAGAATGAAAATCCAATTTCCATGTACCTTCTATGTACTTTGGGGAGGGGGAAGCATTTCCGAAACACATCGAAATCCACACAAATTTTTATTCAATTTTCAACGAAGAGAATGAAAATCCAATTCCCATGTACCTTCTATGTACTTTGGGGAGGAGGAAACATTTCCGAAACACATCGAAATCCAAAGTTTTAGAATTCATTTCATTCTGGAAATGTTCGAAGAGAGAGTGGAAGTGAGATACCTAGTTCAGGGCGAAAAATCGCTCTTGGGGAGGGGAAGCATTTCCAAAACACATCGAAATACAAGGTTTTAGGATCCATTTCATTCTGGAAATGTTCAAAGAGAGAGTGTAAAGTGGGGTACCTAGTTCAGGGCGAAAAATCGCTCATACAACATTCGTAATAAATATTTAATAATGTAATAAATCGGTACAAAAAAAAAGAGAGAAGAATCCGTAGGTACTACATATTTAACTCGTACAAATAATTTTAACAAAATGTACACAACATATTAAAGCTCGATAGGAATCAAAAAAATACAAAAACAATTATAACTTGCGTTTCAGCACTTTCTTCATATAAATCAACATCTTATTAGATAGTTCCTTATTTAATCTATACCTGAGAGCGAAATACGCTAAAACACGTATAAATATGAAGAAATTCACCAAAACGATGAGCTGATATACTAAGGATTTGTTCAACATTCCTAAATCACGTAATATTAATTTAGGATCTTTGTAAAGGCAAATGATGTGTTGCGGTCCGCAATACATGTCTGGTCTTTGAGTGTATAGAGTTACGCAGATGGCGACCAGCAGATATCGAACGTAACTTAGGGACATCAAGAAAGACATGAATGGTTCGACGAATTGTCCGAAGCCCATTCCGTAAACAGCAACTACGCAGGCCGGGACCAGCATCATTGGAGTGATTATGCTACCAGTCTGTTTAATTAAACAATAAAGTCGATTAAGTCACATTTATAAGTGAATAAGTAGGATACCTATAGCTCAGTACGTAAGATGTCTGATGAGTGATTTTCTCAGATTTTTGTATTCATACTTCAGAAAATTGGCAATTTTCTCCACAAAATGATCATTTTCGTACAAAAATGTCATTCCTTCACAAAAAATTAACTCACTCCCACAAAAAGGCCATTCTAAATAAAATAGGTATTTTCTTCCAAAAATGATCATTTTCTCCAAAAAATTGTCATTTCCTCACAAACGGACCATTTTTTACATACAACGTCATTTTTACAAACTACGTCACTTTTCCCACAAACTGGACATGTTCCCCACAAAATAGGAATTTTCTCTACAGAGTGGTAATTATTAAACTGCAAAATGTCACTTTTTCATACAAAATGGTCGCTTTTCCAAAATAATGGTAAATTTTCCACAACATGGTAATATTTACACAAAAATTGTCCCTTTCCCACCAAATGGCCATTTTCCCCACAAAACGGTTAGTTTTTTTCCAAAAAATAGTCATTTCCTGCACAAGGAAAATGGTCATTTTCCAGAAAAATGGTTCCCCCCCCCCTACACAAAATGCTCATTTTCTCACACTCACAAATGATAATTTTTCCAAAAACTGTTCCTTTCTCCACAAAATGGTCCTTTTTTTTACATTAACTAAATCATTCTTACAAATTTGTAATTTTTTCCACAAAATGGTCATTTCCCAAAAAATAGACATCCTCCAAAATTACCATTTTTCACTAAATGGAAATTTCTTACACAAAAATTGGCCATTTTTACAAAACAGTAATTTTCCCCACAGAATGGTCATTTTTCAGTCACACAAAATGGTCATTTTCATACAGGTTCCTTTTCCAAAAAATGGTAATTCCTTTCACGAAAATTGTGTCTTTCCCACTAAAAATGGGAATTTTTACAAAATTGTCATTTTCCCCACAAAACAGTAATTTTTTCTTTTAAAAAAATGGCAATTTCCCCACAAAAAGACAATTTTTCACATACCGAGTGCTCGACTAATTCTGACTCCCCTCGATACTTTTTATGTTGAAAATATCGGAGGGGGCAGAATTAATCGAGCACCCCGGTACTAGTAAGTTCTTTCACAAAATGGCCATGTTCCCGACAAAATGTTCATTTGCCTCATAAATTGAACATTTCCTAACAAAATACAAATTTTCCCCACACAAAATACTGATTTTCTTACGAATGACTGATTTATTACTTTTCCAAAAAATGATCATTTCTTTACAAAATGAGCATTTCTTATATGTATGTACAAACCGAGTAATTTTTACAAAATTGTCATTTTACCTATAAAATTGTAATTTTCCCCACAAAATGGTCATACACCTATAAAATGGACATTTTCCCACAAAATAGACACCCCTCTCCTAAAATTACAATTTTTTACCCAAAATTGTCATTTTTCCAAAATTGATCCGTTTTCCACAAAATGGTCATTTTTTTTACACAAAACAGTAATTTTTGTAAAACGGTAATTTTCTTCGCAAAATGTATAGATCCCATTTTTCACACAAAATTGTCATTTTTCCAAAACTTCAAAAAATGTTCAGTTTTCCTTTTCCACGAAATGTTTTTTTTCACACAAAACAGTAATTTTCCTCTCAAAATGGTAATTTTTCATTTTTTACACAAAACGGTCCCTTTCCCAAACAATGATTATTGAGTGAAAATTCCTCATTTCCATTTTCAATTTTTCAAATAAAATTAACCTCGGACTTCTTGAACCACTGAGTGATTGAGGGGAGGAGGGGGGACTTGAAATTTTAAAAATTCAGTATGGTATCAAAATATGGGTTTTCAGAAGCACTGATTTCAATTTTTCACTTAAATTTGCCCGAAACCCCAAAATGGATCTCTTATAGGGGAAAAGTAAAGTCAAAATCACAAAACTCTGATAATGGGTTTCCAAATAGAGGTTTTCAGAGGCATTGATTTAAATTTTTCTCTCATACAAATTGCCTCTCAATGCCAGAAAAGTCGTTGAGAGAGAAGGATGAAGTCAAAATTATGAGAATTTCGAAAATAAGTTTCATGTAAAGTTGATTTTGACTTATTAATTTAAATAGACTATCGATTTCATAATGGGATTTCATTTTTACGAGTAAATGGGGTGGGGGGGGTGAGAACTGGAAATCAGGACATGATAAACACACTTGCGTGTTTATCTCGCAAATGAATGGATCTCTTATCACTTCATCAGACATTGTAATGATGCACACACACAAATTATACTTACAGCGCTAGTACATAATGACCCCACTAAAATACCGATCCCTTCTGATATACTCGCTGATAGGAACCCGGTCAGACAAAACAAAATAAATCTGGTCAGTTCTAGAGGCTGATCCGACATCCAATATACAATTATTTGAAATAACGTTCCAAAAACGATCTAAGGATTAAAAAAACACTTCATTAATAAGTACCTACATTATTTTTTCAGGGGGAAAAAACTAGTGAAGCTGGGAACTGCAACACTTACCAAATTAGGTAAACTGGTAACTAATGTAACCATATAATATGCTTTCAAGCTATACCATCGATTGAAGTATTCTCTTTCCACCATTTTCACTTCTTCTGGGACTAAAAAATAAAAATCCATCAATAACCCATTCAAAAATAAACTTCCCATTATCTACTTCTCGAGTAAAATAAGTAGAACTTACATAGTAAAACAGGCGCCATCGTATACGTATACATAAAGAAAACCAACACACTGATGCAAAATTTGAAATTATCAAAAGGTCTGCTTCCATCATTACCAACACCGATGAAAATTCCACCGAGCAGCAAAGCAGAAAACAAATGATGCCCGAATTGTATCCATAAACTAGTCTGAAACACAAACAGAAATATTCTATCAAACAATACTTCCAACAGCCCAGAGCCGGCGGATCATTTTTTTTTCTCCGTAGGTGCTCACACGCTGGTGGGAGATTTGAAGGAGCCCGGGAGGGGGGGCGAGGATATTTTTCAACTTTAAAATTTTTTCCCAAAAATAAATTTTTTCTAACTCTGAAATTTTTCTCCCTTCAATTTTTTCAGATCAAAACATTTTTCAACCCTGGTCTTTTTTTCAATGTTGAACATTTTCCCAAACTTTTTTAACTCTTGAAATTTTTTCTCAAAATTCTAATTTTTTCAGCTCTTGAATTTTTTTTCAAAATTTCAATTTTTTCAGCTCAGAAGTTTATCTTACATTTTTTTAAAATATTTAGAATAAAAAATGTTGAAAAAATTTGGGTTGGAAATTTTTTTAAGAAAATCAAGATGAAAAAATTCGAGAGAATGTCAAGTTTTTAAAAATTTTTCAAATCAAAGAATGGAATTTTATGCACTCGATAGTTGATATAAATATCAGTAAAGGAAAAAATGTTAGTAAACAGAAATCGAAATAAAAATCTTGGAGCTAAAGTTGGAAAATTTTTGAGGAAAAAATTTTCACGAGTTGGAAATTTTTTGGAGTTGAATAAATTGAAATTTTGAGAAAAAATTTTGAAACCTGAAAAAATTAAAATTTTGAGGAAACAGTACAGACATGAACGATGATTTTTTTCATTGTGCTATCAAGGTGCTGTAAATCAGAAGTTCTAAGGTGAAAGTCGAAAGTTTTAAGCCGAAAGTTTGTTCATATATAGCTAAAAGCTGAAACGAAAGCTGAAAGGTAGCCAAAAGCTAGCTGTATAATTCCCACCAACTAACCGTATCTCTCCTCAACTGCGTTAGCTTCCTTTTATACAAAATACAAAATTGCGTTCCGAAACTGGTAGCGAATTGTAGAGATTTCTCGAAGGATTGATCTTCGTTATCGAAGACCGCCGGTAAAACAGCCATGGTTTCTTTTTTACCTGAAAAACAATCGCAGAATAAAATTTCAACTCACATGCGCCGAAAATACCATCAAATTAATCATCGAGACTTCTCCAACATCGATTACACAGGGCGACACGAATTTTGTTTTTGGGTTCTCATTGCCAAATTTGGGTTGCTTTTATGTAACTAATAAAGGAAATTTTTTTTTTTGACCAAAGTTTGCTTTGGGGGGAAGGGGGGCGGCAAAAAACTGATTTTTTGAGGTCAATAAGCCTGAGCATTACAAAAAAAATTGAAAAAATTTTTTTTTGGACTAATCTTGTAGGAAATTTCACGGCGAATCCAATGCCGCAAACCGCAGACCTCCGTCTCTTTTTTAAAAAAAGTTACAGCTCATTCTTTCCAAAATTTTGTGAAAAAATCGCATTTTTTTGTTTTTTTTTCGCAAAGAAGTGAAATTTGAGAGAAAAGTTAGGATTTTAAGGCCATAATGACCATGGTGAGAGTTGTAGGAAATTTCACGGCGAATCGAATTCCGCAAACCGCGGACCTCTATCTCTTTTTGAAAAAAAGTTACAGCTCATTCTTAAAACCCTTAGTTATCTCTAAAATTTCACTTTTTCGCGAAAAAGGCACAAAAAATGTGATTTTTTCCACAGAATTTTGTAAAGAATGAGCTGTAACTTTTTTTCAATAAGAGTTAGAGGTCCGCGGTTTGCGGCATTCGATTCGCCGTGAAATTTCCTACAACTCTCACTATGGTCATTATGGCCTTAAAACCCTTACTTTCAAATTTCACTTCTTTGCGAAAAAAAAAACAAAAAATGCGATTTTTTCACAAAATTTTGGAAAGAATGAGCTGTAACTTTTTTAAAAAAGAGACGGGGGTCTGCGGTTTGCGGCATTGGATTCGCCGTAAAATTTCCTACAAGATTAGTCCAAAAAAATTTTTTTCAATTTTTTTGTAATGCTCAGGCTTATTGACCTCGAAAAATCAGTTTTTTGGCCCCCACCCCCTCAAAGCAAACTTTAGAAGCCAGGATTGAGCAAGGTGATGTATTTTGATGTCTAGAAACAGAATTTCGGCACGAGAACTCAGAAACAGAGCAAAAATTTTTTTTTGTCGCCCTGTGTTATAGGTAATATAAATGCATCACCTGTCGTTGGATTATTAGGTACGTAATATCACGACAATAAAGCATACAATATAGAAAATTTACGAGAAAAAAATCTCAACGTACATAGTTTTCTGCGAGTGAGGTAATCTTGGTCGATATCATTAACATCGTGCCTAGAGAGTTTTCCGTTTTGTATTTCTTGCGATAACGTTCGAACGGTGTCACGGTTAATTACTTCTAGAACTATAAATACGAACAAATGAAAAAAACGACGCCAATAGAGACACGAATGTGTCACTCGATCAAAATATCCGATCAGTTTACGTGATCGAAATAAATCTTACCATAATCGGCAGGATTGTAAGTCGATTTGCAAACCAATCCTACGGAAGAAAGGAACGGAACTAGTTGTTGAGGTACACCTTGATAAACGCAATATCCGTTTGCCACCACGTACACGTGATCTAACATGTGGAATAGAGTGGAACTGGGCTGGTGCAGGGTGCAGACCACTGTACGACCCTGTCTGGCAAGATCTTTGAGTAATTCTAGGCATTGAGTCGTGGTTACCGTATCTAAACCGCTGCAATAGAAAATATGGCGATGAGAATCGAAAATTTACAAAATCTAATTAATCGAAAAAAACAACGATTTGAATTATTTTGAAAATACATATTTCTAGAAGCAGCATTGTCCGAAGGAAGGATTGGCTTTGATTCGCGGGTTGCATTCTACTCCAACATTTTCAATATTTTAAATTTTAAATGTTTTTCCAAGTTCAATTTATTTCAACCTCAACTTTTGTTCATCTTCGAGAATTCATTTTTTTCACGGGTCTGTTTCTTAAAATCTTTTCAACCATAAGTAAATTTTTTCTCAGTTTTTTTCAACTCCAATTTTTTAAACATTTTTCTATTAAATTTTTTTCAACTAATTTTTCTCTCAAAATCGTATTCAACTCCAAAATTTTACCTCAATTTTTTAATTTTTATCCAAGTTTATTTTCTAAAACTCCAATGTTTTTCACCTACGACCATTTTTTTTTAAATTTTTCTATTAAATTTTTTTCAGCCAATTTTTCTCTCAAAATCGTATTCAACTCCAAAATTTTACCTCAATTTTTTAATTTTTATCCAAGTTTATTTTTTAAAACTCCAATGTTTTTCACCTACGACTAAGTCCATACGGACTGTGCTTCAGGCACGAAAGTACAAATACACTCTGAACGACCAAATCGTTCTTTTTTTCAACTAGAGTTTTTTTTCAAAGTCCTGCTGTTTTACACTCATTTTCAAACTCTGAATAATTTTAATTTTATTTTTCTCAAAATTTTTCAAAATTTTTTGTTTTTTTTTCAACGTAAGCACATTTTTCAAGTAATTTTTTCAATGATTGTAAATTTTTCAAGTTTGAAATTTTTTCCTCAAAATTTTTTGACGTAAATTTCCCAGAGAAAGCTAAAATTTTTTCTCAATCAAAATTTTTCAAAATGCAGAAAGCGAAATTTTACCAAGCCAGATGACCTATTCTTTTTGTAGTTTTATGGGGTTCAAACTTGTAAGTACGTACATAAATAACATGAGTTTGAACACTACATTGTTTTTTCAAAAGTAAATCATATCCCCGCTCAACAAAACTAATAACTTTGCTTTCAAAATGTGTTGTAATTTTGAGGAAAAAATTTCAGACTTGAAAAATTAACATTGAAAAAATTTTAGACTTGAAAAATTTATGTTAAAAAACAAAAAATTTCCAAGTTTGAAAAATTTTGAGAAAAATAAAATTATTCAGAGTATCAGAGTTTGAAAATGAGTGTAAAACAAAAGGACTTTGAAAAAAAAACTCTAGTTGAAAAAAAGAACGATTCAGTCGGTCGGAGTGTATTTGTATTTTCGTGTCTGAAGCACAATCCGCATGGATTTAATCGTAGGTAATTTTTTCAACTAAAAAAATTCATTTTTTTCAAATTTTCTTTCTAAAAAATTTTAACCGTAATTTTTTTCTCTGCATTTTTCTTTCAAATTTTTTTCAACCAATATTTTCTCTCAAAATCTTATTCAATTACAAAATTTTTCATCTCAAAATTTCATCAAATTATAATTTTCTATCAAACTTTTTCCTGTTTTAAATTTTTTAATCGATTTTTTTTCAAATTTCAAATTTCCCCCAAAAAATTTATCAACCACAAAATTTCATCTTAAAATTTTTAATTTGAATTTTTTTGCAATAATTTTTTTCAACTTCAGGGTACTTATCTACTATCTACAATATTTCAGAAATGACTTTTCCTGGCATTTCCAGACCTTTTATAGATGATATTCATAAAGCATGGAGGAGGGGGTAATTCTATCCCAAAATAGTGCAGAAGAATAATTTGGAGTGGATGCTGCGCAACAAATTTTTAAAAAATCACAACGTTTTACAAAATTTTTAGATGCCCTTTTCCCAGCCAAAAAAACAACTCAAATTCAATTCTAAAAATTTTTAACCCCCCCTCCCCCTCCAAAAAACCAAACGAGAACTTAAATTATTTTTAAAACGTTTTCAAATAAAGAGGAAAAACTCTATTTGAAGCAAAATTATGAAATTTTGAAAAATGAAACAATTTTTTTTTAGGGTGCCTACCAAATCATACGAATCACGAATCACAAATCACAAATCACAATGGATTTTTTGGCCTAAAAATTAAAAAATTTCTTCACAATTCATTGCTCCTCTCCCCTGCCACAAAAAAAGTAAACCCGCGTTCCTCAAATTTACAAATTCCATTCAAGTCCCTGCAATCTTTTCGGCTTGCCCCAGTGAATAAAAAATCGATGAGGGGGTAAAATATTACGTTATCATTGTGCTGAGACATATGAGTGTTTTGAACTCGAGCGAAGCGAAGGTGAAAATTCATTACTTTGAAGTTTTCCAAAACGTGACTAATAATTTAGAATTCTCTTCTTCCTCCCGTTTTTTCTCAACATCGTAGTCAAAAATTCCTTTCTCATCACCGTTTATTAAACATCTCCCCCCCCAAAAAAAAATTAAATGAATTTTGTAGAAAGAAAGCGTGCGAGATTTTTTTTTGAAAAATTCATTATTTAATGGAAAAATACGTGCATTAAATATCTTTTTTTTGTAACTATGGTCAACAAAAAATGACGATTAAAAAAATCAGCCAAGAGATGGTAAAAATTTGGCCTGAGCGGAGCGAGGGTGAAATTTTTAGAAAAAATGATAAAACAAGCAAAGAAACGCTTCTTTTGAACTTTAAAAAAATTCCAGGAAAAATTTCAAAACTCCCTGCCTGACATTTCCCCGACTTTTCCAGGTTTCCCAGAGAGTGGATAGGTACCTTCAAAATTTTGAAAAATGAGAAATTTGTCAATTGATAGGTAAATTTACACAAAGGTTAAGACATCAAATAATTTGAAAAAAAAGAAAGAAACTGATAAACAGAGCCAAAAAACACAAATCCATAGCACTGACGTCACGATTTCGTTCATACAGAATACAACCCGCAAAACAGAGCCAATTCTGCCTTCAGACAAAGCTCGAAAAGCTCATTTTCCATAATCATAAAAATTTTTAAAATTGATAAAAAAAAACAGAAGAGAGAACCTTGAAAAACAAATCCCAGAAAACAACGAATTTCGCAATTTTTCATAGAATTTTACTAAAAACATTGATATTTTTTAAATAACGTAATCAAACATTTCTGAACCTGATAATTTATCAACCAAACGAATAGCCAAGCAACGTAGATCTATCAATGTTTTTCCACACCAATTATCACAATTTTCGCACCCTTCTCCCCTCCCTCCATCCTATAACCACTTTCACACTTTAGACTTCGAAATTCCCCAAAAACAGGTAGATTTCTTCGAATACGATAGCGAATATTATCCTCGATTTGATAAATTTCGTTATCAGATAAATGAAAAATTACGTCTGAATTACCTCGTCGGTTCGTCTAAAAATACAATCGGAGGATTGTTCACTAATTCTAAAGCGATCGAAGTTCGTTTACGTTGTCCTCCAGATAAACCATTAGTTCGTACGTTTTTGCAAACGTCCAAACCCATGCAGTCTATGATTTCATTGACCTGAGACAAAAATCAAAAAAATATTGTAGGCTGATTTATGGTTAAATGGGGTTGAAAGGAAAAATTCAAAATATACTTACAGCATTGACTTTATCTTCGTTACTAAGTTCGTCACCGAGTTTCAAATGAGCTGCGATCAACATCGCTTCGAAAACTGTTAAATTTGGACGTAGCAGATCTTCTTGCATAATGTAACTTGAGAGCTTGTTGAATAAGCAGAGTTTTCGTGGATGGCCATTCGTTAGTATCGAACCTCCTACACCGTTTGTTCTGCAACATAAAATAAAATAAAATCGACATTAGTACAAAAAAATTATGTAAATTAAGCTATAGTTCATCAAAAATAATTCGCAAGGCGTAAAAAATTGAAAATTGAATTGGTCCCTACAAAAACACAGGTAGGCAACTTATTTTGCGAGAAGGTGAGAAAAAATCGTAATTATTAGTCATAAATACTCGTAAGAATTTATGGTTGGAATCGAGGTAATACTTTTATCGTTGAGTAAGAAAGAATAGAATGCCTATTTAATTTAATTTTTGGAAGTATTTGGAAGCCTTTTGGAAGCAAAATAAATGTTTCAGTTTGGCATGGTTACCCATGTAAAAATATAAAATGTTTATAAAAATGAACCTACAGATCGAATACCCAAATAGTGAAAATCGATATTCCACAAAGATTCGAAATAGAAACTTGAAAAATAAAGCTTCATGACCTAATTTTAAATTTAAAGCACAAAAATTGAAATACACCGACTGTTTAACAATTCCATTAAAAATTGTCTTGAGAAAATTAAAGTTAGGTATGTAGTCCAGGCAAATAAGAGAAAAAATGTATCAAACCCCCAAAAATTAAAGCCTGATTTTTTTTTCGCGTTTTACGTTCGTAATGGTCCACTACACAACATACTAAAATGGACACCCCCACAACCCTCCGCTACCCTCAGGGGAGGGGTAAACGTCCGCTGAAAACCGGTTTTTCGTGAATATCTCCTCAAATAAGCCTCAAAATTGAAAAGTAGTTATGAACAATCTTGTTCTACGCGTAATTTGCTATCGGGAAGGGTTTTTTCTTTTTCAAAAACACTCACTTCCTTGACCAAAAATTACAGGTAAAAATTACATATTTTTCAACAATTAACAGCATTTTTGGAAAAAATTGAAACTTTTGGAAATATCTCCTCAAAAAAGCCTCAAAATGGAAAAATGGTTATGAACAATCATGTTCTACGTGTAATTTCCTATCAGACAAGTTCGTTTTTTTTCGAAAACACCCGTTTCTTTGACCAAAAATTAAGGGTGAAAAACACCTATTTTTCCAATATTTACAGTATTTTTGGAAATTATGGAAATACGAAGCTAAAAGTACCCAAAATGAGTATTTTCTTATACATGCTGGTAGGGTATTTCAAAAAAAATTCACCGCAAAAATTTCAACCCCTACCGTTAATTATAAAGGAGGTTATTGAAATTGAATACTGCATTTAAAAAATCGAAATTGTGGAAAGAAAAAGTACTATAAACGCGATGTTATGCTGATTATTGGTGATACGAACATTTCTTTGTGTCGTAAGGATTCAAAAAGGATATTTTCAGCTTCGTATTTCCATTATTTCCAAAAATACTGTGAATATTGGAAAAATAGGTGTTTTTCACCCTTAATTTTTGGGCAAAGAAACGGGTGTTTTCGAAAAAAAAACGAACTTGTCTGATAGGAAATTACACGTAGAACATGATTGTTCATAACCATTTTTCCATTTTGAGGCTTTTTGAGGAGATATTTCCAAAAGTTTCAATTTTTTCCAAAAATGCTGTAAATTGTTGAAAAATAGGTGATTTTTACCTCTAATTTTTGGTCAAGGAAGTGAGTGTTTTTGGAAAAGAAAAAACCCTTTCCGATAGGAAATTACGCGTAGAACAAGATTGTTCATAACTACTTTTCAATTTTGAGGCTTATTTGAGGAGATATTCACGAAAAACCGGTTTTCAGCGGACGTTTACCCCTCCCCTGAGGGTAGCGGAGGGTTGTGGGGTGTCCATTTTAGTATGTTGTGTAGTGAACCATTACGAACGTAAAACGCGAAAAAAAATCAGGCTCTAATTTTTGGGGGGTCAACTCCTAAAATGCCTGGACTAATGTACTTGAAAATGATGGAATTTTGTATGTTGATTTCAAAAATAAAAATTCAACATTGGCAAAGCGAATATAAGATAGCTAATTTTTTTTTAACGATTCGAATCAATTTTTCCAGAATATTAATCGATTAAATAATGATTTTGTTTACATACTTGATTAATCATCAATTGATTTTATCACATATCGATGAAAATGATCTTTTGATCGATTAATTAATATCTCACGTCACTTTGTCAATTATTTAAAAAAATTTTTGCATGCATAATTGCTTAAATAATTTCACTATTAATTGATATCATCAAAAAATTGATTTCAATGGATTGATTACTGTTCCAAGGAACCTCTCAGTAAGAGAGCCGAAACTAGACTGAGCCAAGTAGCTCCGGATGCGCCGAGGTAAACGTTGAAAAAGGGAGGGTCATGGCCACGCCCATAACCTGTTTCCCCACTTCACCATACCTCTGCGACGTTGCCAAATACTTAGTCTAATCTAATACAACCGGCACAGCAGGTGGAAAATAAGATCACATAAAAGACCTCAAGTGGGGGGTGTCATGCAATTGCGCCAAAGATGTAGGGAATTGCGCCTTCGGTCTCGAAACACATACCCGCAATTGCGCCAAATGAAAGTATCACTTTTGAGAACAAAACGAACGAATCGTTCACAGTTCGTTCAATTTAGAAACACGATTTTTCATGTTCAATTATTTTTTACGTGTATATGACGGGAATATGTAGCCATAGATTGAACTTGTGAATGTTATCTATGGCGTTTGGTACACTCAAAAAAAATAAAAAATAAATTTTATTAAACGTAATAATAAAAAGGCACCATTCAAAAAACTAGTAAAATTTATTCAAAAAATAATAATATTTATCACAAAATTGACAAACTTTATTTTCTATGCAATAAACTTTACCAAATTTCGTGATAAATTTTATTATTTTTTTTGATAAAAATTGCTAATTTTGCGAATGGTGCCCCATTATTATTTTTTTTGGATAAACTTTTTTTTTTTGAATAAAATTTATTTTTTTAAAATAAAATTTATAATTTTTTGCAACACTTTCTATTCATTTTTCATTCTCCATTTTTCTCAGTGTATCTACCTGATGAATGAGTTATTGTATGCAATGTTACATATTTGTGTTTGAGCGAATATTCCTCTAGTAAGTGATTAGCTATCGAAGTGTTCGTATACCGTTTCAATCAAAGCAAATCACCAGATTAGATTACGTGAAGAGAGTATCCTACCATTACAGCAATGTCGCGAAGAATAAAAAATCTTAATTGTACCTAATTTATTTTACTCGTATTTCTGTATGTTCCTAATATATTACGTCATTTTATAATTTTACTATATTTAAATAAATGCAATGGGATTTTTAAACAAATTTTTCTTGAACGATGGGAAAATTCGTTCAATTGAATCGAATCCTTTGGCGCAATTGCAGGTATCTTTTTGGCGCAACTACATACATGTATTTGCGCCAGTTGGCGCAATTGCAGGATTGCCCAAGTGGGCAATAAAACCAGTCTTTGTGCTGGTCTGAAAGCCGACACAGCAGGTGGTATAAACTCAAACAAAATACGCAGCAGGTGTTCATAGAAAATATTTGACCTGCCGACCACCTGCTGCAGAATTCCGAACAATTACTCAAAAATCAGCTTCTAACAATCGATTTCTCCACAAAATTTACTTCGATCAGTCGATGATTTTGATCAATCATTTTCTCCAAAATATCAATCTCATAATCAATTCTGCCATAAAATCGATTTCTTTAAAAAACTGATCACAATCAATCAGGTTTTTTAAAATATTGATCTTGAATTGTCAATTTCTTCAAGAAACAGATTTTAAACGTTTTTCTCAAAAAAAATTGATTTTGACTTGACGAATCAATTTATTTAGAAACCGACTAGGTACAATTTCACCGAAAATCGATCTCAATCAATTGATTCGTTTAAAACTTCTATTTAATTAATCCATAATTTCTCTAAAAAAAATAATCCTGAACAAACGATTCCTCCAAAAGATCTATTCGATTTTGAGCAATCATTTCTCCCCAAATCGATCTCAAACAATAGATTCCTCCACAAAATCAATATTAATCAATCGACTACAATTAATCAGTTCTCTCAAAAGATTGATCGGGAATAATACAATTTTTCGATCCGTTAAAAAAATCGATTTTGACCATTCAATATCAACCAATCAATTTCATCAAACGATCGATCTCAATCAGTCGATACCGCCAAAAAGTTCATCTTCATTCATTCTTAAAAAATCGATTTTGACCAGTCCAAAAAATCGATCTCGAGTGATCAATTTTTTCACATTTTCCAAAAATTGATCTCGAGTGATCAATTTTTTACATTTTCCAAAAATTGATCTCGACTGATCAATTTTTTACATTTTCCAAAAATTGATCTCAAGTGATCAGTTTTTTGAAAAACTGATCTTGATCAATCAATCACGCCGAAACACTGAACCTGATTAATCAATTTCTTTATATTATAAATAACCGATCTATCAATTTTTCATAAACTTAATTGATCACTTGATTTTCCTTACGATTGATCAAGTGATTTTTCTTGCAATCGATCAAATTATTGATAAGTTTTTTTTTAAATAGATTAATTATTGATTGATTGATGATACTTACATATAAATTTTTCGGCAAAATTGCCAATCAATTTTTTCCACAACACAAATTGAAATATTCAAATAATAAAATCTTGATCAATTGATTTCCTCATTATAATCAATAAATGGAGTTTCCTTTATGATTATTGATCAACTGATTTTTTACAATCTATTCAATTATTATTTGCTTTTCGATAGATTATTGATTGATTGATTGATTGATTGATTGATCAACAATCGATGATACATATAAATCTTTCTGCAAAATTGCTGATCAATTTTTTTGTACAACACAAATCGAAACATTCAAATAATAAATCTTGATCAATTGATTTCCTCATAATAATCAATTAATGGAGTTTCCTTTATCATCATTGATCAATTGATTTAAAAAAATCTATTTAATTATCATCTATTTTTTTCGATAGATTATTGATTGATTGATTAATTGCTGATACATATAAATTTTTCTGCTAATTGCTGATCAATTTTTTGCATAACACAAATCGAAACATTCAAATAATAAATCTGGATCAATTGTTTTCCTCATTATAATCAAAAAATGAAGGTTATTTTATGATCATTGATCAATTGATTTTTTTTTACAATCTATTCAATCATTATTTGTTTTTTCGATAGATTATCAATTAATTGATTGATTGATGATACACATAAATCTTTCTGTGAAATTTCCGATCAATTTTTTTCCGCAACACTTCGCTCAAGTGATCAATCGATCAATCAATTTCTTCCACTTGATCGATCAATATCTTATCGAAATTAATTGATCCTTTCACTCACATTATCAATTTGAAGATTTTTCTGAGCAAAAAATCTATAATTTTTGAAAATGACCGACAAATCTATTTCTTCAAATAATCGATCAAAATCAATTGATTTTTCTCAATTGATCGATCAAATTTTTCCAATTGATAATCACTTTTTCTCATAATCGACCCAATAATTATTCTGCATAATTGATCGATTACATTATTCGCGTATTTCGGTCAATTGATTTTTTCACATAACTGATCAAGTGATCAATTGATCTTACAAACTGATTTTCATCAGTTTCAATCAATTTCGAATACGAATAAAATCGGCATTGAAAATTTTCAAATTTAAAATACAATCGGTCAACTACAATCGACTTCAAGGTTGACCATTTCATACACTAACAATATTCTCTGCATAATCAGTCTCCTAGATACTAATTAATTCTTAATTCCATTTTTCAAAATCGTTTTATTCATTTTTCTTTTTCAATTTCAATTGATTTTGAAAATAAAAAAAAATCACAAGTATAATTTTGAAAATTTCATCGTTTCAGCACCGTTGATTTTCAAAATTGAACATCTATTTTCACGATTCTTTTGAAAAATACTGATACCTATCGCAAAATTTCCGATTCGAGTCTGGAAAATTACTCTAAAATCATCAAAAATACCTACTGAAGTACTAAAAAACTTATAAATTTCGCCAGTAAAAGAAAATGTATTATTCATAACGCAACAATTTGAAAAATGCCTCAATAAAAATAAAAATTATGTAAAAATAGAACGCGGATACGTGCAAGTGCAAAATTTCGCACAAATATTCAAATTTTTTTCACGTTAAAGCTATTTCGGTACATTTTGGTGGCCAAATTTCACACAATTGCGAACACTTCCTTCGGTCATCCACGCTTCTGGTAATTTAAACCCAAAATAGGCAAATCCATTAAATTACAGACTCCGTAGGTATACTTTGTTTAACGATCACGTGGTATCATCACAACATTACGGGCAACACTACAGGTCAATTCAACCATCAAATATGTACATAATACACACATAGAAGGTACATAAATTTATGAACTAATCACAATGAAATATCGAATTGAAAACGCTAAAAGCAGGCCCCTCTCCCTAATTTCTGACCACCTTCGCCTCACGAACCCATTACTCATCAAAACAAACATCCTCGAGAGTATTTCTAATACCCGAATTTTTTTCCAGTTATATTTAAGTATAATATGCGAACAATTTTACGCAACCTGCCAATTAAGCACCTCGAGAGCGATCAGAACTTAGAACCTCTAAACCATCGTAATTATTCATCCGGTGCCGCTGAAATACCGTAAATATTGTCTAATAAAACTGGAGGAAAAAAGTAGTTTTTTTTGGCACGATTAAAAATTCTACGTTTTCAATTCAGTAGGCAGACTAATTAAAATACCAACCTGGGGGAGAAGGGAGAGAAAAACGTAAGCGAATATTTCATACATAGTTTCCATGATTCAATCGTTTTCATCGTCTCGTATCCTTATGCTAATTCGCCCAGCAGCGAGAAAAATTTAAATACCGACGTGCGACAATTTTTCCCCCCATTTCTTTTCTATTCTCGAAACAAAACCTTGGCGAATTCACTATTCGACGTCAACGAAGAATTTTTTTTCTGTAGGCTCCGTTTGCTGGTCCAGAGATCCAGTACTTTTCGTGCTGGAACTCATCAGCATCATCACACTATGTATTCAAATTACCTCTTACAAAGAGCTCACGAAGTCGAAAACATATCCCGAAATATTTATGTAAATTTTATTTAGCGAATTTGCAAGAAGACGAGGATCGTGCCATGTCGTGCTGCCTCTTAAAACTTAAATACCTTATCGTATCTTAACCGGCGACAACTTTCTGTACACGAATATGCGATCTGATCTCTTCCTAAGTCTACTTTTGGAATTATTTCAAGGGTACTCGTATACTTTGTTGTAAGTACGTTAAAATTCAAACTTAGGTCCTGTAGTAATTCCGGTTCCAAGCATCATTTATATACCTACATTCCTCTAGAATACTGACAGACGTTTATCACAGATTACCCGCTAACCAGCTCAAATTTGCAAGAAGATTGCTGCGGATAATAATCCTCAAAGAAGTGAATATCAAGCTAACAAACGAGTAAAGTACTTTTTTTAATGTAATGATTATTGTGGATTGTAGAGTGGTTGGTTTTCAGTGTGATTACAATGCACATTGCACACACATAACTACAGCAATCTAGGCTCTAAAACCTGATATTTGTATAATTGTCGTCACGCCGAAAAGTATTTACATGATAATTGCCACCGCGCAAAACAGAGAGGGGAGATGTCGTGTTGAAAAATAAATAATGGAAAAATGACGATGACGTATTCTACAGAAGCAGAGACTGCGTCGCTCGTCTCAGTTGACGTCAATAGTTAATTTGGGGGTATACGCGTATTAAGTCAGGGTAATCGAGATTGATAGGCCTATAGGCGTCAATTTTCAAATTCAAAGCTGAGATTTTGATTTTACAATTTTTGACGAATTTTTGAAAAATAAATACAAGGTGTCTTAACAAAATTTGTTGAGCAAAAAGCTTGACTTGGCTCGACTTTTTCGACTTCTGTACGCCCCCCGCCCCGCAAAAAAATGATTTTTACGAAAAACTTCAAACAAAATGTCATTAAAAAAAAATACAATGAGCTTCCAAATTCAAATTTTTAAGAACAAAAAAAAATCACAATGAACTTTTAAATTTTTACGAACAAATCCAAACAAATATGATTTAAAAGAAAATCACAATTAGCTCATATTTAAATTACACAAGTCAACAAAAAAAAAAAATGTTCTGTGTTTCAGTTCTCATGGCCCAATTTTGATTCTAGACATCAAAATACACCACTATGCTCATTCGTGACTTCCAAAGTTTGCTTGGGGGATGGGGGAGCTAAAAATGTGATTTTTCAAAAACAATACACACGAAATTGAGAAAAATTTGAAAAAAATTTTTTTGGTCCAGTCTTATAGAAAATTTTACACTGAATCGAATGCCGCAAACCGCAGACCTCTATCTCTTTTAGAAAAAAAGTTACGGTTAAAACTTTCCTAAATTATGTGAAAAAATCGCATTTTTTTCACCTTACTCACCGAAAAGTGGGATTTCTGAGAAATCTAAGCGTTCTACGACCATAATGATCATGAACAAAGTTGTAGAGAATTAAATTTCCTATCGGATAGGTGCATTCCGATTTTTCCGGAAGGCGTAGTTTTCGAGATATTCTCGAGTAAAGTTGAACATTGGTTGACGCAATTGAGAAAAAAAGAGAAATGAAGCGATTTTTTGCTGTCAAAAGTGTTACAGCGAAAAATTGTGGAAGGTGACTAACCTTTAGAAGTTACCACGATCTCCCACAATTTTTCGCTGTAACACTTTTGACAGCAAAAAATTGCTTCATTTCTCTTTTTTTCTCAATATTGCGTCAACTAATGTTCAACTTTACTCGAGAATATCTCGAAAACTACGCCTCCCGGAAAAATTTGAATGCACTTATCCGATAGGAAATTTAATTTTCTACAACTTTTGTCATGGTCATTATGGTCGTAGAACGCTTAAATTTTACGAAAAATCATGTTAGAACGGATAAAATTATTAAATGATTATTGAGAAATAAATTCATGGAAAGTTTGAAATATTAACAAATTTGGCCCGAGCGAAGCGAGGGCAAAATTTTTCGAAAAATTTATTTAAAAAACAGCAAAAAAAGACATATTTTCAAATGGGTTTCTCCTTTAAAACATCCCTTAGAAAATTCCAAAATTCTCCAATTATTTTATATTTTCCTGACAATGGACACAATATTACGTTTGAAATTCCCAATCGTGATCGCTACTTAGTCCCCCACAAGAACATATTTTTCCGCTTCAAAATATTCAATTGTCTGAAATAGAAGGGAAGAGGACGAAGAGGTATATAATTTAAGAATGGGTTGTTAAAATTTATGAGCCTGAGCGAAGCGAGGGCGAAAATTTTTAGAAAAAATGTTCAAGAAGGTGAAATTTCTTTACTTTTTCTGTTTTGTAAAAGGCGAAAAAAATGGAAATAATTTCGGAAAAATTCGCGACTTTGGATGAATTTTGGGTCAATTTCGCGACTTTTTCGCGACTTCAGCGACCTAAATCTAAATTTGCGACTTTTTCGCTACTTTCGCGACTTTCGCGACCGGTAGACACCCTGTTTTTGTCTAAAAGAGATAGAGGTCTGCGGTTTGCGGCATTCGATTCAGCGTAAAATTTTCTATAAGATTGGACCAAAATTTTTTTTTCAAATTTTTCTCAAATTCGTGTGTATTGTTCTTGAAAAATCACATTTTTGGCTCCCCCCCCCAAAGCAAACTTTGGACAAAAAAAATTATTTTTCCCTTCATTAGATACATAAAAGCAACCCAAATTTCGCAATCGGAACCCAAACACAAAAATCGTGTCGACTTGTGTTATTTATTAAGGTTGAATGGAATAATGGTTTTCAATTGTTGAAAAAAGCTTGACCTTTGAGTCAAAAAGTTCGAGTTAGCATGATTAGCTTGACCATTATACACCCTATAAAAGAATTATTCATCGGATGTAGATGGCCCAATGAACGCTATCCAAAAATGGAAATCAATATTTTGAGAATTTGATTCAAGTTGGAGAAAATCCGACAAGGTTACATTGAAGGCCCATCCTTTGTGTATGTATTCGACTTCAAACTTTATATGGAATTTTGACATCTGTATGAACTTTTTTCGGAGATATTGTGATTGGCGTATTTGGGAACCCTGAATCAAGACTTGTGTTCAAGGCAACCGTCCAGTAAGAGAGTCGAAACTAGACTGCGCCGATCAGCTCCGGAAGCGCCGAAGTTGACATTGAAACTGAAAGTGGGAGGGGCTACTCCCATAACATGTTCCCCCACTCAACCATACCGGTGTGACGCGACGTTGCCAAATAGAGTCAAATCCAACCGCAGGTGACTAGCTTCTAAATAATTTTGCCGAAAATGGGATTTCATCGTTTCAAGTGCATTTTCTCAAATTTATTGTCATTTTAATATTTCTAATCTCTAAATTTTTTCAATTTCTTCAATTCTATTTTTTTCGAAATTGTATCCAATTTTCACATTTTTCCAACAGTAAATTTTTTTAAACTTCAATTTTCTCAAAATTTTTCCAACTCGGTTTTTTCAAATTTATTCCAATCGCGAGTGGAAAAAAATTATGAAAACCATGCAAGTTGAATTTTTTTTCAAAATTCAAAATTGACAAACAAAATTGAGGGAAAATTTTGAAATTATTGGAAAACAATTAAAGTAAGAAGAAATTTTTTTAAAAATTGAATTGAATTTTTTTTCAAAAATCAAAGTTGAAAAATTGAAAAAATTCACATAAAATTTTTTTACAACTGTAAACAATTTTGGTGTTCATAATTTTTCCAATTTTGCTTTGTTCAAATTTTTGTCAACTTCATATTTTCAAAATGTATTTCAGCTAGAAAATTGTTTCCAAGAATTTAAAAATGTTTCTTCAATTTTTTCAACTTTAGAATCTTTTTAGTTTAAAATTTTTCAAAATGTTTTCCAACTTCGAATTTTTCAAAAACTGAATAAGTGATTAGAAGAAAATTTAAAAAGTAACAAAAATATGAAATTAAAAAACAATTTTAGATCAAAATTGGAAAATTTTTGAGAAAATTTGAACCAAAAAATTTAATGATGGAAAATTGTTTAAATTGGATACAGCTTAAGTTGAAAAAAGTTGAAGTTGAAATAAATTTGTACTTGGATCGTCGAGATCCCATTTGAGGTAAAATTATTCAGGAGCTAGTGTTGCAGGTGAAAAACAACAGAAAACGAATAGATCAAAATTTTACTATTTTATGAATGAAAATTTTTTTCATTTTTTGTGAAAAGCAGTCAAGTTTTTTAATTCAGTCTTCTAACTAAAAAAAAGAAAGATATTGAAAGTCTCAAATTGAAAAAAAAACACTGAAAATTGTAGAAAATTTTGGATTAAAAATTCAATTTCTAAAACTGAACCACAGGAGAAGTACAATAAAGGTTAAAATTTTCAAAAAATAAAAAATCGGATAATTGGAAAAAAATTTCGTTTTGCTTACCAAGAAATATCTTGGAGAAATATTAACCCCACTCCCGTGAAACGTACTTACAAGAAAGATTAAAACTTCATCATCTTATAAATCGGAAAATCCTTTTCATATTAAAAAAAAAAAACAATAGATATTATAAAAAATTACTGCCAAATATTAAAAAACTTTCCACTTTCAATGTTATTTTTGTTTCAATCTTTTGGATTAGGAAATATGAGCCAATATGAAGCCCTTATTACTTTCCCACCCGAAAAAATTTCAGTTTTTTTCGAGCATTTTTTGTCAAAAACAAACTACACTGATAAATTAGAATAAAACACACCAAATCTTCAAAATTTTTGCGTATTTTTTAATTTATCAGCAATTCAGGCTATTAAGAAATAATTACACCAATGAAAAATGAAAACCGACTCCCTCCCACAACACCCTACCACCAAGTGACTCTATAATTTAATCAATCGAGTAAATTTCCACTCGAAAGCCAATTTTCTAAAATTAATTCCAATAAAGCAAAAATTCTTCAAAAAAATAAAAAATTGAAGGTTTGCAAAATATCGCGTGATTTTATACTACCTACCTCAATCATAAAAATCGTGAATTTTCTCTCTCTAATTAAAAAACGTTAATCACTATACCTATCTAGTTTCTCCTCTTCAACTCCCTTTTTTTTCTAATACACAATCGACAAAAAAAACTGCAATCGGTTTGCAATATCGATAAGATAAATTTTCATACTTACACGTATCCGATCAATATATTCATCAAGGTTGTCTTTCCGGCTCCCGAAGGGCCCATAATCGCCGTTAATTTACCCGACTCGAAAGATCCACTGATACTTTTCAATAAAGTTTTCGAACCTGCAACACATAATAACAAACATCTGTTAATTTTTTCGTTCGCTTCACTATGAGAATTATGTATTAGTTTACCACCGCTGCACGTGGTAATTGAAATTTTTTATCGCCGTTTCGTAATTCATTTCTGGTCAGCTACGAATATCTAATTTTTTTCATCCATCAATTCTCAAGCTAGCTCAGCCTTATATGGTAAATATACCTTTGTATAAATTTCACGAGATAAATATGGGAGGGAGAGGCAAATTATACCTGTTACACATTTTATGTACGTACCAACGAATAACTCGAAGCAAATTCACGAAATTATTTTTCACACGTGTAATTACCCATAATATGCAATTTATAGTCTTGCAAACACCCTCTCTAATTTAACTGGTTTGAGTTTCGAGTTCCCCAAGAATTTCGTTACAATGTAATTGTCTCGCCATTGCAGCTAAATACAAAATACGAACCCACCAGTGATTCCCATAAAAAATTGCAACAATTTTTTTTTTCATCTTGAACATATTTGCAAATTCAAGGTTAATGGAGGGTTTTCGAAGATCTAGAGAATCGCCCTAATAATTAATTCGGTTCGAAAAACAAAGTGTTTTCAACCAGGAAGACGCCAGTCAAAATTTTGACCAAAATTCTCATCCTTTATGCTCAAATACTTCAAAAAATTAAAAACTCGGTCACATTCGAGCAAAACTATCGTATTATACAGTATGACACAAAAGTATTGTCCACTTGAAACACTTGATACCTCAGAACTGAAAAGAGATACCAAGACGCGGACATTGAAGATCGATAATCAAACTTTCGGTCCTACCGTCCTACCTATACTATAGGGTGTCCACAAACCGAGAAACCGGGTTAGGTCAAAAAATTGGGGTATGGGTTTTTTATTGATATAAAGTCTATACACTGACAAGATTAAAATGAGGTATGTTTTTTTGAAACCGGTTCAGCACTTCAGCAGTTTCGAACCAGTTGTCAATAATATCCGAAAAAGTGTAGTTATGGAAAAAAGTTTGAGACAAAAGTTGTAGAGAATTAAAAAACAATCAATTTTCGTTCCATAACTTTTTTTCCATCTTGGAATGGACAGAAGTTGTACAAAAGATTCGAGTGTAATTTCAATTTCTTCTTTTTCTAGCCATAACTTTTCTCCAATGCTAGATGAAAAAAAAATTACAGAACGTAAAATGTTCAGTTATTAATTCTCTACAACTTTTATCTCGCACTTTTTTTGATATCTCCAGTTTTTTTGAAACCGGTTGTATCTTGGGTGATCCCCCCCCCACGAGGTCTATAACCAGTTATCAAAGAGTGGAGATATCAAAAAAAGTTTGAAATAAAAGTTGCAGAGAATTGAAAAACAATCATTTTTTGTTCCATAACTTTTTTTTCCATCTAGCAATGGTGAAGAGTTATGGCTTAAAAAGGAGAAAATTCAACTCGAGTCGACTCAAAATTATAATTTTCTCATTTTTAAGCCATAACTCTTTTCCATTGCAAGATGGAAAAAAAGTTATGGAACAAAAAATGATTGTTTTTCAATTCTCTACAACTTTTATTTCAAACTTTTTTTGAAATCTCTACTTTTGATAACAGGTTAACGACCGGGGGGGGGGGGGGGAATCACACTACTGGTTTCAAAAAAGTGGCGATATCGAAAAAAGTTTGAAACAAAAGTTGTAGAGAATTGAAAATGATGTCTGTAATTGTTTTTTTCATCCAGCAATGGAGAAGAGTTATGGCTAGAAAAAGAAAAAACTTATACTCAAACCCTTTGTACGACAACTTTTGTCCACTGCAAGATGGAAAAAAAGTTATGGAACGAAAATTGATTGTTTTTCAATTCTCTACAACTTTCGTTTCAAACTTTTTTTCATATCTCCACTTTTTCGGATATTTTCGACAACTGGTTCAAAACTGCTGAACCGGTTTCAAAAAAACATACCACATTTTAATCTCGTCAGTGTATAGACTTTATATCAATAAAAACCCCACACCCCAATTATTTGACCCAAACCGGTTTCTCGATTTGTGGACACCCTATAAGTAGGACTGAAAGTTTGATTATCGATCTTCAATGTCCGCGTCTTGGTATCTCTTTTCAGTTCTGAGGTATTGAGAAGTGTTTCAAGTGAGCAAGACTTTTATGTCATACTGTATTCTTCGACACGATCCAAGACAATGAATTTTCGCAAGACTCTTTCGTGCTTGCGTCGTCGTCCTTGAAATAAAGTTTGAAATCTCGACGAAAATTTTACTAATCAAGCTACCTAATTAAACTAATTTATGCTTTGGATAAAAAAGAAATTTTTTTATCCGTTTTACACGTATGCCTACGTAAATCACCTCAACTTGGATTATAATACCCAATTGCTGCGTTCTCGTAAGCTCCTCTTTGTAAGTTTTTTTTTTGTATAATTATACACAAAGATACAATGATGTTGAGAAATTTTTTTTTGAAAAAAAATTTGGTCTCCTGATTTGCGGATTATTTTTTATCTGATTTCGTCTACACTTTTTTTCGTTTAGATTTTAGAAACATTTTACCAACAAAATTCACACTCAGGGTGAGAATAATTATACGAGAAGTTATCCGGATACGAGATCAGGATGCAGCCGTTTATTCACCTTTTTGGCACCGCTCTGCGGATTCCAAATTGTCGCAAATTTGCCGTTCTAATAATAGCCCAAGAGGATCTAAATTAATCTGTTATCTGGCGTCGAAGAAAGACGTATCTATAACAAAAACAGGTCTAGGTGCTTTGGCACGCATGCGTCGTGTCTCTAATAACTCGTTTTTGCCTTTACACGACCTTGTTAATGACCAATATTATTTTACGATAATAAGTCCATAAAGGTAGTAAATTTAGCAATATTAAGCTCGCTGACAAGTCTAGTAAGTTCTCGAATGGCTGAAAATAGCGCCTACGTAAGACCAGGTGAGAAAAATAAATTAAATCTTAATTTACGATCGAGTAATGTTCGAGATACGCTCGTTACAAATTATCGTCTTTATCGATTTTAAACGATGTTTTTGAAAAATTATCAACACGTATTGTCCAATGTATCGTATAGGTTTACGGATTATCTGCTCTCTTTGACGCACATATCGTTCGGAATTAGGAAATTATACATAATTAGCGTACTTTCCGACCATAAAGAATAGTTCGTTATCGAATTCGATGACTGTCCTGTGTCCAGAGGTTAATTTTTTACACTTCTGTAATCGGGTCCGGTTTAATATATTTATATATTTGGAAAAAAATTGAGGGAGGGTAAAATCTTTCTAAGCTCGGGGCATATTTTGTAGGTTGGTTTAAAAATTCGAAAGAAATCTAATTTAATTAGACGTTGTTCATGCACATTAGGTACACAGAATTGCAAATAGCTGCATTAGAAAGTATATCTAGCTGTGTTATGATTGTTTTGTCTGCTGGCCAAAAATTTGTACCGGTGTAGAAATTATTATAAAGGAGGGGTATGCAAAGAGGTGCTAGACATAACAGTTGATTTTTTTTCGTATCACGTCGCGATAACCTGGAAGCGAGATTACGCGGAATGGTATTTTGGTTTACCCTTCCCGGTTCGCCTTGTAATTCAATTCACACATTTGAAGTGTATTATTTTAGCAGTTTGTATTGTTTTCCGGGACATGAATCATTCTTGGTTTTTATCTCGTTTTCGAGTCGTTTCACTATGTAGATTTTACGAAAGCATGGTTGATACGAATGGGATGGAAAAATACGCCGAATTTGTGATTTATCTATGTTGATGAAAAAATTCCGAGATTAGAATCTATGAGGGAGTATTCAAAAATATTTCAAATAGTTCGAAACTTTTTTTTTTTAGGATGGTTTCGAAATATTTCAATTAGCGTCCTTTTAGAACTGGCGAGAAGATGTCGATTCGAGAGAATTAGTGATTATATAATTGGAATTTCAAGGAGGCGAATGCGTTTCAAAAAAATAAATATCAAAGAAAATTTCACCATGGAAATGAACTTTGAAACTAAAGGAGATTAGAAATGAATTGTACTTGGAAAATTGAACAGATTTGGTTTCCATGATCGATGATTTTTTGCCTATGAACCCAAATAGAAGGGACTCAGCTAAGTGCAATTTTCAAGTCGAGCTGGTATTGGAAAATCAAATTTTCACAAGTTTTACGAAACCATTCATTTTTTAAATGAAGAAAAATTCTTTTAATTTTCATGGCAAAGAATCGAAATTGTATTATTGTATGGGGTAAAAAATTGAAAAGAAAATTCATTCGACTAAAGCTTAATATTTTTCAGACTAAAACTATAATTATAATTTTATCAAATGAAGAAATTAACTGTTCAGCAGGTCAAAATACCCCGATAAACACTTTTTTGCGATCTTTTTGTATAAAGTCTCAAAATTCACTTTTTTTACTGATTTTTCATGACAAAAATAACAAATTTTTCTTTCCGTATAAAACGCTAAAAATTTGAAAAATCTGCCAAAAAACATTTTTGTACGATTTTTCGCAATTTTTGACTCTTGGTGCATCGAAGTCGTCAAAAGTGAATACGTGAGGTCGGTGAGGTGAATTTACGTTGAAAAACACGTTTTTAGGATATTTTCAAAAAGTGTTCCAACTTCGCTACTAAGGTCATTTTTACAGTTAAAAATTTCAAAAGGCCAAAATCTCATGAAGGAGTGCTCCAAAATGGATAAAAAAAATTATCCTGAATACACCTCTACGAGATGTAACTTTGTGCCAAAGAACAGAAAATTTCCTTTTACTTCCGTTAAAATTAAATTATTTTGAAAATACTGCAATCGAATGTCCATAACTCCGAAAGGAAGATGGGGGGGGGGGGGGGGTAAAATTGTTTCCAGATTTTTTTACATTAAGGGACACCATTTTGGGGGTTAAATAAAAAATCCGAGCCAGGATAAAATTCACCTCTTAAACCCGGCTAAATCCTTTCTCAGCATCTCATTAGATTTAAAAAATTAGGAACCAAGCTTGCATTCAAAATGTTCAATTTGAAAAAAAAAATGAATCCCAAATATTTCAAATTTTGAATTCGAAAAAAATTAAAATATGGTCATTGATCAAGCTATCAAATGTTTTACAAAAATATAAAATCTTAAATTTCACTTCGAAATGAATTTTGAAAAATAAACCAATTAAATCCAGTTTTCTAACATTCGGTCCAAAATTCCACGATAAATTTTTTAAAACTTTCCCGAGATTGTTTTTTCAACCTTAAATTCAGAATTTCATTACAATATCTCAACATTTTTCATATTTAGCTAAAAATTCAAATCTTGATTTAAATTAAATTGAATTCTCAAATTCAAACTTGAAAATTTATCAAGTACATAAGTATACAAATCCCAAATTATTTCAAAATTTTCAGTTTCAAATTAAAATCCTGCCGAGCTACCACTTTTTTAAAAAGAAGAGTACAAAATCTTGAATCTCAATCAGAAACTCTGAGTCTTAAAACGACTACAACAAACCCCTTCATTCCGAAATCCCACGATAAGGTATGCACCTCTGAGCCCAAACTTCTCAGAATATCAAAAATTTCAAATCATGAAAAAAATATCAACTATCACGTCTCAAACCCAAACTTTGAAATTTCATTAAAAAATAACTACATTTCAAATTTTTTGCAAGAATATCAAAATTTTGAATCTCAAAATTCCCAATTTTCAAGTCTTAAAAATTCAACAACGAATCTCTTTATAATAAAAACCTTGAATTCAAAGTTTCACAATAAAATAGGTATCTCAAATTTTTCTGAATCTGATAAAAAATTTCAAAAACTTGATGGAAAAAAACATAATGCACCAAATTTCAGACCTCGAACTCAAAATTGTAAATCAGCTGATTTTAATCTGATGGTCATTTAGTAAAAATGTACCTAAAATTTTACATACAAAAATGCTTACATTTCAAATTTTCAAATCCAAGTTTGAACTTTTAAAAACATTAGAATTATCCTAAATATTCCATAATAATTATGAACTTCAAAATAACAAAATTCCAAATTTTTCATTTCGATTGTCCTGAAATTTTTACAAAAAATATAAATTTCGTATTCTCTGTGTTTCAGCTTTAAATCTCAAATTCCCAGATAGACGTTTATGAAAGTACGAAACCTAGAATTTTAAATTACGTTTATGGAAGTACGAAACCTAGAATTTTAAATTCTGATTTCAAGTCTCAAACCAGTGGAAAAATTGGAATCTCAATTCGTAAATTAGATTTTGTACCTCAAACTAGCACAATTCTTCAACAAAATCTCAAAATTTGAATTACAAATCATTTGACAGCAGGGAATAGGAGTTGACTCCGGAGTCAAGTGGAGTCAGGAGTCAAGGTGTGAGTTCGACTCCGAAGTCAAGGTGGAGTCAGGAGTCAGGGTATGAGCTTGACTCCAAGAGTCAGGAGTCAACTTTTTGGCTGACTCCTAGTCCCTGTTTGATAGTGAAAATGGTATTTTTTCCCAATAAAATCTGTCGATAGATTTGTTTTTTCATCCCCCCCTCTTTCCCCAATTTTATTTTGACACAGAAATTAAATTCCTTTTTTCTAAGAAAAGCTGTCAATAGATTTGTTTGGTGAACCCCTGTCCTACCTAAAAAAAATAATTCAATCAATTTTATAGCCCAGGAATTATAGCAAAAATTTTACGCGAACCTCGGAATCGTTGGGGGAAAGCTGAATTTTACATTATTTGTACATAACAGCCTACCAAACATACTCCTAAAAGTTGCACCCCCCAACTCACCGGCTACCCCCGCAAGAGGTCAATAACCTTTGCGAATATACGTTTTTTGACTGTAGCGCTGAAAGGAAGGGTCGGAGAGGGAAAAGTGGTGAAATAAAAAGTGTTCTACGTGAAATTTCCTACAAACTTGACCGGTTCAGTTGTTCTCAAAAATGCAACATTCGACTTACAGTGGGGGTTAAACTTTTTCAACTTGAAAAAAAAATGTTGAAAAAATTAATTTTTTTTTTGTAATTTGAAGTTAGGAGGGGCTCAAAAATATATTGTCAAAAGTTCCATCCGGCAACTTGTGAGCCACCCCCGTATGAGGTCAATAACCCCTGCGGATATATGTTTTTTGACTGTAGCGCCAAAAGGAAGGGTCGGAGAGGGAAAAGTGGTGAAATAAACAATGTTGTACGTGAAATTTCCTACAAACATAACCGGTTCAGTTGTTCTCAAAATTGCGACATTCGACTAACAGTGGGGGTTAAACTTTTTCAACGTTCAAAAAACTTGAAAAAATTGATAATTTTCTGTGTAATTGCCGGGTGCAACTTTTGACAGTATATTTTTTAGCCCATTCTTATTTAAAATTACACGGGAAATTGTCAATTTTTTCAAATTTTTTCAAAGTTGAAAAAGTTTAACCCCCACTGTTAGTCGAATGTCGCAATTTTGAGAACAACTGAACCGGTCAAGTTTGTAGGAAATTTCACGTACAACATTTTTTATTTCACCACTTTTCCCTCTCCGACCCTTCCTTTTGGCGCTACAGTCAAAAAACGTATATTCGCAGGGGTTATTGACCTCATACGGGGGTGGCTCACAAGTTGCCGGATGCAACTTTTGACAATATATTTTTGAGCCTTTCCTAACTTCAAATTACAAAAAAAAATTAATTTTTTCAACATTTTTTTTCCAAGTTGAAAAAGTTTAACCCCCACTGTAAGTCGAATGTTGCAATTTTGAGAACAACTGAACCGGTCAAGTTTGTAGGAAGTTTCACGTAGAACATTTTTTATTTCACCACTTTTCCCTCTCCGACCCTTCCTTTCAGCGCTACAGTCAAAAAACGTATATTCGCAAAGGTTATTGACCTCTTGCGGGGGTAGCCGGCGAGTTGGGGGTGCAACTTTCAGGAGTATGTTTGGTAGGCTGTTATGTACAAATAATGTAAAATTCAGCTTTCCCCCAACGATTCCGAGGTTCGCGTAAAAATTTTGCTATAATTCCTGGGCTACTACCCAAAAAAAATAATTCAATCAATTTTAAATCTGATACTATAAAAAATAAACTACTCTGGTACTTATTATATTCTTCTCGAAGAAAAAAAATCACGAATTTTTTGATACAAATGGAGTACTTACTGTTTTGTCAATTAATTTTCATCAAAACTTGATATTTTTTTTTAAATTTACCTTATTTTCCTGTTTTTATGGTTTTTATACTGTGTATAAACACTGAAAATATCCAGAAAATTTTTAAATTAAATCTCTGATCGCAATTTTAAACAAAACATTTTCAAAATTAGCCTAATACGAATCAAAATTCAAGTCGTATGAAACGCCCAAACTAATCGCTCAAGTTTAAATGAGGGGCTTAGTTCCAAAACTCACTTTTGCCAAAAAAAATCGATGTCGTTTTTTTTGCGGATTCTGGTTCAGTTTTTCATACTGAATCGAAATCTGCAAAAAAAACGACATCGATTTTTTTTGGCAAAAGTGAGTTTTGGAACTAAGCCCCTCAAATGTCTCTGAAAAACTGCTCAATTTTCAGGCATGAAACACAGATTTTGGGGGAAAATAGTGACTGCGTAGTGACTTTTTATGAGGCAAAAAGTGCCGAATTTTTCAATTTTTTCATAAATAAATACAACCCCCCCCCCCAAAGTCATAACTCAAACTGTATTTCTCTTTGCGATAGTGCTGAAAATACTTTTTTTTCTGAACATTTTCCTTTTTACCTTAATAAATCTTTACTTGAAACTACGAGTTTAAGAATATGCTTCAAATAACTGAAAAAAAGAATATTTCAAGTTTTACTAATATCCTGCATCTAAAAATTACGAGTTCTAAAAAATAAGCTAGTATTTTTTTTAGAAATTTAGTATTTTTTAATTTTATGCAAGTGCGGAAGGCCGTCCGAACCCATTAAAAGAAAAAAAAATAGAAAAATTCGGCCATAAAAAATTTTCCTGACAGATCATAAATTTTCGCCATTCCGCACTTTCGGATTTTTCTTCTCCAATTGAGCGGTATTTTTGAACCTTGTAAGCACAGAAATACCCCATTAGATAAGTACGTAATTTTCCCAAATTCTATTTCGAGGAATTTGATAAATTTACGGTGCGATTTACGACTCGAATCTGACATTAATGGTCTACAAATTACGTATTCACCTGGACTCCACACATACGTACACACAAAACAACAATTTAAATATTTTATCGACCAACAGAAACAAATACGTGCGTATAATTTAGACACCTGTCAAAGAAAAATTTCACTACCGAGGATCGAAAAATCCAGCATAAAAAAGCAATTGATGAATGATGAAAATCACCCAGCGTAATGATCCTAAGGTGTATAATTTACACACTTAGCTAAATTCCATTTTTAAATAACTCCCAGGTTTATTATTTTTTCAACGCGGATATCTTCATACTCCTTTGAAAAATCAAAACCTACGTAAGCCTATATTTACAATCAAGATCTAGATTAGATCGCCCATCTCGATAATTTACAACACGTCTAAATCATTAAATTCGTAATGAATTTTTTTTCGCCATCCCATTCGTTCAGGGCGATCTCCGCGAAGAAAATTTCCAGCCCTATTAATCACAACAAACGGTCGTAAACTAGATAGAATAAAACGTTAAAAATTTATTACTCTGGTATACGAATCCTTCAAAATACTCATTACGCTGCGTAACTTCTGACAAATTAATCATCGCTATGTAAATCTACTCCTATGACTGCTCAGGTCCCTATATCCTAATATTGTTTACAAATTAACCATAGGCTATAAGCATCGCACAGGAACCGATTAATTACACGTATGCATAATCACGTTTGAATATTTTGACGAATTACTTTCGCCTGCTAGGCCCAAATATTCAACGATCGTTCAACGAGCACGTGTGTTGGTGTACTTGACTCGGCTACTAACGTACCCGAGCTGCGTAATTTTCTCACGAATCATCGTCCATATTTCATAAAGTGTTTATTTATAAGCAGCGATAAAATAAATTTTCTCCTTGATTATTATAGTATTTTTTTTTAAAATTTCAACTTCCCGATCGTTTTTAATTATCTTTTTTTTACGATCTTCACTCCGAACTCGTTCGCGTCATCGATGGGTTTCTTTTGTCTCGAATCCACAAAATGATAATTTCGCTGCGTAATCGATACAAGGTGAAAAATACGATAGGCTAATCTGGTTCCACACTTAATTACCTTTGGCTATACGATTACAACACATTTTACCAAAAAAATAACAAATTTCACTTTAATAATAGGTTCACGTTTTGGGAATCCCCTTACGAAAATTGGTAATAACAATGACGAGGGTAGAGCTCGCTGGTTCGAATTGAAAAATCATCCTCTCAAGGCAGACCAGTTCACTTTTTTCCAATTCCATAATCTCTCAATCGATTTCTCTCTATCTAATCCGGAAACACAATGGGACGTCCTTTCTTCGACAGCTAATTCGAGGAAAAAATGAAAATTCGCAGGTTTAGAAACCACAAAATCGCCTTTTCATCCTCTTTCTCACCTTGAACCTTGATAATGACTCATAATACCGCAATTCGCATTCAATTTGTAATTGGAATCGTATGAGTATGAAATTAGCATACAAATACGCGAATTTACGTCGTTCTGAAAATTAATACACGATAGTTGAGCCCCTCGGACTCGATTGTTTGCAAAATAAAAGCATTTCTATGAAATATGTAGATAAAAGGGCCCAGGCACATGAAGGAATTTCTTCTAATGGGTATCGAGTCACGTGCTTGTGAAGAAAATCGATCAGCTGTCGATCAAAGTACCTCTCTACCTCTACATCTCGTTGAAAACTTGATCGAGATATACGAATAAAGATATTACAAGGCGTGAAACAAAAAAGAACACCTCTGGGTGTAATATTCGTCAAAAACCTATCGATAATTTCCGCAAATAAAACCGAATACTTAATTATCTGCAGGCCACAGGGTGTCCTAAAAGAAATGAGTGAAACTAATCAATGTTTCAATATTCGATAGGTATAGCTATCGAATTAATTCGTATCCATATTTTAATATCAAAGCTGAACTGCGGCATTAGTATAATCGTTTTATTATGCATAACTTTCCCTTAATTAAAATATGCACCGATCATTTTGAAGATCGTGATTCGTATAATGTAAAGTAGCTATTAAATGAAAGGTGTGCATAGTTCGCTCAGATTGCATATCAGAGTCGTTTTCATTTTTTAGATGAAAAATTCGTACTCGAATTCAATTACGTACAATTTTCACCCCACCCCACCCCCTCCTTGTATCGCAGCTATTTTAAATATTCGACTTTGTAATCGAGTCAGATTCATTTGTTTTTTATTTTAAAAAATCATCACTTATCTAATTTTCACCGGAATCTCCTATCCCTCTACAGTATGAAACAGAAGTCTTGGTCATTTGAAACACTTCTCAATATCTCAGAACTGAAAAGAGATACCAAAACGGTTCAAACGGCAATGCGTTCCTGGCGTCCAGAACATTAAAGATCGGTAATTATAATTTCAGCCCAATATATAGGGTGTTCACAAATTGAGAAACCGGTTTGGGTCAAAAAATGGAGGTCCGGTTTTTTTATTGAAATAAAGTCTATAAACTGACGCGATTAAAATGTGATCTGTTTTTTTGGAACCGGTTCAGCAGTTTCGAACCAGTTGTCAATAATAATATCCAAAAAAATGGAGATATGAAGAAAAGTTCGAAACAAAAGTTGCAGAGAATTGAAAATAAAATATTCTTTGTTCCATAACTTTTTTTTCATCTTGCAATGGAAAGAAGTTTATAATTTTTTCTTTTAAAGCCATAATCCTTCTCCATAGATAGGTGAGAAAAAAATTACAGAACATAAAATGTTCAGTTTTTAATTCTCTACAACTTTTATTTCAAACTTTTTTGATATCCTCATTTTTTTTGAAACTGGTACAAAATTTATACAATTTTTTCAAGTTTTTCAAGTGGGTTTTTATTCCAAGTCGATAACCAGTTATCAAAAAGTGGAGATATCAAAAAAAGTTTGAAATAAAAGTTCTAGAGAATTAAAAATTGAACATTTTACGTTCTGTAATTTTTTCCTCATCCAGCAATGAAAAAGAGTTATGGCTTGAATAAGAAAAAATTACTTCAAACCTTTTATACGACAGCTTCTTCCCACTGTAAGATGAAAAAAAAGTTATGAAACAAAAAATGATTGTTTTTTCATTCTCTACAACTTTTGTTTCAAACTTTTTTTCATATCTCCATTTTTTTTGATATTTTTGACAACTGGTTCGAAGCTGCTGAACCGGTTTCAAAACAACATACCACAATTTAATCGCGTCAGTCTGTAGAATTTATTTCAATAAAAAAACCGGACCCGCATTTTTTGACCCAAACTGGTTTCTCAATTTTTGGACACCCTATACGTCGGGTCGGGCTGAAAGCTTGATTATCGATTTTCAATGTTCTCGACGCTAGAAACACATTGGCATTTGAACTGTCTTGGTATCTCTTTTCAGTTCTGTGATATTGAGAAGTGTTTCAAGTGACCAAGACTTCTGTGTCATACTGTGTATAAATCGCTCCGATTGAATTCCCAAAAAATTCAAATTAAGAAAAAAAATGGAAGTTCCCCATCATCAAAGAAAAAAAAATTAACGACCATGGCGTCTACGGTACTACTTGAGGAAAACAAAATTTCGTGTTTTTTTCGTACTTTTTGTACTTTTTTCGTATTTTTTCGTACGTCATATCTTTAGTAGTTGCATTTGGATTTTTTTATTACACCCCCCCTCCCCCCCCCCCAATAAAAAATCAACGAGATCAAATTTAATACAGAAACCATTTCAAATTGGAAGAAAATCTGTAATCATATTTTTTGAATGTGAAGTCAAACATTTAAAAAAAATCATCAGATGTCCACAATGTTTCAAAAATGATCTTCCCTGACTTTTCCAGGGTTTTCAGGCCAATTTTCCGAAGCTTTCCAGCCCTTTTACATGTGATATTCATGAAGCACGGAGGAGAGGGTAATTTTTCACGTGATCAACGATTTTTTTCTCAAAAATCACACTTACAAAATTTTTATATTTTTCTTTAAATTCAATTCTGAAATTTTTTGAATCTTCTTTCCCGGTACGAAAATTTCGAGAACTTGAATTTATTACAGAAAAAATTTCAAATGAAAAGGAAAAGCTCCGTTTTAAAACAAAATGATGAAGTTTTGAAAAATAAAACAAATTATACCTATGTCAGTGTCTGCCAAATCATGTGAATGAAAATTCGGATTTATCCGGGCTGAAAATTCAAAAATTGCTTCACAATTCATTGCTCCCCCCTCCCCAAAAAAAACACGAGCCTCAAAATTCATAAATTCCATGCAAGTCCCTAAAATCTTTTCGGCTTGCCTTAGTAAATAGAAAACCGATGAGGATATTATTTGATTGAGATATTATAATTTTGTGGAGCCCGAGCGAAGCGATGGCGAAAATTTTTGCGAAAAAAAAATACAAACTTTGGAAATTCATCACTTTTTCTTATTGAAATTTTCCAAAACGCGACAAATAATTTCGAATTTTTTTCCATTCTTTCCCTTTTTTTTAACATCGTGGTCAAAGCATCAGGGCATTCCTTTCTCATCATTATAGCTTATCAAGAAGTACATTTCCAAAAAAATTAGATTTAATTTTAATTACGTCCAGTAAAAAAAAAGAGTGTAAATTTCCTCCGAGCATATAACGAGGGAAAATTTTCTTGAAAAATTTATAATATTTTATGAACAAAACAAAGACATACATTTAAATATTAATTTTTTTTTGTACATCACGTTCAACAAAAAATGATGAATTAAAAAATAAGTAAAGAGAGGTAAAAAATAAAAAAATAGCCATTTCGACTGAAAAAACTGAATTTTTGGTAACTAATTCCGTTCTTAAAATTTCGTGCTAATTTCGTATTTTTCCTGCAATTTTGATGGTGTTTCGTGCTTTTTATGGTCATTTTTGAATTTCGTGCTTTATTCATTTTAGAAGACACCCTGACGACTCACCTTTGAGAAAAGTTTTTAAATAGTCAGATATAAAAGTACGGCACCTATATTAGACAATGAAATGTAGGTACTTTTAAATAACAACTCGATTTCTGCGATAAAAATTACTTTCTTTTGTAATGCTTCTCGACAAAGCATCAACTGATACGTTTTGCTACTCGCAGATAAATTGTGTCGAGAACTAGTACATAAGCGTTTGGCCACTTGGCCAGTTCCAACTATCCATACAGTGGACCGTGGAAGCAAGACCTGAATAAACACGATTACCCCCACTACCTGACTTGATTGGGTTCAATCTGCTTCCAGCTTCCACTTCCACTACCAAGATGGGTCACCCTCTTCCTCTTCCTCTTCCACATTCATGGTAAAAGTGGTAAAATCTGAAAATGTTTCAGGTAGGACTTTGGAGAAAACTGGAAATTCCCTCTTCTCAAACTTAAATACCACATTTTTTCATTACTTAATTTCTCTGACTTGCGTAGGATTTTCAGGACATGTTTTCATGAATTGTGATGAAATTTAAGTTACCACACAAATTTCGTAAAATTTCCCTCCAAATTCTCCAAACCACCATCTCCCCCGCTCTTATTTTCAAAGTGATGGGAATGCGTGACAGCGTGAGCAGGTGTACCTAGCAGAACACGTCTGCGTCTGTCCGGAACGAGCTCTGGATTAATACTGAGTTACTGACTGAGTGACTGCTCGTACTACACTAGTAGTACTTCAAAAGTGGCGTCGATAAAATTTGAAGATGCGCGCGCACAATACCCCCACTCCTTGTCAAAAAGAATGGGATGCGCGCACATGTTTATAGAAGTGGTCAGCTAGATACCAATTACTTTTTTCAATATTGTGATTCACATTTGAAACTGTAGAATGCGCTTGTATTACCCCCACTCCATTTCAGACAAACAGCGCGCGCATTACCCCTACTCCTTTTCCAATAGTTTGAAGTGTATAAATAGAGACGCAGGTCTTTAAAATCCTCATTCTGTTCTGAACTTCTTACAATATGGTTTGCAACAATAAATGTGGATGTACTGAAGTTTACTCTAATTTATGGTGTCTGGCTCGTATTCCACCCTACCAGCCTAAATTGCTACAAGTGATTGCAGCGAAATCAATACTTGTAAATGATGTGAATTATGATACATTACCACCGTGTCTCAGTAGGAAGTTGGATTATTGGCTTTATTTTGATAATAGTTATATTACTTGTCCGTGGTGTGGTACACACCGTGATGATGATTGCGCCATTTGTGGCAATTGTGTTTTATGTTGTATAGAAACGCCAACTTATTCTTCAAATGCTTCCTCGGTAGATCCCTCAGACAACTGCTCCGAAAAATTCTCCGATGAGTCCTCAGACAACTCCTCCACTGAATTCTCAGATAACGCTTCAGATAACTCCTCCTCCGACTCCTCAGAGTCAGATGACTCCGGTTACTCCGAAAGAAAACGACCTTGTTGTAACTTACATTCGGACATTCAGAAATAAAAAAGCCTTTTTCAGGACTACCAACGAAAAGGCTCTTTTCAGGGCTATCAATAAAAACGCCTTCTTCAGGGCTACCAATAAAATGGCTCTTTTCAGGGCCACCAAAAAAATAGCCCTTTTTAGGGCTATCAATAAAATAGCCCTTTTCAGGGATACCAATAAAAAGGCTCTTCTCAGGGCCACCAATAAAAAAGCCCTTTTTGGGTTACCAATTATTTTCTTCTTCAATATTGTGATTCACATTTGAAACTGTAGAGTGCGCACCCATTACCCTCACTCTATTTTGGACAATCAGTGTGCGTGCGCATTATCCCACTCCTTTTCAAATAATTCGAAGAGTATAAGAGTAGGTCTTGAAAACTCCTAATCTGTTTAAAACTTTCTCGACTAATTATTTTACTCCCATGTAGTTGGGTGAAAGGGTGCCACGGGACAAAATTCAAGTTAATTTTAGTTCTACGTATTCCTGATTATAAAAAATTGAAAATTAAAAAGGCGCGTAAGTCTAAGTCTAAAGCGATTTACGCAAGAAAAAAGAAAAAATTACACAAATAAGTTTATATTAGAAAAATATCCATAAAAATTTCAAGTCGTGACTTTTTTCGTATCAATGTTTCAGCTTGTTGGAATACACCCCCCCCCCCAATTCAACCTTTTCTCTTTCACGTTCATTTTATTGACGAGGGAAAAAAAGCGACCTTCAAAAATTCAAAGCAATATTTATTTTTTTTCTTGAAACAAGTTTTCATCATTTTTTATCAAAAATCTTGAGAAGAGAAACCTGCTAAATTTTCTGTTAAAATTTCAAGGGCGAAGCGGAGAGAAGAAAATACTTTCTTGAGGTAAAATATAATTCGGTAAATATTCAAAAATAGCCAATTTCAACTTTTCGAATCTAAGTTTTCGAAAAAATTTCGTACAAAAATCAATTAAGGAAATTTTACAAAAAATCGTGCCATTTTTCGTTTTTTTAAAAATAGGTAGATTCATTGATTGATTCAGCTTTGCATATACAGGGTGACTGAAAATTGCTTCCCCAAAAAATTTAAAATTTCGCTAAAAAATTATTATTGATAGGGTAAACTTTTTTTGGTCATATTCTACTAATATAGATCGTCTTCTAATCTCTGTATAATTTATAACCCGAAAAAATTCAAATTAATTCAATAATGCTGAATTAAATCATCTGACTCCAATTTGTGAAGCGCTGAAATGCAATCCTCCTTATTTCAAAATTGAACGCACTGTTTTCAGATTAACAGGGTTCAATTCAAGATTTTGAGGAACTCGTCACCTATCCACAGAAATTCCTAGATTTTATTCCACGCAATTTTAAAATTTCGTTCGACTAGGTTTAGCTATAGCATTGTAAGCGAAAATCAAATTATTTTTCACAAAAAATTGAAAAATGATTGAGAATTTTTGAAGAGGCCTGTGTTTGAATAGTAACGGGCCAAGGATGCTGCCAGAGTTGACATTTTTTGAATAAGTTAATTAGGGAATTTTTGCTAAGCATTTTTTTTTTGGGAACTACTTTTCGGTCACCCTGTACTTTGACGTAATGCAGCTGTTCGTTCTCTGAAAAAAATTCGAAATTTGGAGACCAAGATAAAAAAAAAAGAAGATAGTTTCAAAATGGAGAGATTATACATAAGTTTTGATAGTTGAATCAAGATTTCGGCTAGTTTGGCGCTTCTTTTATTTTTTTATGCATTGTAAATTTAGCTGAAATTAAATTTAGATAAAATCATGAAATCGGGTGGGGGCGGGGAGAGAAAAATCCGAAATTACGAGGAGAGAACAAGCATCCTACTTTTGAAAAAAAATCCCACAGTGTTCATGCAGTAAGATTAGTAATTATTTAAAAATCTAGACATTCATCCCCTTCCTTTTTGATAATTTGATTAAATTAAAAATTGCCATTATCCACGAGAATTATTCCCACCACCTCCTTCCTTCTACTCCCAGGCATAAATTTCGTCACGAATTGATTTCGAGAATAGTACATATTTTTAATGCCCCAAATGCGTAGGTACTTAGGTATATTATATCACGTTGCCAAAAGTTCTCGCAGCAATTTCGATAATTTCAAGTGCTTTTAGTCTCAATTCGGAACGAGTTTCTTCGTCTGGCGTACTGACAAATTCCAAAAAATTACCCAATTACCATATCTTCTTAAATGAATTTTATTACCGTGTATTTTTTCGATCACTCGATTACTTACACAAAAAACCCATCAGCAAAATTAGAAATCATTCCTCGAATATTCGAAAACCGTTTCGCATAAATAAACAGTTATTTTATGATGTAAAAATACGTCCACTTCTTTCAACACCCTTCGCGAAAAAATTATCCACTTTACATGATTCGCGTCTAAATGGACGTACAAGGTACTGTACATACGAATATAACTACAGTACATGCCACGTGACAATAACTACCTAACAGGTTATCAACAAATCGCATCGATTGTAAAAAATTTCAGTACCTAATACCTATCTAAGTAGTAAGTTAAGTACACGCACTAGAGTCATCGAGGCTCAAGGTTTTCTATTTTTTTTTTCTCCCCATTCGCAGTCCAAGTAACAATACTAATCCAGTTTTTACTTTTATCTAATAGTAACGGTATTTCTTGCTCTTCTTGCAAATACGGAGTACTAACTAGTCTACAACCTTCTTTAAACGACGTAAGAGCATTTATCTGCCCATACCTAACCTACAGGTGGATATTTTCTTCGACTAAATGAGAAACCAGCTCCCTGATACGACTGCTTTATTACGGAATGATTTCGTAAAAAATATATAATATAGGAATTCGTACACCTAATCATCCACAAAACAATGTACCAGTTTTGAACCACACCACCTCCGCGATCTTGTTTTTCGAATCAATGAACAATGGAATAGAAATGTCGACCGGTTTGGAAAAATCAATCGATATACAGGGTGGCTCAGTTAAGGTGTGAAATATTAAAACCACGTATTCTACTTATCCTTTGGAGTAAAAAATGTTATATACATGATGGGTCATAAACGCTTCATTACTGAGTTATTCGCCTTTAAAGGGGGGCCCAGATTTCACCCAAAATTGATAATTTTTGCTCTAGCAGTAAAAATTTTCGGGAGGTAGGTGGTGGAAAAAGTGAAAGGAGGTCCATAGAAACGTATAAGTACCATTTTTTTTTTTTTTTTTGGTTCATAAGTAAGTGTTTTAAAGCAAAAAATGTGTTTCTGTACCAAAAAAATGGTCGAACAAGAACAAGAAATCATTTTTTTGAAATTTTATTCACTTTTAGGGGTAGTACTACTTATTTAACACCTATTAACTCAAATTTCTGTTTTTTTTTATTTATTGGATGCTGAGTAATCAATTTATCAAATTTCGACCATCCCACAAAATTACAATAAAAATCGAATTTAATGATTTCTCATGATTCCTCATTATTATAAAAAAAATTTCGCCAAAAATTTTTTTCTAAAAAATCAAAAAAATGGAGGGTATCTCAGCATAATTTATTTTGTGGCAACGCTGTAATTAACTTCCGCGTAAGTAACCCCGACGCTCGTCTCGTTAAACGCAACATTTTACGGGCGTCGCGATGCGCAACGTTGCCGAATTTCCAGTTCTTTACTCGACAATATCTCAGAAAGAAAGCGTTTTGGGCCCATGTTGAATATGACATTTTTTGTTCGTATTGATAAGTAGAATATGAGGTTTCAATATTTCACACCTTAACTGAGCCACCCTGTATGAAGTGCGTGTAGATGATGGCAGAATTTCCCACTAATTAACTTGCTACTCATCGTTGCTCATTTACGAATAAATGACCAACCGTGAAGGTATTGTCGGTGATTAATTCTGGAAAAGTCTTTATATTTATTGTACTCGTATTGTTTTCATTCGACGCAGAGACAAAACTTGAGCAAAAATCTCGGGCCATAAAATTGAAAAATTTGTCGACTGTAATTATCAAAAAAAGTTTACCGGCCAGTCGTACCTTAATAAAAAAAAATCGTAGTTTTGTCGAGCTACTTTTTGACCCCCCCCCCCCAAAAAAAAACAATATATCCCTTAATGACCTCCTCTCCTTCCAAAAAAATCGAAATTCAAAAAAAAACTATATTTCTTAAAGACCTTCTCCCCTTCCAAAAAAATCGAAATACTGGAAATTTTTTTAAAAATTCCATTCGAAATCGTCATCAAGTCTCCTGATAAATGAAAAGGAGAAATTTTCCTTTTCAAAACATATTCAATTGTCTGGAATGGAAGGAAAACGAGTTTATAGGGCTGTTGAAACTACGTCATCCTTATCAAAAAGTGTGATAAACAGGGTGTCTAACAAAATTTCAAAACCCCAAAACAGGACAAACAGGACCTTCAACAGGACCTTTAAAAAATCGGTTCTGATCGATTTTGTACCCCCCCCCCCAAAAAAAATCCTATTCTGGCAAAAAAATTGAAACGAATTTTTTCAATAATTGTTAGAAATGAGCAAAACATTTATTTTAAAAATTCAAGGACAAGGAAGATAGAATAAAAACAAATTTTATCCTGTATATAAAAAACAAGAACGAACATTAGATAGTAATACTGAAAAAAAAAGTTCCAAAAAAATTAGGTATTTTTTAAGTTTTTTAAATTTTTTTTCAATTACGATCATTTATTGAAATTTTTTTTCTATTCTGGCGGGTGGAATTTCAAAATTGTTACAAAACAGGACTTTTCACTGAAAAAGCCCCAAAACAGTACAAAAACAGGACAAACAGGACCACTCAGCCCAAAACAGTACAAACAGGACGAACAGGAGTTTATAGACACTCTGATAAAGGAACTGGTGATAAAAAGAAAAAATCATTAATTTCGTACGTATGTATACGGAATTTTCATAAATTTATCAATTATTGCAAAAAAATGAAGTTTTGTGACAATTGTGAAAATAATAAAATTTGTAGCTAAGAAAAAAAATACTTGAAAATTCAAAATTTTCTCACCAGTTCAATTGTGACGTCAGTTTCAACAGCCCTATACCATCATTTTGAAAATGTTTTGCATAAATTCATCGAGTCTGAGCGAAGCCAGGGCGAAATTTTTTGAAGAAAAAGGCATCCAAATGCTGAAATTTTCTTCATTTTTTAAATCAATATTTTAATATTGAGAGGGGTGCGAAATCCTCAATTTCTATCACCTCTATAAATTCTAGGCTTCAAATGCCTGTATGAAGCGATGACTAAGATGTGAAAAATTGATGATTTTCAGAAAGGAAATAATTAGCTTTTTAATATGCATAGTTGAAAAAATTCCATTACTTTAAAGTACCAATTTCGTGTTTTTTTCTTATTTCGTGTTTTTTTTCTTGTTTTTTGTGCTTTTTGTACCAAGCTGCAACAAAATTTGTCGATTTACTACGAAATTTGCAGGCCTTTTTGAGAAAATATGAACTGAACACGCAAATGATGGGCCACCGCCCTCCTATCTTCCACAGCGCAGTCTCTGATTCGACGAATATTCTGCCCCCTTTAAGCAATTTTTTTCGCACCTGCTATAAAAAAAACTAATAAATTTATTGTGCATTCAACATATTAGAAACGAGATTAATTACATTTACTCGTCCTTGCGCAATATTAATTTATAGAAAGCGATATGAACAAAAACCACCCTCAAATAAACCAATTTTGAACCGAAAATACTTCTGACCCTCCCCCCCCCCACCACTCAATTAAAATTAGACGAGAAAACGGAAAAATTGATTTTGAAGCCCTCGACTGACAGCTGTGATAGCTAATTGGTGGATTTCTTTCCCTCAAAAATAATTACCATCAGAAACGAGAAGAGAGGTAACGTTTTTTACAACTTTTCCTGCTCAATGAGCATTTGCTTAATTTCAATTTTAAAAAATTTATGATTTTCTTCACTTCAGGAAATTTTGACATGGATATGTCTTAAGGTGGGGGGAGGGGGGGGGGGGTAAAAATTTGAAAAGCGTTACGTAACGTAACGCAACGCTCCATGTTTGTAGATCGAGATATAATAATATTGCTCGTATATGTGGAAACTTGAAAAAAAAAATATTTGAAAAATTTTTTTAAGAAAGAAGGCATTTTAAAACAAAAAATTTTTAAAAATTGAAAATAATGCATTTATTTTAATAAAAAGGTGAAAAGTAGGATATGTTTTGAGAAAAAAGAAAAAATGTTTTGAAAAATAAGAAAAAAACTGAAAATTTTGAGTAATGTTTTTAGATAAAGATAATACAATAACATTATGTTAAATTAAAAAAAAAAACTTTTAAAAATTGGATTTTAGATCAAGGCATTATGTTAGACTTGAAAAAAAATTGAAAAATAAAAAAAGTGCATTAAAATATATTTTGAAAAAAAAGAAAATTATGTAAAAAAATAAGAAAAAAATTGAAAAAAGTATTTTAAAATGTTGAAAAAATTGGAAAAAAATATTTAGGTAAATTGACATTTTAATAAAAGGTTATGAAGTTTAGTCTCTATTGCCTCATCTACAAAATGAGCACATTTGAATACATCCATGATCTAAGGTTTTTACTTTAATTTTACTTTAAATGAAAAAGAGAGTTAATTTCTATTCGAATTACAAGTACATACATAGATGGTTTTTCCAATTTATGGAACTTTCATTAAGGTCATAAATTTATAAATCATAAAATTAGAAACTAGTAGTTTCTGAATGAATTTCAAAAAAATTATAAAATTTCAGAATCATTCATTAAACAAGTGTCTTTTCTCTCTAATTTGAAAATTTCCCATCAAAATCATAAAATTGCGTTTTCTTATAAATTTAGAAAAAAATATAAACGATTTCGAAGTCATTCGCCAATATTTTCTTTTAATTCGAGGAACATTCATCAGAATCGAAAATTTGAAGAATTTTAATCAAAGTTTTTTAAAAAATGACGAAATTTTGAAATTATTCTTTTTTATGGTTTTCTCTTATTTGCGGAATTTTTCCATCAGATTAATTTTGTCATTTTATGGAATTTTCACAATTTTTTTTTTAAAATTGATGATTTGAAAATATTTTATTGAATAGTTCTTTCTTATTTGAGAATTTTTTCATCAGAATAATTTTGTCATTTTATGGAATTTTCATCAAATTTTTTTAAAAATTGATAAAATTTGAAGATATTTTATTAAATGGTTCTCTTTTATTTGAGGAATGTTTCCATCAGAATAATTTTGCCATTTTATAGAATTTTAATAAATTTTTTTAAAAAATTGATAAAATTTGAAGATATTTTATTAAATGGTTCTCTCTTGTTTGAGGATCTTTTCATCAGAATTTCAAATTTATGGAATTTTTCATTAAAATTTTTTTAAAATTGATAAAATTTTGAAGATCTTTCATTAAAGATTCTCTGTAATTCGAGTTACGACTCTGAACAGCTGTAAAATTTCAATTCGACTTCATAAGTATGCACTTCTTCGTTATTTTTCAAGAAAGGATTATCACTCCTTCACCCCATTCAAGTCCAGTCATTACATAATTTTCTCAAATCAGCATTAATTTTGTAAACAACTACTTCACACTGATAACAAATCACCAGACAATAAAATGGTACTGCGGCAGCTTCTGGTTTTCATCAGTGTCACTCTATCGTATCATCATCAACAACGATACGTAATTTCCACTTAGAATTTTTATTCATTGGCCGAACCAAATAATACATATAACAGCTACATTTCGTTTTTTTTTTTTACATATAAATACAACCACAATAAAGTGTAAATATAAGAACACCACACTCCTCTCCTGTACTTCAATTTCATCATATTCGCTTATTATTTAGTAAGACATCACATAGCAGAGAAAAAATGCAAAGAGAGGGAGAAAAAGAGACAGACTACGAGTTAATAATCTGCATACCCATACCTGCCATAGTTATACCAGTACCAACTGATAATTCGAATCACCACCCATCTCAGACTGGTATCAATAATTGCCCGGAGAAATTCGGAAGATTATTAATTAACCGAGTCTGCGGCGAGTCGCTGAATTTTAGGGCATGGCTTATCACCAGCCAGATGATGTAATTTAGTCATTCAGATTCCTACGACACGAGCACCTTATTATGATACAGTTGGGCGAAAAAACGACTTTTTTACACGCCAGCATAATATTTTATAAAATAGACTAGAAAAATCATTCATCACCCAAGTAAACGTTATTTATCGAATCAACTACGTCAGATTTCCTACGAATGACCTCAACTTCTAGACCTTTGGCTTATTACGTCATATCATCGTTAATTCGTCATTCGTCGTTATTAACGTGACAATTAAAAACCAACGAATTCTTTCCAACGGATAATTTTCACAGGGGAAATTTCCCGAAACCCAATCGATCAATTTTTTCCACCACGAGACCGCGATAATTTCGATTTTAAATAGGCATCAGGCAGGTATCCGCTGCACATAAGTAACGTTAATCATTAGTCAAACCATTAGACCGTTACAAACAAAACAAAAATTAAATTACTCGGCAATTTTACAACCATACGCAGGTATTCGTGGAAAATCACCTCGATCATCACAAAACTACATTCGCGATGACCAACAGGCCGAACTTTATTTATATTATCGCGTCAATAGGTCAACTAGAATATTCGTCAATTTTCGTCCATTAAGCTAAACTTTGATAAATATTTCTCTTACGAACATTTTCGATACTTTCACGTCGTCGAAAATAAACGAAGAGTCGACCAAGTACGTAGATATGTAAATATTCTAAGATCAAGGCCTCCGATCGATCGTACAAGTTTAATTTTCGATAAACCGCGTTTATTACCTAATATTATACAATGCGATATTAATCGTTCGAATTTATTGCTTTTGATGTTTTGTGATAAAAAATACCTTCGTATGGCATCTTTGACTCGGCTTAATCGATATTATCAATTACTCAGTCTGCCTCCCTCCACCTCTCTCGTTCTTTTTATTAATGCAGTTTGCACGTACGAATGTAAATGTACGCTAATTCGACGAAATCTTCATCAGTCGAGTGAAGTTTTGCAAAACTCGACCAGACAGCGACGCCTTAATTATTTTACGATTTCGTAATGTTTTATTTTTAACATCAAATACGAATGATTATGAAATTAATTCCTTCGGATGGAGAAAATTTGGCCCAGAAAAAATACCGAGTTTTTTTTTTCAAAATAACAAATTTTCATTGGTACAGGGTTCGAATGAAATCCAAAAATTCAAACTGGTACTTTTTTCGTGATATTTTCAAGCTACTTTCTTGATTTTCAAAAAGATTGATGACCCCTTTCCTAAAAAAATCAAAAAATTGATAAAAATCCTAATCGGAGAGGCCACTATTTTACAAAATTCAAAAATTATTTTTTGTCCTTTTCAGGTTTTCTAGGCTAATTTTTTATGCCTTTTCCAGACCGCTTTACGTAAAGTATTCTTGGAAAGATGAAAAAGCACTTATAATTTTAGTAATTTTTGACTATGATTAAGCTCCTGAAAAACGAAGGGGTCGCATTTATTTTCTGCTTCAAAATATTCTAATCTTCGATATGGATATGTCAAAGGTTTGAGGGTTAATTTCGAGAAGAGTATAACTTTTTTCATTGTTGCCAGCCAAAGGTATGATTTCCTTAAAGGGCATTGATATTAATAAAAAATTATGCCGTTCGATTTAAAAAAAAATGGTTTGAATAATACACAAAATTGACAACACTGTCTCTCTAATTGTAACACAATGTAAAAATGTCTAAGATACATTTTATTTAAGAAAAAGGAAAAATTGAGTGTATTTTGAAATTAATAAAAAATAAGGAAAGAAATTAGAAAGGTATTAAAAAATGTTGAAAAAAAAATAAGTAAACCTCAAGGAGGCGGGGAGGCGGGCCTCGAAATTTTTATGCAATTGCGTTTTTTAGCCAAATTACCCAACTTTGAAGGCTCATATCTCGAGATAGGTTGTACTTGGGGAAAAACTGTTTGGGGGTCTGAAAGATAATCAATAGGAGATTCAAATACGGTGATCACGTTTTGAAAAGCTCGAAATTGAAATTTAGTGGTGAAAGCTCAACTTTCATGATAAGAACAAAAGATGAAAGCTACCATTTAAGAATCTGAAAAAATTACAGTGAGGAGCCCTTTTTACCATTTTTTCAACCAACAAATTTTCAAGAAGGGATCTCTAGACCCCTGGGGGCAGAGGGATCCACAATTTTGACCAAAATTTTAAAAAATCGAAAAAGTAAAGTAACACATCGATTACTACTAATTCAAAGGCGCTGATTTCGAATATGTACTCAGTTTTTTTATTCGCCCCCTCTGAACCCCCCTATTAGCCTCCTTGATAAGGTCAAAATTCAAAAAAATGGAAAATAACGCGTAACCTGTCGTTTGTTAGATTTTTGAGGGCGCTGAGTTCGAAAATTTGCTTATTTTTTGGATTTGACCCTTTAGTGCCCCTCTTGCCACCCAATTTTGAGAAAAACCATGTCGAAAAAAAAATATCATGTAGCATTTTGATTTTAACTAATTCGAGGGCGTAGAATTCGAATATCGACTAACTTTTTGATCCAACCCCCTCCCCGTGCTCCAACTGACCCCTTCCTCCAGTCTTAGGTGATCAATACGCGGAATTGAATATTTCAAAAAATTACGGGGAGTGTGTCGAATCTAAAAGAAAGTCGATATTCGAATTCTACGCCCTCAAATTAGTTAGATTCGAAATGACACATAATATTTTTTTTCTTAACACGGGTTTCCCCAAAATTGGGGGACTAGAGAAGTACTAAAGGGTCAAATCCAAAAAATAAGCAAATTTTCGAACTCAGTGCCCTCAAAAACCAAACAAACGACAGGTCACAAGTTATTTTTCATTTTTTTGAATTTTTCCCCTATCAAGGAGGCTAATAGGGGGGAGGGGGGTTCAGAGGGGTCGAATGAAAAAATTGAGTACATAATCGAAATCAGCGCCCTCAAATTAGTAGTAAGTGATGTTGATGTGTAACTTCACTTTTTCGATTTTTTTGAATTTTGGTCAAAATTGTGGATCCCTGTACCTCCCAGGGGTCTAAAGATCCCATCTTAAATTTTTTTGGTTGAAAAATGGGTAAAAAATGCTATTCTCTGTAATTTTTTCAGATTTTTAAATGGTAGCTTTCATCTTGTGTTCTCACCATGAAAGTTGAGCTTTCACCACCAAAGTTCAATTTCTAGCTTTATAAAGATCACTGAGATACATTTTTTTCTTCAAAACAAAAAAAGTATAGTGTTTGCATTTGGAATAAATATCGGCAACTCTATTTTTCTAAATTATATGTCCGAAAATCACTTAGGGTATGTTTTAAAAAAAAGGGAAATATTTTTAAGAAATTAAAAAGTATGAAAAAATGTTGAAAACAAGTCTGAAAATTGAAAAAAAACATATTTAAAGGCACTGGCATTTTAATAAAAATTATAAACTTTCGTTTTTTTATACAGGAAGTGCGTTAATTTTTTGCGAAGGGGAGAGGGATTTATACCATTAATTTGTAATCAGATTTTTTCTCACATTTCATAGATAAATATATTATCGAGCACGAGGGGGCCAAGGGCAAAATTTTTGAGGAAAAGGGTGTCCAAATATAGCTGAAATTTCATATTTTTCAACATTTCAATTCTGAGGTGGATCCTGGATATGAATCCTCAACTTCTTCCTTTTCAAGATGTATAGTTTGAAAAAATGTTCATCGACTTTGGAACGAAAATTCGAAAACAAACGAAATATCAATTTTTACTTTTGTTGCTTAATTTTTGATAAAATTTCTTGCTATCCGAATTTTTTTACGAAATTTCATGCCTTGTTTTGTTACCACGTGCTTTATCGTGCCAGTACGAGTCCTGAAAAAAACAAAATTCCAAGAAACATGACGCCATTGAAAGGAAACCAACGAAGCGAACAAATATTCAAAATGACTCATTTGATATTTTTCGAGATAAAGTATTTTCCATTCAGTCGACCAAACTTAACCCCTTCCTCCCCTTCCATCCATAATATTCAATTTTTTGGCATCGAAATCAAAAAGATACGTGATAAACACTTCAATATTTTACACCCAACTTATTATTCGTATAGAAAAACCAACCATCAGAAAAACATAAAAAAATATCTAAAAAAAATCCGATTTCGAAAACGTCATCGATCAGCTTACCCAGATCAAAATCGCCGATGCTCCGACGAAACCGTCAATTTGTAAAGATTTCTTTCATGCACGGAAAGTTTCACTAATCCATTTCCACGTCCATAGTTCTCGCGCGGTTTCATTTCCAAAGCGCCAATTAATGCAGATTATTCGACCGATTTGAACCTCAGACGCGAACGGTACGATAAAATACATAAATTGAAGGTCATTGGCGACTTCAAAGTTCAATTCGACCGGCTTTGCGCAGATTAGTTTTACAATAATATTAACAAATGAGGAAGTAGATGAAAGGTTGCGATCTTTAATTTAGCAAATTGATAAACTTCGATGATTCGAAATTTGAAATCATTTTACGATCTGACATCCCCCTTCCCCTTAAAAATCGAATTTAATTTTTACGAATTTTATAAAACTTCATTATCAATTCGCCATCAATCACATTCCAAATACACAGGTTTTCAAACAGTCTCATTGGCCAATTTCTTCGCATCCTTTCTCTTCTATCGATCGATTACATTTAGACGACGAATTGCATAAAAAAATGACAAAAAATCATGGCATGAACGACTACTCCACACATATCGAGCTAGATTCACTCGTATGTAGTGAAAGTAGATTGATTATAGAAAAGTTATGACCTTGGGAGTCGAATACGCACCCGAAATTAACATCTCAAAACCGGCTCTTTTTAATTCATCTTGTTCAGATTTATTCACTCTCTTCGATCGATATGATTGAGTTTTTATCTAAGTAAATAGTAAAATACCACAAAAAATTTTCGAAACACTCGACGAAGGTTCGCAAGGTAATTACAATTTGATAAAATTTCTGTTTACATCGGAAACAAAAAATAATACGTAATAATTATACTTTGGCGCATCAAATTAAACGTTTACACGTACAATTACCTATAGCCGAGTCGTAAATACAAGCGAATGCGAGCCTAGGTCGACAATATGTTTCTAAATACGCGATATTGTTATAATCACTTCATTTATCTGCAGTCGAGCCTCGAGAAATTGTTTTGTTCATTGTTGTGCTTGCACAATTACTGTCCAATTTTTTCCTTCTGGAATTTTTTTCAGCAAGTTGATATCTACCTATTCTAAGCCTATGATGGAAATTTCAAAAGTTCCTGATTTTTCAAGGTACATACAATGTACATAGTGAAACGTACAGTTGGAAATTTTTACCCCCACTCCACCCCATCACCAAATTTCGACCAAATAAAGCCTTTGGCAATGATTTTGTAGAATTTCGAAAGAAAAACACTGATTTTTTCACCATCACTGACGTGCATTATTTTTAATAGCTATTTTTTTTTTTTTTTAATTCGTAAATTGAAGGATCTGAGGACGAGCAGCAGGTAAAATGATGATATATGACGCTGATTTTAATTCAGTTTTTCAATTTCAGCAATTTTCATGATGATATTATGGAGGGGGGGGGGGGGGGGAGGATTTGAGTCATTCATCAAATAATTTAAAACGTCGACAAAATGTAGGATAGTGATATTGAAATGAAAGAATGGTTATCACAAAAACAAAATTTTCTTCAAATTACGAGGGAAAAATTAGATAAGTAATTCACAAAATGCAATTTTCAATGGTTTTTATGGCCTTTGAACTGATTTTAAATCACAAAAAAAAAGTAAAAATACTCGTTCAACATTCAATTCGTATTTAAATAAAAAAACTTCCTAGAAGAGTGCAACACTTCAAGAAAACACATTGATCAATTGAATTATTTCATGTGAAAAACTGAAAATCTTCCTTCATCTTGCCCTCAAAAGCTCCATTTTTTCCAATAATTTGCTCTTTACAACCCCCCCCCCCCCCCCCCCCCCCCCAATTAATAAAAATACTCGAAAAATTGATGCACAAGAATAAATTTAGGCACGATAAGATTACATTTTTTTTTCAAAAATGAAATTCAAGATTTTTTTCAATATCTTAATGCCCACCAACTCTTCGCTCTCAATTTCTTTCTGTGCAAAAAAAATTCTCCGAAATATTTACTTAGCAATCAAGCAAATTGAAGATTCCAATCAGGAAGAATTATATAATTTAATTAGGAATAAGAATTCATAACGTTTTCTTGTCTTTTAACGAGAATTTCTCTTAAACAAATTTCACATTTTGAGAATATATATTTTAAAGGGACCGTTTACCTGAACGGATTTTTCCAAAGGTTTATGATTATTTTCAATATTTGCACGTGAATTTAGTTTTGAGATCTGGGATCTATTTATATTCAAAGGGAGAGGGGATACTCAAATGAGAAAATGGTTGGGTTTAGATGCTTGATTTTTTTCATTGAAATTTTCAGATGAAATTAAAATTTATGGAGTTTAAAAAAAAGTCACCAAGTCAACAAAAATCCTTCTTTTTCTTTACAGGGTGTCTAACAAAATTTTTTCAGCAAAAAGCTTAACTTGGCTCGATCTTTATGCATGACTTTTTTATGGACCACCCCCCCCCCCCGTTGATTTTTACAATAAACTCCTAAATTTAAATTTTTACGAACAAATTCAAACAAATAATATGATTCAAAAAAATCACATTGAGCTTTTTCTGTACCTTAAATTATTATTCAGTAAAGTTGAATGGATTTTTTTTTTGAAAAAAGCATCAAATCTGAGTCAAAAATCTTGACTTTTACATATTTTGAATTGAGAGAGAATTTAAAATTTTCAAAAAATTATAATTTTCCATAATTTTTTTCGAAATCATCAAGAAATTACTCAAATTTTTTTGAAACTGGCACAGCCAAAGTTAGCTTATGAAGGAGAAAAAAAAAACAAAAAATTTAAAAATTGTCGACTGAAATTTTAGTAGGCAGTTTTTAATTTTCTGCCCTTCTTCCCGTCTCCCCAAAAGCCAACTCTGCTCTCTCAATTATAAATCAGTGAAAATTATTGAAAATCACTGAGAAACAGTCAGAATTGCAGCACAGGAGAAAATCAGTGAAAATTTTTTTTACTGAAAACAAATCAGTGAGGAAAATCACTGGAAAATCAGTGAATATTCACTGAAAGGTCAGTAAAATTTATTAAATTTGCTGAAAAGTCAGTGAAAATCTTTGAAAAATCAGCGAAAATTCGCTGATTTTTCCTGTGCTGCAATTCTGACTATTTATCAGTGACTTTCCACTGATTCAGAATGAGAGAGTGGCTAAGCCTGGAAATTTTCATCTTAAAAAAATTACAACTTTCCAAAACTTTCCGACTCAAACTTAATTTTTGACTGTGAAAAAAATGCAGTTTTGCCTTTGAGAGGGAGGGGAGGTCGCTGCCATCCCTCTCTGGGACAAAATATTAAATTTTCAATGTTTTCCAATCATTATTTATAAGAAATGACAATTTGGCGAAATATCATCTCCAATACCCGACAACCTAACGAAAAGGCTTGAAGCCATGACACTTGACACAAAATATATGAAAAATCTGGCATTTCAATAACCATACAACACGATATCATTAGAATCTTTAAATTTAAAAAAATCGTTCTTTTACATCACTTTCCAATATTTCGTCAGACTACAAAATTTTAAAATCTCGATTTTTTCCAAATTCACCAGCGGAATGGGGGGGGGGCACAAAAGGGGCCGTGTGTTGGACAACTTTTTTTGATTTTTTGAGGTGGAAAAGGGGGACTGACTTTTTTCACCTGCTAAAAATGGGGAGAGGGAAAAAGGGGGCCTTCTTCCGCACTTTTATTTTGTTCATGCCCGAGCGAAGCTTTGAAAAATTGGATTTTTAATGTCCAGGCATCATAGTGAAATTTGGCGGGAAAAAAGTAACTTTAGTAACCCAATTTGGGAAAAAAAGTAACCAATGTATTACCAAAAAGTAACCAAAAACTCAATTTTCAATGGTAAAATTTGTAAAAAAAAAAAAAACATGTATGTACTTAATGCAATCATTATAACTTATAAGCGCTCCTAGAAATTATATAAGGGAGGGGCTGAGAATTGGAGAAAAATGGGGTGGGGGGGGGGGGTAAAAATTCGTAACAAACTTCAAAATCTATTTTTACAGTAGTGCTCGTAAAGTCAGGTTAATTTCAGTGGACAGATGAAAAAATGTAATACAGATAAAAGCGAAGAAAAACTGGAAAATTGCAAGAATTCTCTAAATCTGAATCAGTGAGATGAATATAAATGAAAATCAGTGATTCGCATTGATCGTTTAGTCAAAATTACTGATTTTTTTCTAGTTAATTGAAAATCGACTAAGAAATCAACGACTTTTGACTGCAATATCAATGAAAATTATTTTATTGGTTCAAAAAGGCAGAGTTTTTATAAAACTTGATTGATGTAGATTTAGAAAGTTATATTCTAATGTAAGAAATAAGAAAAATTATTTTTGAAGAGTAATAAAATGCACTTCTCTGAACACTTTTGAGGTAAAATTTCATTTTTTTTATTGAGCTTGGATTGAATCTGCTCGACTCCGGGACTTAATCAGACATTATGCAAGGGCGGGGAAGAATTTGAAAAAAATGAGGGTGTGTCAAAATTCAGTAAAAAAAAAAAGTGAGTATCTAGCCTACCTACCCTGTAAATTTATATGAAAATCAGTGATTTTTCATTGAAATATTAATCAAAATTACTGATTTTTATTTGACAAATTGGAAATTGATTGGAGTTTTAACTGAAATATGGGTGAAAATCTCTAGTTTTTGATGAAAATTATTTCATTATACTTAACCAAGAGAATGAAAATACACCAATTCTGACTGATTCAAATTTAGGGAATGATAGTGTATTCAAGAAATAGAGGTATTAATGTACTGCCCAAGCGGAGCGAGGGCGAAATTTTTTGAAACAAAAAAGTCTCCAAAACTCGACTAAACCGAAACTAATCAGACACTTTACGCTTGAAAAAATCAATTTTTAGAGAAAAATTGTGAAAAAACGGTAAATTTTTTGAGAAATTTTGGAAAAAAGTAACTTTTAGAGGTAAAAAGTAACCAAAGTAACTTTTGAAGTGGAAATAGTAACCAAAAGTAACTTGTCTCGAAAAAAGTAACCAAGTTACTAAAAAGTAACCACGCTATGATGCCTCAATGTCCTAAAAAGACATTTTTTAATATTTTAATGCTTTGAAAATTCTTATCTGATGTAATTGTGTAATGCAAATTTATAAATACTACATAATTTTTTTGGGGGGAGCGGACCTAGCGGCTCCCCCCCTTGACGACGCCTCTGGACCTTTTAACACGCAAACAGCTCAAAATCTAATTTGCCTCGAAAAATTGACATTTTGATAAAATCAGCATCTCATCAAACGAGGAAAGAGGCAGAATATGGAGATTTGCAGATTTCACCCTCATCTGCTTGGCGAAGTTACACTTCAAGTCAGAAAAATTAGATTAGAATAGAAAAATTTTCGAAAGTGAATGTTTTTTATTGTAAGAATTGGGAAAAAACAGGAAAAATTCCATTTTCAAGGGAATTTTCGATTTTGTCCCTCTGTTCCTGGATAAAATAGAAATATCATAATGTCATTGATCTTCCATTTTACCTAATTTTTTTTTCAAAAAATCCTAGATGAATTTGACCTAACAGAAAAATTATAAATTGAAATAGGTAGGTACATACCTCAAAAACAAATCCACGATTTTAGAGATTTAGAAGCTTTTTGCTTTTCCTTTCAAAAGATAAATAACAAAATTCGAATAAGATTTGTCATTTTCACCCCCTTCCTTCCCCCGAATGAGAGGGTGATACTTTCGAGGAATTGTTCAGGACATCATCACCGATGAATTTCACGTGCAAAAAATTTCGCCATAAACCAAAATCATTTCAACCTTCTTAATTTTTCCACCACTGCGATTTTTCAAACAACGTTCGGACTCAGGGTAATGGGAGAGGTTCGCTAGTCAAGAGCACGTGCTCGGAATACAATTTCCAACTATACAAACTCGAGAATAGTTTTATTTGTAATTGTAATCGATGGTCAGCCACCTTTCGCTAATTAATCTCAAGTTCTTGACCTTGATTCGGATAACCATATCGATCGATGTCCATTTGGCAATCTTATCAGCAAAGCAAACAAGCGTAAGCGCACCTATGAACTTACACACACAATCATGAATTTCGTTACACACGATTACTATCACACACACTCTCTCTTATCTCTAGACAAAACACTACGTCATCGTGTTAAAAAATTGCAACACTTGTACTTTCACTAAAGACGTATAATCAATTTATGGAATTTTATCTCAGGCCTTCGTCTACTTGACGATAATTTCAATTTGGCAAATTAGGCGTAACTCTTGACGACTTTCACCAAGTACCAATCCAAAATATACCAGCATCGCACGTAGACTAGAAAAAAACCTCCATAACGAGGTACTCACCCGAAGTAGTCTTCACCGTATACACCAAATCGTGGAACTCGATATCGACAGCTGGTCTTTTAACCTTATGAGTAATAGTTTTCAGTTTCATTTCAGTCGGTATCCGGGCAACGGGACGTTTAGTCCGCATTATAGGCGACGCTATCGGATTATTCCGCATTTTAGGCGACGGTACCGGATCTTCCGGCACTTCTTCTTCGGGGATGAGTTCGACTTTGGGGCCATTTTCGACTACCACGTTCGAAAAAGTCACCGTACTTTGGCGTCTGATTTGCTTAGAATTTGGGCTGCTGATTTTGGGACCGCTTTCGGTGGCTGCGGCGGCCAGTGCGGCCGTAATACGGTCGTCTGACTTGAGTAATTTTTCGACTTGCTCCATAACATGTGCGTGCTTAACGCGTCGCGTCGTCGCTCGCAGACTTGATATTTCGTCGTATTCAAGGTCGACGTCGTCTTCGCCGCGATGACCGTAAACTGGTTTCTCTCTTTTCTTCGACTGTCCGTTTTATTATTCAGACAACGCTATAGACACATTGTAAGGTGTATCTGACTTCTGCACGTTTATAAACAAACACTAACGAAAGTAATCCGGCGCGAACGTCGATTCAGAGTCTGCGGTCAGCTGGTCACAGCGGATCGATGATGCAAACTTTCACATAATCTTCGACGTACCAGCGACGATCCCAATGACCACGTGCTCCTGTACAGTTATTCTTTCTGTAATCATAAAATAGAGGGAAAAATTAACAGAACGTTTAGTTAGTAAATTGACTTACGTAATTTATCAATAAGCGAATGACCAGAGTCATTTTTTACGTCTCTGGCAAGGATCAATGTACTTTATCCAAGTGTTTGTTTGGGTTTTTCTTTTTCGAACTTATCTTTTCCGGGGTTATTTGTTTTTTATGCGTAGATTATTTTCCTTTGTGGCCTTTTTTATCGCTCGTGTCGATGAAAAGTTCAAGTATAATTATAAAAGATCGACGAATCTTCGAGCAAATATTTAATATTAGCATCGAATATCGAAGGTTCCACTGATAACGCAGAGGATTAGCGAATTTATCGAAAATAATCCAAGTGAAAAGTTCAAATTTCCATAAGTCAAACACCTCGTAGTGGCACGATTCTAGAAAAATGATCAGAGACAAGGCTACTGTACCTACTTCACTTGAATTCGTATGAATTTCAAGGCTAAATTAAGCTTTAGTAAAAATATGATTCATAAATTTTAAGTTTTCTGCTGCTGAGGTACAGATCAATGTACTTTCATAACAGGGGAGGCAAATTAGCATCATTTGGAAGAAAAAACAACATTTTTGCCTAGCAAAGCTTTTATTTCGGAAAATTGTCAAGAGTGGTCCCCTGAATAACCCCAAAGAGTTACCACCCCACAGACCTCAGGCTAACTTTTTTAGAGGGGTTAAACCCTTCTCCCAAGCCGTTTTTTCACATTATCTCCTCGGGGGTTGATTTTAGGATAAAAATAGCTCAGTACTTTTTTGTTCTACACTCAATTTCCAATATTTTTTGTATGAAAATTTTTTCAATAGAGCTGTAAGCAGAGGAGATAGAGAGTCCTGAAGGAAGGGGATTGGGGAAATATAGGTACTATTATTTGAAAACGTGATAATACGTATAAAATCGTACTAAACTGTATGTTTTTGGCATGAAAATAGTAGTCGGGGGGGTGGGTACAGGGTCAAGAAGCATTTTTGACCTTCTACCCCTCCCATGTGTTCACCCCACCTCACCCCTCAATCATATTGCTATTCCTAAATACATATAAACAAATGGGTGAGGCGGGGTGGGCATATATGAAGAGAACCGGGGGGGGGTGGGGTCGAATAATATTAACACCACCAATTTACATAATACTATTATTTTCATGCCAAAAACATACAGTAAAACATACAGTTTAGAACGATTTTATACTTATCATCACGTTTTCATATAAATAGTATATTTCCTCAACCCCCTTCCATCAGGACTCTCTATCTCCTTTGCTTACAGTTCTATTGAAAAAATTTTCATACAAAAAATGTTGGAAATTGAGTATAGAACAAAAAAATACTGAGCTATTTTTACCCTAAAATCAACTCCCACGGAGATAAGCTGAAAAAACGGTTTTTTGGAGGGATTAACCCTCTTCTAAAAAAGTTAGCTTGAGGCCTGAGGTCTGTGGGGTAGTAACTTTTTGGGGTTATTCAGGGGACCACTTTCGACAATTTTCCGAGATAAAAGCTTTGCTAGGCAAAAATTTTTTTTTATTTTCTAATTTGCCTCCACTATAAGTAAGTACATTTTTCGAAAATTTTAAAAATGATTTTTTTGAAAATTGAAAAGATTTCAAAATTTAGTTTTTCAAAGAAAAATTGATAAACATACTAGAAAAAATAACAATTTTCAAATAGAAGATTATAACTAAAATTTTTTATGAATTTTAATCAAATGCGGTTTTGGTGGTAGCTCTTGGCTCAAATACCACACTGCCAAAATTTTGGCTGCCAATCTTGAGTTTCCTCTTTCCTTCGAAGAGAATTAAGTAATTTCAACGAAAAAAATTTTTTTGGGATATTACAAAAAATAAAAAAATGAATCCTTCCTCCCTCTCTAAAAATCAAAATTGCATAATTTTCAAAGTCGAAAATTAAATTTGAGTTGGAAAATTTTGGAAAATCATGATATTTTTTCGAAGGAAATTTCCCATTTCATTTCAATTGGCAGTTTTTGATCTACCCCCTCACCATAAGCTAACTCCGGCTGTGCATGTTTTAAAAGAATTTGAGTAGTTTTTTGTAAATTTAAAAAAAAAAACTAAATAATTATTTTTCGAAAATTAATTCACTTTCAGTCCAAAATGATTGAATTTCTGACATCTATACATTAAAAAATACATTGTCATTGACCTCGCAGAGAACGAAGAAAAAAAATTCTGGGGCTGGAAAATGAAAGCCGATCATACACATGAATTCAATATTTTTGTTTCTTTAAAGAAGCCATTTTAATCCGATATTTTGAAAATCTAGAAGAAATCGACCTTAAGAATATTTATAAAGAAAAATGAGTCTGAAAAAAGTTCAGACCCCCCCCTCCTCCCCTCCTTCAGAAAGATATGGAGAAAGGTAAACATTAATTAAATTAGAAATGTTTTATTTTTCTCGAGAGATAACGACCGAAAATTTCTCAATTATCTATCGAATTAAACTCAAAATATGAAAATTGGTGCGTTTTTGTGTCTTGTACTAATTTCTGGTCAAATTTGTTCGCTAATAACCCATACCTCCTCACCTTCCAAAAAACAAAACAAAAAACAGAAAATTTCATAAATTTCATCATCTTATAAAAATTTAATACTTCGTGGCAATTGACTTCTTTTTAAAACAAACGAATATTAACAAAATTATATTACTATCGTCGATCAATTTTTGTCAAAATTTGGTTTTTGAGTTGAGGTGTCACAGATGTGTTTTTATCCTATTTTGGGGATTTTCACGTTCGGTACAAAGACAAACCCCGAAAAGAGATGAAAACTTGACAGAAAATTATTATAAAAAATTTTGAAAACTTCATTTTTTTGGAAATTTGAGCCACATTGGAGCCTATGAATATTGCTTCATTTGTATCTGAGGTGAAAATATTTTCAACATTTTCTATTAAAAAAGTAAATTGATAAATTTAGAAAAAAAAAACTGTAGTTGTAATAAATAATTTTTTTTTTTTTCAATTCTATGGAATTTGACCGGCCTAAATATCAATCATACTTCTGGGGGAGGGGGGGAGGAGATAAGAAAATAATTTATATTTACTGAAAATTAACAATTTTCTGCAGAGACACAATAACTTCTCAACAACTTTGAAATAAGAGCCAATTTCGCTGGAGCGATTTTTTTTGTAAAATGAAGTTTAACAATACAAAATTTGCTCAAAAAACTCATTTTTTCATTTAATTTGAAAATCAAATTTATGAGCTGGGTAATGATCCTGATCGAAGTGCAGCTTGGTTTAATCAAGGTCATTCCATGCCAATTCGACCAAATTTTTGACTTCATGTTTTTCGATTTTGTTGAAGAAAATTTTTCCCATCGGTTCATCTCTCAAAGAGAGAAGGAGAGGGGAAATGAAGACTCTTTTCTATTCATTGATTCAGCCTTATCTTTCCAATCTGGCACTTTCATAATTTTTTTTGAATTCAGAATAGAAAAATAAACAAACTTTTCCCATTCTTCCTTTGAAAAGATTAGCGACCAATTTTTTACGACGAGATTTTCAAATGCTAGATGGAAAGACTGAGTAGAAAATTTTAGAGTAAAATCGAAAAACACACAGAATGACGGATTATAATTTCAAACATGAACTTGGCTCGATTAACCTCATGTTTGTAACCTACTGACAACAAAAATTCACCCACATTCCTACAATTACTTTATACGAACATCGCTGAAAGATAATAAATTACTGGCGCTATAAAACAACATCAATCTTACAAATCACCTAATTTAAAAGTAATTACAGTGTAATCTAACTAGGCATCTAGGTCTATAATTTCAATACCCAAAAATTTGCCAACAAAAAAATTACCAAGAAAAAGAAAAAAAAAATCGCTTCCAGAAAAATAATTAAAGACTATTATAAAACTGGAGATATTATTTTTTAAAAAAACTTTCAACAAAATCAGATAATTTGATACAAAATCAATATCTTGATTAGCAATTTTCCTGAATTTCAAGGTTAATTTACAGTAGCAAGTGGATAAGTAAAAAAAAAATTCAAAGAAAGATAAATATTTCAAAACAGTAATTTTATGTACCTACCTATCTTTTTTTTTTGACAAGAAATCTTTATTTGGATATCTAATAACAGCAATTTAAAAAAATTTTTGGTTTCAGGCTCATTTTTTCTTTTTACCTATGTAAATAAAAAATGTAATCTTGATGCATTTTTTTTCAAAGGGTTCTCTCACTTTCGTCGAAATTGAAAGCTCCAATCCTATTATACTAAAATCCAAGGCGAATTTTGCCCATTTTCGGGAGATGTAAAGTTTGGTTGTAAAATTTAGCCGGCATTGAAATAAATATCGCTGGCTGCTAAAATTTAAAGTCTGAATTCCAGTTAGGTAGGTACTTTAATAGGATACAAAATGGACAATTTTTATTTTTTTTAATTTGTTTCTAATCCGCTATCCAAAAAACGTACAACTTGTTGGTTAGCAAATTGGGCAATTCTACGACGTTTGTTTACATTCGTTTTGAGAGTCATTTTCTTATCACGTCAATAATTTACAAACTCTGGATTTTTCCTGTAAATTTTTCAAACTCTAAATTTTTTCAACGTAAATGTTCAAGTTCTGAATTTTTTTCCTGTGTTAAAAATGTGATTTTTCAAAAACAATACACACGGATTTGAGAAAAATTGAAAAAAAATTTCACTGATTTGTTTTCAGTGAAAAAAAATTCACTGATTTTCTCCTGTGCTGCAATTCTGACTGTTTCTCAGTGATTTTCAGTAATTTTCACTGATTTATAATTGAGAGAGCAGTTTTGCTTAGTTCAAATTTGTATGTATTATGCACCATCTGCCTACTGAAAATACGTCCTGACTATACCACTGAATCAACAAATATTTCAGTTATTTTCCAATAAATTTTAACCCCCTTCCCTCCATTTTTTCTCCAATTCTGCTTCTCCCTTATATAATTTCTGAGTGCGTCTATGCCCTATTAAAACACCACTCATTGCTTTTTGATTGGATTTTAGGTAGTAAAATTTTTTTGAAAGTTTTGAATAAATATTGTTGAAGATTTCTGTTTTCATTGAAACTGACCAAGAAATTCTCCTAACTCTCAATTCTTCGATTTAGACTAAAATATTCTATATCGAAAAAAGCACCACAAAAAATCCTCATTTCAAATGTTCGTCCGCTGAAATTTATTTTTTTATTTTTTGATAATTTCTATCTTGTATTTTTTGTAAAATTTCAAACATTCGGAGTTTGAGAAACTGGGTATATTACCTCGTTTAATGAATTTTAACAGTTGCAATTTCAGAGAAACTTGAAAAATTGGTGTGAGGTCCGGAGTATAATTGTCCGAATCTTGGTTACCAAGGAGGGGAGGGGGGGGGGGGTCATAAAACTATTTTTTTTCATTGGATACAAGGTAGATCATTTATAGAGTGTTACTGAAATTTTAAAGTTTCATTAAAGAAATTCCAGTGGGATCAAAAATATTCAGTACCCAGTTCCTTAAATTTCGTTGAGTTATTTAAGAACAATTTTTCGAAAATTTCCTAACCTCAGAGAGGAGCTGAATTAAATTATATTTTTTTTTTTTGAAAAAACATGAAAAATATAATCAACGAATTCCGAATAAAATTCATTCTAAAAAAAATTCACAAAAATGTCGTATCACAGGAATTTTTGAAGTCCTGAATCCATTTCTAGAGTTATTTTGAGCCCAAACTTGGGATGAGGAGGTTGAGACATAATTTAAATTTTTTTCAACTTATCGATCGTGGTATCAAAATATAATTTTTTTATATCCTATCCGGACCGCGCGAATCATTTCAGTCGTTCAGTGTTCAACTCTTTTTTACGTCTTATCATCATTTGAAAGAGGGAAACTGGAGGATGATGAAATAAACAATTTCGAATTTCGTTGTCGGTTGTATTTGTATGGTCAAATTTGCACAAAATTATGAATATTATTCAATAATTTGAGCAAATTCGACCATTCAGAATACAATCGACAACGAAATTCGAAATTGTTTATTTCATCATCCTCCAGTTTCCCTCTTTCAAATGGTGATAAGACGTAAAAAAGAGTTGAACGCTGAACGACTGAAATGATTCGCGCGGTCCGGATTATACTAAAGTCCAAGACGCCCGTCTGTTTTGTTCGAACTCGGGACGTTTTGTGGAAGAACCTTTTTTTTTAATCATAGATAGACAGTGTCGAGACATATTTTTTTTCTTTAAGACGTTTTTTTCTATCGTCGTTTTTTCAACACTGCGTTTTTTTTCAAAATTTATTTTTTTAAATTTTTTCAAAACGTAATTTTCTTCAAAATTAAATTTTTTTTCAACCAAATTTTTTTCGTCATTTAATTTTTTTTCAAAATCAAAACTAAATTTTTTTAAACCAAAATTTTTTCTAAACTAAATTTTCTTCAAAATTAAATTTTTTTTCAACCAAATTTTTTTCAAAATTGAATTTTCTACGCGTAATTTTGTTCAACATTAAATTTTTTTCTGAACTAATTTTTTTTCAAAATTACATTTTTTTCTAAACTAAATTTTTTTCAAAATCAAATTTCCTCAACTAAATTTTTTTAAACTAAATTTTTTTCTAAACTAAATGTTTTCCAAAATTAAATTTTTTACACAACTAATTTTTTTTCAAAATCAAATTTTCTCAACTAAATTTTTTTACTCAGACTAATTTTTTCCGAACTAAATTTTTTTCTTGAATAACATTTTCTCAGTACTAAATTTCTTCAACACTGATTTTTTTTTCTTGAATCACATTTTTTCAACGCTTAATTTTTTCAATGCTGAATTTTTTTCACACTTAAATTTTTTCTCAAATATCATTTTCTCAGCATGAAATTTTCAACACTGAATTTCTTTCTTGAATAACATTTTTTCAACATGTAATTTTTTCAATGCTGAATTTTTTTCTAACCTGAATATTATTTTTTCTTGAATATCATTTTCTCAGTACTAAATTTTTTCAACGCTGAATTTTTTTCTTGAATACTTACCATTTTTTCAACACCTGTAATTTTTTCAACACTAAATTTTTTCAACGCTTGGAACGAACATCGGAAAAACAGATAAGCTCAAAGAAACATACAAATAATTGTTGAAAAACTAATAATCGCATGAAAAACATAGGAATCAATGTTGAAAAAAAGAATAGAGATTAAAAAATGAAGGAATACACATAAAAAAAAAACAATAAACTTGAAGAAACATAAAAACAATTGCTGAAAAACGAATAATCGCGTGAAAAACGTAGGAATCAACATCGAAAAAATTAATAAAGAATAAAAAACATAGGAATACACAACGAAAAAAACAAATAAACTAAACTTGAAGAAACATACAAATGAACTGTGTTGAGTTTTTTTTAGGATTTATCATACTTTCCGGTTTGTTTTTTGATGAAATTTTTGATGTCGCTTGGTTGCTTTTGGCATAACACGTTTCAGTTTATTCGTTTTTTCGATGTGTATAGTGTATATCTATGTTTTTTATTCTTTATTCATTTTTCAATGTTGATTCCTACGTTTTTCACGTGATTATTCGTTTTTTCAGCAATTATTTTTATGTTTTCTTAAGTTTATTCGTTTTTTTTGATGTTTTATTCCTGTTTTTTATTCTTTATTCGTTTTTCTCAATGTTGATTCCTACGTTTTCACGTGATTATTCGTTTTTTCAGCAATTATTTTTATGTTTCTTTAAGTTTATTGGTTTTTTTGATGTGTATTCCTACATTTTTTAATCTCTATTCATTTTTTCAATATTGATTCCTATGTTTTTCATGCGATTATTAGTTTTTCAACAATTATTTGTATGTTTCTTTGAGCTTATCTGTTTTTCCGATGTTCATTCCAAGTGTTGAAAAAATTCCGTGTTGAAAAAATGTTATTTAAGTAAGAAAAAAATTCAGAGTTGAAAATTTCATGCTGAGAAAATGATATTCGAGAAAAAAATTTAAGTGTGAAAAAAATTCAGCATTGAAAAAATTACGCGTTGAAAAAATGTGATTCAAGAAAAAAAATTCAGTGTTGAAGAAATTTAGTACTGAGAAAATGTTATTCAAGAAAAAAATTTAGTTCGGCAAAAATTAGTCTGAGTAAAAAAATTTAGTTGAGAAAATTTGATTTTGAAAAAAAAATTAGTTGCATAAAAAATTTACTTTTGGAAAAAATTTAGTTCAGAAAAAAATTTGGTTGAAAAAATTTAGTTGAGGAAATTTGATTTTGAAAAAAATTTAGTTGAGAAAAAAATGAAATTTTGAAAAAAAATTAGTTCAGAAAAAAATTTAATGCCGAAAAAAATTTAGCGTAAAAAATTTCAAAACGTCTTTAAGAAAAAAAAAATACGTTTGTCGTTTTCGCGACACTGTCTATGATTTAAAAAAAAAGGTTCTTCCACAAAACGTCCCGAGTTCGAACAAAACAGACGGGCGTAAATCCAAGGCGAATTTTGCCCATTTTCGGGAGATGTAAAGTTTGGTTGTAAAATTTAGCCGGCATTGAAATAAATATCGCTGGCTGCTAAAATTTAAAGTCTGAATTCCAGTTAGGTAGGTACTTTAATAGGATACAAAATGGACAATTTTTATTTTTTTTAATTTGTTTCTAATCCGCTATCCAAAAAACGTACAACTTGTTGGTTAGCAAATTGGGCAATTCTACGACGTTTGTTTACATTCGTTTTGAGAGTCATTTTCTTATCACGTCAATAATTTACAAACTCTGGATTTTTCCTGTAAATTTTTCAAACTCTAAATTTTTTCAACGTAAATGTTCAAGTTCTGAATTTTTTTCCTGTGTTAAAAATGTGATTTTTCAAAAACAATACACACGGATTTGAGAAAAATTGAAAAAATTTTTTTTTTTGATTCTATCTTATAGAAAATTTCACGCTGAATCGAATGCCGCAAACCGCAGACCTCTATCTCTTTTAGAAACAAAGTTACAGCGAAAACTTGCTTAAATTATGTGAAAAAATCACATTTTTTTCGCTTTGCTCGCGAAAAGTGAGATTTCTGAGAAATCTAGGCGTTCTACGCAGGGGTGCCGAGAAGCCTGAGTTCTTGAGGACAATTCTTCAAAAATATTTTTAGGGTGAAAGTGTCCCTTTTCAGAAATCACAATTCAACTCTGAATTTAATTTACCCTCCAAAACCACAAGAAACCGCCCCCAAAACCACCTAAAATTTCCCTCCTCCCTCAAAAAAAACACAAAAATTTCCTCCCAAATCAAAATTTTTCAAAAATGTTGGCCTCGCTACGCTCGTCCTTATTGTATTTCTATTTTCATAATTTTAAAATAATCCAAATCCTACAAAAATGATTTTTTCCCTTATTTTTCCTCAAAATTATTTTAATTAATTTTGTTTGTATTTTTTCTCCTTAGAAATTATTTTTAATGTTTTTAAGAACTTTGGCCTCGCTGAGCTCTGTCTTATCGTAGGTGTTTCTCCTTTAATGATTTTAAATTAGCAGTGGTCGATTTTTTATTCAGGTTTATTAATCCAAAACATTGTTTCATTGCACCTGGAATTTGAGGTTTTCAAAAATTTTCGCCCTCGCTCCACTTGGAACAAAATCGTTTCTCACATACGCACATTGAAAGCATAAAAGTTATTTTATAAAATTATTATTATTCTTGAAATTTTCCTACCTCACCCTCGCTTCGCTCGGGACAAATAGACATGTTTTATAATTTTTTTCAATTACATATAAAGAACATGGTGGAAATCTCTAATAAGTACCGAGGTATGTTTTTAAATGTTTTTAAAAATGACAAAATAGGAAAAAGCAATAAAGTGAATGAGAGAGACAAGGGGGTGAAAAAAATTACTTAGGTCACCAAATTTGTGCCATCAATCTCTGTCCCCAAAAGCCAAAATGTTTCGTGCCTTAATCTGAATAAATTGGTTTTAAAAATTTTCAATCATGTTTGCTGCAGCCAATACCATCAAAAAGTAGGTCACAAGGAGTGTATTGTACTCCTCCCTATATCCGTGGCGGGGATGCAATGTATAATGCACCCCCCTTTCCAAATTACCCTAGATAGATATTTTCAAAGCATTAAAACCCCTTTTTGGGTATTAAAAATTCAAAAGTTTCAAAGTTTCACCTTCGCTTCGCTCAGGCATAACCAAAATCACAATTCTTCAAGCCATTTCAGGTAACAGTGTGAAAAAAGTTCCCCTTTACACCTAAAATCCCTCTGGTATTCAAAGTCTCTATTCCCACTTCGTACCCTCCCAAAAAAGAAGCTCCTGATGCCACTGGCTACAGCTACCTTTGAAGTCTAGGAGAGTAGGTACTAGGTTCGTAATAAAAAATGAGCATTGTGGGAGGGTAAAGAAAGTCATTGATCTAGGTATCATATTGTAGGGAAAATTTGAAATCTGAGTAAAGATTTTTACCGATTTCACCCCCTCCCTCCTGAAAAAATGTCTTCGAAACTTCACCTCACTGGTTGGTTTAAAAGATTGCATTTTTATGATGATTTAGGGCTTAAGAACAGAAGTAAAGTGGAGGTAGAAAGAATGATTTTTTATATGTACTTATTGTACTTAGTTACATATTAAAAATGTAAAAAAATCAAGATGTGTGAAAAATGGGGGAGAGGTACGCGAGAAACTGGGGGGTAATTCCTCAAAATCTTAAGTGTTTCTCGGCTCCCCTGGTTCTACGTCCATAATAACCATGACAAAAGTTGTAGAGAATTAAATTTCCTATCAGATAGGTGCAATCAAATTTTTCCGGGAGACGTAGTTTTCGAGATATTCTCGAGTAAAGTTGAACATTAGTTGAGGCAATTGCTTCATTTCGTTATGTAAAAAAGTATTCCTGACAAACTGACAGAGCTATTTGTTTTTTTTGATTTTCAAAACAAAATAATAATGAAAATATTTTTCATGATTTGGAAAAAAATGAAAAAAACTTCATTACCCTCTATATGAAACAAACGGGAAGCATGAACCGGCAACGTAGCAAAAAACGAGAATAGTGGTCCTATTTTATGGGTAGATTACCATATTACATAGACCCCTCCCTTCTTATGGAGTTGTTTTTCAAATTATTATTCATTTGAAATGATTATGAATGCATCCTTTTTGATAATAGTATTTTATGCAACAAGGGAGATGAAGTGATTTTCGACGAATTTTGAGGTTTATTGCCCGAGCGAAGCGAGGGAAATATAGTAGACTCCCGATTATCCGACTCTAGATTATCCGACATCTCGATTATCCGATCAAAAAATATTATCCGACATCTCGATTATCCGATCAAAAAATATTATCTGACAACTTCCGATTATCCGACCTCAAAACGTCGGATAATGCTTTATTATCCAACTTATTTTGTTCACACTATCTGGTATGGTATTAAAAAGCAGTGGGAAATGAGAATTCGCGAGTTTTGGAAAGGCAGAAAGGCTTCACTTCGCGAAAACTGTTGATTTTTCGCAAATGGTCGAACTTTGAAAAGGCTCTGAAAAAAATTAATGCGCCGCGACAAAAATGTACAACTGACTTTTTTTCAAAAAATTAATGATTTTGTCTTTGAAAAAATGATTTCTTTTAAGTATTTCTGTTTTTAAATTTTTACCTAAAAACATTGAGGTGATGTTTTTTTTTAGATTTTAGTTCTATGGTTTTAATTTTGGTGAAATAAATGCATGCCAAATTATTTCCCCGCACTTCAAGAACTCATTTATTACGTTTTTTCTGAAAAAAACTGAACTTTTCGATTATCCGACTTTTTTGAGTATCCGACACTTCCCCGCCCGATTATGTCGGATAATCGGGAGTCTACTGTAACTCAAAATTGTCGAAAATCATTTCTCTCCTGAGTTGCATACGATATTTTATGTCATAGAGGGAATAAAACGCGAATTTAAGCACTTAAGCAATTCGCGAGAGGGAATAAAGTAGCGTTTTATTCCCTCTATGACGTAAAATTATCTCTTACCTACTGCGAGGTAGAAAAAAATTTGTAAAACAAAAAATTTATCATGAATTTCTAATCTTGTACAACTTTGGTATGTTTCAAAATAGAGCTGGGGGTTGGGGCCGCAAAGCGGCCCAGGGGGTGTAACCCCCTTTCCTTGAATTTTACCCGAGTTATGCCCTCCGAAAGCTCAGGAGTATGAAAAACGGGACTATCTTGTTACCTTATGAATTCGGTTATTCGATCTTGAAATTACGAACTTTAAATCGTTTATTTTTTAGTTATAATTTTGTGTGTTTCAAATTTCAATGAAAAATTGAGGGGCTTGGTTCCAAAACTCACTTTTGCCACGAAAATTTACTACGTTTTCTTCCCGGATTTAGGTTCCGTTCTTAATGCTTCACGACTCTACAATCTCCATTTTCATGTTAACGCTTCGACTTTGCTATAATAGACGTAAGAAAAGTAACTTTGGTGTCAAAAGTCACTTTTGTCTAATCGTTTTCCGTTGTTTTCTCAAAAAGTATCTTTTTGGCAAAAGTGAGTTTTGGAACCAAGCCCCTCAATTATTGACTTAAAAATCGGAAGTTCACCTGCAGCGAGCAGCCCGAGCGAAGCGAGGGCGCGAGCTAGGGGTTGGGGCCGCGAAGCGAGGGCGCGAGCTAGGGGTTGGGGCCGCGAAGCGGCCTAGGGGGTGGGCCCCCTAGTTTATATTTAAATAGGAAAAAGAACGTTAACGATCACGATGCAAATAAATTCCTCATTTTCATGCCCCATAATTATCACTATGAAAATCACTATCATCTTTCCTACTATTAATTTAAATTAAACTGTTCAATCATTACAGACAATTTCATACAAGAAGGTCTATTCCTACACAGGCCACATTAATAACACGTTCGAAACAATTCTCGGAATTCTTATCCACTCATACGTCACTTAAACTACATAGTAATTTTGTCATCGTCGAAAAAAAAATTCACTACGGAAGTTGCGAATCGATCGGTTGATTTTTCAGAATAGAATCTAACGAGCGGACACTTTCTTCGAATATTACCTAATGCAATATGTCACGGTTTGTTATACCATCAACCATCATGTTCGCAGACTTACAAGACTCGAGAAGAATGAGTTTTTTCCTATATTTTACACATTACTTTCCAGATTTTCATAACTCTATCCATAAAGACATGAAACATAAACCCAATGGACTTTGATATTCGAATAAGTCAAGTACTTGATGATGTATTGAAATGAGAAAATGAGATTTATTATCGTATACTTGGTATTACTTTTCTCACATCACGAAAAAGTAATATTTATTCGCAAGTTCATGTAACAGGTTCATACGACGAACGAATAATACAGGTTCACGATTTTATAATACGTATTCAAGTACACACGTTACCGTGTCTCCAAAGTTCAAGATTCAGTAAAACGCTTGAATACGTCTCATAAATTCATTGATAAGTGAAGTGCATACACGAGTCTTGATAAATCACAATCGAGTATACTTTTTATAAGACAAGCAGAGGTTAAAAAAGAAGGAAAGAGAGGGTTCTGTTCGAAATAAAAATTTACGATTTATCATTTTTGGAATTTTTCTATGTCCCTTCCCTTGTTGCTCAAACGATATCGAATTGAATTTACAAAATATCTATTGAATTAAATCATACCTTATTTTAATTTTCGACGAATTAACACGTAAAAAAATAGAAGACAATTTTCGGACACGATTTCATTTTCGTAATAAAGAAAAAAATGAATCACGCTGCTGCACGAAAGTTGGACTTATGGGCGAAAATTCTAACCAGCAAAAATAAACGAAGAATGCCTTGAAAATCGTAAAAAAATAGGTAAAATGGCACAGCACGATAAGAAATTATCGAAATCATGGTTCGTAAAATTGTTTGAAACGTTGTCGAAGTTATTTGGGATCAGGTTGTTGAAAATGTACATAAAAATCGTCGAAATATTATCAAACTTACTCAAAACGTCGTAAAAATTTCGTCATGTGGCCAAAATGATTGAAAAAATTAAAAAAATTAAACTTTGAAAATTGATTCAATATGGTATCAAAATGGATAAAACTGTTTGAAGAAAATATGACAAGTTACAAACAGTAGATTTATTACTATTTGTAAAATTTACCAAGGTCTGGATCGAACGAGAGGGGGGAGGGAGACAGTCAGGATAACCCTCTCCTCAAAAATGATTAAATTTCAATTTCAATTGAAAAAGTCACGTTCTTAAGTTCAAAAATTTATAAAATTGTTGATTTTCTTGAAATTAATTTTTTTTTGTATTTCGAGGAAAATTTAGGCATCGCCAAGTACACAAGAGGACGGTTTGAGAAGGGTTATACGATCAAATGGAGGAGGGGGGAGGGTAAAAATGAAAGTATGTTGAAATTCCCCCTCCCCCCTTCAAAATTTTTCTCTCCGGGAGAATAACTCAGTGAATGTGTATTTTTCACTTTAAATTTTGGAAAAATGATTGTTGATGCTGAGTATAAAATTGTCAATGCAGAATAAAATATCGAAATTTAGCGTTTAAAAAAACATGAGGACTTTCTCCCAAGAAGACTTCAGAATACTCGAATACTTTTTTGAAAAGCAAATTAGCTGGGGGTTCAGCCCCAAACCTCCCTCCCTTGGGTACGCGCTTGGTAAGAAAATTAGAGGAAAATTGTACGACTCAGAAAATTGGAAATATCCTGATTTTTTTTTATCTCACCGACAGATTTTACAAAGGAAATTTCTCAAAAAATCAACACATTTGAACCTAATTTTCGCTTTATCGATGTTTTTTTCGCATTTTAATATTATTCAAACCAGTTTAATCCGAGACCGAATTGAAATAGCATTTAGGAGGGAGTGAAAAATCGAAAAATTCCCCAGTCAGATTGATTTTTTCGACTCGAAGTATAACTTTCTCCATTTTTTTTCTGACTCTCCTAAAAAAAAGTCATCATTCATCACTTTCAGAAAATTTCCCAACTCGAACCTAACTTTCCCAACAAAAACTGAAATTTTGTTAAATAGGAGGTAGAGGGGAAATCCTCCAAGGTTGCTACTTCAAGTTTCAAAGCGTCCACAACACTTCAGAGATGATTTTTTTCGACTTTCCCAGGTTTTCCAGACCAATTTTTCTAAGTTTTCCAGATTTTTTAAACACGATATTCATGAACCAAGGGTGTAATGATTACATAATTTTTCGCGCAATGTATTTTTTTTTCAAAATCACTAGGTACTTTTTACCAGATTTTTAGATGCTCATTTTCGAGCCAAAAAAATTCAAAAATTTCTTCAAATTTTATTGCTCCCCCCTCCCCCCCCAAAAAAAGAAAGAAAAAATACATGCCTGATAAATCCACGCAATTCCCTGCAATCTTTTCAGCTTGTACCAAAAAAATGAAAAAAATCAACGAGGGGTAAACCATAAATTAATCATTTTGTTGAGACATAATAAGGTGGGAAAAATGTTTGCCAAAAAAGTTCTTCAAAAGATGAAAATTCACCATTTTCCCCTAATTCAGGTTTTCCAAAACATGATCAATAATTTCCAATTCTGTTCCATCCCTCCTTTTTTTTCAACCTCATGGTCAAGGGTATCACGGCATTTCTTTCTCATCACAGCTCATTAAAAAGTAAGTTTCCAATTGAAAAATTTATAATGAAATAAGCCAAGAAACACTTTTCTAAATTATTAATTCTTTTTTTGGATTTTAAAAAAATTCCAGAAAAAATTCCCAAATTCTCTGACTTTTCCAGACCATTAGAATTCCTTGACTTTTTCAAGTTTCCTAGGTTTTTCAGAAAATGGACACCCTGTTTAATCATTATCAAAACTTTTTGCAATATTTCATACTTGTTTTATCAACTTGTATCAATTTTTATCTATTTGCTCTAGCTCAAACACAATTTCAAAAATTGAAATTTTCTATTTTTTATGGACTTATTTTTTTTTTGGGGGGGGGGGGGGAGGAGGGAGCGAACTCAGAAAACTCGAATTCTAAAAATCACAAAACATTTGATTTTTAATGATTCTGTTTACCTACTTCCAAGTTTTCTTCAAAAAATGTTCATTTTTTACCAATTTTGAAGAAACTACAATTTCAATACTTTTTGCCAAAACGAAATCGAATTTTTTTATCTGAGGAACTTTTGTGGAACCCCATTTCGACATTATTCAGAATATAACTGAACAAATTTTATGAATATTCAGATGCCCAAGGGCATCAATCATCAATTGAATCATTTCCTTCTCCTTCATTCAATACTTCAATCCAACGATTAAAAATCGTAAAATTTTTGATATTTTTCTCAACAATTTTTCATTAGCTACGTCTTCATCTACCTGCAAATCTTTCGATCAAATCTCTCTTCCCCTCTCCACCCTCTAACCACCTATCTAAAAAATTCAACCTTCATTATTTTTGGTACATTTAAAATTCTGCTGAGCGAATCAACCGATTAAACAGTAAATCGAACCGTTGTTTACTTCGACCATCGTTAATTACTACCAATTAAATAGTTTTTTGCAACTTCATCGATAAATGCACAAAAAACCAACACGAGTTGATTAAATGCCGAAAAAAAATTAAACTACAGATAAGCATCGAAACGCGTACCAAACATGTAAGTACTTACATGGTTGAAAATATACAACTAATTTTCACCAATCTTATACAAACACTCGGAATATAGCTAATTACCATGTTTAACTTTTTTAACACGAATTTTAATTTTAATTATTCGACCAAAATCTGCTCAAAATAGCAGGGCTACGAAAAATAATCGAGCTCAATTTGCGAAATATTCGCCCTGTTAACATAAAAATGGCATTACTCAACAATAAAGATGGATAGGTATGCAAGAGCATACGGAAAGGGCGGTATTACAAAGTAATAAATACGAGTAATGGAAAAAAAAGTACTTAGTAGGGAAGTAAAGAGTAATTATAGGTTAACCATGATTCAGAGATGGGTACAAGGTCGAACATGGTGGCATTAAACGTCGCCATTCGCCAATACCAACTCTATACGGCAACTTGACCGACAAGCAAGTGTACGAGATAATGGGTGAAAAATTTCGTTAATGGGGCTCATTAAAAAAAGCCCATCTGGGTACTCTATGATATACCTGAGTCATACGTAGTCATTGTTTACGCGTTTTCAGACTTCCTGCCGAAGCCTTTCATGAACCAGAATAAAAATACAAAAATCATAGCACTTCGCGGTCCGAGGCTGCGATACTTTAAAATACCAAGAAAAATACGATACACGCACGCTAAATTCAATTAAAACAATTTTCATTCTAATTCTCGACCGAAAAAAATCACGTATAAATTTTCAGACGTTTTTTCGATCCAACAAAAAAATCTTCGTAGGAACTGATAACAGGGTAAAAAAATTGCAAAAATTACACATCCAATTTCGAACAAATTTCAAAACTTGGAATAAGCGAACTAGGTAATTTGAGGAAAAAAATTGGTAATTTCGAACAAAAAACTTAATGGTATGGTGTACTTTTTACTTGTGCAGGCACTTCCGATACCAGAACAATCTAAAATTCCTATAATTTTCGTAACCAGTTGAAAAGTAGCAGGATTTGAATTCACAAGCAAAGTGGCCATCGCCTTGGGCGACATGTATTCCCACAGATGGTGAATTTTCGTAGCTATCGTGAAGGAAGCTTCGAACACGGAAAGACAATTTTTTCGAGCTCGACGCAAGTTTTTTAGCATTTCCGGCTAATTTGGATATTTCAACGTGATATCGACACCGGGACGTCCACTTGGAAGAATTTTTATTCAATTTTTTTCAACTGTTCGTATCGTATAGGCAGCGAAGTCGAGAAGGTCGTCGAGTATTTCACAGTCATATGCAGTTAGTTTTTACGCAACATACCGTACATTTTTACTCGTTTAATGACGTACGTCTACGTATGGTATGGACATGGACGATCGTGTGATCGCGATTTTTTTTCTCCACTAGGATCACTGTTCGACCACCGATAATCGAGCGAGCAAGTGGAAGCGGAGGAGACGAGTGAAGAACTTTCAATTGAAATTCCGCACGCGATTATGTGATTCTTCGATCGCAGAGTGTTTATGCAACAAGGTGACATAGAATTTAGAATTTATGAAATCATATGGAGATGTTTGAATCGAGATGGAGGGCGAAGGGAGCCAAGGACTTGGAAGAAAAGTTGACGAATTCGAGAAATTATAACGATTTTAACTGCCTTAGATTATAATTTCATCGAGTTTGGTGAAATGTACAGACGACACTTGATATGTCAACAGTGTGTTCAAAAAATCAAAACAAAATAGTTTTTTTTCAATTTAAAGGTTAAAAATGTCTGTTTTTTTATCAGGTTTATAGGTTTGCAACCAGTTTCTCAAAAATTTCAAAATATTATTTCACAAAAAAGTTAATTTCACCGAATAGTAAACATTTTTGAAAATTCGTTTAAACCCATTGAACCAGTTTTAAAAATTCACTTTGACATGAAAACTGTTTCAAAAATAGTTTTTTATCCACATCATCCAGACGAAAATGAACTTTTTTTTTTGAATTTGTTCAATTTGACGTTGGATGATTAAGAAATCACCAATTTTTAATATTTTTTCTCGATTTTTCATGGTATATTGAATCGTTGGGTCAGTGGAACGGTGTTTTTTTTCGAATATAAAAGTTATGGGTCTAAATTCAAAAGTTTATGAAATAAGAGGTAATTTTGAAACCGGTTCAATGGTTCTAAATATTTGTCAATGGCGATGCATTTTTTACAAAATGAAGATAGGTATGAAAAAAATTGTAAAAGCCGCAAAAATTGTATAGTTCATTAAAAATTGTGCAATTATTAGGTATTCATATATTTTTAGAACCAGTTTCAAATGTAATAAAGGAACTCAAAACTCTTAATATGAAAAAAAAAAACGTTAACAATTTTCTGTATAAGAATCAGACTATTTTTCATTTTAATACCTTTTCTCCTTTAAAATTCACTCTTGAACCGGTTTTTTGAATTTAAAGAAACGCACGGTATACGTTTTAGCATTATATCTACCCTCCCCTTCAAAAAAAACAAGATAATTTTGAACCCTTAAACCGGGTTTTTAAAATTTATCGAAAAAAGAACTAAATGAATTTAACTCTCTGAACTAATTTTTGACTTTTTAAAAAAAAAAATCAAACAGTTATGATTTCATAGATACTTGTAAAAAACGAGATATTTTAAAACTGATTTTTCAGATTTGAAAAAAATTTGTAGTATAAATAATAACGTTGAGGATCTCAGTACGTAATTGAGCTGCATAATTTTGAACTCTTAAATCGATTTCTTGAATTTTCAAAAAACAAATCCTACGCATGATTTTAAGGCTCTTTGAAACTCAATCAAGTGATTTTGAATCCTCAAATCTGTTTCTGGGTTTTCCGAAAAAACAACATAATTTTATGAATTCAAATAATTTAAACCAAAATTTCCAATTTTGTAACCGGGTTTTTCAAGTTTGAAAAAGAAAAATCGCAAATATATTTTAATTTTTATGAACCTCGTCGGTCATTATGTTACATAATTTTAAACCTTTAAACCAATTTTTCGAGCTTTTCAAAAAAAAAAGCATAATTTTAAACAAACTCTCTCCTAAAATGTGATCTAGTTTTTTCAAGTTCTCAAAAAAAAAAAATAGAATGATTTTATGGACTCTTGTAAACCTCATCCTGAATTTCTAGATAATTTTAAACCTTTGAACCGGTTTTTTGAGTTTTTCAACAAAAAAGAAATAATTTTATGGACCTCTACAGCCACTTTGAACCCGGTTTTCAAGTTTTTCAACAAAAAATAAATGATTTTATGGACCTCTACAGCCAAAATTTCGAATTTTAAAACCAGTTTCTCGAGTTTTTCAAAAAAAGAAATGATTTTATGGTCCTCCTCCTCGACAACCATAATTTCAAACTTTTGAACCGGTTTCTTGAGCTTTTCAAAAAAAATGTATAATTTTAAACAAACTCTCTCCTAAAATGTGATCTAGTTTTTTCAAGTTCTCAAAAAAATAAAAATTAGAACGATTTTATAGACTCTTGTAAGCATGTAAGCCCAATCCTGAATTTCTAGAAATTTTAAACATTTGAACCGGTTTCTCGAGTTTTTTAACAAAAAAGAAAATTTGATTTTATGGACCTCTACAGCTATAATTTTGAACTTTAAAACCGGTTTCTCAAGTTTTTCAAAAAAATAAATGATTTTATGGACCTCTACAAAAATAATTTCAAACCCGGTTTCTCGAGTTTTTCAAAAAAAATGATGAGTTTTATGAATCCTGTAACCGTTATTCGGAACCTCTAGATCATTTTTGAGCCCGAGAACCGGTTTCTTGAAATTTTGAAAAAAATGATAATGAGCCATAATTTTGAACTTTAAAACTGGTTTCTTGAGTTTTTCAAAAAAATAAATGATTTTATGGACCTCTACTACCATAATTTTGAACCTTTGAACCGGTTTCTCGAGTTTTGCAAAAAAAAACAAAAAATGAATCCAGTAACCGTTATTCGGAATCCCTATATCATTTTGAGCCCGAAACCCGGTTTCTTTAAATTTTGAAAAAAAAATAGAATGATTTTACGGACTCTCATGTATGTACCTCATATTAAATTTCTAAATAATTTTAAACCATTCGGCCGGTTTCTTGAGCTTTTTAAAAAAAAGAAATGATTTTATGGACCCCTATAACCATAATTTTGTCTCCTTGACCGGTTTCTTGAACTTTTCAAACAGAACAAATAATTTTATGGGCCCTGCAACCGGTATTCGGAATCCCTAGATTATTTTAAGCGCTAGAACCGGTTTCTTGAATTTTTGAAAAAATAAAATAAAATGATTTTATGAACCTCTGTAACCATATTTTTGAATTCTAGAATTCGTTTCTTAAATTTTTCAAACAAATATTTTGTTTTGGCCTCTCAGAACCATCGATTTGAATTCCAAGTTGATTTCGAACCCTAGAACCGGTTTCTTGAATTTTTCCAAAAATCATAATTATTCTATGAACCCTGTAATAAAACTATAGATGATTCTAATTTGAACTCTTGAACCAAATTCCTCAAGTTTTTTTTTTTTTTAATACGAGATGATTTTATTATGTTGAACCTTTATGATTAATTTAAGCTTGAATCCTCAATCGTCTTCTAGAATAAATTTAAAAAAAAAAATCAAGTAAGTAAATATTTCAAATCTAAGGACCTCTGCCATTAAGACAAATAATTTTCAAACCCTTGAACCGGTTTCTCTATTAAAAAAAAAAATCATTTCCTTATGGTATCATTAACCCCTATCAGTGAATTTTTTCGTATTCGAGAAATAAAATAAAAACCTGCCATTTCCGAAAGATAAATGGCCAAATAATGAAGGAAATCTTCATCTATAAATCTGTGGATCACTTCCTTATACTGCAGGAGTTGTTTTCATTTCACGATACCAATTTAAATTAATCAACTGTATATTATTCAATATTCAAAATACTAGAAAATTTCACCAAGAAATCCACTCGACGATAATTTTGTAACTATTTCTGAAAAACACGAGAGAAGCAGAATAGTCACTCCCCCCAAAAAAACCAAAGCACTAATTCCCCCCTCCCTTCCAAAAATTCCAACATTAAAAAAAATTCTTTCATAAAAATCACTCCACTGCAATGTCCCTGACACTACGAAATGTCACATCATTCAGCTTAATCCATTAGCCGATCGTTATATCCGCCAACAACCACAACGATTCCGCAAAACTTCCTCTTTTCGTATTAACATTTAAATCTATACAGCTAAATACGATACCATAAACCACACTCGTTCCGATACACCGGAACCTAACTTATTACAGTACCAATCTTCCCAGTAGTTCGTAGACATCAGGAAACTCGTGCCAATTTTCTCAAACAGGCCAAGGACACTGATGCAAAACTGGATAACGCGATCGACCACCGAATCTTCCAAGTACCTGTACCTTACTGTGAAATTTTATGCATTTATAGACATCCACTTCAGGTTATAGGTACGAACGTGTACATAGGTAAGGTACTACGAACTAATAATGTACGTATATTTTTCTTCTATTTACAAATACTCTAAGTACGTAACGACTAGAGCGTAAAATTTGACCCAATATTTTGTTGTCTGTATCGCAGACAACATCAACAATAATAATAACACAGCAAAGATGTATAATAGGCAGTCGATAACCAGCTACATACGAGTTTTATTAGAATGTAACTCAAACCAAAACTGTTTTGTCTGTTTAGTGTTTAACCATTGCATAATACCAGTTTATCGTGCAAAAAAAATACGTAAAAAATCATAAATAACTTATTTCGATTTACAGCAGCTGAACGTTTTGCGCAAAAGCTCATCCATCAATTTTTTCAGTCCTTTAAGCACCTTTTTGTTACGTTCCTTACTGGGATAACAATTACACTCGTGAAATGAGGTAACATACCAACAATACCTTCCAACAAATTAAAACCTATTTGTTGTAAGAAGCCGAGAAACATCGTCGTAATCGTACTCGACTCGAGCTGCTCGAGTGACGAAATACCACCGTTGTATAGCCTCTTTATAGACCAACACGTGTTTTATACACATGTAGAATGTCGCTAGTTATCATTAAATTTACCCCTTTTTTTTCTTCCTCTCAATTTGTACACAAATACACAATACTTTTTACACTAATAAGTAGAAAAGTCATGACTTATGAGATTCATTATACTCTATGACGATGGTAGGTATAGGTAAATATGTGCAAGTATTTTGAAACATGCCTTCGTGTTTTTTTTCTTCGATAATTATTATTGTGTAATTTTTTCACGATTAAAATATTAAAGGTTTGTTTTTTTTCCACCCGGATTAACACGAATTAAGATCTTAATTCATGGATTACTTGAAGTCAAACAGCGAATCGAAATTTTGTAATAATTCGCAACAAAATCCATAATCCATATTGAAAAGAATTTGGCACGGAAATGTGATGCTCTCTGTGAGAAAGGATCATTCGTCGAAATCAAAATTTTTCAGGAGAGGAAAAACATCGAATTGTGGTCAAATGAAAGAACAATTTAAATTTTCAGGTCAATAGCTGCCTCACTGGTTTAAAAAAAAATATTCAAGGACGTAGGAACGGTTGAAAAATTTACAATGCGATTTTTTCACAATTTTGTTTTCAATCTCAACTTCAAAATGGCATAGCTCGGTCAATTTTCAACCATTTTTCGATTTCCGCTTCTCAAAATGTTCAGAATATAATTTTTTTACAAAATGAACTAAGGAAAAAATCGATTTCGATTTTGGGAAACAAATGATCCTTTTTTACAGAGCATCATCACATACTCAAAGGGCACCCCCCCCCGGTCAAGATAGGCGAATCCACCCTTGATACGGATTTTTAAAATATTGCAGTCGTATGTTTGGGAGACCAAAAAAACAATTTTAGAGGCGAGAAGGTTTCCTTCACCTCACTCACCCCTCCTCCTAAGGCGAAAAACATCACTTTCGCTTTAAAAATTCCTGTTAATCATCAACTGAACCAAAAATTTTGAAATTTTCGAAGCTTAAAAGGGCAATGGAGGCCAATTTATGGACATTTTTTCAATTTTGTATATCTTATGGTGGCTAAAAGTCTTGAATGAAAATTTTAAATTGCTGTAGCTCTGAACCTTGAAATTGAATTAATTTTTTTTTGCTCAAATGTGCATCTTAGGTTAAATTATTTTATGATATTTTGGAAAAAAATTTAGAGTGATGGGCCAAGGTCAAAAACTTAAAAAAAAACTCCCCAAAAACAAATTCCTAAGCTTCGGGTAAAATTAACAAAAAAAGTTCATTTCAATTCCAGGTCATTTAGATTCCAACCCTCTCATTTTGAATCAGTGAAAAATCACTGATAAACAGTCAGAATTGCAGCACAGGAAAAATCAGCGAAATTCACTGATTATTCGAAGAATTTGACAGATTTTTCAGTAAATTTCTTAAATATCACTGAGTTTTCAGTGAATTTTCACTGATTTCCAGTAATTTTCTTTCACTGATTTTGAAATAAGAGAGTAAACATAATGTATACTGAAAAAGGCAACGCAGACAAATAGTCAAAAAGACCCAAAAGTTTTAGAAAATTCAACTTTAAGGTACAAAAAAGAAATGGATACTTATTTTTGGTCGATAAAATTGAATAAAAAATAGGTCACTTCTGCTTCAAAACTATTGAATGAGACAATTAGAGGGACAAATGAGCCGAAGTGAAATGAGGTCAAAGATTTTGAAAAGTAAGATTTTCGATTTTTTTAAAATCCCCCCTCTCCAGCATTTAGACTCCGATGTCTCAAAAAGGTTGAGGAAAAAACAATAAAACTGTTATTGATGAACATTTTGAAAAAAAAGCAAGGGTGTATTTTGGGAGAAGTTGCAAAGTTTTTGACCACCTAGACTTAAAAATGTTCAAAAAAAATAAATTTTTGCTTTCAAACTTTTTTAAAGCAAAATTTTTAATTCTCACTTCGGTTCAGCTTAATACTTTTCTATTTTTACAAAATTACGGATATTCATCAAAATTTCTCAAGATTATTGCATTAATATTTTTCCTCCTAATCCCTCTCCCCTCTTTGACAGCTTTTCTGGCCACACTACCAGAAAACTGAAATCTGAACATTTCACATCTCTTTATATTAATGTGGTGGTTCTAAATTTTTGAATGATAGTTAACTTTACTTCGATCAATTCAACTAGTTACAAAATAATGTCTCATTTTTCCAAAGTTCACAAAATTGGAGAAACGAAGGGATGAAAAATTGAAAAATTTTCTGGCTTGAATGGATTTTTTTTTCAATTTTTCTAAACTAGAATGCCAAACAAGGCCATTATTTTTGCATTTTTTTCGGCCAACAATGCTATACCTTATAACAGAATTGCTATAAATCGACGCCTGTAATTGTAAATACGTTAAGTCCGATTTTATTTTGACAGGAACAAAAACGTAACAAAATTTGATTGTCGTTATGTACTTTAAATAATTCAATTTCGTTTTTCGTTAATCGTAATTATTTAATTTACTTTATTTAAGATTTTACGATGGCAGTAAAATGATATTAAAGAGAACTGAATTGTAAAAATCCAATTTTAAATAATTGGCACTTAGATTCACGATTGAGCATATAGGGTGGTATTTGCCCTTCGGTCCTGCACCTACACACGATTTTTTCCTTCTTAGAACTTATTCGGTCGATATCGATCTTTAAAAAAAGAGTCAAAGAAAGAGAAAATCCATTCGCTAAAAAGAATCCTCAAAATAAGGTACCCATAAGGTATACCCAGATTACGTGTATTTATGTACTAGAGGTGATCCTTTTGCATTTTTTTTTTGTAATTTGAACTGGGGTAGCTCAGAAATCATGTCTAGATCTCAAAACAACTGGGTAAAAATTCATTCTCCTGATTTCACATTTACTACTTCGTACTAGGTCTTAAAATCTCTTCAAAAATTAAAAAAAAAACACATTTTTTAATTTAAAAAAAAATTGTTTGGTTATGGATGTCTCTGTATGAAAATTTCACCGACATTCATTTTTTCTTTTTGCCTTATTTTTCAGGGGTCCATAAAAGTATTACTTTTTCATAATTTTTCACTAAGTACTCAGTAAAAAAAAAAATTGAAAACATTTTTCTAAAATTATGTTAAAATGAATGTTTCAAATTATAAAAATGACATACATTTTTTTTGTTGAGAATATGACCAGGGCGAGGGGGAAAGCTGTTGATAAAGAAAATTGGTGACAATGATTTTTAAGACCTAACTATTCATATTAACAATTTCGAGAAAAATTCAAAATTTTTCTCGATTTTAGAAATGGTATTTTTAAGTTCCCCTGAGAAATCAGGTAAAGATAAAAAATGAGAGGTAGGTACCATTTTTTTTCTCATTTTTCATTTTCTGTCAATTTTTATTCAATTTTTCAATTTTAAAAAATTTGTTGACCATTGTTAGATTTTAAAACCTGGTGACAAGAGGTAAAAGTAGAGTGGGGAAGAGGAATTTTCATCACGTAGTTTTGAGCAGGGATCCGGAGCAGAGTCAGAGGGGAAGGGAGGAGGTCCCCCTCCGGGTGATTTTTTCGAAGCCGGGGCACTTTTATGAAAATTCCGGAGCCGGAGGTACCAGACCCCCCTCCCTCCAGATTCCTGGTTTTGAGGTTCAGTGCAGATACAACGTCCTACCCACCCCTCTTCAACTGTCGAAAAAAATGTGAAAAATGGCCATAAAAATTTTAAAAAGAAATTCAGTTCAAAATTACAAAATTCTACACATCCCAATAAAAAAATTTTCCCTACGTAAAAATATCTACTTTTAAATCAATATCTAATACACAAATCATACATATTAATATTTAACTCTTACGAAAAAAAATGCTTTCTCATCTTACCCAAAAATCCTCATCACCGTAACACCGTAAACTTCCTCAACAGACCACGAACGAGCAAAACCTTCTTTTCAACAACCTTGCTCGAAGCAGCGAAAAAAATCACACCAACGGAAAAGGAAAACTGTCACATTTGCATAGATACCTCATCCACGTTACGTACATAGCACTGGCTACAAAAATAGAATCCGGAAACGAGTCGATAATTTTCACCACATTTGTTACCATCAATTAATTGTGCAAACGTGAAACCGAACATTGTAATCTTTCTCCTGTACGCCTGCGTCTTGCCTTATCGTGTATTCCACAACCTTGTTGAGAATTTCACATTCACGTACACAAATCGCATACAGATATGTACCTTTAAACTATAGACTTACTCGCAGACATCTATACACTCGAACCTATCTACGAAATATCTAATTTAATCGAAAAACAGTCATTTTTCGTACACGCAGGCAGACAAACCTACGTCACGAGAACCAAACAAACAAACAAAAACAAATCAACGATACCTCTCTATTTACAATAATTTTCTCTAAATTGATAACGTATCCAGCTACGAACCTTCGGGCTTTGGCAAATGAATTTCTGACGAAAATTCCACTTGTGACGGAACCAGCAGCTCGAAATTAATCACCGAGATGGTTTACCAAAACCTAAAAGCTCATCATACCGACTAATCGACATGTTAATTTCGTATCTCGGAGAAAAATTAACGTCATAAATTATCTCAATTTCGAGCGAAAAGATTGCGAATCTTCATCTACGTTAAATTAAGACACCAGCACGTTGGAATTTCACGAGTCATCTGGATAGGTTAGCTACACCGATAAGTACTTTTTTCAGTTCACTAGACATTTGTTTTTGTTATTTTTTCGCTGATGTTTATTCTTCGCGTAAAACGTGATTCATTTCTTGGATGATTTATCCATTAGGCTTTGAATTTTCGCAGCTGGATAATTTAAATTCAACGAGGATATGATTTTTTTCTCGTTACTTAAGCGGTATCTTTGTGTGATCTTCCACGCGTACCAACTCGTTATGATCTTTTTTCCAGTAATAATATTTTTTTTAAATTTAAAAACAACATGCATAGACCTACTGGCGCTATTCCATACGAAAACAGTGCAAAATGAAGTCGGGTCTTGCGATTTCGCTCAATTTTTTTTCACGTGTTCCCCTTGGTAGTCTATTCTCAAAATCACAATGATTTGTTTTCTAACCCTCAAGAGGGCGGGTAGATGGGCCTCGAAATTTTTGTACAATTGCGATTTTTAGGCAAATTACCCAACTTTGAAGGCTCATACCTCGAGATAGGTTGTACTTGGGGAAAAACTGTTCGCGAGGTCTGAAAGATAATTGATAAGAGATTCAAAAACGGTAATCACATTTGAGACGTTCCGTTTAAAAAGGGACAACTTGAGTCAAAAGTAGTTTTCGAGAAAAACGCAAAATAAGATATTTGGGTTGAAATTGTCGATTTTCGGGTTTTGGTCGATTCGGATAGAGAATTTCATCCTCTTTCACCTGGTATGTTTGAAAAGTTCCAACAGAGTTCGCAAGTAGCAGAAAAACGCGATTATCTTGCATTTTTGAAAAAAAATTACATGAGGGTCATTCCATGTCAGTTCAACCACAAAGTGGAAAGCGGGGTCTTGGATTTTTTTGATTTTTTGCATGTTTGTAGAGCTCGATGAGAGATGTCGAATGCCGCAAACCGGAGCTTCCAAAGTCTTTTTGGAGGGGAGCTACGAGCACTCAAAGTTTTAAGGTGAGGTTGGATATGGTAAATTTCGAGCGTGGATAACTCGGAAACGGTGATAGGTGGAAAATTGAAACTTTTTACAATGTATAAGGCCCTTGATGAGCTTTTTGGCGATTTTTTTGAAATCAGTGTTACCACTTTTTTTAACGCCGAAAATTAGCTGTAAAAGTTGAAAAGAGCTGTTTCTACATGAAGGACACCTTCAAAAATTCTGAAAAAAATATATATGATACAACTTTTCGTACTGATTAACATATATAAAAACTAGGATGGCGTTATTTTTTAAACTCGTTTTAAAAAATTTCAAAGTTTATGCGAAAACGTAATTTGTTATCCCAATTGCTGAAAATCTCCAAAATTGATTAAATTACATTGTTTTTACCGAATTTTCATCAATATTAAAAATTAGTGATCAGAACTATTTTTTGCAAGTCGATTCTGGATGTTATGTATTGTATAGGTAGGCTTTTTTCACATTTACCCTTCAAGACCGTCATCGGATGGCGGTCTTGTATCATCTTTGAACAGAATGTAACTGAAAAATAATTAAATTTATTATGAAAAAGAAAGTACCTAATAATAGTCCAAGAGACGAACCTGCCGAAACTGGACTGAAACAATTGAAAGCTGGGACCTGTCCCAAAAGTTAGTATATGACCCCCTATTTTGAAAGCTACAAGTCTGCCGATCCGCAGCTGCTGCTTTTAAGCACAGCGAAAGCTCGAAAGTTCACAATTTTCATGAACTTTCGACTGAAAACATTGATGGTCGAAATTGGTGTCAAATTACAGGATTTTTTGCGCTGAATCCGAATATGTAGGTCTGCCGACTCCTAAGTGCTGCCTAAGCCCCGGCAGACTGGGTAAAAGGGGGAGAAAATGTGAAAAATTCACAGATTTTTGGTAAAATTCTCATAAAAGTCGCAAAATTGAGTTGAAAGAGGTTTATAAAGGATTTTAAGTAGTACTCAATAATAAGGATGACTTTTTAACTTCAAAATTTCACAAAATTTTCATATTCAGGGGGGTGGGGCCATCGGGGAGCATCAACAAACTCATATGTATGGACATGCGATATGTCAAAATACACGTTTTCTGGCTCGTAGAACTCGATTATGCCAGTATTTTTTTCATTTGGAGTCGGGGGGGGGAGCTGTTTTTATGAATCATAGATAAAATTACAAATTTTCATTTAAAAAATCAAAATCTCATGAATTACATAATTTTATGCAAAAGATAGAGACACAATAATTAATCATGGTAATTACACACGTCTCGTATAATGAAACTGAAAAAAATTGCGAAATTAAAATTGAAAAAAAAACTGGAAAAGAAAATGTGATGACAACATAAATGAAATGAAAAACAAACAAAAATAAAACGAAGAAATGGAAAAGATAATGTAGCCACATTATTGAAATAAAAAAAATGGAAAATGAACAAAATTAGGAAAAAAATATGCAAAAGAAAATACACTTGAAAAAAAAACTTGGAACAGAGAATTTGACAACAATAATAAAACACAGAAAGGAAAAAAGAAAAAAGTAAAAAAATTATGTAAAATAAATTGAAATTGGAAAAAACATTGGAATGGCGATATTAGCATGGCAAAAAAAATGAAAAACGAACAAAATTTTAAAAAATCATGTTAAAATGGAAATGAGAATGTCATGTCTCAACCCTCCCGACTCCAAATGAAAAAAATACTGGCATAATCGATTTCTACGAGCCAGAAAACGTGTATTTTGACATATCGCATGTCCATACATATGAGTTTGTTGATGCAACCCGATGGCCCCACCCCCCTGAATATGAAAATTTTGTGAAATTTTGAAGTTAAAAAGTCATCCTTATTATTGAGTACTACTTAAAATCCTTTATAAACCTCTTTCAACTCAATTTTGCGACTTTTATGAGAATTTTACCAAAAATCTGTGAATTTTTCACATTTTCTCCCCCTTTTACCCAGTCTGCCGGGGCTTAGGCAGCACTTAGGAGTCGGCAGACCTACATATTCGGATTCAGCGCAAAAAATCCTGTAATTTGACACCAATTTCGACCATCAATGTTTTCAGTCGAAAGTTCATGAAAATTGTGAACTTTCGAGCTTTCGCTGTGCTTGAAAGCAGCAGCTGCGGATCGGCAGACTGGTAGCTTTCAAAATAGGGGGTCATATACTAACTTTTGGGACGGGTCCCAGCTTTCAATTGTTTCAGTCCAGTTTCGGCAGGTTCGTCTCTTGGACTATAAGTACAGCATAAAATTCCGATCTTAATTTGTTAATTTATAAGAAACGCCTTCAGTGTCCATGCTCGCAGCATAGACACTGAAGGCGTTTCTTATAAATTAACAAATTAAGATCGGAATTTTATGCTGTACTTATTAGGTACTTTCTTTTTCATAATAAATTTAATTATTTTTCAGTTACATTCTGTTCAAAGATGATACAAGACCGCCATCCGATGACGGTCTTGAAGGGTAAATGTGAAAAAAGCCTACCTATACAATACATAACACACAGAATCGACTTGCAAAAAATAGTTCTGATCACTAATTTTTAATATTGATGAAAATTCGGTAAAAACAATGTAATTTAATCAATTTTGGAGATTTTCAGCAATTGAGATAAAAAATTACGTTTTCGCATAAACTTTGAAATTTTTTAAAACGAGTTTAAAAAATAACGCCATCCCAGTTTTTATATATGTTAATCAGTACGAAAAGTTGTATCATATCTATTTCTTTCAGAATTTTTGAAGGTGTCCTTCATGTAGAAACAGCTCTTTTCAACTTTTACAGCTAATTTTCGGCGTTAAAAAAAGTGGTAACACTGATTTCAAAAAAATCGCCAAAAAGCTCATCAAGGGCCTTATACATTGTAAAAAGTTTCAATTTTCCACCTATCACCGTTTCCGAGTTATCCACGCTCGAAATTTACCATATCCAACCTCACCTTAAAACTTTGAGTGCTCGTAGCTCCCCTCCAAAAAGACTTTGGAAGCTCCAGTTTGCGGCATTCGACATCTCTCATCGAGCTCTACAAACATGCAAAAAATCAAAAAAATCCAAGACCCCACTTTCCACTTTGTGGTTGAACTGACATGGAATGACCCATGAACAACATTTAAAAGTGAAATATCTTTGAAACATGGCATTGTGGAGAAAAACTAACTGCTCATAGCAAAAAGCAAATTTAATTCTCTACAATTTTGGTAATAATAATTTTTTCAGTAGAACGTTTCCTTTCATGGCAAAATCTAGTTTTATGTCAAAAAATGAGAGAAGTTGAAAATTTGACGATTTTTCGTTTTTGAACAATAAGAAGCCAACTAAGCATTTTTGACGAAAATAAATGCCGTAATCTGAAAGGAAATTTCGCGCTCTACAATTTGCTTCCATTCACATTTTCCCTATAAGCTGCGTCTTTTTCTCACAATTTCGTTTTAAACGCTAAAAAAATTTAAAAAAATAAAAAAAAAATATATAAAGCTCGTTTTTCTCGAAATCAACTTTTTTCAACTTTCAATTTCAAAAATTCATAATTCCACGAATTTTCAATAAAACTTTTTCGAGCTGGTCTTATTTTGTTCAGAATTTTATGTACTATAACGTGGTGTGAATAACTTGATTTTCAAAAATCCGACCAAGTTGTCCCTTGTTATACGGAACGTCTCATTTTGAAAAGTTCAAAGTTGAACTTTGGTGGTGGAAGCTCAACTTTCATGATAAGAACAAAAGATGAAAGCTACCATTCAAGAATCTGAAAAAATTACAGTGAGTAGCCTTTTTTACCCCTTTTTCAACAAAAAATTTTCAAGGTGGGATCTCTAGACCCCTGGGAAGTAAATGGGTCCATAATTTTGACCAAATTTCAAAAAAATCGAAAAAGAGAAGTAACACATCGATTACTACTAATTCTAAGGCGCTGATTTCGAATATGAACTCAGTTTTTTCATTTGACCCCTCTGAACACCCCTACTAGCCTCCTTGATAGGGTCAAAACTCAAAAAAATGAAAAATAACGTGTGACCTATCGTTTGTTAGGTTTTTGAGGGCGCTGAGTTCGAAAATTTGCTTATTTTTTGGATTTGACCCCTTAGTGCCCCCCTGGCTTTCCAATTTTGAGAAAAACTATGTATAGAGAAACGAAAATATCGTGTAGCATATCAATTCTAACTAATTTGAGAGCGTAGAATTCGAATATCGACTTACTTTTTGACCCGACCCCCTCCTCTTGCTCCAACTGACCCCTTCCTTCAGTCTTAGGTGATCAATACGGAATTGAATATTTCAAAAAATTACTGGAAGGAGGGTCGGATCAAAAAGGTAAGTCGATATTCGAATTCTACGCCCTTAAATCAGTTAGAATTGATATGCCACACGATATTTTCGTTTCTCTACATCAATTTTCTCAAAATTAGGAGGCCAGAAGGGCACTAAGGGGTCAAATCCAAAAAATAGGCAAATTTTCGAACTCAGCGCCCTCAAAAACCTAACAAACGATAGGTCACACGTTATTTTTCATTTTTTTGAGTTTTGACCCTATCAAGGAGGCTAGTAGGGGTGTTCAGAAGGGTCAAATGAAAAAACTGAGTTCATATTCGAAATCAGCGCCTTCGAATTAGTAGTAATCAATGTGTTACTTCATTTTTTCGATTTTTTTGAATTTTGGTCAAAATTGTAGACCCCTCTCTCTCCCAGGGGTCTAGAGATCCCACCTTGAAAATTTGTTTGTTGAAAAAGAGGTAAAAAAGGCTACTCACTGTAATTTTTTCAGATTCTTGAATGGTAGCTTTCATCTTTTGTTCTTATCATGAAAGTTGAGCTTTCACCACGAAAGTTCAACTTTGAACTTTTCGAAATGTGATTACTGTTTTTGAATCTCCTATTAATTATCTTTCACACCTCGCAAACAGTTTTTCCCCAAGTACAACCTATCTCGAGATATGAGCCTTCAAAGTTGGGTAATTTGCCTAAAAATCGCAATTGCACAAAAATTTCGAAGCCCATCTACTCGCTTGCTTGAGAGTTAGAAAAGAAATCATTGTGGTTTTGTGAATAGACTTCCCAAGGGGAACACGTAAAAAAAATTGAGCGAAATCGGAAGACCCGACTTTATTTTTGGTCTGTTTTAGTATGGAATAGCCCTATGAGCCTATTTGGAGTAAAGTTTAGCTATAGGTACCTATCATGGATAATTTCCGATTGTATTAAAAAAAATTAAACGTATAAGATGATTCCTTAGGCTCAGAAACTGCTGCCAATACACCGACCTAGGTCAACAAATAACCTTATCGATACAGGTAGATACCCTCAGGTAAATATCGTTGGTATTTATATACATTTTCTATGCATTTACCATATTTATGATTCTGTTTGCTCGTTCGTAAGTCAAAATTCGCCGGCAAAATATTGTTTATAATCACGTCTTCATCAATATTCTTTAGGGTTATTTTCAAAATTAAAATTTCGTCGCATGAGAGCAACCGGTTTCACGCACAGATTCTGATTTTTTTAAAATCCTGTTCAAAAGGCGGTAGCGGTGGTAGGTATTACGTATTTCGCCAAATATTTAATTTTCGTCAGTCGAATATAAATTCTCCGAAATGGATTAACGTATGCAATGTTTTCTCCATTCACCACCATTCCGCTTTATGGATTATTTTAGCAAGTGCGCCGTTTTAGGGTACCTTGATTAATGAACATTTCAACCGTACATATTTTGTCGCCTCGAGGGGGATATTACATCTTATTTCGTGAATATTTATGCACCGCAGCTGAACTAATCAGCATGACAAAAAAATTGATAATAAAAAACGAATTAAGGTAATTTTCAAATTAGATGGCTAAATTTACATTAAAAAGACCGCTGTCGTTACCTTTAAAATAGGTATTTTATATTTTTGCAAACTTTTTCAAAAAATCACAAGCAACCGAGCTAATTACGTATCAACTTTTATTTCACTTTCGGGTAATAATAAATAACGCCGTAATTAGGTGGGAATGTTCAGTCAGGAACCGAATGACATAATTTTCAAATTCATGGCCGGCAAAAATTCATAATTTTAATGGTAATTTTTTTTCAAAGTCGGACAAAAAGATCGCTGGGAGGAAGACTTGTTATTTTATAAAATTTTCGGCGTATTGTAATAATCGTTAAAAAATTTTGAAGTAAATCAAACTCTTAAAACCATTTTCGTGATCATTTTTCAGAGTGAAAAAAAATTTATGTGAGTGAATGTTTCGTAGCTATTTAATAGTATTTTTTAAAAGAATTTCTATAAAATGAAAATGTTCTCATTCGAATTCTGGTTGAGCAAAACTGAAACTCTTGGGCTTTATTTGTATTCAAGGACGTAAAGATTAAATTTGAAAAATATTTTACTTTTTTCAGATTGAATGAGTACTGTCACTTCTTTGAAGTAAAATATTTCATCCGTCCTTTTGGAATTTAATGAAAAATTTTAAAGTCAAAAAAATTACGATTTTTGATAACACGAATCTGTTTTCATAATTTGTCTTGAGTGATTTCTTTTTTAAAAAATTAATTTTCAGAGAAGCATGTCAAATTATTCCCGATCATTTTACGCAAATTCTCAACTTTTATTTTCAATGATGAAATTACTTTTAAAATTTCAGTATTTTTAGGCATAAAAAATTTCAAAATCGAAAAAATGAGTGCCGAATTCGTGTTCAGTGAACCAAATACCATAAATAGCATTACATTCGCGAATATTTCAATAAAATATAAAAAAAAATTACAAATTTTTGACGAGTAACTGAAGAAATGCAGGAAAAAAGTTCAATATTATCCTCCAAAAAAGTAAAAAAAAATCCAAAATAGACCAATACAATTGAGAATGTGCGTAGTAAAATACTTCAAAGTCAGGAAAGAGAATTAAAAAAAGGACAAAACCCTTTTTTTTCTTTCATAAACCAGTATAGGTACTTACTAAATCCAAAATTTATTTTCTAAACCTCCTGAAAATTGTAAGGCGTACAGCCAGTTCTTTTAATTACTATTTAGACACCCAGAAAGTAAAATTATCGAAAAGCAAGTACGTATACCACAGTGCAACTCGATAAATTCTCTATTGACTTCTAGAAACCTGAATGTAATAAAAATTTCACGCCGTTTATTTTTCCAACCATTTTCAGCTCAAAATTAAACATTTGCGTTACAAAAACAAAAATATAGAAGACAAATTTTTAAGCTTAGATATGGATTTTTCTGACTCGAATGTGATTTTTCTCAATTTCACACACTTATGAAACAAAATTTTTGCTAAATAATTAAAAAAATAAGATTATCATATCTGACAACGATTTTAAGGAAGGAGATTTGGAGCTCAACCCCCCCCCCCCGCGGCCAAAAATGACCAGCAAACTGTTAAAAAATCGGTATTTTTTGTTTTTCAAATGTAATTTTTTTTTAAATTTTACTCTAGCTTAGCTCGGGCGTTATTTTCGTCTTTATTTAATAGAAATATCTCTTAGATTTGAAACACACTTTCATTAATCAAGTCATTTTTCGATTTTTTTTATGGAAAAAACCTCAATTTTTCTTCATTTTTTGACTTTGACATTGTTGTTACCAACAAATTTTGTCCCCTTATGGAGAAAATTCAAAAAAAAATGCATAAAAAATTCCAAGTCTGGTCTAAATTCCTCCCCTTCTCCTCCCCCTCCTCCAGAAAACTTCTTCACCGATACTAATCACATTAATTTTGCAAATTTCCCTACTCGAATGCAATTTTTTCGAAGGAAGGGGGAAATCTGCTCTTTTTCGTCCTTTTGGACCGGTCCAAAGTTCGAAAAATTCTTCAAAAGATTAATGTGAAAAAATATTGAACTTCAATTCGAGGGGAGGGGGGGAGGTCAAAGTATTAACCTTCAGTCAAATGTCATAAATAGATCAACTTTGTTTCAGAGTTGGCATTCTAAGTGCCTAAAAATGATATACTTAGTTCAAAAAACAGGCTACACTAAGGTGCAACTTTCAGTCGAATTCGATAAGATCTGTGCAAATTAAGAGAGGGAGGAGTTAAAACAGAACTTATAAGGCGGTTGGTAAAATTTAGCTAATACGTTTGAGGGAATTTTGGAGAAACTGTCCTCAATTAAGTATTTCCATTTTCAGAACATCTGAATTGAGACCCTTACCAGGCCAAAAATGGAAGATTTTTATAAGTCCCGTAATATTTCGATTTTTGTGTCACTAAAAAATCTCGCCAATTTCAAGATTAAAATTTTATCCCCCCCTCCCCGCATCTAAGTGTGAATCAAACACTGAAAAAAATTGGTCTAAAAATTAATATTGCCAATTTTAGGAAATCCTGATTTTTTTTTGGAAATCGATTTCAAAAATGTAATGGCAGCTTCGAAATCAGGTGAAGATCTATTTTTGGTCATATGGCGAACTTAGAACCGTATAGAGAGGTTTGATTAGTGACGTAGCTAGGAATTTCTCATGGAGGGGGTCCAAGCTTTCATAATTTTTCGAGAAATTTTGAGTTCACCCCCCCCCCTCCCCCCATTAAATTCCCTTTTACTATAAAAACACTGAATTCAAAATCTGAATCATTTTCATAAATATATTAAAGAGGCGCAGAGGTGTTATTAAATTCTTATACACAATTTGCACAGAATATTTATAGTCGGTACAATGAAAGAAGGCACTTTGCGCAGAGGTGTTATTAAATTCTTATACACAATTTGCACAGAATATTTAGGAAAAAGACTGATGAAAATGTTATTTTGGAACAAAAAACTTCCATAGTAATTATTTTGACCTTAATAACAAATTCAAGCAGTGGTGTCGGGAGTATTTTTTGGAAAGGGGGAGAGAAAAAGGGAGCCTTTTTTTCATTTAGTCACTTCAAATAGCTCATAATAATCATGATTTTGTTTATGCCCGAACGAAGCGAGGGCGACGCTTTGGGAAAATATGATTTTTAATGTCCCAAGACGGTATTTTTTCACGTAAAATCGTCACCTCATGGGGGGGGGGGTCCAGACCCCCTCGACCTCCCTTGCTACACCACTGGAGTTGATTCTTTTAATCTAAAACTAAACGGCGAATTAAAACAAAATTATGAATTATTATCATTTTTTTTTACGTACTTGTCTAATTCAAAATACTTGATCAAATCCCTTTATGACTTTTCGTCCATACAAAGTGATGAAGTACTGAAAATTGGCTCCAAAAAAGAATACTGGCCCATTCAATCAGGAATTTTTTTACTTATGCACATGATTGTGTTCAGCCTCCCTCTCCGTCCCACTTTTCTCACTATACACATACATAAAATTTCGGTTCTCATTTTTTCAATAGCTACTTTTTTTCAAGGTTTCCGAAAATTTTTAAATAAACACGTTACACCAGTTTATCGAAAAACACCACGTTGCAGAGTGAATTTCGGTAACAAAAAATCGCGAATATTTCAATACGAAAATAAATCATTTTCGAGTATTTCACACCATTCATTAAACCTATTCTTGAATTGAAAATCGTCACGTTTTCTAACACGAACCAATAGATCATCGATCAAAACCACTACAAAAATTAGGAATATTTTCAATGTATATAAATAAATCGCGAATAAAATGATCGATGAATTTCGCCTCGTGAAACCGAATATTTTAGCCAAACGGTTTCTCCGTTTACGTTTGATGGCCCGATTAATTCTAGGAACCAATCGCAGTACTGTTTACGTCGGGAATTTCAATAGGCTAGGTTTTTTTTCAGCCAACATTAACATTGTAGATATCTCTAAACGAACAAAACAAACTCGAGATCACGGGTAAGATCGTCCACACTCATAATCGTATCCATTAATGAAAACAATAGTTGAACAAAACAAGTCGAACAGATCAAAGAAGAGCCCAAAAGATCGATTCGATTGAATGGAAATTTACGTTCGAGCAAAAGCAACTTTAGACGGCGATAATTAAACTCGTGGAAATATTTCACTATTTTCAAAGCGAGCTGCGATTCGAAGAATTACGCAAATATTACGTATGCTGTCATGAGTATAACTTCTCACACTCGAATAATATAATTTTTTTAACTATATACCGGTGGTATTGAATTCCTTCCTCACTCGTCCCCTTTCATCATGGAAAATTTCAGTCGAAAGAGGAAAAAAATAATTTAAATTATTTGACGAGTTCAGCAGACAGATCTAATCTTGGAATTCAATTAAACGAAAGTGTTCGTAACTAGTCGCATATCTGGAAATTGATACTTTCAACGCGTATTCGTTTACCCAGGGGAGGGAGGGTAGAAGGGAGGATCACTGGGTTTGTAATAGTTCGACCTTGAAACGCCACGTGAGTTTCAGAGCTCATCATGTGTCTCAACAGCGAGCCAATTAATTTCACAAACGATCCTTTTTTTCGGGTCGATTTTTTTCTCAAACATTTGTCGATCGATCCTGGCTTCTTCGATGGAAACAGACAACAGATGAGAAATCAATCGATAATTAAAAAATATATGTACTAAGAGTAATGACCCAAATGGCCTAGATTCAAATTCCATCATTTTTCTCGATCATGCCTGAATATGCGGTTCTGTTTCCAAATTAATCGGCCATTTTGTAATAATAGCTGATTTCTATTATCGTACAGACGACTACGACGAAGACATAGAATAGATCTGCTCTCTTAATAATACTGGTCTACATCGAGCAGCATAGACGGGTCCATATATCTCACGTCGAAACACCTTGTACTCTCGCGTCGTCGATGTCTGCTCTTCTAAGGAATCCACCGAGTTACGTAACTTTCTTCTCGTATACGTATAACTCGTCCGAAGAGATTCTACCATCGGAGCAGGCCATTCCAGTGCATCATCTCACTAAAGTTCTGCTCGTAATTCCACATAATGAATTCATTTTTACGTCATCGTGTTCGAGTGGTGTCTGCCACAGACACAATTTCAAGAGACACGTGTATGAAAAAAAAACGTACTTTTTTACAGACGATGATTCCAAATCGACGTCGAAAACACGGTCAAGGAAAATACAAGTCGAGCATTCGTGCACATATGTATGAATTTTTACCCGAAGACGTATCAAATCCCCCTTTTCCTCCGGATGTCCGGTTTAAATCATAATGATCTCGAATGAAACGACCAAAAGGCTCCACGAATTTAAATTGTGCTCGTTTTAGAATTTAAAGACGAGGGATATTTCTTCTCAGTCTCGACGACAGCGATTTCTTTTCAAAACGAGAGAAAAAAATCGATTACACAAGTCAATAAAAAAAAAAAGTTCTGTGTTTCAGTTCTCATGGCCAAATTCTGATTCTAGACATCAAAATACACCAATATGCTCATTCGTGGCTTCCGAAGTTTGCTTGGGGGGATGAGGGGCCAAAAATGGATTTTTCAAAAACAATACACACGAATTTGCGAAAAATTTGAAAAAAAAATTTTTTTGGTCCAACTTTATAGAAAATTTTACGCTGAATCGAATGCCGCAAACCGCAAACAGACCTCTATCTCTTTTAGAAAAAAAGTTACGGTTAAAACTTTCCTAAATTACGTGAAAAACCCGCATTTTTTCCGCCTTGCTCACCGAAAAGTGAGAAGCGTTCTACGACCATAATGATCATGAACAAAGTTGTAGAGAATTAAATTTCCTATCGGATAGGTGCATTCAGATTTTTCCGGGAGGCGTAGTTTTCGAGATATTCTCGAGTAAAGTTGAACATTAGTTGTGGCAATTGAGAAAAAAAGAGAAATGAAGCAATTTTTGGCTGTCAAAAGTGTTACAGCGAAAAATTGTGGGAGGTCGTGGTAACTTCTAAAGGTTAGTCGCCTTCCACAATTTTTCGCTGTAACACTTTTGACAGCCAAAAATTGCTTCATTTCTCTTTTTTTCTCAATTGCCTCAACTAATGTTCAACTTTACTCGAGAATATCTCGAAAACTACGCCTCTCGGAAAAATCTGAATGCACTTATCCGATAGGAAATTTAATTCTCTACGACTTTTGTCATGGTCATTATGGTCGTAGAACGCTTAGATTTCTCAGAAATCTCACTTTTCGGTGAGCAAGGCGAAAAAAATGCGATTTTTTCACATAATTTAGAAAAGTTTTAACCGTAACTTTTTTTCTAAAAGAGATAGAGGTCTGCGGTTTGCGGCATTCGATTCAGCGTAAAATTTTCTATAAGATGGACCAAAAAATTTTTTTTTTTCAAATTTTTCCAAATATTTCTCAAATCCGTGTGCATTGTTTTTGAAAAATCACATTTTTGGCTTCCCCACCCCTCAAAGCAAACTTTGGACAAAAAAATTATTTTTCCCTTCATTAGATACATAAAAGCAACCCAAATTTCGCAATCGGAACCCAAACACAAAAATCGTGTTGACTTGTTACAATTTGGACCTTTTTAAGTGGCTGTAGGTGAGTTGATTCTCAATGAAATATTCATGTGAAAAGTTGGGAAAAATTAATTTCGATTTTTTTCGGGTTGTGTACGAGTTGATTCCCACTTTTTCTCAAAAATTTCTTTCAATTTTGAATTTCTGACTCAAAATTTTTTCCAAGAATTTTTGTTTTTCAAATTTCTACTCCATTTTTAAGGGAGGAAGGAAGTGTTTATGAGGATGAAAAAAATCGATTTTAAAAAAAATGCTCAGAGTAATTCGCCATGCACAGATGAATATTAAAGCCTATCACCAATAAAAATTGGAAATTCCAGAAAATAAATGGTTTCAAATGGGGTTTTCGACAAAATGGTTTTCTAAAAAAAGTTACGACTGTGATGGAATTGAATTTTATTAAATAATGCCTTACGTTTGGCCTACAATTCTACACAACTCAGAGTATTCATTTTTTAATTTTTAGTAACGATAGATAAAGTTCAAATTTTCATTCAATTCAATACTTCCAGCGAAATTGGAGATCGCCCAAAAATGAAGCTTCCATGTTTTCTAAATCTATGGACTTATGATTTGAGCATCGTACGAGAAAATATGGAAAAATTTGGAAAAAATTATGAAAAAGTGTTTTTCAGCCTTGAAAAGTTCAACTTTTTTTGGAAATTGAAATTTTTTCTTTTAAAAGCTCTTTCCCATAAAGTTAGTTTTTAATGTTTTTCTCCCATTTTCTTCAAAACTATCCGAACAATTTTCTTTCTGTTTTTTTTTTATTGTGTTCAGGAGAGATTTCTTTATAATTTAACAGAAGGATTTTTAAAACTGTTGATTTTTTGTGATTTTATGTTGAATTGATTTACATAATACTTAAATAATTATGAAAATTTTGGGAATATTTTTTAAAAATTTTGTGGGTTGTTGGTAGCACTGCTCATGCCCAAAGGTGATGTCAATTGGTTGGAGTGTTGACAGCCTATCACCAAAGTTTCAGACTGCTACAACTGTCTGGCACAGAATTATTAGCCATTTAAGTGCTCGTAGTCAGCGTCACAAATGTGTGACCGCGGTCTGTAGGGAAATTCCACGATGTCACATATATGTGACTGCGGTAGCGAAAGGGTTAAGAACCTGAACGTCGTAGGTCATGTGGTTTCTGAGAAAATGGGGCCTAAAGTGAGATCTCCGTTTTTCTATGTTTGATTACTACCCTTTTCTCAATTTCCAAAAACATGTTTTTTTACATTGTAAAACGTTGCTAAAAAAATGTATGTATGTGTCATATTTTTATCCTTCATGAACTGTGGGTATTTTTTATTTCAGTATATCAAGTTTCTCACTTTTGAGAAATGCAGATGAATTTAAACCAATTTCTCACCTTTTTAAAATTTCTTTGGATCAAAATTTTTTTTTACGATTTTTCTACTACTCGAAAATAATTCCTGTTCTACACTGTGCATTCAACAAAAAAATTTTAACCCCCCCCCCCCCAAAAAAAAATAATTTTCAACTCTTGATTTTTTTCAAGTATTTTCAACATAAAATTTTTTAACCCTAAAATATTCTCAGAATTTTTCAAGTTTATACTTTTTTGAATTCTTTCTCAATCTTGAAATTTTTCTTGAATTCTGCCCAACCCTAAAACTTTTTCTCCAATTTTTTTCTACTTTGAATTTATTTGTATTTTTTTCGAACTCTTCACTGTTTTTTTTTCAATTTTTTTTTCAACTCTCAAATTATTTCCATGGAATATAAAAACGGCTTTTTCAAATATAAGGTTAGTACCTAAAGATTTTGAAAAAGTTTTGAATTGGATAAAAATATTGAATTGAAAAAAATCTAAGAATATTTCAGTTAACAAAAGATTTAGGTATTGAAATTGCAAAATTTTTTGAGAAATAATTTCAACTTTTTGAGAAACAATACTAAAATTGAAACAAATAATTTTGAAAAAAATGTAAAGGTTACGCAGTTCTGAGGAAGTTTCAGGTTGAAGAAGATTTTGAAAATAATAAACATTTTAAAGAAAATATACGAGACTGGAAAAAGTTGGAAAAAATTTGGAGTCAACTTTTGAGCAAAAACTTCAGAGTTGAGAAAAATTTCATTAAAAATCTTGGTATTGAAATAATTTGAACTTGAAAAAAAATATTGAAAATACCTCCTCATGGTACATCTACATATCTCCTGGGTAACGCTACTGGGCTGAAAAGGGTTCGAAATCAACTCGTGAATATCCCGAAAAAAAGTAGAAATCAATTCGTACATACTCTGAAAAAAATAGGAATCAATTCACACATTTCTGAATTCAGGAAATCAACTCATCACCTCCTTCTAAGCCACCAGCCAATTAATTTGAAAAAAATCGAAGTGTACAATTATAAAATCTACGCCAATAAATAAACCACGCATGTTTCAATCCATAGGCAATTTTGTGATCACTGATTCTTTGGCATCGAGTATAAATAAGGTTAAAATACCAAACACATAAGGCAATAATAACTTAAATTTCCGCATGGGTGCAAGAAGAACACAAAGAAATAAACATATTGTCATAATGGTTTGAGAATAAACAATCGAGATTACTAAGTATTGACGCCTGATATAAAAAATAATACAAAACGACTCGAGTCTCGTGTTTATAAATTTTCAATAAAACAATAGAACCGATTATACGTTATCTCGTTAATAAGCCGAAGAATTAAATTGTGTACAAGGTGGTTCAAATTAACGTTACATTTTACCAGAAAATTACGCAGGCGTTAGAAATTATTTTTACGAAATTGAGAAGAAATTTTCATAACATCATATTTTTGTTGATATTTTTTAAAAAGCACGAAAACTAAAAACATTTCGTTCAAATCACTTATCAAATAAGGATGTAATGAAATTGGCTAATTGAAGAGTACGAGTAGGAAAAAATAGGATTAAAAGTTCAAAAATTTTCCACCAAGGTATAATGGAATTTTTTCGATTTTCTGGCTCAAAAATACAATTTTTTCATTTTTTAAACTTAAAAACACTTTATCACTTTTGAAAATTTTCCGATTTGGCCCAACTTTTAGTGAAGGGTTGGAGAAGCTGCTCCATACACCCACTTCCAGTCCGACCCTGAATAAAATACACGTTTCCAGGTTTAAATTAAGAAAAAAAAAGAAAAATTGTAAAAAAAATTGTCCTACAAATTGTTGAAATATCTTAAAAATTAAGGTGTACTTGAAAAATCATGAAAATTTTAAAAACTGAAAAAAATGGTTGAAATCACTTACATATTTAAAAATGTTACTCAAAGTTGAAATGTGCCAAAATCGTTTGAAATAATGAAAAAGTAGGTACACTCCGACACCGAAGGGCTTAAAACTTGATTTATCCTTAAAAACTAGAAAAATTGATACATTTTCAAAAAAAAAGATACCTAAGTACATTAAAAAACGTTTTAAAAAACAAATTTTAAAAAATTGGCTAAAATATCAATTTGAAGAAGTTCTGCAAAATTTTCGAAATTTTCAAAAGATCACCAAACGATTACTATTGGTAGAATTTGAATCATCAAAATTGTTGAAAATTTTTTAAAAATGAAGGGAATAAAATTTAATATTCCATATTTGATTTAAAAAAATATGTTAAAATGTAAAAAAGTAACTTTTTTTCTAAAACTGGAATTTTTCGAAAATTTTGTTTTATTGGTTTCTCATTGAATACCATTCAAGATGTTTAGAAGTTAATTGAGAAGCGGGGGGGGGGGGGAAGAAAAATGAGCCAACAAAACACAATTTTGAAATCAGGAAAAAAGTTCAGAAAATTTTTTCATTGAGATCCATTCCAGGATTGAGAAGATACTCACGTCAGATCATTACGACAACGATTCAAAAAAAAAAAAAATACGATGAGGAAGATAAACGCAATTTATGCAAAAATTTAGTTCGCAGTCATAACATACATACCACAAACGAGTAAATAATACGAGAGTAACATGTACAAATAATGTTCACTTTTTTGAATACATCTATCTTATGGTGTCAGGTTGAATACAAATTTTTAAAAATATATAAATGGATATTTTAAAAAATTTCAACACGAATTCAACTCTTTACGATAATATTTTTGCCAATAAAATTTACATACCCGAATCGAAATCGAATCTTCAATAAATATTTTTCCAATCAGGAAGAAATTAATAAATAGTATTAAAATGTGCACTTCGACAATTTTAATCAAAGTACTAAAATTAAATCGAAATATTAATAAACGAAAACAAGGATTAATATTAAAACGTGAAAATTCAAAAAATAAAAACCAAATTCAAAAAATGTTGGTTTAAATTTGTCAGAAAATCAGTTTTCTACGTCCAGATCTAGGCTTATATCATTTTACAGATCAAGTTACTTATCTAGACTTTTGAAGTCAGGCAAAACCTTTGACCAAGTTCTTTACACATCAAAGACCAACTGAAATGCTAAAAAACTAAAAAATCCTACCCAAAATAATCTGATAAATAAATTCACAATCAATTTTTTCCTCATAAAATTTACGTTTCCAGTTCATAAAAGATACGGTTATTGAGACAAAAAAAGTGGATACCATAAAAAAACCATCATAAAATCAACAACCGAACTCGGAGGTCAAATTACGAAACCAAAATAAATAAACTTCGATTGTTTTCGAAAACAATCAATAACAAAATTCAATTATCTAATAATAATACAAGCCTGCATTTTTTCAAATTTTTTCTACGTAATCAACACTGATAAGTGATTCTAATCTATTTTTTAATGCTGAATTAGAATACGTTTTCAGCTTTTCTCCATCGATGTCACGATTTAATACTTTGAATTTTTTGTTGACAATTTTTTTATAGTTTCAAGTCGAATTTATAAGCACAGGAAAGGTCCTATAAAAAAAATTTATAGGTAATAAATTTTAGAACGTGAAATTTTCTATCAGTAGAGTTCAATCAGTTTTTTTTCTAGGAAGCTTAGTTCTCGAGGTATTTTCAATAAGAGATAAATGTTGAACTTTGAACTTTCGATTGAAATAACTCGAAATCTTAGCTTTCTAGAAAAAACTAAATGTACTCTGCAGAAAGGAAATTTCACGTTCTACAATTTATGTTTTATTCATTTTTTTCGTAGAACTTTTCCTTTGCTCAGAAAATTGACTTCAAGCTTCAAAATGTAAAAAAAAAATTAACAAAAAATTCAAATTGGGAAAAATTTTGAGGTGTTGGAATTTTTCCACTATTTTTCGTGATCAGCGCGAAAAATATTATAAAAAATACCTATTAAATTTCAGACAGAATTTTCCGCGTTGCCCTGTGTAAGAATTCAAATGAACGAAAATGTAAAATCACGTAAAATAACCATCATAATGATCAATAACAGATATGTGACCCAGGACGAAGAAAGGGGGTGGTAAGTGTCCAATTTTTTTTCAATAGAAATTGGAAAGATCACTAAATTTCCTATAAAAAATTTGGACAACTCCCATTCTTCGTGCGGGGTCACATACCTGTATCTAAATCCCAACACCCTAGATCTCAATTCCATCGATTTAACCACCTCACCCTTAATTTTAGCTAATTCAACTCCAAAATCTTCCCATTTTCCTCCACAAAATCCCATTTTCTCTTACAAAATACACATATCGAAGAGATAAAAATCAACAAACCTCAAAACACAGGATGAGTTCACCTTTCGATCGAGATACCGCACGAATTTCGCGAAACGTCAAGTCATACACACGCGATCAACGTACTCGAAAACAAAACACAGCAGAAAAAAACAATCTCTCTCCGGTGTGCGTAAAATGTGTATAGTTTCAAAATAAAAACCATTATGATACAACCATAGAAAAGACAGAGGCACGAGTCCGTTCAGGTTTAACGATTGTAATACGATTAGCTGTTGGAGGGGTGACGCAGCGTTGCGGAGCGATGAGTGGTGGTAATGAAACATTTGGATCGGTGTCGCGGAAGGTCGAGGCTGCGAGAATTCGTACTAATAAAGATGCGAATTATTTATCGTGCTTGTAAATTATTATCGAAATGGACGCACATTATACAACTGTATCAATCGCACTCGATACTTCGAGATGTAATTCATCGAAGCTCGTTAAGAAAATACTATCTTGCTCACATCATCGTCGGAATTAGATCCCCAATATGGTCAATTTCGAGCATAAGTGCAACCAGAAATTGTGTAAGGGAAGGGCTCAGATTTTGAGAGAAAATGGGAGGAGGGTCAAAATTCAATGAAAAAAATGAAGTAACCTGTTTTTTCAGTGGGGTTGGAGTAGTTGGGGGTATTTTCAGTATACAAATAATATATACCTACAGATTTGAGCGAAGAAAATTTGAAAAATGACGAAATTTATTGTTTTTTTTCGTCAAAATTACTGATTTTTTTCTGATAAATGGGACATTGACTGAGAAATTAGTAATTTTCGACCGAAAAATCAGTGGAAAATCACTCATTTTCAATAAAAATTATTTTACTGATTGAAAAAGGCAGAATTTTTGCAAATTCAACTGGTTCAAATTTTTAAGAGTGGCATGTTTATTTAAGAAAAGTTGCTAAAATACTGCCCGAACGAAGGGAGGGCGAAATTAAAAAAAAAAAAATCATACTCTTCTTTGACATTTTTATAATAGAAAAATCTTCTTGCCAAACTTGAAGGGCGGCTCGAGCGTCCTGAGCCCCCCCCCCCGAGTGCGCCCCTGATTTTGAGTAATTCATCGGTCGGGGAAGAATCGCTGATGGCTTTTTATCAATTACACATCGTAAAAAAATGCCAATTTTCAACGTGTGAAGGGTACCGGCGGTTAAGATAGGCGAATCTGCCCCCGAGTTGAAATTCGAAACTAATCGATGGAAATTGGTTCTTATGGTTTGAAAATCTTGTGGAAATTTTTTTGCCCCCTATCCCTTTCCTTTCCTTATATGGGCCAAAACGTTCTTTTTTCAGCCTTTTCATTAGGAATTTTTATTTTCGCGAGTTTTCAACCAAATTTTTTCAAACTTGCGTGGGTGGTACACTATACTGAAGGGCACTATTGCTAAAGTTTGATTCAAAACATCAAAAGAAACCAAAGAACCCCAAAATTAAAAATTTTCGAACTTTCATTATCTCGCTCGATCTTTTTAGCCCTTCAAGAAAAATATTGCCAAATTCGTACTCTACGTCCTCAAAAACCTAGCTATCAATATACGTAATTACGTATTACTAGAAAAAATTGCCAAACTCAATTTTTCCAGGTCTTGTCCTCCTCTGTACTCCAACCCTTTACACAAAAGAGAAAAATATTGCCAAATTCGTATTTTACGCCTTCGAAAACGTCGATTTTGATACATTACTCGGAAAATTTTCAAAAATCAAAATTTTGCAGGCCCTACTCCCTCTCAACCCAACCCTTCGCCTCGAAGAGTGAAATAAATATTGCCAAATTCGTGTACTATGCAAAGTTCAAATTTTTCCAAGCTTTTATCCTCTCTTTACAACAACTCTTTATACCAAAAAGAAAAATATTTCCAAATTTGTATTCTACATCCCCGAAAACATAGATTTCGAAATATCATTTGAATAATAGTAAAATTCGAATTTTCCAGGTCCTACATCCTACCCCATCCCCACAAACCGTTTATTCCTAAAAAAAAAAATGCTACCAAATTTGTATTCTACGCCCTAGAAACCATAGATTTCGATATATCACTCGAGAAAATTGCGAAATTCAAATTTTTCCAGGCATTACCTCCTCTCCACCTCAACCCTTCATCCCAGAGAGAAAAATATTGCCAAATTCGTATCCTACCCCTCAAAAATATAGATTTCGATATGTCACTCAAAAAATGGCAAAATTTCAATTTTCCAGATCCTACCTCCCACCCCTAACCCAACAATTGATTCTAAAGAGAAAAATGTTGCGAAATTCGCATTCTACACCCTCGAAAATATAGATTTCGATATATTACCAACTCGAAAAATTTCAAAATTCGAAATATTCCATGTGTTACCCCTACCCCTTACCCCAACCTTTCATCTCTAGTAGAATAAAATTGTCAAATTCGTATTCTACGACCTCGAAAACATATATTTCGACATATTACTCGAAAAAATTACAAAATTCAAATTTTTTAAGGTCTCACCCCCTCCCCACCCCTTTTCCACCCAATCCTTCATCCTTAAACGAAAAATACTGCAAAATTCATATTCTACACCCTCAAAAACATAAATTTTGATATATCACTCGAAAAATTGCAAAATTTCGATTTTTACAAGTTTTACTACCCCTTTATTTCTTAAAATTTGAATTTTGAGGTTCCAGCTTCCCAAGGGGTGGAATAAAAATTCGCTAAATGTGCCCAAAAATTTCATAAAATCATAATAAACAACAAAATCGAAAAATTTCCTCAGTTTAATTGAAATTGAAAAAAATATTTCCTCATATTATGCTTAAATAGTTCTTTTAATACCTAAAATTCAACTGACACGGTGGCGTGCTCCTAGATTTTCCGGAAAGAAGCAAGATTGTAGAAATGGAAGGTAGAAAATTCCGCACCGTAAGTATTATTTTGGATCGCACTGGATTTATTTAGATCCAACTGGAATACACTTTAGATCCAAACTGATCCAATTTGATTGCGCCATTTTTTGGATCCAATCGGATCCGAAAAATTTTGTATGATTGGATCCAATTGGATCTATTTTTTTCCCCGGGTATGCAGTAGTTTGAGCTGCTGAACACGGATCTGTTGCAAATGTTTTCGTATGCCTATTTCGTGTACAAAGAAAGTGACATGTTCAATTTTGAGCCTTCTGTGTACTTTTTGAACTTGAAATTACAAAAATCGCAAAAAAAGAAAATGAAATGAAGTGAAAATCAGAAAAGTGGTGTATAAATACGTATTTTGGGGTATAATTACACAAAAAAAAATTTCGGCCAAAAATGACCACTTTAAGAGTGAAAAACGTTGTGGAAAAATGGTTTTTCGCATTTTTCAAGATGTTCTACCACCTGGAGAATTCTGAAAAAAATATCACGTTGTACGTAGGGACTAAGTACATGAAATATATTTTTTTCAGAATTGCACCTCTGAACCATCATGTAGAAAACTCGATTTGAAGTTTTCAAACACGAGTTTCAGCTAGAAGAAATCATCGAAATTTTTTTTTCAAACCATCAATCAATACCCTTCAGTATAGTGTACCACCCACGTAAGTTTGAAAAAATTTGGTTGAAAACTCGCAAAAATAAAAATTATTAATGAAAAGGCTGAAAAAAGAACGTTTTGGCCCATAACTAAGGATAGGAAAGGGGTAGGGGCCAAAAAATTTTCCACAAGGTTTTCAGACCATAAGAACCAACTTCCATAGGTTAGTTTCGAATTTCAGGTCGGGGACAGATTCGCCTATCATGACCGCGGCGCCGGTACCCTTTGGTAAAAAATTTTAGACACTTAATTCGATTAAACGTTTTTTTTTTTGTTTAATTACTTCAACAACCATCAGATCAAATTTTGATTTACAAATACTCCATCGCAAGCTTCCCAAAAACGTATATTTCATCCCTCATACGATTCAATTCACCAATGAGAAGATTCATCCAGAACTCAGCACTTCTCTACCTAAAGCTATACCAAAACAGAATCCATCATTAGAGTACAATAAACGATAATGTTGTAATATAAATCTCGAACATGTTGATCGATTGATGATCGTACCTTATTAGCAAAGACGAATTTATTAATTACGATTACATATTACGTTGTAGAATCCATCAATAAACCGTACTTATTCGCCCACAGATCAGCACCGCGCCGATGAAACTAAGCCTATTTCTGGGCTTAATTCTATTTACGTAAATGTGGGAAAATTATACAACCGAAATCGTAAAATACCAAATCAAGGTTGAATCGAACTTTTACAATAGGTACCCATACCCACATCAATTTAGAATTCGATAAGAATTAATCTTCCAAGAATTCGAACTCGTACAAACGATAGACAACTATTCCTCATCAATCAACCGATCTAGAACCGCACATCTTATAAAAATACGACCGTTCGTCGACATTTTTAAAAATTATCTAACCCTGAGCTTTGAATTTAAAATGAGTTGTAGAACTTTTTATTAACTAACCTTGCAGAATACACGACTTGATAACAAGTGGAAAGAAAAAATGATGCAAGTGTAAACGAAAGTCTTACACATTCGATGTTAATTGTTATGCATAATAGCACCCATTACGCTCTATTAAAAGGTGAACTTGAACAATAAACGGTAGATAACTGTCCTATCACTTTCGTAATAGAATATTATCAAATATAAACTAATTTCTTTTCGTTAGAACGAAAGAAAAAATAATTACTGTATTCACTTACAATCACTTTCGTCCGAAGGGTTATCGTTCTCGAGAAAAGCAAACACCGGTCAAAGAATACGAACGAATGTCATCTCGTCGTTATCGAAGCGACAAAATTCTCGATACTCTGGTATCACTTCAAGCTGTGACATTCGATAATCACTCAGAATATTGGTCAATCTGCGAAAACATCGAAAATTGGTATTTAGTACTGACGTAAACTTTGATTCGTGATCGTAAATAGAATCCTTATCGTGTAAAAGGTCTTGAAATTTGGAACTATACCTGTTTGTGTTTACATTCACAGTGCGCTGTCTGATCGTGAAATAATTATTGAAGCACGAAATTTTTGACCTCATTACGACGAATTATTTGAGGAATCGCGAAAACTAACGAAAGGTTATTAGAATTCGAACACTAAACGTAATATTCGAGGAAAAATGTGGAATACGCGGCGATTTTCACGCGAACAAACCGATCTCGACTTGAAACAGACAATTGAAATCAGAAATCCTTATCATTTTTCATCAGTTGGGTTAGTATTAACGTACGAACTGTTTGGAATATTTCAAAATTTCTCATGAATGGAGAAAAGTTACTTTTATATTGCGAATGTCTCCAACTGTTTACTCTTACATGAGCATATTGCCAACTCGGGAATAAATGATTTCTCGACGGTTTAGAGTGTTTTCCCCGCTTCGTTCGTAATCAATCAAGTTGTTCGAACCACTTTTTGATATTTCAATTATTTTTCATTTTTGATTTTTTAAATAAATAGAAAAAAAAGAAATGAAAGTGGCTAATGGTAATGAATGTCCCATTGAAAAGCTATATTAAAATACATCTAACATAATTTCAATTTGGATGGACAGCCAAAGTCATAAGTCATAACCTTACTTGAGACTTAAGATAAGGGTTTCCTTAATGATGCCAGGTCTCAAGTAACGCTTTGAGCATTTAAATTCTAGTTCAAAAATGCTCAATGTGATCGTAATCGAAACCGAACTGGCCAAAGAGTAATGGAAAATGAAAATTTTGAATTATAAACGTAAAAGAACTTTGGATACTACCAATTTTCTCTTTTGAATGTTCAAAATTACGTACCTCGAGTCCTTGAAGCTTGAAAAAAGAGTCGAAAAATTGACCTATCAAAGGTTTTTCTACCTTATCAATCGTTAAAATTTTCAAATTTCACCCACCTTTGCTCAAGTGACCCTAAAAAAGCTCGAAAACAATTGTAATTAAATTCAACAGACAGCTAGGGTAGTAGGTATCTATTTACTTTTCCTATTCCGAACGTATTTTTGAACTACCTGTATACTCAGTAGAGTGGATAAAAAAAATCTATCTTGGATTTCGACCAAATTCACCACATGAGGTTTGTTTCAAATTGAAAACTTATCAAAGAAAATTTTAGTGTCCCAGCTCAAAGTAAGGTAGAGTTGGGACTAGGGTTCATCAAATTGCAAAAAAAAAGTTTTTCACGAGTAAACGAGCGGAAATTCCTACTGAAATGACGTAAAAAAGGGGAAAGGAGACTGGAAAAAGGTGTACTTTGAGTTTCTACATCTTTCTGAAGCACTGACGTCTCGATTCAACACCACTTTCACGGCTCGTTCAAATGAAAAGTTGCAAATAATTTCAACTCCCCCCCTCCCCGCTCAAAGAAACCCCTGGAAGACTATCACACTAATGCTGTTCTCACAATTGGTATCAGGCCGGGGGAAGAAGGGGGAAGATGGGGGAAGGGAGATTCCCCAAGCCCGTGTTCTTTTGGGGGCCCACTTGGGGTAAAATTTTTTGTCTATTCACTGTGAGGGCCCTCAAACAAAAACATTTGGTTTAACCACGATGGTATCGACGTTCGGAAGATATTTTTTTGTGTTCATACATTTCTCTCCCTGAGCCCCGATTTTCTCTGCACGCACGGCCCTAATTGGTATTTTTAATTTTCGACAAAAGAAGAGAGGGATGATTTAATGGTCCCTGGAATGCATTGTTCCATACATAGAGCAAAATTTGATGAAACTTTCAGAAAGTAGTAAGTTACATCTCTTACATTTTTCAATATTACGACCGAAGATTTTATATTTTGACTTTTTAAAGCAAAATTAGTTATTTATAAAGAAAGATGGATTTACCTATTTCTGAACTTTCATTTGATTTTAGAAAAATTACAAATATTTAAAAAATCGTCCAATTTAAAATGGAAATATTCCGTAGAGAATATTGCAAAACTTCAATTATAATGAGCAATCTTTCGAAGATTAGAAATTTTTTTGGATACATATTTTTTAGAAAATTTGACAATTTTTCAAAATGATTTGTAAGAGAGGGAAGATGCACCATTTCAATTTCGTTCCAGAGAGTAGCAGATTTTAGAGAGGATTTTTCTCCTTTCCAAAAATTTTTTGACTTGCGTGTCACGGCACCCCTGAAATCAATTTTAGGATAGAGTAAAAAAAAACATACCTTGTATTATGACGAAGATTGGTAAGATCGATAATTTTGACTTTCGAGTGGGAGACCTTCACGAAAAAATCTGAGCCCTCTACCCCAAAGAGGTGGGAGTAAGCTTTTTGGGTAGTGACACCTGCGTAGCACCTTGGCCATCCCTGAAAAAATTCAATTTGAATTTGTATATTTTTCTGACGTCTGTCCCATCGACTTTAAAATAATTGGTTACCAAATAAGTAAGTATTGCTCTCTCTAAGCAGACTGAAACATTTATCATTATCTTGACACAATTTCAGTGTTTTGCTCAAATCTGAGCAAAGTTTCAATTAATACTCAACTTACGATAGACCACTATAAAACTGATAAAAAATCTCTTCAGAATGAGCCAAAGAACGATTAAATTGAACAATTTTGTGATTTTTAGCGATTTAAAAAAATTAACTTTTGAACTTGAGCTCGATTTTGATCAACGTTGCACCTCTTTTTCGCCATGCCAGAAAGCTAGTCATGTTCAGGAGGTTCGAATTATGAATAATTAACTGTTGGTATTCGATATACTCTTTAGGATCCACGGAAACTTATTTTTTCTGAAGATTGTCTCTAGACTACAAATTTAGTAGGTACTGTAAAATTCAAGTTGTTCATTCAATAGTCTGAAAAATAAGTCAATTTTTTTCGGTTATGGACATTTTTAATAACTCATAATGTAGTTGGCAGCACTGAAATAATTTTTTTCTGAAAAATTTCATTCAAATTTTTTCTTCACGAACAAATTTTTTTGGCTCTGTTTTGAGGTGTCTCAGTGAGCAATTCGATAAAAATCAAAAAATCTTCAAATTCTCGAGCTGCAACTTTTCAACCTTCTTGTAGAGTGCAATAATTGGTATCAAGTTTCAAAGTTGAGGAGTCAAGAGGGTAGGGAACGTAGAAACTCAAATTACACTTTTTGGTGTTTTTGGATGAGAGATGACCAAGGTACTACACTGGTGAAATTATCCAAAAATGTTCAAAAATCTAGCTTTTTTTTCAAAAAATAGTAAAATCACGCTGAAGACCTCTAGATCCATCCTCCGCATAGCAGAGAGGTCCTCCACTCATGTATCTCATCAATTTTTATCAAAATTTAAGGTAGGTATGGTTTTTTTTTTATACCTACTTATATCTATGTTTTTGAGGTCGTAGACTCGTAAAAACATGAATCTGGCACTATTTCTCATATTCGACTGAAACATTAAAGAAGGGAAAAAATTTCTATGAAAATTCCACCAATGCGGGTCATAAAATAAAAATTTTCCACTACTCTTCAATTTTGGAGATAGTCTTTCGGAACAATTTCTCGGTTTCAATTTTTAAAGAATTTCGAGCATTTTCGGCTTCACCATCGAGGATCACTAAACATCCTAAATTATTGAAACTTGTAGCAAAATTCATTCAAAAAATCGATCTTAAGACAATCGTGAGACAGCTCGAAGACGAATTAGACTTCAAAAACGTGATCAATCGAATTACGATATCGATTCCACAAACAGACTTGCCAAAGATTTACACCCGGAATCGGCGATAAAACCGATTCAAACGAGCTATTAAAATTTTATTTCCACGATTCCTATCGTTATCCTTGACCGGAGGAATGTATCTGTTTGAAAAATTACCCACATACATTTTTCCATCTTCTTCCTCAAATTGCTTTCAAATGGTTAAAAATATTTTCAGTTTCCAAAATATACCTATGTGTAGATTCGAACACACGCCCGGTACATTCTTTCGTAAAATTCTACAGACGACCGTGATTAAATACGTAATAATTCGTAATTAGCGACTTTTTTACGTCTCATTAACACCAACGTCACCAACCCACAGAAGAAACCCTGTTCAAGGTGGTAAATAATTCCAATCTGAGAAATACCTACAAAACGGATTGCATTTCTTCGAGAATTCAGACACGACAGACTTGATGGATTTTCATTTCAACATCGAACCTATGTCATTTCACTTTCACGTGGAATCTTTGGATTGCGCAACTTGGCTGGAAAATATTCATGTAATGTGACGATTCCAAATTCGAGATAACATGCAACGAAAATGCTACACCTAGAAAAAAAGATCTCCATTAAAACTAAGTAAGTAAGTTGTTCAGCGAGCTACACGATGAACACACGCAGCGATAAAAATGTAGTACCGAAGAAACTAAGTATGTAATATGAAATTACTACGTTGTAGGTACCTTCTGGTTCGACGATGGATGGCGACTATCTACAATATATCGTGTACTTTAGAGTCAGACAAGCGTAAACCATCGTACTATTTGTACCACTTGCGAAAAAAAACCGCACCGGTGAACTCAACTGGGTCTGGGTGCCATTTCCATAAATTTTTTTCATTCTCGTAATCCAGCCCGAGTTTACAATCCGACGTAATTTTCTAATTGTCGTTGGTGTATTGAGTAAGACCAAGTTGGAATGCATCTGTAAGTAACAAGAAAGCAAAAGAAAAAAATGAGAAGGAATCGAAACAATCTTGATGAAATTAATTCGAGCACTGGTGCGACAATCGAGTGTTACAGTTTTTGCGGTGATGCGGCATAATAACCTGCATTTCGTGATTTTCTCGCTCTTGCTTCGGTTAATTTTTCTCTATCGATCGACCATTACGATACACCACGAAGGAAATCAGAAAGTTATATAAGTAAATGGTTTCCGGAGTTGGGAACAAGTGGTAGATGGGGTTTAATTAGTAAATCCAGATTCTCGAGGGGGAGGGGAAGGGGTGAAATAGAAATCTGAAATTTTTTAGAATCAATTTTGATCTAATTAAAATCATTTTGAAGAATTTTTCGACATGTTTTCTGGGAAATTCTAAACTACGTTCAAAATAGCTTCTGTCAATTTTTAACGTCGTCGCTCAAGTTTTTGGGATACCTATATGCACAATTAAAGGGCGTACGAAGCAATACTCCCCCCCCCCCCCATTGATAAAATCACAATTTTGTTAGAAAAATGTTGGGAGATTTTCAAAATGAGGTCACTTTTTTTGGAGAAATTTTCGTTTTGTTTCAGCATAAAAAAGAGAAATACAGCTAAGTCGAAAAAATCAAAGAAAATTCGATTTCAGTTGGAATTTTCGCATGTTCACCTCCTTATCTCTTCTGTAATGCAGTTTTTGTTCTTTTTTGTTTCATAATTTCTTCGTCATTAGGAGAAATCGGAGAAATGGTAGGTACTTGAAAGTTTCTTCACCAAGTTTTTCCTCACCTCCCTTCAAAATTAAAAGAACGATGCGTGGTAACATTTGAAGTATTGGAACTTAAAAAAAAAAATTGGAAAACTATCAAACGATATCAAAAGAACTGTGGTGAAAAAAACCTGGCCCCAACCCAACTTTTATTTTCTTAAACCGTCCCCTTCCCAATTACATTTCAAAATTTGAAAATATTTTTGAGAGAAAACTGTAGGTATTTTAACTTTGAAGTCAAAAAAATCAGGAAATAGTCGATTTTAATCGAGAATTTCCTATTTCCCCCCTTCCTCCTCACTAAATAATTTTATTTCGATTCTTTTCTTTTCCTTAATTGATTTCTACTTATATCATTTCAAACAATGCTCACAATGCTCACAATGCCCACGATATCACGTTTTTGAATAAATTCTTAAGTTCTAGGTAAAAATTAGCAAAAATTAATAACATGGTGACAAAAATCACGAAATATTCAACAAATTCGAGATTTTGACATTTTGAAATATTTTAATCGATTTTCTCACAATTAATCACCCGGGTATTTAAGACATTTCAAAAAAAAATGTTCTAAAAGATTTTAAATACTTATTGAAAAAAATTGTATTTTTTTTCTTTCAATAAAATGTTATAAGACAAAGAACATGATTTTATATGCGGAAGGAGAGGGAGAGAGGGGTAACTCTGTAAAATCAACTTTCACGAAAATCACGTTTATATAGAAAAAATATTTTGAGAATAACTTCCATGATTATATTTCTGATAATTTCCCCATTTTGGAATGTTATTTTTCCAAATTTTCAAAAAAAATTACTAGAGCAAAACTTTTTTAAATTCAAGTTCATGTTTTGAAGTTTTCCACCAAATTTATAAAAAAAATATCAGATATGGGAATAGACATTTGAAATTTTTTTCAAATTATCAAAATGGCCAAGAAATTTTAATATGGAACGGAAAAAAATCTCACACTAAAGAACTTGACTTATAATTATGTAGTATAAGAGTTCCACAACTTGAAAAGTTAAAAATTCTGATGGTCTTTTTTTAAATCATTTTTTCTAATTGGGACCTTTTCGTGGTACATGAGATTCAAAATTTCAAATTTTTGGAGTAGAAATCCTTTCCGAGGCACATGAGGGATTTGCGAATTTTTTTTCCAAAATCAAAATTTAACACATAAATTTTTTCTTGATGGGACTTTGATGGACTTGCTTGGTAGCATGGCATGACAAGGATCTCAAACTAATTTTTTCAAATTGTTAGAAAAATTTTCGATACCTAACAATCGGTGCTTAAAAAAATGAAAAATGCTTAAAAATACTTACATTTTTGGAGGTGTTCCCCCCCCCCTCCACTCCTGAAACCCTGACACATAAATTTAATCAATAATTAATACATTTCTTAAAATTCCTACCACTATTTTTTTTTAATGTGTTTAAAACTGTTTAAAATACGAGAAAAATGTTAAAATCACCATAGCAAAACTTCGATAAAATGTAAAAATCGACCCATTTATAACAAAATCGTACAAATTAGCTTTGAAATCGCTCAAAATAAAAATTTCAGATATTCCTCAAATTAAAAAAAAAAAAACACAATAAAACATTAATAAGTAAGTAAAAGGCTCTGGTGTGATTTGAGGCCCATTTTGGGGCCTTTACAGGGGTCAAATTTGAAAACCAACCACAAATTCGTGTTCAGCGGGTCAAAAAACATAAAGTGTCACATAAAATTTGACACGATCGGTCAATTTGATTTTTGTCCAGCAAAAGTTTTCATCTGGACCACTGTGTCGCGCCTAGCTTGCGGTTATTAGAAGACTGGTTTCCCATAAAATCTCGCGATCTTATGAGAGACTAGATAGTTGGCTACTTAGCTGGCTATGGCAGCAGGGTTGCCACCTCGCAGCATAAGGGAGAAAAGGGCCATATTACCCTTCACATTGGGGATTTCTCGGAAAATAGTTTGGAAAATTTCAGCTTCACCCCCCCTCCCCTCTCCAGAAATATTGCTTCGTCAAGCCTCTGCTTATCAAGATTCGACGAAAAAATCTGATTAATTTGCCGTGCGTAGTATTAAGAAAATCATTGATTGGGAAAAAAATTGAAAACTATTTTAGTAGGAAATTAATTAATTTTATCTACATTAGTAATTATTATTACAATTGAATAAAAATAGGTATGTACATAGATATATTATTCACCCCCCCTCATTTTTTCGGGAATGGAATCATGCTTAGAAGGCATTTCAAAATATTCGACGGATGATTTATGAACATTGAACAGGCACTTGAAACTGGAAAATTGATAAGTTAGTGGGTATGGCAACTGGTGAGAACAATCTGATTACTTAGTACTGCTGGGACTTGGAAACAAAGATTCCTTGGTACTATCAAGTATTGGCCGGAAACCAATACGAACCATGTGTTGGTCTGATAATTTTATGATCAACGGATCCTGAAAAATAAATTTACTTTGAATGGTGTACCTATTGTGTTTTTTACAGTATAAATTTATAAAAAATATTTGAATAGCGAATGTTTTTCCGGTTTAAATACAAATTGCCAAAGGCTCACTGACAAAAATGTAAATTTCTCAATTCAGCAGAACGATCGCTTGAGAGGTCAAAATCGGAGTAATTTAATCTGCTGAACTCGAATCTGCAATTAGTTTTTCAATTAATTATTTTTTATCCCCCTCCCTCCATCCCAAAAAAATTGAAATCCTGTTGCAATTATTTGAAAAACCAATATCGTCAAAAACAAACGAAATTCAATAAGAATTGGGTGAGGGGTGTAAAAATACGTACATACTTGGGGATATATTATGAGGTAAAATTTTACACATTTTTTGCTTAAGATTGGCCCATTTATAAGTAAGAAAGGCTAAAGAATCATTTTTTGAGATCGGAGACAACTTTTGGCAAAGTTCCACCAAGGGCTAAATGACCTCCTTACCACCGTAGAGCTCTTATATGTAATGTAATTTACATTACCCATTTTTTTTTGCCCATTCACGAATTTAACCCGCCTCTTCATACGCTCAAATTAATGAATGGTTGAGAGAAATTTTCAACGCTTACGGAGTCAAACCAGAATTTGAATGCTGTGTTATGATCCCGAAAGCACATTTTCACTTCTCCCGTGAATTTTTCATCTTTCGTCACGAATTTGGTCTGAATCGTTTGCTTTTCTTCATCATTCAAAGTAAAGATTGCCTAAAAATGGATCTTCTATTGTAATCAAGGTCAATAATGACAAATTAACTAATAAATTAGGTGTAGTTACATTTTTCAGCGCGTCGATGCTTACGCCTCCGGGTACTTTCCGAAATGTTACACAATCAAATGTAGCAAACGGACCTATATGTATTACGACAACAATGATGCTAAAATTAATACCTTCAACTTTTGCACAAAATATGTTTCCGATAACGAAAAACAATCAGAATTCACATACCGGTTTTGTCAAAATCTGTCGCAGTGGTTCTAGGAAAAGGAATCAAAATGACTTCCACTGCACTCGTTAAAGATTCTTCTACTTGTAAAGTTTCAATGACTTCTTCGACCTCCTGCTTCGAATGGTGTTTTGAGTATTCGGAGTGCCTCATGAAATTCATATCGTGTTCAAAAGCTTGCGCATACTGGGCAAAGATCTTGTAAGTTAAACCACATGATTTTATTCGATACCGTAGCAGCATTGAATGGGGAGATTTCGATTCATTCAAAATGTTCAACCATGTTTCTTCGACAGTTTGACCTTTTCGCGCATCATTACATAAATTTTTCATAAGGTTAAGTCTAGATTGAACCTGCCCAGTAGCCAATAATTTTTTCAACAGAATATCATTATGATCCTGAAATGCAGTTAGGTAGGTACTTATGAGTAAAAACATGTGGGGATGCTGTTTAATTAGTTTATTTAAGCCATTTTCTAAAAATCAAACACCGCAAATGTTTAAGCAAAGTTCAGCTGAATATACATTAGGGTGGATCGAAGAAAAAACCATATCTTGGATTTCGACCAAATTTGATGGGGTGGTTTACTTTGAGTGGGAGACTACCCAAAAAAAATTTGAGCCCCCCAGGTGCAAGGGGAGGGGAGCAGGGAGTGCTCAAAGTGCACCTCCTTTTGAAAAAATGCAGTTTTTTGTGTTTTTTAGAAAATCAAAATCGTGCGAGAAGCCGTCACAGCACTCAAAAGTTGCGATTTGAGTTTCTACAACTCCCTGAACCATCGCCGCCCTCCTCCGATCAAAATTCAGACTGCTACCAGGGGGTCCAAAAGTTGCAGATTGCAATATTTCAATAATATGAATTTTTCACTAAGCTGGAATGATTTTTTTCATCAAGTAATTGAGCAAAAAATTTATTTTCGATCACTGAAAGTAAATTTTGAAAAAAAATTATGAAAATGTTATGCACCAGTGCAGCCAACAGCGAATCGTAAAATTCCAAAATACAGAATTTATGCCAACTTTGAATTGATTTCTTTTTCGCTTGAAAATATTATGAATTTTTTTCACTCACCAGAAGTAAATTTAGGAAATTTTTCGGAAAATTTTGTATATCAGTGTAGGCAGTTGTAAATTATACTCTATGGAATTTACGTTTATATCGAATTAATTTTTTTATCGTTTGAAAAATTCACCATTAATTTACGTAATACTACTATTTTCATGCCCAAAACATATAGTCCAAGAGCTGAACCTACTGAAATTTACTTGAGAAGGTATAAAGCTGGAACCGGTCCCAAAAGTTAGTATTTGTATGCCTATTTTGAAAACCAACAGTCTGCCAATCCGCGGGTGACATGGTCAAGCACAGCGAAAGCTCGAAAGTTTACAATTTTCATGAACTTTCAGTCAAAAACATTTATGGTCGAAATTGGTGTCAAATTACAGGATTTTTCGCGCTGAATCCGAATATGTGGGTCTGCCGACCCCTAAGTGCCATCAAAGCTCAGGCAGACGGTGTCAAAAGGGGAGAAAATTCAAAAAATTATCCATTTTCGACTTACAATTCTCATAAAGAGCCATATAATTGGTCTAAAAAATAATTTTAAGCGGTTTTTAGGGATGTTCGGTAGCAGTGACGACTTTTCAAACTTGAAAATGCCCAAAACTTTCAAATTTATGAGGGTGGGGTAAGTGGGGAGTATCCATAAATTCACGAATACGGGCATGCGATATGTCGAAATCTATGTTTTTTAGGTCGTAAAAATTGATTCCAGCAATATTTTTCACATTTAGGTGTGTTTTGATTTCACGTCTTTTTAATTTTATCGATTAATCGACGTTGCATAATTTATTTTTGTCCACTTATCGAATGCATCAGCTGATTTTTTCCCGATAACTGTCTGGACGTCTGAGAATTCGACAGAATTTCATCAGTTGAAGCGTGGCACGGAATCTCGAACAGTCAATTATGTGTGTGATTGCGCGATTTTCGTATTGATTAAAACGTGACTTTTCAACGTTGTAGAATAGGTACTACCCCCTTACCCCAAATATGAAAAATATTGCTGGTCGGCAGACCCACATATTCGGATTCAGTGCGAAAAATCCTGTAATTTGACACCAATTTCGACCATAAATGTTTCTGACTGAAAGTTCATGAAAATTGTAAATTCGGATTCAGTGCGAAAAATCCTGTAATTTGACACCAATTTCGACCATAAATGTTTCTGACTGAAAATTCATAAAAATTGTAAACTTTCGAGCTTTCGCTGTGCTTGACCATGTCACCCGCGGATTGGCAGACTGGTGGTTTTCAAAATAGACATACAAATACTAACTTTTGGGACCGGTTCCAGCTTTATACCTTCTCAAGTAAATTTCAGTAGGTTCAGCCCTTGGACTAATACAGTTTAGTGCGATTTTATATATATTATCGCGTTGTCAAATAATATCATATTTTCCAAAACCCCCTTCCTTCAGGACGCTCCATCTTCTCTGATATTGGTCGTACGAAAAAAAAATTCATACAAAAGATGCTTGAAATTGAGCGTAGAACAAAAAAGTACTGAGCTACTTTTGCCGTAAAATCAAATCCTGAGAAGTTATTCGGAAAAAACTAGTTTTGAGGGGGGTGGAGCCTCCATAAAAAATTTAGCAATGGGTCTAGGGGGTGCGGACTTTTTAGGGGTTAGTCAGGGGACCACCCTCGACAGTTTTTGGCGATAAAATCTTGGGCTGCATTCAATTTGGGATTAGGTGTATGTATACATATACCGATCGACGTCATAATTAGGTGTAAACAAACAAATTGGCGAGCAAATTCGTTCAAATTTGAAAAAATGCTGGTTATAAAATTTATTATTATGATCTATGATTGGACAAATCTGATATTTGTCCCATCATAATAATAAATTTTATAACCAGCATTTTTTCAAATTTGAACGAATTTGTTTGTTTACACCTAATTATGACGTAGATCGGTATATGTATACATACACCTAATCCCAAATTGAATGCACCCCTGGCTAGCTAAAAATGTTTTTATTTCTTAAAAATAGCGCTAAGCCTACACTATACCGACAATGTACGATAGCAGCCGATTCTCATCGAAGTTTCATAGACCTGAAAATCACTCGAGCATTTTTTTTTTAAATTTTACCTGCAAAAAAGTACCTTCTGTTTTACTCTCTAAATTTTTCTTTCTCATACATCACGTACCTAATAGTGATGATTGCAAAATTACTGAAAATTTGACCAAATTTCACCCCTTAAAATTTTTGGAAGAGGTCGAATTACAAATTTATTGGTATTTTTGATTTTCTCGGAAAATTTTACCCCATTTTGATAGGTAACACGACAATTATTCAAAATCGGTCAAAAATTGACCAAATTTCACCCCTTAAAATTTTTGGAAGGGGTCAAAATCAAAATTCATTGGCATTTTCGGATTTTTCACGAAATTTTACCCCATTTTGATAAGTAACGCGACAATTTTTCAAAATCGGTCAAAAATTGACAAAATTTCACCCCTTAAAATTTTCGGAAGGGGTCAAAATCAAAATTCATTGGCATTTTCGGATTTTTCGCGAAATTTTACCTCATTTTGATAGGTAACACTTTGTCTATATAAAAAAATATATCAACTTTACTTTTTTTTCAGCTAGTGTGAGGACTGGTCTGAGGACTAGTGAGAGGTTTGGTAACGTTGTTTTTGAGGGCTCAGTGTGAGGTTAAGTTTAGTTTCAAGGTTTAGTTTGAAGTTTTAAGTGAGGTTAGGTTACGTTTCACACCTTTTTTTTTTTTGTTTTTTTTTTTTTGTTTTGTATGAGGCTATGTTTGAGAACTTGCGTGAGGTTTGGGTTACATTCGAGTCATCGCGTGAGGTTCGATTGAGGGCCGGTTCCACTCTACCGCTCACTACCCCGCGATCATACAACTTTTCACGCGACATCGTGGAGATGGGTTGCCAGAGCACTGGGCCGGCCGTAGAGTGTCCACCATACTACTGACATTTGTCGCTATTAATCATCATTCATACTAAGAAAAAATTGAGGGAGGATTATAACTTGACATAGCAAATATGGAATAACCTATCTACTGAAGTGATATTCCCTCTCAGATTATGCTCTCTTATTCTTTTTCAAACTGCATTACTGCATTAACTGATGAAATATAGGTAGGTACTAGGTACCCACAAAAACTTTGGCTTACCTTTCTAGCTTCAACCCTCCCCAACTCTCGATTAAGTTCTTCATTACGTTCTCGTTCTTCATCCATACGGTAAATTAATCTTTGCGCCAACATTATTTCTCTGGAAGTCGGATCTTGAATATTTTCGATTTCAAAAAATTTCCGTAGTTCCTAATAATTCAGAAAAATAATACATTAAACAATTTCTCAAGTTCCTAAAAATTCAGGAAATATGTGGCGTTATTTAGGAAAAGGGCCAACATTGTCGAAAAGTTGTTTTCGAGAAAAACGCAAAAACGTAATTTGGGATGAAAAAATTATGCTTTTTTTTTAGGTATTTGTATACTACGATCCTTCGACTATCAGATGCAATGGCCCAGACCTCATGAACAAAGTTTTAAACCATTCAAATACGCGGTTGAACGAGGCGGAATGCGCCGCGCGCGCTATTCCTCTACTTCATTTCAGTGACTGGCAAGCCTGATGGGGCTCCGAAACCCAATTTTTCGGATTCTACGTGAAAATTCCTATACAATGCAAAAAAATTGAATTTTTGACCCAGAAATACCATTTTTTTTTTGAAAATTTTCATTCAAAAACTTTAAGAATGCTTTTCTCAAATCTTTGTTTCTCAACATTAAAGTCCAAATTTCCATAAAATCGTCAATTTTTCACAAAAAAGGCTCGTAAATAGCTCATTAGAAAGGTAATTTTATGTAGATTCAGAATAATTATGGCAATATCTTGAAAATGACCTTTCCGACAATGTTGACCCTTCTCCAAAATAACGTCACATGCCACATATATCTCGACCTAGTACAAATGGTTAAATTATGCAACAAATTGATCAACATCTTTTAACAGCGTTAAAATCCATAGTAGAACAAATGATGGGGTTTAACCCTTTCACTACCAATTTTTTTTTGCGAATTTGATAATTATTGTTTTATGGAAATCGTCCATTGAACCCCCTCCGCCCTCCGAATACAAATTAGTTGTCGGAGAATACTCTCATAACTAGGGAGCGGAAAAATATGCATACATATGCATTTTTCAACAGTTTCTTAAATATGACCAATTATGTTTTTGTTTCAGGTAATTTTCTTTAAAACAAACCATGCATATAAATGCATATTTTGCTGTTTTAGGAGCATATTATGCATATTTCAGCCTAAAATGCATAATTATTTAGGTATTTAGCGCATTTTTTACAATGTTTTCGCATATTTTGCAAAAAATTGAGTATATTTTCGTGTTTTCAGTTTTCGAGTTACAGAGCGAAATATGAAATTTGAGCAAACCTGTTGATCAAAATGGCCGCCATTATGTATCTAGGGCCAACTTTTTTTTTTAGCAGCCCATCATTAAAATGTTCCTTAGGATGTCCCCTTCAAGGAAAAACAGGTCCCAGAGGATCGGCGAGGGGGTGCAGGGTATCCTATTGTCCCCTGCCGGACTATATTAAAAAAAGTTGAGAAATTTTCAGGGAATTTAGACCAAGAAGATTTTAGCTATTTGAAGGAATTTTTGTAATTTAAAATCCATTATGAACCAGATCAAAGATAGGTATTTAAACTTGTCTACTAAAAAAAGTCAATTCGAAAATCATTCCAACTAATTCAATCAACCTGCCAATCGAGTTCTTGGTTAAAGTTAATTTTCCAGAAAAAAATACAACAATCGGTGCAAAATGTAGTCCCATAAGAAAAATGGTGGTGAAAGTGGAGAGCTCCTAATTGAGGTAGCGGGTCAAATTTTAGGGATCCTGTTTCTTAGTGTATTTGAACCATCCGAGGGGTTGAGAATCTCGAAATTTGAAAGTACCCATTTTAAGGACCACACAATCTTTGTTTACCAAGAAATACATCTTTTGAATATGAAGCTACAATTTTTTAAAGCATCACATTTTTTACGCTAATTTTTAAAAAATTTGTATGAGAAGAATTTATTAGGCCTGAGTAAAACAAGAGTGGACATTTTGTGAAAAAAATTGTAATTTTTCCAAGAAATATCTACATCTTTTGAATATTAAGCTACAATTTTTTCAAAACATGCCGTAATCTAACCTATGTAAAATGAAGACCGTCTGGCCATCAAAATGTACATTTTTTCAATCTTTGTTTGTAGCAATTTTGACTGAAAAAACTATATTTCTGGTCAAAAATGTAATTTCTTAGAACAATGTGCACTAATTTTGTGATTTTCGTATATTTTAATACCTATGTAGTTATTAGTATTTTTTAAAGATCATTTTCGAATTTCGTGCCAGACACCATAAAAGCACCCAATTTTTTTCGGCGCTAAAGAGACCGTGTGTCCAAAATATGCTTTTTTAGTTTTTTTTTCAAAAATTGACTATTTCAACAAAAAAATTGTTTTCCTTCACTGCATAGTCAATATTCTCCCCTACCCCAGGACACCATTTTTGGAACATGTACGCATTTTTGCCATACTTTACACACCATCACAAATGTGAGAGGGGTCCACAATAAGCTACCTTACTTTAATTAGACTTATAAAGATGAACTTATGTTAAAAAAATAAGTATTTATAAATAGGTACTTAATACTTACTTTTGTTATAGTGGTCCCGGGTTTGAAGGAAGTGGTTTCGGAGGACTTTTGCATCTGCAATTGATCGACGATAACAAATTAATAAAACTATCAAAATATTTTTGAAAATACTTCGACAAAAGTTTAGGTTTAGGACCTTTAGGGCAAGTATTTTCGGAGTGGGGTCAAATAGTGTTCTTTTTTGTTAAGAGGGTGCTCTACGCATTGCGGGAATTAATTCTGGCCTACCCGTCGTGCAAATTTTTTTTTCAAGTTGCATTCTGTCGCAAAATAAACCTCGAAAAACGAGCATTTTCTGCAACTTTGACGTCACTTTTGCAATTTGTCCCATCACCTACCCCCGGTTAAGATAGGTGAATCGGCCTAAGAGCTACTTTTTGAAACTGATCATCAGAAATTATTAGGGACCTCAAAAAAAAATTTAGGCCGTATTTTCAACTCCCCACCTCACTCCCCTTCACCCCCACCCCCAAAATGTCGAATTACCGTCAAAAAATCCAATCTCGGAACCTAATGAACCAAATATTCTGAAATTTATGTGGTGTATACGGGAAGTGGTGACCAACTTTTGAGAATTTTTTCAGACCATAAGAACCAACTTCCATCGGTTAGTTTCGAATTTCAGCTCCGGGGCAGATTCGCCTATCTTAACCGCCGGTACCCTTTGTTAGTTGAAAAAAGGACAAAAAGGACTACTCCACCGTAACTTTTTCAGATTTTTAAATGGTAGCTTTCATCCTAAGTGCTCATCATGAAAGTTGAGCTTTCACCACCAAAGTTCAACTTTGAGCTTTTTGAAATGTGATCATCGTTTTCGAATCTCCTATCAATTCTCTTTCGAACCCCGCAAACAGTTTTCCCCCAAGTACAACCGATTTTGAGATATGAGCCTTCAAAGTTGGGTATTTTCGAAAAAAAATTGTAATTGCATAAAAAGTAGTTTGATTTCTGAAATTCACAGTGATACTGATAACGTGATAAGGACTCGTAAAAATTATCCTTGCTACCTACAGTTAGGTACTAATCAGAAATGAATTTTAGCATGGGTTCCAAAAATGTTGCAATTATACCTCTCAAAAATGCCCTAAATTGAACATACCTACGAACAATTAAAACTCATCATCACTTACCAGAACCGGGCTTGTAGTATTAAGACTGGATTCCAGATATTTGATCCGTTCCTTCAGGTGATCCTTTTCATCTTGTAAAACGAATTTTTCATCTTGTAAAACGATTACTCTATTTGTGGTAATTCGCAATTCGTCATTAAGATCGGATAACTTCTTATTGAAGTTTTTGTTTTCCGTTTCACACACTGCTAAATCGAAATACGCGGAAAACAAATGATTCCGTAAGCATGTTCTATACGTTTGGCTTGGTATTGTGTTAAAGATGTAGTCATGCTCACTGACTTTTTTCTCGACCTATGAACACAAAGCGGGTTAAAAACATCCCCGTATAAAAGCATAGGTATACCTATATTTAATTAAGAATACTAAACAATGATGTAAACTCACGTTCACATCTTCCTTCTTCCCATATACTAAGGCACCTGATGTACAAAATAAACTTATTATGAAACCGACGACGAAACCGATTTCGATTTTCAAATTCATATTCTAAAAATAAAAAAATACAGATTTGTTAATATATGTTATAAATTACATGCAAAAAAAATGTATCAAGAACTTGACTCACTTGTGAGGGATCTGACCCGACAATCTGCGGGCCTTGGAATTATTAGCCGAAAAAAATACCCAATCTTTCGTGTACGCGGTTTACTCGAATATTGAAGAATATCTCAACAACACGAGTACCTCCTATCTATTTGAAAATTTTAACATAATTAATTAATAGATTAATTTGAATCATGTGGAATGTCTACGTGATTAGTGATTTTTATTGATTCAGTCTTCCATTTGGTTCGAGGAAATTATAGCCCAGGAATTATAGCAAAATTTTTACGCGAACCTCGGAATCGTTGGGGGAAAGCTGAATTTTACATTATTTGTACATAACAGCCTACCAAACATACTCCTAAAAGTTGCACCCCCCCCCCCACCAACTCGCCGGCTACCCCCACAAGAGGTCAATAACCTTTGCGAATATACATTTTTTGACTGTAGCGCTGAAAGGAAGGGTCGGAGAGGGAAAAGTGGTGAAATAAAAAATGTTCCACATGAAATTTCCTACAAACTTGACCGGTTCAGTTGTTCTCAAAATTGCAACATTCGACTTACAGTGGGGGTTAAACTTTTTCAACTTGGAAAAAAAATTGAAAAAATTAATTTTTTTTTTGTAATTTGAAGTTAGGAGGGGCTCAAAAATATATTGTCAAAAGTTGCATCCGGCAACTTGTGAGCCACCCCCGTATGAGGTCAATAACCCCTGCGGATATACGTTTTTTGACTGTAGCGCCAACAGGAAGGGTCGGAGAGGGAAAAGTGGTGAAATAAAAAATGTTGTACGTGAAATTTCCTACAAACTTGACCGGTTCAGTTGTTCTGAAAATTGCAACATTCGACTTACAGTAGGGGTTAAACTTTTTCAACTTTGAAAAAATTGATAATTTCCCGTGTAATTTTAAATTAGAATGGGCTCAAAAATATAATGTCAACAGTTTCACCCCGCAACTTACGATCCTCCCCCGTATGAGGTCAATAACCTTTGCGGATATACGTTTTTTGACTGTAGCGCCAAATAGAAGGGTCAGAGAGGGAAAAATGGTGAAATAAAAATTTTTCTACGTAAAATTTCCTACAAACTTCCGTTTCCGAGGTTCGCGTAAAAATTTTGCTATAATTCCTGGGCTATTATTTATAAGCTGAATTTTAGGAATTAATTTTTGAGATCGAAGGAAAATACTTCAAATGAAGTATTTTCCTTCGATCTCAAAAATCAATCTACTCTTAGGGCCGGTTGTACAATCAATAGTTAACCAACAGTTGGTACAGGGTGTCTAACAAAATTTCAAAACCCCAAAACAGGACAAACAGGACCTTCAACAGGACCTTTAAAAAATCGGTTCTGATCGATTTTGTACCCCCCCCCCCAAAAAAAATCCTATTCTGGCAAAAAAAATTGAAACGAATTTTTTCAATAATTGTTAGAAATGAGCAAAAAAATTATTTTAAAAATTCAAGGACAAGGAAAAAAGTTCCAAAAAAATTAGCTATTTTTTAATTTTTTTAAATTTTTTTTCAATTACGATCATTTATTGAAATTTTTTTTCTATTTTGGCGGGTGGAATTTCAAAATTGTTACAAAACAGGACTTTTCACTGAAAAAGCCCCAAAACAGTACAAAAACAGGACAAACAGGACCACTCAGCCCAAAACAGTACAAACAGGACGAACAGGAGTTGTTAGACACTCTGTGGTAGTTAACTGATGGTTTCCACCAATGAGAATTCTTGAATCCGTTGGTTAACCATCAACCGCTCGTTAACTATTGAATGTACAACTAGCCCTTAGATATTTACCTATCTAACCATCGTGTACTCGATAAATGTAAAATTAATTATTAAAATTCAGCTTATCAATAATTTCCGTGAACCAAATGGAAAATCATTACGGCAAAATTCATTAGAGAAAATAAGAAGACCGAATCAATAAAAATCACTAATCACGTAGACATTTCACGTGATTCAAATTAATCTACTAATTAATTATGTTAAAATTTTCAAATAAACTTCAATATTCGAGTAAACCGCGTACACGAAAGATTGGGTATTTTTTTCGGCTAATAATTCAAGGTCCGCAGATTGTCGGGTCAGATCCCTCACAAGTGAGTCAAGTTCTTGATACATTTTTTTTGCATGTAATTTATATGTGACCCGTGCAGGGACAGGGTACCTAAAGTCGGAAAACATAATTTTGAGTTAGAGACAAAAATATGAAAAATGGGTAATTTTTTTCAAAAATTTTTTTTTCGCTTTTTTAGGTAGTTCAGACCTCTACGCAGCTTTAAACGTGTTTTTTCGATTATTTTTTTTTTGAAAGTCATGATTTTTTCTAATTTTTAAATGTCTCTATCTCACCGAAAAATTGACTTAGGATGCTCATCCAGGTCTTAAAATGTTCCGCATAGTCGCCCCTATCATTTAAGCCAAAAAACTCATTTTTGAAAAATCCGACTTTAGGTACCTTTTCCCTGCACGGGTCACATATATTAACAATCTGTATTTTTTTATTTTTAGAATATGAATTTGAAAATCGAAATCGGTTTCGTCGTCGGTTTCATAATAAGTTTATTTTGTACATCAGGTGCCTTAGTATATGGGAAGAAGGAAGATGTGAACGTGAGTTTACATCATTGTTTAGTTCTTAATTAAATATAGGTATACCTATGCTTTTATACGGGGATGTTTTTAAACCGCTTTGTGTTCATAGGTCGAGAAAAAAGTCAGTGAGCATGACTACATCTTTAACACAATACCAAGCCAAACGTATAGAAAATGCTTACGGAATCATTTGTTTTCCGCGTATTTCGATTTAGCAGTATGTGAAACGGAAAACAAAAACTTCAGAAAGAAGTTATCCGATCTTAATGACGAATTGCGAATTAAAACAAATAGAGTAATCGTTTTACAAGGTGAAAAATTCGTTTTACAAGATGAAAAGGATCACCTGAAGGAACGGATCAAATATCTGGAATCCAGTCTTAATACTACAAACACGGTTCTGGTAAGTGATGATTAGTTTTAATTGTTCGTAGGTATGTTCGATTTAGGGCATTTTTGAGAGGTATAATTGCAAAATTTTTGGAACCCCTGCTAAAATTCATTTCTGATTAGTACCTAACTGTAGGCAGCAAGGATAATTTTTACGAGTCCTTATCACTGTGAATTTAAGAAATCGAACAACATATTAGGTACCTATTCATTTCTTTTCATTTTCATTTTAAATTAAAAATTGTAAACTGTTTATTAAAAATCAAGAAAGGGCACTATTTCATCGGCAATCGAACGCCTTGTTTTTTTTTTCACAAAACCTTGAAAATTGTCAAGTGTTTGACAGCATTTTATGAAATTATTTTCTTTAAAAATCTCCTGGGGGTAGTCCATATCATCTCGGACCAAAAATGAAGTCGGGTCTATAGATTTCGCTCAATTTTTTTTTACGAGTTCCGCTTTATGGTCTATTCACATAACCACGAACAATTCGCCGCTAACCCTGAAGGGGGCGAGGGGCCTCAGAATTTTTATGCAATCACGATTTTTTTCGAAAATACCCAACTTTGAAGGCTCATATCTCGAAATCGGTTGTACTTGGGGGAAAACTGTTTGCGGGGTTCGAAAGAGAATTGATAGGAGATTCGAAAACGATGATCACATTTCAAAAAGCTCAAAGTTGAACTTTGGTGGTGAAAGCTCAACTTTCATGATGAGCACTTAGGATGAAAGCTACCATTTAAAAATCTGAAAAAATTACGGTGAGTAGTCCTTTTTGTCCTTTTTTCAACTAACAAATTTCCAAGATGGGATCTCCACACCCCTAGGGGTACAGAGGGCCACAATTTTAACCAAAATTGAAAAAAATCGAAAAAGTAAAGTAACACATCGATTTCTACTAATTCGAAGGCGCTGAGTTCGAATAAATGTATTCAGCCCCCGCTCTCTATTGACCCCTTTGATGAAGTCAAAATTCAAAAAAATGAAAAATGATGTGTGACCTGTCGTTTGTTAGGTTTTTAAGGACACTGAGTTCGAAAATGTAATCATTTTTTTGGCCTTGACCCTCCAATGCCCCCCTAACCTCTCAATTTTGGGAAAAAGGGTATTAAGAAATGAAGAATTACGTGTGACATGTCGTTTGTAAGGTTTTTGAGGGCGCCGAGTTCGAAAATTTACTTATTTTTTGGATTTGACCCTTCAGTGCTTCCCCCTCATTTTGAGAATATAGAATTCTAATAAATGAAAATCACGTGTGAGAGGAGGGGGACTGAAGGGTCAAATCCAAAAAATTTTAAAAAAATTTTTCTCTAAAGCCAGTGTTTATTGTTCTCGAAAAATCACATTTTTGGCCCCTCCCACCCCCCAATCAAACTTTGGAAGCCACAAATCGGTATGTTGGTTCATTTTGATGCCTAGAATCAGAATTTCGGCATGAGAACTGAAACACAGAAAAAAACAGTTTTTGTCGTGTAGTGTTATGCTAAAGTTGAAGCATTTTCTGAATTTCACAGTAATCCTTTTTTCTTTACTAGATCCTAAATCATTTCGACGATCCAAGCTTGAATTTATTATGAAGTTGCCAATTTGTTTCAATTTCTCCGATTCTATTTTTTTTCTCGGATTTTTTTTTCAATTACACAGTTTTTTTCAAAAATTCTTCTAACTCTAAAATTTGTTCTTCTTTTTTCAATTTATTCTTAGTCACAACCACTGTAACTTTTTTAGGAAAGAAGATCAGTTTCATTGCGATTAATGATCATTCGTACGTGCGAAAAAGAAGCAGAAAACGGGATATTTCCGAAGTGGCTCCGTGAGCTTCGTATTAGTCGGCATGAAAAATGGATACTGGCAATAGGAAGTTTGGAATCGCCATTTATTGAACATGTACGTCGTTTAATTAAGGAAAATTACGACGAATTCGAGCAGGGAGTATCTACAGTAGCGGATGGAATAGCCGACATCTATGATTATATATCAACGCGATTTGCCCATCCCATTGCTGTAGACGATATTGAAATTCCCACCGAAGAATCGAAAATCGAAAATATCTGCAAAACAGCCTCATTACAACAGACCAAGGAGACTCAATTGGTTTGCAAACTCATCTTTGAATTTCGAAACCTTGTAGCTAACGCGAAGAGCGGATATCAAGGCCGGGGACAGAGTATGTTAAACTTCTCTCACATACATTTTTAGTTAGTATAAATGCAGATAGGTTAAAAAAGAGGCAGTTTCTTTGAAACAGCAGTTTAAAGTGAAATTCAATTTATTCCTGACATCTACGACATTCAAAAAAATAGAATTGGCTGAGAAGACGGGTAAGTCCAAAAGTTCAAACTTTTGGAAAACAACAAAAAAACGATTTCACGGTATACTAGGTATCAATTTTTCAGGCATCATAGTGAAATTTGGTGGGAAAAAAGTAACTTTAGTAACCCAATTTGGGAAAAAAAAGTAACCAATGTATTACCAAAAAGTAACCAAAAACTCAATTTTTAATGGTAAAATTTGTAAAAAAAAAAAAAAACATGTATGTACTCAATGCAATTATTATAACTTATAAGCGCTCCCAGAAATTATGTAAGGGAGGGGCTGAGAATTGGAGAAAAATGGGGTGAGAGGGGGGTAAAAATTCGTAACAAAATTCAAAATCTATTTTTACAGTAGTGCTCGTAAAGTCAGGTTAATTTCAGTGGACAGATGAAAAAATGTAATACAGATAAAAGCGAAGAAAAACTGAATAATTGCAAGAATTCTCTAAATCTGAAGATTCGCATTGATCGTTTAGTCAAAATTACTGATTTTTTTCTGGTTAATTGAAAATCGACTAAGCAATCAACGACTTTTGACTGCAATATCAATGAAAATTATTTTATTGGTTCAAAAAGGCAGAGTTTTTATAAAAATTGATTAATGTCGATTTAGAAAGTTATATTCTAATGTAAGAAATAAGAAAAATTATTTTTGAAGAGTAATAAAATGCACTTCTCTGAACACTTTTGAGGTAAAATTTCATTTTTTTTATTGAGCTTGGATTGAATCTGCTCGACTCCGGGACTTAATCAGACATTATGCAAGGGCGGGGAAGAATTTGAAAAAAATGAGGGTGTGTCAAAATTCAGTAAAAAAAAGTGAGTATCTAGCCTACCTACCCTGTAAATTTATATGAAAATCAGTGATTTTTCATTGAAATATTAATCAAAATTACTGATTTTTATTTGACAAATTGGAAATTGATTGGAGTTTTGACTGAAATATGGGTGAAAATCTCTAGTTTTTGATGAAAATTATTTCACTATACTTAACCAAGAGAATGAAAATACACCAATTTTGACTGATTCAAATTTAGGGAATGATAGTGTATTCAAGAAACAGAGGTATCAATGTACTGCCCGAGCGGAGCAAGGGCGAAATTTTTTGAAACAAAAAAGTCTCCAAAACTCGACTAAACCGAAACTAACAGACACTTTACGTTTGAAAAAATCAATTTTTAGAGAAAAATTGTGAAAAAAAGGTAAATTTTTTGAGAAATTTTGGAAAAAAGTAACTTTTAGAGGTAAAAAGTAACCAAAGTAACTTTTGAAGTGGAAATAGTAACCAAAAGTAACTTGTCTCGAAAAAAGTAACCAAGTTACTAAAAAGTAACCACGCTATATGATGCCTGGGATTTTTTCTGGTCATTTTTATGCAATTTTTTTTGCTTTAAATTTGTCCAAAAAAGAAGCCCCTTTTTACAGGCATCATAGTGAAATTTGGTGGGAAAAAAGTAACTTTAGTAACCCAATTTGGGGAAAAAAAGTAACCAATGTATTACCAAAAAGTAACCAAAAACTCAATTTTTAATGGTAAAATTTGTAAAAAAAAAACAAAAAAACATGTATGTACTTAATGGAATTATTATAACTTATAAGCGCTCCCAGAAATTATGTAAGGGAGGGGCTGAGAATTGGAGAAAAATGGGTGGGGGGGTAAAAATTCGTAACAAACTTCAAAATCTATTTTTACAGTAGTGCTCGTAAAGTCAGGTTAATTTCAGTGGACAGATAAAAAAATGTAATACAGATAAAAGCGAAGAAAAACTGAAAAATTGCAAGAATTCTCTAAATCTGAATCAGTGAGATGAATATAAATGAAAATCAGTGATTCGCATTGATCGTTTAGTCAAAATTACTGATTTTTTTCTGGTTAATTGAAAATCGACTAAGAAATCAACGACTTTTGACTGCAATAAGGGTAAGGTGCCCCATTATCGCCCACTTTTTTTTGAAGTCTCACCATTTCAAAAGTTTAAGGGCTGGAAATGTCATTGATGGCTTAATGGATACCTACATCCTTCCCCTACAATTGTGGAAAGCCCCGGGGCCATCCGTTAAAATTTAGTATTTTTTAGGAATTTTTTTCTGAAACATGTCAAAACGCAAGGTAGAAATTTTGGGTTCCCAATATCGACCACCGACTGATTTTGTCCGCTATGAACGGAATCAGGGTGTCTACCAATTTTTAAGAATCAAATTTCGCGACTTTTTCGCGACCTTTTTTCAAGGTATCTAGTATCTACCTCTCAATTTGACCCCCCCCCCCCCAAAAAAAAAATCAACAAGATCAATTTAATTTTGGAAAAAGACAATTTTTTCACAAAAATTTTCCAAAGTGAGTTATTTTATGTAAAGAAGAGAAGTAGATACTGCCCGAGCGAAGCGAGGGGGTGAACTTTTACGAAAAAATCATGTTAGAACAGATAAATTATTAAATGATTATTGAGAAATAAATTCATGGAAAGCTTGAAATATTAGCAGATTTGGCCCGAGCGAAGCGAGGGCGAAATTTTTTCGAAGAATTTATTTAAAAAACAGCAAAAAAATACATATTTCCAAATGGTTTTCTCCTTTAAAACATCCCTTAGAAAATTCCAAAATTCTCCAATTATTTTAGATTTTCCTAACAATGGATACAATATTACCTTTGAAATTCAGAATCGTGATCGCTACCTAGTCTCCCAAAAGAACATATTTTTCCGCTTCAAAATATTCAATTGTTTGAAATAGAAGGGAAGAGGACAAAGAGGTATATAATTTAAGAATGGGGTTTTAAAATTTATGAGCCCGAGCGAAGCGAGGGCGAAAATTTTTAGAAAAAATGTTCAAAAAGGTGAAATTTCTTTACTTTTTTTGTTTTGTAAAAGGCGAAAAAATGGAAATAATTTCGGAAAAATTCGCGACTTTTGATGAATTTTGGGTCAATTTTGCGACTTTTTCGCGACTTCAGCGACCTAAATCTAAATTCGCGACTTTTTCGCGACTTTCGCGACTTTCGCGACCGGTAGACACCCTGGGAATCTACCGGAAAATATTGTGTTTCTCTTTCACAGATGAACAATTTGAGACCAAAATGACAACCCTACAACCAAAATTCGAGAAAATTAAAAAAAACGAAATCACTTAAAAACAACAAATTACATTAGATTATAGGTGGTCGATAAAGGGACACACCATAAAAATGAACTTTGAGTGAATTTCTTTTTTACTTAAAGTTGTAATTATTAAAATGCGATGATTACATCAGAAACTTTGAACTTTCTCAATCACAAAAACACTAGAAACATTTAATTCGATAGTTTTAAGAAAAAATTCCAAGGCGTGCAAGCAATTGCTAAAAAAAGTTTTTGGCCTTCCAACTTCTTTTCTATTTTTCTCCGCGAGTTTTGGCTTTCAGGATGTCAAAGTGGTCTTATTTTTCCGGATTTTCGATGAAGAATATGAAAAAAAAATTTTTCGGCTCGCTGTGGCCCATAGCGCCGGAGATAGACGAGGTGGTCGACATTGGGCACTAGGCGATAATGGGGTACCTTACCCTTATCAATGAAAATTATTTTATTGGTTCAAAAAGGCAGAGTTTTTATAAAACTTGATTAATGTCGATTTAGAAAGTTATATTCTAATGTAAGAAATAAGAAAAATTATTTTTGAAGCGTAATAAAATGCACTTCTCTGAACACTTTTGAGGTAAAATTTCATTTTTTTATTGAGCTTGGATTGAATCTGCTCGACTCCGGGACTTAATCAGACATTATGCAAGGGCGGGGAAGAATTTGAAAAAAATGAGGGTGTGTCAAAATTCAGTAAAAAAAAGTGAGTATCTAGCCTACCTACCCTGTAAATTTATATGAAAATCAGTGATTTTTCATTGAAATATTAATCAAAATTACTGATTTTTCTTTGACAAATTGGAAATTGATTGGAGTTTTGACTGAAATATGGGTGAAATTCTCTAGTTTTGATGAAAATTATTTCACTATAAATACTTAACCAAGAGAATGAAAATACACCAATTTTGACTGATTCAAATTTAGGGAATGATAGTGTATTCAAGAAACAGAGGTATCAATGTACTGCCCGAGCGGAGCGAGGGCGAAATTTTTTGAAACAAAAAAGTCTCCAAAACTCGACTAAACCGAAATTAATTAGACACTTAACGCTTGAAAAAATCAATTTTTAGAGAAAAATTGTGAAAAAAAGGTAAATTTTTTGAGAAATTTTGGAAAAAAGTAACTTTTAGAGGTAAAAAGTAACCAAAGTAACTTTTGAAGTGGAAATAGTAACCAAAAGTAACTTGTCTCGAAAAAAGTAACCAAGTTACTAAAAAGTAACCACGCTATAATGCCTGATTTTTTTTTGGAAAAAATGAATTGAACCATCTTGAAATTTTGTTTAAAAAGCGGTGTAATAATAAGCAGTTCAAAAAATTTGATTTATAGAAAACTTTCGAAACAGGAGTTTTTAAAAATGTAGTCCATTTTCTGTCAGATCAACGCACCTACTTACTTATTCTCAACTTAAACGTGCAGATAATGTAAAATAATTATACTTGAATGTTTCAGATGTAGCTGTTAATAGCGACGCTATTTTTTACGGTATTATTCGACGCAGTAAAGTTAGATTTATGAGGACGATAAAGGAAGTACTTGATAAGGTAGGTAAACTAGACCTATGTATTAAACTAACCATATTACTGAGCAGGGTTGGGCAGGATTTAAATCCTTCCGGATTTGTAATCCAAAAAACCTCAAAATCCGGATTTTTAATTTTGGAGTAGCGAAATAACAATAAACATTAATAGTCTGAAGCAGTGGCGTAAATACGGAGGAGGGACAACCCCCCAGACACCCTTCAAAAATGAATTTTTTGGGCCTTAAATTTGTCAAATGATCAAAGCTTCGCCCTCGCTTCGTTCGGGTATAAACGAAATAAATTATATAAATTACGAGGGTTGTCCGAAAAGTATAATATCAAAGAATTAGAAAAAAAAACGTAAACGAGTAAGTGCACGACATCGAATTCTATTCTACGTATTTTTTTCAGCTTAATAACGTACCTAGTTACCAAAAAATTGATTGATTTTTCAAATTTCCACAGATTTTTAAGAAAAGTCAAATTTGATCAGCAATTTTTTTAAATGAATAAAAAATTTTTGGTTCATGGGACTGAAAAGTCGGTTATCTTACGCAAAATGCGTAAAGTTTTTTTTCCTTTGTTGTGTTTTTATAAATACCTATGTAGTTGTATCACATTTGCCGCATGTTTCAACTTCTTTCACAAGCCCCCTCACCTGTCTTACAACTTACAAATAGAATAATTCAAACGATAAAAATCATCAAAGTTAATTCAGTTTTAATCAATATATTTAAATGTGTTACACCCCCTTTTATACTTATAATAGGATATTCCGAGTAAATTTGACGGATGTAAAATGGAAAGTAACCATTTTTGGAATAATATGGATAAACTCGAATCTAAGGAGACAGATGTAATTATCACCTTCAAGGCTAAGTGTCCGATTTACACTGATTTCGGGGAGGTAAGACAAGACTATAGTTAGTGCATTTTCAAGTAAACTCACAGAAAGAAAATTGCTACTTTTAAGAAGATGGACCATTCTCATAGCTTTATACATTCTTTTTATTTGTTGTGTTAGTTTCGCGATTACGTCAAAATGATGCTGGGACCCTATTTGTACGAAGAATCTGCAGAAAATGATGTAGAAATTGTTGAGGATCCGGTCAATCAGGGAAAATGAATTTCACCAACATCAACACGAAAACAAAAAGGTTATAAATCATCTTCAATCACTTCAATGAAAAACGACGACCAGTCAACGGATAACAGAAACAACCAGCCATAAAAAAATTAATTTTTCAAGTCCAAATTCAATTTAGGTCACTCCTGTAAATTTCTGGTATTAAAAAATTCCCGTCGTATTTCGGCGTTATAACGACAATTTTGAGCTTTTTTCAAGTTTAGGGGTCCACAGGTGGCAGGAGGGGTGCGAATTGAAAAATGGGCTACATCAATGATTTGCACACCTTACGTAGTATATTTTCACAAAATTTCGGTTTCGAGTGTCCACTCCCACAAAATCCACATTTTGGAGGGTTGTGCCCCCTCAGGGTGGTGGGGGAGGAAAAATGATTTTGATGGTGAAAATGGAATCTACAGGTCAATATCTAACATTAGACATCAAGATATTTCATTTCTAACAAAAACTCGATTTTTAGGAATTTTTTCAAAATTGCGAGCCTCACCCCCCCCCCCCTCGAAGAAGAGAGGAGCGCGGATGGCACCCGGTCTCAAAAACTTTGTTTGGGCTCCAAGATTCATCATACCAAAATTCACGCTTCTTTCATTAAATGCAGTTTTTTTTTGGTTTGCTTCTCCACTATACTCGTCGATTAAGACGACAACATGTTGGTTTGTTTTCTTCTTCAGGTCTTTAATAAATTCACTAATAGTATGAATTTGTTTATTTATAGTCCAGTTCATTTTCTTCTGCAATCCGGCGTAGTTCCCTTTTAAGTTGTATATTAAATTATTGTTCAACATCTTTACCAGTCCTGGTACTGTTTACAATAAAGCTAAAATCTATGTGTACCGCCGGATATTTAGTCCATTCCCCTGGCATTTGCTCAGCAATATGTGTATTATTGAAAAAGTATTTATTACCGAGAAAAAATTGTTCCAACATTTCTAAAAATGTTGTTTTACCAAATCTACGGGGACGGCTGAGAAAAGTATATGGGTTTCTACCAGAGCCTACCCGAATAAATAAATGTAGCTAAAACGTTTGCAGAAAAACTTTTGTTTCAACTTTTTTTTCGTAAGTGCGTAATTTCGAAAGTTATAGCCGAAAAACCAAAATTTGAACCCCCTCACCCCCCAAAAGGGGATCTAAATATGCACCAATTTTAGGGAAGTTCGGGAATATTAAAGTACATACTTTACTGAGCTTATATACGAAACTTCCCCTTCCTGCTAATTTTTTGGGGGTTAGGGCATTTTTTTATCTAAAATAACTGTAGTAGCAGATTATGCGATTTGTAATTGCTTGGACTTAATAAGTACCGATGTTTGCAGTGATAGGGCAGAGGACACCTATTTTGAAATTTGATAACTCAACAATTTTTGATTACCTATCTGTGAACGTTAATTTATACTAGGAAATTTTAAAGTAGGTGCCTACGCGGAATAAAAAAAGCATCATAGATGGGTAAATAAAGTATGTACTTGGGTAATTCTCTGAAAATGTCCATATTTCTGTTATTGAGATTTTTTTCGAATACTAATGATGCAATTGTCATTTTTTTTTTTTATTCCTAAATGAGTATCTCCTCCAACTTTCCCTCAGATTGAAAATGTGCCCCGCTCCCCCTATGTGGGGGTTTTATCGACCCAAAGTGCAAAAGTTCCAAGGCCGTGGCCTGTTATCACTCACGTTTTAAAATTTCAATGTCCCAAAAATGGTACTAAATTAATATTTTTTTGAGGAAAAGTGAACTAAAGTTGCTTAGAATAGTTGAGTGTGTAGGTCAATGCACAAAAGGATGTCTAGAATTCTCCCACTTTGTCCCCAGGGGGGTTCAAAGTCATGTTATAGGAAATACGCTCCTAGGCCGTGGCGTTTTTTGTTTGCTTCTCATGCATCACTAAGTTTATATTTTGTTTTGCTGAGTGGCTATAATGCTTCACATGCATGATAAGAATATACTGCCGGCATTCAAAAGGTTGAATGTCATTTATTTATCTAGAATTAAAATCAAAATTGGTGAAAATTTTGATTCCCGGATTTTGCCGTCTTAGGCCGTGGCTCATTACATCTCAGCCACATGATGTCCTAGGAATCTGGGGGAAAAAGGGGCATTGAAGATTAGTGAACACTTATAATATTCACCTATTCAATGTTCTCTGAAATTAATTGTTAAAGCCTCCTAAGTCAATTATTGACAAATTCTCTTAGGCCGTGGTCCGTTGGTTTTTTCTTAGGCCGTGGCAATGTCAATTTTTTATAGCCAAGGCCTAAGAATTCGTCTCTGTGATTTTTCAAGTTTATGAAAATTGTTTACTTAATACCTATGTAAGCATTTCGTAGTATGTGCTTACCTATTTAGTAAGAGTGAGACAAAATTTTCTTTGAAAATTTCAAATTCCAAGTCAAATATTGAAATAAATTACAACCTATAATCAATCAGACAGAAATCTATAGGTAGGCACCTACTTTTGCGAATTGCACGTTTTGAGAACATATTTAATGACAGTACTTACATTTTTAGATAGCAGTCCTTTCTATTGCAGAATTATCTTGAGTTGTAGCTTACAAATCTCAAGGATTTAGTTCATTTTTTTCGTCCCACGACCTAAGAAGTTCTTAGGTCGTGGACAATCAAATTTCGAACAGCTCCCCTGCCCCCCCCCCCAGGGAGGCATGACTTGAGCCGAATACCATAAATGATATCAGTGACCCATATACTCACAATTTCCATCAAAAAATTTCCCCCAAAAAACTTTTTTTTTTGGAAAGAAAGGACATCAAAATATGGACATTTTCAGAGAATTACCCACTTATTGGTATAGATAGAAATATTAAAAATTTGATACGGAATTTTTATTGATTTTCCTCCTCCCGCCACCTTCCAAAAACACCTTCGAAACGTCACTGATCGAATATCGAACTGGGAACTGGGTTCTGAAAAATCCTTTATATATTAATTTAATGAAGTATTTTCCTTCGATCTCAAAAATCAATCTACTCTAAGATATTTACCTATCTAACCATCGTGTACTCGATAAATGTAAAATTAATTATTAAAATTCTGCATATCGATAATTTCCGTGAACCAAATGGAAAATCATTACGGCAAAATTCATTAGAGAAAATAAGAAGACCGAATCAATAAAAATCACTAATCACGTAGACATTTCACGTGATTCAAACTAATCTATTAATTAATTATGTTAAAATTTTCAAATAAATAGGTAGGTACTCGTGTTGTTGAGATATTCTTCAATACTCGAGTAAACCGCGTACACGAAAGATTGGGTATTTTTTTCGGCTAATAATTTAAGGTCCGCAGATTATCGGCAGGTCAGATCCCTCGCAAGTGAGTCAAGTTCTTGATACATTTTTTTTGCATGTAATTTATAACATAATTAACAAATCTGTATTTTTTTATTTTTAGAATATGAATTTGAAAATCGAAATCGATTTCGTCGTCGGTTTCATAATAAGTTTATTTTGTACATCAGATGCCTTAGTATATGGGAAGAAGGAAGATGTGAACGTGAGTTTACATCATTGTTTAGTTCTTAAATAAATATAGGTATACCTATGCTTTTATACGGGGATGTTTTTAAACCGCTTTGTGTTCATAGGTCGAGAAAAAAGTCAGTGAGCATGACTACATCTTTAACACAATACCAAACCAAACGTATAGAGCATGCTTACGGAATCATTTGTTTTCCGCATATTTCGATTTAGCAGTATGTGAAACGGAAAACAAAAACTTCAAAAAGAAGTTATCCAATCTTAATGACGAATTGCGAATTACCACAAGTAGAGTAATCGTTTTACAAGATGAAAAATCCGTTTTACAAAATGAAAAATCCGTTTTACAAGATGAAAAGGATCACCTGAAGGAACGGATCAAATGTCTGGAATCCAGTCTTAATACTACAAACACGGTTCTGGTAAGTGATGATTAGTTTTAATTGTTCGTAGGTATGTTCAATCTAGGGCATTTTTGAGAGGTATAATTGCAAAATTTTTGGAACCCCTGCTAAAATTCATTTCTGATTACTGATTAGTACCTAACTGTAGGTAGCAAGGGTAATTTTTACGAGTCCTTATCACTGTGAATTTGAGAAATCGAACAACATATTAGGTAGGTACCTAATCATTTCTTTTCGTTTTCATTTTAAATTAAAAATTTAAACTGTTTATTAAAAATCAAGAAAGGGCTCTATTTCATCGGCAATCGAACGCTTTGTTTTTTTTTCACAAAACCTTGAAAATTGTTAAGTGTTTGACAGCATTTCATGAAATTATTTTCTTTAAAAACCCCCTGGGGGTATTCCATATCATCTCGGACCAAAAATGAAGTCTGGTCTATAGATTTCGCTCAATTTTTTTTACGAGTTCCGCTTTATGGTATATTCACATAACCACGAACATTTCGCCGCTAACCCTCAAGGAGGCTGGGGGGAGGACTTGGAATTTTTATGCAATTACGATTTTTTTCAAAAATACCGAACTTTGAAAGCTCATATCTCAAAATCGGTTGTACTTGGGGGAAAACTGTTTGCGGGGTTCGAAAAAGAATTGATAGGAGATTTGAAAACGATAATCGCATTTCAAAAAATCTTAAAGTTGAACTTTGGTGGTGAAAGCTCAACTTTCATGATGAGCACTTAGGATGAAAGCTATACCCAGTGTTGCAAGAACCGAAAATTACGGATTTGGTTTCCGGTTTTCGTTCCTATGAATTTCAGTTCGGGTTTTAGTTTTCGTTTTTGGGTTCTCAAATTTAGAATTTTGTTTTCAGTTCTTGTTTTTGTTCTTTTCAGTTTTAGGTTTTCGGTTTTTTTGGTTTCGGTTCTCAAAAAATTCGGTTTTCGTTCGTTCGGTTTTTGGTTCTTCATCAAAATTTTCGGTTCTTTTCGAGAAAAAGTGTTAGTAGATGGGTCGAGTAATCAACGCTATAAGTGTTCAAAAATCAAAGTTTTAATAAGTTTGAGGCAGCCTAATTTCTAAAAACAATATAAACTCAAATAAAAGAATCACTTTTACCAAAGATTTAAAAAAAAAATCAAAAACAATAAAACTCGAATAAAACATTCAGCATATCTGCAGTCAATTTTTTTGAAACAATAAATGAAGTCGATTTTTTTAAAACAAAAATTAAATATTGTGATGCGCTCTGTGAAGTAGGGTCACAAGTCGGAGAAAAACGAAATCAAATTTTTGGCCCAAATGATAGAGGAAGGTATTCTGAACATTTTAAGGAAAAAAAAAATTAAAAACTGGTTTAAACATAACGGAGATACGGCGCTTGTAAAGTTTTTATTTCAAAAAATTATTCCAAGCCGAAATTTTATGCGAAAAGTTTTTCAACTTATGTTCTCTCAAAATATTTTTTAAAAAATCAATTTTCGCGACTTCAATTCGATTTTTTTGCTGCACAGAGAAAATTACATTTCTGACTTGTGGCCCTATTTCACAGAGCGCATCGCGTATGATAAAACTAGAATAAAACGAATATAACAATCACCTTAACTCAAGATTTAAAAAAAAAATCAAAAATGATAAAACTCGAATAAAACGAATAAAACTATCACCTTAACCCAAGGTTTAAAAAAAAATCAAAAATGATAAAACTCGAATGAAACGAATAAAATTACCTTAATCGCCGAGCTGAAACCCAAAGAACCAAAAAAATTCGGTTTTCGTTCTCGATTCGGTTCTTCGAACATTTCGTTCTCGGGTTTTGTTCGGAATTCGGTTTTTTAGAATTTTTTTGTTTTTCGATTTTCGCTGAAAACGGTTCTTTAAAATTTAGGTTCTTAGAACCGTTTGAGAACAGAATTTCAAAAGATTTTGTTCTTTTTGTTTCTCGGTTTTCGTTTTCGGTTCTGTTTTTGCAACACTGATTAGCTACCATTTAAAAATCTGAAAAAATTACGGTGAGTAGTCCCTTTTGTCCTTTTTTCAACTAACAAATTTTCAAGATGGGATCTCCACACCCCTAGGGGGTACAGGGGGCCACAATTTTAACCAAAATTGAAAAAAATCGAAATAGTAAAGTAACACATCGATTTCTACTAATTCGAAGGCGCTGAGTTCGAATAAATGTATTCAGCCCCCGCCCTCTATTGACCCCTTTGATGAAGTCAAAATTCAAAAAAATGAAAAATGATGTGTAACCTGTCGTTTGTTAGGTTTTTAAGGACACTGAGTTCGAAAATTTAATCATTTTTTTGACTTGACCCTCCAATGCCCCCTAACCCCTCAATTTTGGGAAAAAGGGGTACTAAGAAATGAAAAATTACGTGTGACATGTCGTTCGTAAGGTTTTTGAGGGCGGCGAGTTCGAAAATTTACTTATTTTTTGGATTTGACCCTTCAGTGCTCCCCCCCCCCATTTTGAGAATATAGAATTCAAATAAATGAAAATCACGTGTGAGGAGACGGGGCACTGAAGGGTCAAATCCAAAAATTTTTTTAAAATTTTTCTCTAAAGCCAGTGTTTATTGTTCTCGAAAAATCACATTTTTGGCCCCTCCCACCCCCCAATCAAACTTTGGAAGCCACAAATCGGTATGTTGGTTCATTTTGATGCCTAGAATCAGAATTTCGGCATGAGAACGGAAACACAGAAAAAAACAGTTTTTGTCGTGTAGTGTTATGCTAAAGTTGAAGCATTTTCTGAATTTCACAGTAATCCTTTTTTCTTTACTAGATCCTAAATCATTTCGACGATCCAAGCTTGAATTTATTATGAAGTTGCCAATTTGTTTCAATTTCTTCGATTCTATTTTTTTTCTCGGATTTTTTTTTCAATTACACAGTTTTTTTCAAAAATTCTTCTAACTCTAAAATTTGTTCTTCTTTTTTCAATTTATTCTTAGTCACAACCACTGTAACTTTTTTAGGAAAGAAGATCGGTTTCATTGCGATTAATGATCATTCGTACGTGCGAAGAAGAAGCAGAAAACGGGATATTTCCGAAGTGGCTCCGTGAGCTTCGTATCAGTCGGCATGAAAAATGGATACTGGCAATAGGAAGTTTGGAATCGCCATTTATTGAACATGTACGTCGTTTAATTAAGGAAAATTACGACGAATTCGAGCAGGGAGTAGCTACAGTAGCGGATGGAATAGCCGACATCTATGATTATATATCAACGCGATTTGCCCATCCCATTGCTGTAGACGATATTGAAATTCCCACCGAAGAATCGAAAATCGAAAATATCTGCAAAACAGCCTCATTACAACAGACCAAGGAGACTCAATTGGTTTGCAAACTCATCTTTGAATTTCGAAACCTTGTAGCTAACGCGAAGAGCGGATATCAAGGCCGGGGACAGAGTATGTTAAACTTTTCTCACATACATTTTTAGTCAGTATAAATGCCGATAGGTTAAAAAAAGAAGAAATTTCTTTGAAAAAGCAGTTTAAAACAAGGTATAATTGTAAAATTCAATTTATTCCTGACATCTACGACATTCAAAAAAATAGAATTGGTTCAGAAGATGGGTAAGTCCAAAAATTCAAACTTTTGGAAAACAACAAAAAAACGATTTCACGGTACACTAGGTATCAATTTTTTTTGGAAAAATGAATTGAACCATTTTAAAATATCTTTTTTTTTGAGGTAAGAAACCTTTCTAGGTATCTTGAAATATGTTTGAAAATTTATTGTCAAATTTTAAAAACATTATAGGTAATTAACAAGATTTGAAAAAATAATAGGTATGTTTAAAAAGCGGTATAATAATAAGGAGTTCAAAAATTTTGAATTATAGAAAAATTTCGAAACAGGAGTTTTTAAAAATGTAGTCCATTTTCTGTCAGATCAACGCACCTACTTACTTATTCTCAACTTTAACGTGCCGATAATGTAAAATAATTATACTTGAATGTTTCAGATGTAGCTGTTAATAGTGACGCTATTTTTTACGGTATTATTCGACGCAGTAAAGTTATGAGGACAATAAAGGAAGTACTTGATAAGGTAGGTAAACTAGACCTATGTATTAAACTAACCATATTACTGAGCAGGGTTGGGCAGGATTTAAATCCTTCCGGATTTATAATCCAAAAAACTTCAAAATCCGGATTTTGGATTTTGGAGTAGCGAAATAACAATAAACATTAATAGTCTGAAGCAGTGGCGTAAATACGGTGGGGGGACAACCCCCCCCCGACACCCTTCAAAAGTGAATTTTTTGGGCCTTAAATATGAAAAATGTTCAAAGCTTCGCTCGAGTATAAACGAAATCAATTTTTATAAATTACGAGGGTTGTCCGAAAAGTATAATATCAAAGAATTCGAAAAAAAGCGTAAACGAGTAAGTGCACGACATCGAATTCTACGTATTTTTTCAGCTTAATAACGTACCTAGTTACCAAAAAATTGATTAATTTTTCAAATTTCCACACATTTTTAAGAAAATTCCCTCCCATTTCTTCCTCACTGAAAGTGTAGATGAGAACATAAAAAATTTTAATGACTGAAAACTTGGAAAAATCCTTAAAATGAACTCGGTTTGGTGGGAAAATAGGGTAAATTTTCTCAAAAATCTGAAAAAATTCGAAAAATTGTCGAATTTTTTTCTCAACTATGTTGATCAGTGGGGAAAAATACGCAGAATTCTATGCTGTTTGTCTTTTTTTTCTAGCTCTTTCAGCTTTTCTGTAATCGGGATAATTACCATGCTAGCGATGCGATAGTACGAAAAGAATAGGTACCTAATGCTCCCTTTACCCCCTCCCCCCTCATGTCTATGGTATTCGAGGTTTTTACCCCAAAAAAACTTCTAATTCTTCGATTTCTGCCCCCCTCCCAGGAGGAATGTCTAGTTACGCTACTGGTTTGAAGATGTTAAGTACAAAATTCAGCATTTTAAATTTAAAGAATTTAAAATAACAATAAAATGATAATCAAAATACTTCATATAATATAGTCATTTTAGGTCTGAACCTCAAAAAAATTCTTGGAAAGCTGAATTTTACATTATTTGTGTAGAATGATCTAAATAACATACTAATATTTGCACACCGCAAGTGTCCGGGAATCCCTGCAAGAGGGTAAAAACCACCCTCAAAACCAGTTTTTCGCATTTTCCGACGAAATAAAAGGTTTAATCAAAAAATGTCAAGAGTAAAAGTTTTTTCTACGTTGAATTTTCTATAGAAATGTTATAAAACTTTTTTTTAAATTTCCACTTTTAATCTATTTTAGTATGTCCCTTTTTTGTCTGCGATTAAATTCAGAAGCTGTGAACTTTCAGGTGGGGACAAGTATCACAACTTGTAGTGCTAGTAGTGTAGTTTTGAGATTTCAAATCGTTTGAAAACGTATACAGCCGTTTTTACAGACTTTTTTGAACTTTGCGCTTGAATAACTTCAAAACTAAGCCTCCTCAAAAAAATCCAATGACACATTGACGAAAGCAAATTTAATTCTCTAAAATTTCCTTCATGGACTTTTTTTTAAAGGGACGCTTCCTTCGCTCAGAAAACAGTCCCCAAAGGATGTGATGGATGGTTCAAAACTCAAAATTCGTATTCTAGCATTAAAAAGTGGGTAAAAAGGCATAATTTAATACATTTTTGGGTCGCTAATTCCGAATTTGGTCTTTGTTTTTTAATGTGGGTCCCCTATACGTCCCTAGGGACATAAGGATGCCTAAAGGGATGAAGGGATATCAAAATTTTCTATTGATGGAAAAGTGATTTTTATTATCATTTAATGTTTACAGACTTTTCCTAAATGGAAAAGTTTGGTCTTTGTTTTTCTACTTTTCTATTACGGTCCCCTAGACGTCCCTGGGGATATAAGAATATCTAAAGGGATGGAGGAGGGGTCAACATTTTCTATTGATGGAAAGCGACTTCTATTAGGTATATAATGTTTACTGACTTTTTCAAAATGGAAAAGTTTGGTCTTTGATTTCCGAATCAACATTTCTCCAACATGAATCCCTTCAATTTTTGCAGTTATCTGTGTAAACTTTTTCAAATTGAAAATTTACAAACATTTTTCCAAGTTTGAATTAAAAAAAATTTCAACTTCATGTTTTTCAAAATTCCTTCCAACTTAATGAAAAATTAAAAGAATTTTGAAAAGTAAGTAATGAAAATATGTAACCAAGAAAAATTTAAACAAACCCGGTTTGGATCAATTTTGAGAAAATTTGAGTTCATTGATAGAAAAAGTATGAAATTGAATACCTAGGTACAGCTTTGGAAAAAAATAGAACCAAAGACTCATTTTAAAATCAAAATTTATTCGCATAAAAATCACACAAACAAAAGTCATACTTTTCAGTTTTTCGATTTTGTTGGATGCCATGAATGGTAAAGAACTGTATTTTTAGCAGACTTCCCGCTCTATTTTACCAAATAACCCTACTTTGAGGTCCCCTGACTTCATCTCCCTTTGGGCTTCAGGCTCAATCTCTGTATCAAATTCGAGTGTGCAACATGCCAAATTTGATCAGCAATTTTTTTAAATGAATAAAAAAATTTTGGTTCATGAGGCTGAAAAGTTGGTTCTTACGCAGAATGCGTAAGGGTTTTTTTCCTTTGTTGTGTTTTTATAAATACCTATGTAGTTGTATCACATTTACCGCATGTTTATACTTCTTTCAGGCATCGGACCGAAATTTCGAAAAAAAATAGTAACTTTAGTAACTTTTTTTCTGAAAAAAGTAACCAATTTTTTGTGAAAAAGTAGACAATTTTTCAATTTTTCGCCTTTAAAAAATTATTAATACCCCCTCCTCACCATTTTTTTTAAACTTGTTTTTTTCTCTGTAATTTTACTACCGAAGAGAGAGAAAAAAATTTCATCTAAGAATGAGTTTTATCAGTGGCGTAGCCAGGAATTTCTCATGGGGTGAGTCAGAACTTTCATGGAACTTTCATAAATTTTTGGAAAGTTCTAAGTTTACTTCCATGCCAATTATTTTGGCCTCAAAACTCCAAAATAATAAGAAATCTAAGCAGTAGGCGTCAAAATCTGTCTTTGGAGAGTACAAAATTGCCATGTATAATTTATTTAATTGTGATTTTGTTCATGTCCGAGCGAAGCGAGGGCGAAACTTCGAAAAAATTGGATTTTCAATGCCTAAAACAGGCATTGGAAACCATTTTTTTCGTATAATTACCTCAAATAATTCATTAAACTGTGATTTTGTTCATGCCCGAGCGAAGCGAGGGCGAAGATTTGAAAAATTTAATTTTGTATGTCCAAAAAAGACATTTTGCATGTAAATTTTATGATTTCGTTTTGCCATTTTTTTTGCGAGTTGAGCGAAAAAAGTAACTTTGGAGCTGAAAAAGTAACTAAAGTAACTTTTTAGCCAAAAAAGTAACCAAAAGTAACCGAGCTTGAAAAAAGTAACCAAGTTACTTTAAAGTAACCGCCGTCCGACGCCTGTTCTTTCACAAGCCCTCTCACCTATCTTACAACTTACAAATAGAATAATTCAAACGATAAAAATCATCAAAGTTAATTCAGTTTTAATCAACATATTTAAATGTATTACACCCCCTTTTATACTTATAATAGGATATTCCGAGTAAATTTGACGGATGTAAAATGGAAAGTAACCATTTTTGGAATAATATGGATAAACTCGAATCTAAGGAGACAGATGTAATTATCACCTTCAAGGCTAAGTGTCCGATTTACACTGATTTCGGGGAGGTAAGACAAGACTATAGTTAGTGCATTTTCAAGTAAACTCACAGAAAGAAAAATGCTACTTTTAGGAAGATGGACCATTTTCATAGCTTTATACATTCTTTTTATTTGTTGTGTTAGTTTCGCGATTACGTCAAAATGATGCTGGGACCCTATTTGTACGAAGAATCTGCAGAAAATGATGTAGAAATTGTTGAGGATCCGGTCAATCAGGGAAAATGAATTTCACCAACATCAACACGAAAACAAAAAGGTTATAAATTATCTTCAATCACTCCAATGAAAAACGACGACCAGTCAGCGGATAACAAAAACAACCAGCCGTAAAGAAATAAATTTTCCAAGTCGTCCCACACTCAAAAAAATATAAAATAAATTTTATTAAACGTAATAATAAAAAGGCACCATTCACAAAACTAGTAAAATTTATTCAAAAAATAATAATATTTATTGCAAAATTGACAAATTTTATTTTCTATGCAATAAACTTTACCAAATTTCGTGATAAATTTTATTATTTTTTTGATAAAAATTGCTAATTTTGCGAATGGTGCCCGTTATTATTTTTTTTGGATAAAATTTATTTATTTTTGGATAAAATTTATTCTTTTTGAATAAAATTTATTTTTTTTGAATAAAATTTATAATTTTTTGCAACACTTTCTATTCATTTTTCATTCTCCATTTTTTTCAGTGCACTAATGTTAAAACCGTCTAAGTGCCATTTTTTTAAAATAGACTTTTTTATAATTTTGGATTCAGCGAATCAAGCTGCATCGATTAAAATATAAAAAACGCAACTTAAAATAATTTAAACCCCCAAAAAAAAGAGTTTAAAATTTGCAAAGTCCATAAGCGCAATGCAAATTTTGTTACGTTTTTCAGCTCTCCTGTAAAAAACGAAAAATGGCACTTAGACGGTTTTAACATTAGTGGGACGAAGTCTAAATGTAATTTAGGTCACTCCATATTGTAAATTTCGGGTATTAAAAATTCGAACTTGTAGGGGAACCGCAGTGGTGCACTCTACCAACAAAGAAACTTAAAGTTACGGGGAAGGGAAGAACTGGGAGACAGAGGCGGTTCGAACCAAAAAATGCCGAATAAAATGCTCAAAATTACCGACTAAAAAAATTCAAAAATACCTACTAATTTTTTTGCAATGATTACAACATAGAAAGGAGAAACCCCAATTTTTCGAGATAAATTTTACAAAAATATGAAAAGTAACATCTTGCTTGATCACACCTGTTCATAAGCGAGCGAAAATTTTTGAAAACGTCAAATTCAAGGTGCCGTAAAACAATGTTTTGGATTCATAAACTTGAATAAAAAACCGGCCACTTTTACTTTAAAATTATTACTTGAAAGAGAAATCTGGTAAGGGCGTAGCGAGGACAAAGCTTTTAAAAAAAATTGATTTTCAAACATCAAAGATGAGTTCTAAGAAGAAAAAATGCAATAAAATTAGGGGAAATAAATAGAAAGGAAAGAATTCCCTATATTTTTTATTTTTTTCATAGGTATTTCTTAAACCTAAATTCCCACATTTTTCAAAAAAAATTAAATATTTTTTATCAATTTTTTTTTTTGGCGCATATTGATATTTTTCAAGGCTGGAAAGGATTCGAATCCATTTTCAGATTTGAAAAAATTGATTCCAATAAATTGAATTCGTTATCAATGATTCGAATTCAAAAAACATTACGGATTCGTGGAATGGATTCGAATCGATTTATTTCTTTTAAAAAAATTTGCTCGGAAGTTGTTATTTTCCATGACTTGGGAGAATCGGTTTTTTCAAAGTTAATTTTTTCGAAATAAGGCGAAGTTTCAGAAACTTGAAATTATTTTATGGCCCTGCAAAGCATAGAACTTTGATTTAATTTTAAAAAAACAAAAAAACAAAAAAAAACTGAAATTTACTGTGCATGTACCTAATTACCTACTCTATTTTCGATCTCTCGAAGTTATTGAATGTGGTTTCAAAAAATTATCGAATATCTAGGAGATTTTGAAACTTTTCAGCTTTTACAGAAAATACAGATTACTCATTTTGTTGACTCATTTGATTGATTGAAAGAATATATGCACTAATAGCTTACACATCAAAAAATTTGATACCCGTCAATCACGCTATATTTTCAACCTGAAAAATCAACCGAAATTGTTTTCCGGCTGATTGGAAGCCATCAAAAAATTTCAACACTTCCCAACTTGGGAAAAAAATTAAATTAAAACTTTTTTCATAAAGAAAAATATGGTTTTGAGGTATTGTGCTTTAGTTAGTAGAAAAACACATTTATATTGTGGAAATTTTTACATCCCCCCCAGCCCGATTTTCTCTGCACGGCCCTGCAAATGTATTCCCCAAAACTTGTTTCCTTCGAGATTCGATATTTCCTCTGCTAATGATCGTACAAAAAAAAAGTTCATACAAAAAATATTGGAAATTGAGTGTAGAATAAAAAAGTACTGAGCTATTTTTACCGTAAAATCAAACCTCTAGGAGATAAGAGGGAAAAAGCCGTAGGGGGGGGTGGTAACTCTTGGAGGTTACTCAGGGGACTACTCTCGACAGTTTTTCGCAATAAAAGCTTTGCTGGCCCAAAACTTTAAAAAAATTGGAATGGATTGTTTAAATGCGTAATAAGGTGATTTAATAATAATGTTTTTTTTTTGGCCATTCCATAAGGTTATGTTTAATTATTTGATAATTTTTGGGGGTGGTCGATATTGGGATACCATCAATTTTGGCGGTGGTCGACATTAGGAAACCAAAATTTCAAAATCACTTTTCAACGTGTTTTGGAAAAAAATTCCGAAAAAATACTAAAAAATTTTGGATGACCCCGGGGGTCTTCAGACTTGTAGGGGAAGGCTGTGGCTACCCATTATGCCATAAATGACATTTCTAGCCCTTCTAGTTTTAAAATAGTGAGCCTCTAAAAAAATGTGGTCGATAATAGGCTATACTTTACTCTTATAATATACTCTTTATGCAAAATAAAGCTTTGTCCTTTTCACAGCTCCGAGCAACTCTGTAGAGCAGAGCAGAGCAGAGCAGAGTTGTTGATAAAAACCTAAAGAGCATTTGGAGCAAAACATTGAAAAGAACGCCAAAAGGGCAAAAAGAGTTGTAAAATAAACAATGTGATAATGAATTTAAAATTAATCAATTTAAATTTAAAAAATTATTTTTGTTTTCTCTGATTAAAGATGTAGGTACTTGAAATTTACACATTAGCGAATAAAAGTAAATGATACCAAGGATGCACTATTACTTTCTTCATTTCTTGTAGTAGTCCATAAATGTCATTAAGTTATGTGCGTTCAATTTCTAAGACCAACGAATTCATATTTCTGAACAATTTCATACTTCGTAAGAATAGATATTTTAAAGAATAGATAGACATTTAAAATTTTCTTCCAATTTTCAAAATGGCCAAGAAATTTTAATATGCAACGAAAAAGAATCTCACATAATTTTTTGGAATTGGGACCTTTTCGTGGCACATGAGGTTTCAAAATTTCCAATTTTTGGAGTAGGAATCCTTTTCGAGGCACATGAGGGATCTGCAAAATTTTGTTTCCGAAATCAAAATTGAACTCATCAATTTTTTGTGACCAGACTTTTGTGGACTGCTTGGTAGCATGACAAGGACCCCAAACTAATTTTTTCGAATTGTTAGAAAAATTTCTGATACCTAAAAATCAGTGCTTAAAAAAATGAAAAATGTTTAAAAATACGTTTTTTTTAGCTGTTGGGGCAATTTAGAGACCAGAATCAACCTTTAAATCAATTTTTCATAAACGAAAATGATTTTTTGCAATTTACCCCTCCCTCTCCTACGCATACACTGAAAACCACCGAACACATATAATATTATAAAATAAACTTACATCATGCTTCAAATAGTTACAATTTCTCAAATTCCTACCATTATTTTTTTTAATGTGATGAAATGTGAACTGTTTAAAATATGAGAAAAATTGTTAAAATCACCATGACAAAACTTCGTTAAAATATAAAAATCGATCCATTGGGTAATAAAAATTTTTGCAAATTAGTTTTGAAATCGCTCAAAATAAAAATTTCAGATATTCCTCAAATTTAAAAAAAGCGCAATAAAACATCAATAAAATTTCTTAAATATCGCGTTTTCGAAAATCAGATAAAAATGGAATTAAATCCCACAACAATAGGCGAATTTCGATAAAAATTTCAAAAAAATAACCTACTTACAATATAAACAAATTTCATCAATAATACTTGAATTTTTGCGAAAGTTATTCGAAAAATCATAATTTATGTAGAAAAGTAAAATAAATTGCTTCATTTTGATAAGAATTGGCTGAAAATATGGTAAATAATATGAATTTTTACCAAAAATTTCAACGATTTTTACAACAATTTCGTAAAATCTTATTTTTGTGGCGTATTTAAAATATATCTGTAAGCGTGGTTGTTAAAACCACCCTTCAGGGTCAAAAATTGGTTTTTGAGTTGAGATTCCCCTTCATTCTACTACCTCTGAAAGGCCAAAAATCAATATCAACTCAAAAACCAATTTTTGACCTCTTAAGGCAGCTTTCAGCATCCAGGCTCACATCTGCGTATTTTTGTTTCTTGATTTGAACCATTTTCGGAACATTCAACGATTAAAGACCAATAAAATTATCACCACGAAGATGAAAATTTCTTGAAATAAGGGTAAGGTGCCCTAATTTCGACCAGTTCCTAATCTCGAAGACCCCTCTATTTCGTCTGTTGTAAACGTATTCTACCGGGGAAAAATTTTTCATTTTCCTCTTTTACAGACAAATAATAAAAGACTAACCCGACAACTTTACAGCTTAAATTCGCAAAGATAATTAGAAAAAACGAAAAAAAAAAATGCTGCAATAAATTGTACCACATTATTGTTCTTTTTGATGGTGAATTAGGGTCAGATTTCGATGGAACCATCATTTTTTTTAATTTTTTAAGGCACGTACCAAAAATTTTCGTGGAAGTTCGAATTTTTTGGGGTGCCCTAATCTCGACCACCTGTATAATCTTATGTGATTCGTTGTTTTTATGCGATTTCGTTTTTTTTCTATTGTCTCCGCGAGTTTTGGCTGGAGGATTATCAATTTGGTTTTAAATTATTTATCTACCTATGAAAGAGAAACATGAAAAAAAATCCGGTGGATTTCGTTCATAGCTGACGAAATCAGTCGGTAGTCGAAATTAGGGACTCGAATTTTCAAAATCAATCGAATTTTGACTTCCTTCAGAAAAAAATTCAATAAAAAATTACCCATCTTATCGACTAAAAATTTTAAGGGGTGGTAAAGGAAAGATCAAGCTATTTTTTAAACTACTTTTGAGGTTTCTACCTTTAATAGTCTTCAATTGGTGGAAGTTTCAAAAAAAGTGGTCGAAATTAGAGCACATTACCCTTAATTTTAAGAACTGAGGTCAATTATCAGTAAATTAGGCAGCAATTTCTCATCGATTTAGCTTCCACCTTTTCTCATCGTATTTCTTTTATTTCAACAAAAAATGACATAACCTAGATATTTAGATAGGATCATCATAAATTCAAATAGGTAGATCAACAAAAATGCACAAGTAGGTAATAATCTACGAATTTTTTCAACTGCTACTGAAACAGCAAACTTGTTTCAAAAGTAAACTCAATTATTATTTCTTCGAAAAAATTCACGTTGGCAAACTTTTAATTAGATACTTAGTTTACGTACTTATCGTCTTAATACCAAACCTGAACCTACTCGTAATATAGCATTAAGGATATTATAAAGTTTTTAGTTTTGTTTGCACACAGAAAAATATCGCCAATATATTCAAATTAAACAGCTCATTATGTCGACGAAAAAAATTCATCGTAAAAATTCTCTTAACGATTCGATGACTTTTGAATTAGTCATATCGTCGACAAGCAATGAAATTCCTTCCTGAATCACCACCGAACCACTGAATCAGAAGAAATTCTAAAATCAACCATCATGAATCAAACCAATCTTTCCTTGATCGATCGTATTTTAAGCATCGGTGCACGTTTCGGGTACTCGAAGACAACCACGAACCGTATCCATTTGATGTACTGGTTCCTAGGCGAATTCTATCATTCGAAAATCTTCAGCTGGAAATTCACATTATTCTGGATCATAATCAACGTAACCGATATCATATTACTCTTTTCACATCTCATATCTTACATGTTTTTCTCACCCACATTAGAATTATTTCACATGCTACTAGTCAGTGACATGATAATCAGCGGTTTATATTTCATGATCTTGATCCCTCTGGCTTCAAATTTATACCGCAAACATACCACCGAAGCTTTTAAAATCCTAGATCAAGATATCGATATAATTTTACGACGAAATCTGGGCACCGAGTACCCATCCGACCCATCCCCATCCGACCCATCCGGAGTCCAATTCGTCCACCAACGAAGCAAATTCTCCTTGAAAATCGCTTTTGGCATCCTAATAACGCAATTCGGCTGCATGGCTTGTTACATAATCTGCACGAATCTGGATTTATTTATCGGATACACAAAGGCCAGACTCAGCGATCCCAATTATTACCTTTATCCTGTCTACTGCCAAGGAGTCGACAGCGGTTACGTGTTCTCTGGGTTACTATTTTCGCAAATTATGGCCGCCTCTCCCATTATAATCACGTACTTGATCATTCCTTTCTTCTCCATCGTCACGGTACGCGAATTTCATCGTAAATTCCGAACGCTCAGCGATTCGTTGGCCTATCAGTCTAAATTATTCGCATATCATTACGAGAAATCGCTGCATAATTCGAGCTACTCGCCGCCGACGTCGCATCTTGGTCCCAGGCAAACGGAAAAGTCAATGCAGCGTTATTTCGTCCAAGATATCAATTCGTATGCGCAATTTCATCAGAATTTGATAAGGTATCTTTGCAGATATATCTACGATCTAGATAATTAGTATTTTCTGCAGCACACACCGACCCGTATAACTAATAAAATTCTATTTTTTCAGAGGAATCTCTCATTTGAGACCTTATTTAGAATTCAATATGTCAATCAGCATAATCATGTTCTTATTCTTCGAAATTTTACTCTTGTATACTTTCATATTGGTGAGTAATTGGTCAATTTGTAATTTCAATTTTCGGTAATTCATCGGCATGAAAAACTTTACCAACAAGGGAGGTAGACCCCGTATCCAAAATTTCAGGTGCTGAAGTTCATTTCTCGATTTTTGGCGAATTTTTGAAATTTCAAAATTACCTCCGCCCTGCGAAATATGAAAATTTGATGTAATCAACGAAAAAAGCTGAAATTTGGTATATACCCCATTTCCGACCTCCCGAATTGATTGGAAGCGGTTTCGAGACGTTTCGGAGCCATCAGAAAATTTTGGAATTCTCCAGCGCTGCGCTGGAGAAAAGCTCATAAAAATGCCCCATATGCACTTCAGCACCTTTAATCGCAGATTACCAATATAGGTGACCAATGTGATCGATTAAAGCAACATTTTTCGAAATTCGAAACTTTCCAAGTTCAAATCCATATTTTTTGACAGAAAATTAAATTTTTTGCGGGAAAATTGTCAGCCAAAAATATGAACTTGAACTCAAAGTTGCAAATTTTGGAAAATTGTGTTTTAATCGATCAAATAGGTCACCAATATAGATGATCCGCGATTATAGATGATGAAGTGCATATAGGCCATTTTTATGGGATTTTCTCCAGCGCTGGAAAATTTCAAAATTTTCTGATGACTCCGAAACGTCTCAAAACTTCTTCCATTCGATTCTGAAGGTCGAAAATAGGGCATCTACCTAGTTTCAACTTTTTACCTCAATCTATGCGCATTAGGCGAATTTTTAAATTTTTTCCGAGAAAATATCTTGCCCAAAAATGCGAATTTGAACTCAAAGTTAAAGAATTTCAAAATTTTGGTTCATTAAGGTACCAAAATGGAATTTTTTGACAAAACAAAATATTGGGAGGATGGGGGTGAAACGGAGTGAGATGGGAGGTGGAATATGCATCCTAAATTTTTTTTGGAGTCCTTAATTATGTGTGGTGATTAGTTTCAAAAAGTAGAACGAATGTTTGCCTTATAGTTTTGGAATTGGAGCAATTTTAAAAGTTTGAGGGTGGGGTTTTGGCTGGAATGCATTGCAAAAAAATTCATAAAAATTTCTCAAAAATTTGTTACTTTTCCCCATTCATACCATAAAAATATTTTCAAAATTTTTTGGTTGCGTGAATGACGAAATGAGCATTTTTGAATAGAAACCCGCATTTTTTCGTCTGTTCTCCCAACGCTAAAAATCTGAAAAAAATATCATTATATTGTACCAAGGTAGGACTATATTTGTGCCAAAAAGAAAAAATGCATGTCTTTTAGTTTCAAAATTAGAGCGATTTTAAGTTTTCAAAGTGGGATTTTGGCTAGAAGGCGGTGCAAAAAAATCTGAAAAAATTCTCAAAAGTTGGTCAGCACTCCTCGTATACACCACATAAATTTCAGAATTTTTGGTTCATTAGGTTCCGAGATAGGATTTTTTGACGAAAATTCGACATTTTGGGGGGTGGGGGTGAAGGGGAGTGAGGTGGGGGGTTGAAAATACGGCCTAAAATTATTTTTTGGGGTCCCTAATAATGTCTGATGGTTAGTTTCAAAAAGTAGCTCTTAGGCCGATTCACCTATCTTAACCGGGGATACCCTTTTAGATTTTTTCGTTGATTAGATCAAATTTTCATATTTCGCAGGGCGGAGGTAATTTTGAAATTTCAAAAATTCGCCAAAAATCGAGAAATGAACTTCAGCACCTAAAATTTTGGATACGGGGTCCTGTTAGGATATACTTTCAATTTTTTTTTGTTTGGCTCAAAATTTTACTTTGAGTTGGGATACCTGCCTTGCAAGTATTTTTTCATAAATTTTTTACTCGTTTAGCCACAAAATCAAAACTCCATCATGATACGGATCAAAAGTTTGAATTATGCTGTAATAATCTGTGCCATATTCTTCGTCAATTGTTTGGCTGGAAAACTATTCACAGATATGGTAAACCAATATCTCAACATTTCTGGTCATTTTCTATTTCTATTCATAATTTGTTCACTCAGTGGTATTTTTTTGCCATCTTTTAGGAAGAAATGTTCAGAGAAGCTGTATACAACGTTCCTTGGTATTATTTGTCGCCATCGAATAGACAGCTATTTCATATATTACTCTATCGAGCTCATATGAAAATAGAATTCAAGGCTTTGAAAGTGTACTTGATGAATATGGAGCTTTTTTTGAAATTTTGGCAACATGTGTACTCGATCGTTAATGTATTGAGAAGAGTCACCATGTGAATGCTAAATTCAACGCCTTGGATGAAACTGGAAAATACGTACAAATTGTGAATTGATAGTCCTTCAATTTATCAAGTATGTGTATTCATCTAGAAAGAGTATATTGTGTTGCCTAATTTATTTGCTTGAGGAGTGCGAATCGTTTCTATTTCAGAATAAATTTCTTTTTGTTAAATTTGTAATTCATGTCGAATTCAATTGGGTAGCGGAAGTCGATGAGGAAGGGGGATCAATTCTAAAACTTTCCTTGATCTTTCCATCAATGATAGTCATGCCCATAAAAAATTCTAAAAAAATAAGCATTAAGAAAAATGGATGTGTACGTTGAAAACTGAACAAATTTTGTTTTGAAGACTTTTTGCCTAACATCAAAAATTAAGGAACTACATATCATCAAAAATAAGTGAGCTTCAAAAAAAATGTTAATTCAAGTGGTGTATATTGATTAGAAAAAAATTTTCACAAAATTTTGGACCCCTACCCCCTCCCTATCAAATTTATGGACATTTTATTGCATTATTTTCAAGAATTTTTAATTTCAACAGAAGTGAAGGAAATTTTTTGTTCCTCGGCACAAAGTTACATCTTGTAGAGGTGTATTTATGATGATTTTTTCAAAAAAATTGGTGCACTCCTTCATATTTTTCCGGCTATTTGAAGTTTTCAATCGTAAAAAACACCACATAAGCGAAGAGCGACCGCCCTAGAAAAATTACTAAAATGTACGTTTTTTTATGTAGAATTTTGCTGTGTATTTGGTTTTGGCCATTTCTTTGAACTAAGGGCCGAAAATTGCGAAAAACCGTATAGAAATGTTGTAATTTTTAGCGGATTTTTCAAATTTTGAGCGTTTTATGCAGAAAAAAATGACTAAATGAAAAAAACCAATCCCATATTCGTGTTCAGCAGGTCAAAATACCCCGATAAACACCCTTTTCTCAATAGTTTTGCTTAAAATTTCAAAATTCACCTTTTTCACTGATTTTTTACAAGGAAAAAGCAAATTTCGAGGCTTCAAGTAAAACGATCGCGAAAAGGGTGTTTATTGGAGTATTTCGACCTGCTAAACACGAATATGGGATTGGTTTTTTCATTTGGTGATTTTTTCCTGATAAATTCCCCATTTTCAAGTTTGGATAAGATCTCTCGGGCAAGAAAATTACAGTAGACAATAATTAACGCCATATTCGTGTTCTACGACCCAAAATCAGTCAGAAATCGAAATTTCTTCCGATTTCAATCTTTCAAGTCACATTTCGTACTTTGAGCTGCTACAGAACCCGTCCAAGAGGAGTGATGGTGATTCAGCAGGTCAAAATACTCCAATAAACACCCTTTTTGCGATCGTTTTACTATTCATATTTCTAATTTGCAATTAAAACGATTGAAGTGAACAGATTTTGAAAGAAAATATTACGTTATTTTTGAGTTCGCCAAACATTGTGAAACATTTTTCGTCATGAGAATTAGTCGGGTCTCATTCTCAATCGTACCGCGCGCTATTCCTGTTAAAATTAATTTCATGATTGATTCTGGTTCTGTACACTAAAACAAAGAAATTACGCCCGCATGCCTTTTCCCCCCTCCTCCTCACCCCAGGGTTCACCCTTCAACATTTCAAACGTGTGTATCGCCTTATCTATGGGTTATAATGAAAAAAATTTCAAACAAAAGTTGTTCCTCAACACCTAATGTACATTTTCATTTCTCATAAAAATCCATTTTGGAGCAACTCCTGCCCCTCCCCCCAAATTTAGAAACAAAACATGTTTTTGAGAAAACCTCAAAATCACGTTTTCTTTATTTTAAACGAAAAGTTCCGGAGATACGGCAAAATTCGTAATCACAAAAAGTATTCAGAATTGAATTTCCTTTCCTATGAGCTCCATCACGACCATTTTCACCAACTTTTCCCGACAGAGTAGACCTCTCCTCTTCCTCGGTTTCACAAAAGTTGAACCCACGAACAAAATTTGCTCCAAAATGAATTCCGATAATAAATGAAATTATGCATTAGATATCGAAAAACAAAAATCGTTCAACTTTTTTTCGTGGGTCCAACTTTTGAGATAAGGGAGAGGGGAGAGATCCACCCTGTTGGGAAAAGTTGGTGAAAATGGTCGTGATGAAGCTCATTGGAAAAGGAAATTCAATTCTGTATACTTTTTGTGGTTACAAATCTTGCCGTCCGTATCTCTGAAACTTTTTGCTTAAAATGAAGAAAACGTGATTTGGGAGTTTTCTGAAAACTGCTTTATTTTCAAATTTGGGGGCAGGAATTGCTTCAAAATGGTTTTTGATGAGAAATGAAAATGTACATTATGTGCTGAGGAACAACTTTTATTCGAAAATTTTTTCATTACGACCCATAAATAAGGCAGTACACGTGTTTGAAATGTGGTAGGGGGAGGGGGGTTGACCCTGGGGAAAGGAAGAGGATGAAAAAAGGGCATACGGGCTTACTTTCTTTGTTTTAGTATCCAGAACAAGAATCAATCATAAAATCAATTTTAACAGGAATTTCGCGCGGGAGCCTTTTTTTGTACGATTGAGACCTGACTAAATCCCTTCCAGTCCAAAAAGCGACATTTGGCATAACCGAGGTTATGGTTATACGCCAAAAATTTGATACTTTATTGACATTCTGGATTAATATTCGTTTAAAATATTGACTTTTTATTATCATCGTTTAAATTGTTTGTTTTCTATACCTATCTATTATTCACCAAGTTTCCTTTCCTCGAATCAAATATTTAATAAAGTATGAAAAACACGTTTATAATTCGCCTTGTTTTTTTCATTTTTCTTCGTAACTAATTCGAATTCTATCTTTGTAATAATTCGCTATAAAATACATATTTTCTCGTAATAAAACAAACACCATTCTTCAAAGTAAGTATTTACAGAACGAAACTATTGACCACGAGTCCGACTCCGATATATTAGTTGTCCCATTGCGTATTAAAACAAGTAACCAAGCAAACCCTGTTATTAAAAAAATGTGGCTGATTTTTCTTCCCAAACCAATCAATAAATAATACGTGTATTTTCCCCTAATTCTATTCCCTCAGTCACGCTCATTTCGCTAGCTGTCGTTCAACAGTCGTCAACTAGTCGTTGCAATGTGATTTCGGTTTTTGTAAACACGATCATCGATTACCGATGGAATTTCACGATTCCGGAATCATCGCTTGGCTTTACAGAATACAGAAGCCATTTGGATACACCAGGACTACCCTGAACCATATACGACTCCTGTACTGGATTTTGGGAGAATTCTACTACACGAGGATATTTCATCGTCGCTTTACCATATTCTGGATCTCCTACAATGCCACCAATATCGTATTTTTCTTCTCTAATTGCGCTTCGTACGTGTTTTTCACCACAGATCCGCCATCTACAACTATATTGCTCACCGGTAATATGATCATGATTGGTATTTATCTTGGAATTTTGATCCCTGTGACTTCCTACGCCTGTTTCGAACAAACTTTCGAAGCATTCAAAATCCTCGATCAAACTGTCGACATTGAACTACACGAAGATCTACTGCTTCTATCAGAAATGCAATTCGATCCATCGAGAACGTATTCATCCAATATGGCGATTACCTCGTTCGTTTCGCAATTTGGTATCGTCGTGTGTTACATTATTTGTACGAATTTGCACTTTTTCCTCGGATATAGCAAGATCAAACTCAACGATCCGATTTCGTATTTTTATCCGGTGTATTGCGAACCTGTGCAAAGTATGGCTGTATTTTTTATTATACTGATATGGCAATTATTCGCGGCATCGCCATTGATAATTTCTTATTTATTTATGCCTCCGTATTTGATGCTCGTGGTTAGAGAGTTATACGATAAATTTCAAATTTTAAGCGAATCCATTGGTAAACAATCCGAAGTGTTTAGGTTTCACTATGAAGAATTGCTCAATGACGGTAGCAGATCTCAAAGAATTAATAAACAGAAAATGTTCAGCTTGGAGGATTCGTTTTTGAGAAATATTCGATGCTGTGCCAGATTCCACGAGAAGTTATCAAGGTATGAGTGGATTATCATGGTATGAGAAATTGTAATAAGATTTACGATTCATTTATTTAAATGATTAGGCAGCCCAATTTTCATCACATGGTACATCGATTACACAGGTCGACATTTTTAAGCTTTTGAAATGCTGTTGGAGGTTTGATGGGTGATTTTGGTAGTATTTTTCGCGCTGATCACCAAAAAATAAGTGAAAAAATTCCATTACTCCAGGAAGGATTTTTCACAATTTGAATTTTTCGTTCAACGGTTTTCTCCTTTTTTTGATGACTTTTCACACTTCAAGTCGATTTTATGAGAAAAGGAAGAGTCCTACGAAAAAAATGAATAGCACATAAATTGTAGAGCGTCAAATTTCCTATCTGTAAATAATACAGACTTTTTAGCTAAAATAAAGCCCAAACCCAAAATAAATTAGCAGAAAGGGGAAGTTTCGTATATAAGCTCAGTAAAACATGTATTTCAATATTCCCGAACTTCCCTAAAATTGGTGAATATTTTGACCCCTTTTTGGGGGTGAGGGGGTTCAAATTTTGGGTTTTCGGCCATAACTTTCGAAATTACGCATTTACGAAAAATAAGTTGAAACAAAAGTCGTAGAGAATTAAAAAACAAATAATTTTGTTATTTACAGTTTTTTCCTAGGAAGTCATGAAAGGGAGCTGGGGTTTTCCGAAAAAAAACAATTTTGAAAATTCCCTATTATCAGAAATAATTATCAAAAATCGGATTGATCGACTTTTGGAAGCGGTTTTTTTGCATAGTATATCCCATTACTATGTAGAACAAGAAAAATGTATAGCCGACCCCTCATCTCAGAGTAGGGGGGTGGACCTCCGTAGAAAAAGTCGCGTTTTCCCCCAAGCATAGCTCAGCTACAGTGAAAAATTCGAAGAATTGGTTCAAACAAACTTTGTAGAGCGTTAAAAGACGAACATTTTACATTTTTTACTTTTTTTCTACGTGGTCTTGGGGGCGAGTTATCGCAAAAAGAAAAAAAATCGGCGCAGCGTTCAAAAATGTTTTACAAATTTTATGCCTTGTCTTTTGGGGTCCAATTTAGGTTCAAGGGTTAAATGATGATAAAAATCGAGTTAAGTGATCACAAAAACCCCAGAAATTCACTTTTTGGGCTATTGGTTCGCTACATTTTATACCAGATCTACTTTTGCGTAATTTATTGAGTTGATGAAAAATTTTTGAACGCCGCGTCGCTTGTTTTCTTTTTGCGACAACTCGCCCCCAAGACCACGTAGAAAAAAAGTAAAAAAAGTAAAATGTTCGTCTTTTAACGCTCTACAATGTTTGTTTGAACCAATTTTTCGAATTTTTCACTGTAGCTGAGCTATGCTTGGGGGAAAACGCCACTTTTTCTACGGAGGGTCCACCTCCCTACTCTGAGATGAGGGGTCGGCTATACATTTTTCTTGTTCTACATAGTAATGGGATATACTATGCAAAAAAACCGCTTCCAAAAGTCGATCAATCCGATTTTTGATAATTATTTCTGATAATAGGGAATTTTCAAAATTGATTTTTTTCGGAAAACCCCAGCTCCCTTCCATGACGTCCTAGGAAAAAACTGTAAATAACAAAATTATTTGTTTTTTAATTCTCTACAACTTTTGTTTCAACTTATTTTTCGTAAATGCGTAATTTCGAAAGTTATGGCCGAAAACCCAAAATTTGAACCCCCTCACCCCCCAAAAAGGGGTCAAAATATTCACCAATTTTAAGGAAGTTCGGGAATATTGAAATAGATGTCTTACTGAGCTTATATACGAAACTTCCCCTTTCTGCTATTTTTTTTTGGGTGAAAACCTAAAAAGCCTGTATTAAAAGCCCAATTAATTTCTTCTTAGGAGGCTTAGTTTTTGAGATATTTTCAATTTTTAAAAAAAGTTGAACTTTGAACTTTGACCTAAAATATTTCGAAAGCTAAGCCTCCTAAGAAGAAATTAATTGTACTCTACAGTTAGGAAATTTGACGCTCTACAATTTATGTACTATTCATTTTTTTCGTAGAATCCTTCCTTTTCTCAGAAAATCTACTTGAAGTGTCAAAAGTTATCAAAAAAAGGAGAAAACCCGTTAAACGAAAAATTCAAATTGTGAAAAATCCTTCCTGTAGTGATGGAATTTTTTCACTATTTTTCTCGTGATCAACGCGAAAAATATTATGAAAATCACCCATCAAACCTCAAACAGCATTTTCCATGTCGATCCGTGTTATTTCACCATTTTCCCCAAGAATTCCACAGACGACGAGTAGAGAGGAAGGGTTCAAAATCATTCGCATTGAACCCACGTTTTTCCAACGACTACTTAATACATATCTCGACAGAATTTCAAATTCACATTAATCAATACTAAAAGATCCTAAGCTCAAAATATCCTCAACAAATCTGGATTTTTTTTTTAAAATCGACATTTTGTAAAAAATTGGTAATTTTACCAAAAAAATGAAAAATTAATTTAAAAATTGGAAAAGCATTGAAAGATTTTTTTAAATAATAGAGGCTTTGCACAATTTTCGACATTTTTAGAAAAAAAAGGAAGTCAACAAATTTTTTGGGGTCGACAGTCGCATTCTTTATGGGCGACTGCGGCTGTGGTAAATTCTAGAGAAAAACTCAAGATTGATATGCTGAGAATGATTTCATGATAAGATGATTTTCGATTCGATTCATCTTTAGACCACAATAATTTTATATTTAATTTTTTGGCTACATGAAATCTTTTGCAATTTCATTTTCTCGATACATCTGGAGTATTTCAAAAATAATTTTTGTATACACAGGGAGGATTCAACAGGTCATCGCTTGCCATTTTGATACAGCAAGCCATACGACACAAGAGCAAATAAAATTGTACAGTTCTGATTTAAAAATCATAAAGATAATTTTTTCAAAAAATTTCAAATGTCAGTTTGAATTCAACATAATAAAAAATTAATTTTCAGTTCAAAACTCATGAAAAATCATTTTTAGTATAGAAATCATACTTACAAAAGTCATTCTTAATTCAAAAATCATGAGTCATTTTTTATTTATAAAATTATTTAGAAAGTCGATTGTGACTCAAAAATTACCAAAGCGTAATTATTACAATTTCAAAAACCATAAAAAGTCGGTTTGACTCAAAAACCATTTTCTTTTGAAAATTTTCAAAATGTCAGTTCGGATTCTACATAATAAAAAACTCATTTTTAGTCTAAAAATCATACAAAAGCCATCCCTAATTCAAAAATCATGAGTTATTTTCGATTTTAAAAATGATTTTGTTTGACTCAAAAGTAATTTGCTGTAAAAATTTTGAAAAAGTCTATTTTGATTTAAAAATCATTTGAAAATCAATTTATTTCATTTAAAAAATACAATAAAAGTCTATTTTCATTCAAAAGTCATTCTCTCAACATTTTTCAAAATCATTTCTATTTTTTTATAAAATATAAAGAAGTCAGTTTGATTCAAAAACAATAAAAATCATCGAGAAATTTAAGAAATATTGGGAATAATACATTTACAATAATTAAAATGATTTTGCCCCTGAACTTTAAAGTTAGGCAACCACAATAACAAAGGCTCCACACGTGTTGTATGGCTACCAGATGGAAGGACTTCCACCATGAAACACCGGTTTGTGATATGTGACTGATACTGAATGAAGAAATTAACATCTTGAAAATTATTCATACGTACATAACTTCTTCGTTTTTAATTTTTGAATTTGGGCAATGTATGCACATCACTCATTTTGCAAAGCTTCTCAAAATTAGATCTGTGCAAATTTTCAAGTTGACAAATGAACGCTTAAAAAAATTCGGAAAATTTTAATATTCTGTCATTCCTTTAATTTCGAACTTGGGAAAACTTTTCAAGAGATCATTTGGAAATGGCAGAAAATTCATTTTGCGCGACAGATTGAATAAATTCCACTCAACAGCATACAAAAAATCGACACCTTCGACTTTCTAAATTTACCCCTTCAATTCTGACAAGAGAGGTATCCCAACTCGAAGTGAAATTTTGAGCCGAAACAAAAATAAATCGAAAGTATACCAAAAAAGAGCCCCATACACAAAATTTCAGGTGCTAAAGTTCTCTTTCCGAATGTTGGCGAATTTTTGAAATTTCAAAATTACCTCGTCGCCCTGAAAAATATGAAAATTTGATCTAATCAACGAAAAAAACTAAAATGTGGTATTATACCCAATTTTCGACCTCCCGAATCATTAGAAGTGGTTTCAAGAAGTTTTGGAGCCTCCAGAAAATTATGGAATTTTTCAACGCCAAAAAAAAAACAAAAAATGGTTCATACGAATATTAGCACCTATAATGGCAAATTACTCATATAATTAAGGCACAATTTTCCGAAATTCGACATTTTTATGGGCCTTTCTCCAGCGTTGGAAAATTTTAATTTTTTTTGTAAGCTCCAAAATGTCTCGAAACCACTTCCAATCGATTCGGAAGGTCGAAAATAGAAATCAAATTTTAGTTTTTTTTTGTTGATTATATCAAATTTTCAAATTTTGCAGGGCGAGAAAGTAATTTTCTAAATTTCAAAAATTCGCCAAAATTCGAGAAATAAATTTTATCACCTGAGATTTCGAATATGGGGTTCTTTTATTATTTACTTCCGATTTATTTTTGTTTCGGCTCAAAATTTTACTTCGAATTTGGATACCTCTTTTGTAAAAATGATCAAATTTTCATACACGACTTTAGTTCGAGTTCTTTAGGATGTATCATTCATTTTCAGAGCATTATCAAAGCTGAGACCACATTTAGAGATGAATATGTCAATTAGCATCGTCATGTTTATGTACTTAGAAATCGTATTATTCTATCTTTTCGTGTTGGTAAGTTAATTACTTATTTCAAATCGACTAAAAATTCAAATAAGCTCAGGTACTAAAATATGCATACTAATAAAAAAAATGATAAATTCCAGGTAGATAATTCGCTGCTATTAAAAATGAAGAATATGATTTACGGTATAATCATCTGCACGATATTCTTCATGAGTTGTTTTACCGGCACATTATTTTCGGACATGGTGCGATTATACTACTTTTTATTGTGGGTGATGCTTTGGCGTTGGAGTGGCGACGATTGCAATTTTTTATGCCTTCAGTTTTTATTTACAGGAGACAATGTTCCGGGACACTGTTTACGACATACCGTGGTACTATTTGTCACCGACGAATCGAAAATTTGTGCATTTTTTACTGTTTCGAGCCCATGTGAAAATAACATTCAAAGCTTTACACGTGTATCCAATGAGTATAGAGCTTTTCCTGAAATTTTGTCGACACGTGTATTCTGTAGTTAATGTTTTAAGGCGAGTAACGATCATATACACGGTTTGATTATAAAATTTCCAATATTTCAATTTTATTCTGCTTTAAAAAAATTCAATATGGGATCAATACTCCAGTCATTTTAGGATTTCATCCCCAAAAATTCAATCCTGATTTTTGTTCTCGTTTTACGTTCGAATAGTCTACTACACAACATACTAAAATGGACGACCCCATAACCCACCGCTACCCCCAGAAGAGGGGTAAATGTCTGCTGAAAACCGATTTTTCGTGAATTTCACCTTCAAAAACACTCACTTCTTTGACAAAAAATTAAGGGTAAAAACACCTATTTTTCAACAATTTACAGCATTTTTTGAAAAAATCGAAACTTTTGTGAATATCTCCTCAAATAAGCCTCAAAATGGAAAAATGGTTATGAACAAATATGTTCTACATGTAATGTCTCATCAGACAAGTTCGTTTTTTTTCGAAAACACCCACTTCTTCGCCCAAAAATGAAGGGTAAAAACGACAATTTTTCTAATATTTACAGTATTTTTGGAAATAATGAAAATACGAAGCTGAAAGTGCCCAAAATTTTAATATAAAAAACAATCTCAATTGTAATTGACATGCCAGAAAACTCAATAATTTCTGACACCAAAGATGAAAATTTTCGAAATTTTGAATTTCCCCTCACCTCTCAATTTCCTTGACTGACATATCGTTTTTGAATCCTAACGAAGCAAAGAAATGTTTCGTATCACCAATAATAAGCAATAACATCGCGTTTAAAGTACTTTTTCTTTCCACAACCTCGATGATTTTTTAAATGCAGTATTCAATAACCTTCCTCATAATTAACGGTAGGGGTTGAAATTCTTGCGGTGGCTTTTTTTGGAATACCCTATCAGCAAGTATAAAAAAATTACTCTTCACTGGTATAATTTTGGGTACTTTCAGCTTCGTATTTCCATCATTTCCAAGAATAAGTACTGTAAATATTTAAAAAAATAGGCGTTTTCCACCCTTAATTTTTGAGCAAAGAAGTGAGTATTTTTGAAAAAAAAAACGAACCTGTCTGATAGGAAATTACACGTAGAACATGATTGTTCATAACCATTTTTCCATGTTGAGGCTTATTTGAGGAGATATTTACAAAAGTTTCGATTTTTTCAAAAAATGCTGTAAATTTTTGAAAAATATGCGTTTTTTACCCTTAATTTTTGGCCAAGGAAGTGAGTATTTTTGAAAGAAAAAAAAAACCTTCTGATAGGAAATTACACGTAGAACAAGATTGTTCATATCAATTTTTCAATTTTAAGACTCATTTGAGGAGATATTCACGAAAACCGGTTTTCAGCAGACATTTACCCCTCCCCTGGTGGTAGCGGAGGATTATGGGGAGGGTTCCATTTTAGTATGTAAAACGGGGGGAAAAAATCAGGATTCAATTTTTGGGGGTTTGGTACATTTTTTTATCTTATTTGCCTGGACTACAAATGGTGGTGGGCTTATAAAGTTTTGCAAATGAACGAAAAATATTTTTTTAAATAATACTAAAAATTCATATAGGTATTTCATTATTTTGGTAAGTACAAAAAAAAAACACTCTGAAATAACTACATAACAACACAATTTTTAACACACGAAAAATGTAACCAAACACTCCATTTGTCCAGAATTGGCAGAATTTACGGGGTTTTGTAAAACAAAAAACGCAGTTTCTGAGAACCAGATATATATTAGGGTGGAGTGAAAAAAAAAACATATCTTGGATTTCGACCAAATTTGGTGAGGTGGTTTACTTTGAGTGGGAGACCTCCCAAAAAAATTTGAGCCCCCAGGGGGCAAGTGGAGGGGAGCTGAGAGGGCTCAAAGTGCACCTCCTTTTGAAAAAAACGCTGCTTTTTGTGTTTTTTTAGTAGAAAAAAATTGTGCGAGAAGCTGTCGTAGCACTTAAAAGTTGCAATTTGAGTTTCTACGTCTCCCTAAATCATCGCCATCCTTCTCCGATCAAAACTCAGAGCGCTACCAGGGGGTTGAAAAGTTGCAGATTGCAAAATTCAAGTAACATTTCGAGCAAAAAATGGCGCATTTTCAGGGAAGAAATGGCCAAATGAAAAAAACAATTCGAAATTCGTGTTCAGCAGGTCAAAATACCCCGATAAACACACTTTTCGCGATAATTTTACTTCAAGTCTGAAAATTCATTTTTTCATGATAAAATTCACTTTTTTTTACTGCTTTTTCATTATGAAAAAATGAATTTTCAGACTTGAAGTAAAATTATCGCGAAAAGTGTGTTTATCGGGGTATTTTGACCTGCTGAACACGAATTTCGAATTGTTTTTTTCATTTGGCCATTTCTTCCCTGAAAATGCGCCATTTTTTGCTCGAAATGTTACTTGAATTTTGCAATCTGCAACTTTTCAACCCCCTGGTAGCGCTCTGAGTTTTGATCGGAGAAGGATGGCGATGGTTTAGGGAGACGTAGAAACTCAAATTGCAACTTTTAAGTGCTACGACAGCTTCTCGCACAATTTTTTTCTACTAAAAAAACACAAAAAGCAGAGTTTTTTTCAAAAGGAGGTGCACTTTGAGCCACCCCAGCTCCCCTCCACTTGCCCCCTGGGGGCTCAAAATTTTTTTGGGAGGTCTCCCACTCAAAGTAAACCAACTCACCAAATTTGGTCGAAATCCAAGATATGTTTTTTTTTAATTTTAGTTTCATTCGATAAAGGGCGGTATAAGCAGTACAATTCAATAAAAACATAAAAATGGCAAAAAGTGTGACTTATGGTGTTTTGCAAATGACAGGTTCGTTTAATGGTGAATGACGTTTTCATGATTTCATAATTTCAAGTTTAAGGTATATTTTTCGGAAAAAATTTCTTTTTGTTTTTTTTTCTAAGGCAAATTATGAAAAAATGATTCTCATTCAAAATTGTGATGAATTTTTTAGCAATACAACAGAAATGTTTGAAATTCTTAAAGCAACCACAGGTAATGTTCTTTATTATAAATTAAAAGATACTTATGACACGTGAGAGGTAGGAGAAGGGTATTTCTGTTTTGTGGTTGTTTTTTCTACTTAATTGAGTAAGCTCAACTTGAAAATGACTCCTTGTCAAATAGAACGCAAAAACTTTGTGGTATGATAGTTGATAGAAATATAGGATACCGAATGAAATGAATTTTTCTTTCTTTAACCTGGGCTTTGAAGTAAATGAAACTACATAGTTGAAGTATAAAGTTTCCAGTTTCTTGATAGGTACCTACCAGTTATGCTTTTAGTATTATTCCGTTCAAGTATTCGTTAGAATACCTACAGCATTGATGTACTTTCAATTCGTTGTGTAGTAGAAGTTTTATGTCGAAGTACTCTGTATGAAGTGCACATTTTTACCGATCATGCTATTCGATGTATGATGTTACTTTTAAGGATATTGTTTTGAGGTAATCTGACCAACATTTTTCGTGACGTATTTTATCGAAGTAGGTATTATTTTGACTTTTCATTTTCGTGAAAATGTATTTTTTTTTGCTATGGTTTCGAGAATCAATCAATAATTCCCAATTTGTCAGAAAAAAATCAATAATTTTGACTGAAAGATCAGTGAAAAATCACTGATTTTTAGTTAAATTCATTTCACTGATTCTAACAGGTAAATTTTACTAATTCAGATTCAAAGAGGGTATTGATAATTTGTTTCAAAAAATTTCGCACTTTTTCTTTGCTCAAATTTGTTTATGCATCATCAGCCTATTTCGTTTTTCGGCTAAAACTTTCAAAATTACGTATTTACGAAAAAAAAGTCGAAACAAAAAATGTAGAGCATAAAAAAACAAACAATTTTGTTACTTACAATTTTTTCCTAGGACGTCATGGGAGGGAGCTAATTGAATATTAATGATATTTCATAAGTTCCTCGAGTACATATTTTCAGTTTCTAGCATTGTTTCAGGTATATTCTGCAATAATTTCACGCAATCATAAATAGAAATGTAACATTGGAATCCAATTCAAAAAAAGGCGAAACTACACATGCTTCTTGTGATAAAACAAACATTGATCAAATTTCAACCCAATAAATATGCAATTTCATCTAAATATTTTGTCAATATCAACCAGAGGCCTTCCGACCGGGGGGGTGAGGGGGGATGTCTCACCCCCCCCCAAGCATTTTCCAGTTGGAAAAGTTGGGTGAAGTTGGCAAAAAGTCGGCAGAAAAGCCCGAGTGATAAAAATTGAGAAAAGTTGTGAAATATTGAAATTGAAAAAAAAAACAATTTTAAAATGGCAGTTTGGCAGTGTTGTAAATTTTTCATTAGAAAATTTCGTAGGTACCTATGTGCGATTTGTTAGATTAGTGACATACCGATAGGGGGCTAACTTCCTCCCCTGAGGAGATTTTTTACTCGTGAGTTGGGAAAATTGAACATTTCAACACATCAGTTGGGAAAATTGGACAGTTGGGATTAATTTTTTTGATGAAAAATAATAAATAAAATGATTATTTTAAAAGTTGGAAATGAACAAAATTTTCATTTGTTCCAACTCAAAATTGGTAACTTCCCAACTCGAAAATGGTAAATTTCCAGACTCAAAATTGGTAATTTTCCCAATTCAAAATTGGTAATTTTCCCTACTCAAAATTGGTTATTTTTCCAACTCAAAATCGGTCGTTCTCCCAAGTGATGAGTAAAAATGTCAGTTGGGACGATTGGTATTTATTTTTTGAATGAAAAATGAATAAATAAAATGGTTACCTATTTTAAAAGTCGGAAATCAACAAAATTTTCACTTATAAGTTGGGAAAATTAGTCATTTTCCCAACCTTTTCCAACTGAAAATTTATCATTTTCCCAGCGAAGAATTAAACCGTTGTAATAAATGTTTTTTTTTTTTAAGAAAAAAATGATTAATTATCTTGCATTTTGAAAATTTTTACTCGTCAACCAAAAAAATTTTATATAGTTGTACTTGTAATTTAAAAGAGATTTTTTCGCATTTTTCTTCAAAGGTATTCCAAATAATTTCATTGTTCTTGTTCTCCTTAAAACTTATTTTTGATATTTGAAAATCCAATTTTTCAAAAGCTTCGGCCTCGCTACGCTCGGCCATGGTATATTTCTACTTTAATCATTTCAAAGTAGAAGCAGTCGATTTTTCATTAAAGTTTATTCTTTCAAAACACTATTTTATTGCACATTCAAATTGAGATTTTCTAAAATTTTCGCCCTCGCTTCGCTCGGGCTAAATCCATTTTTTTTCATTTTGAACAATCTAACTGTAAAGTTTTTAAAAATTAATTCATTCAAACAATTTTTCTGAAACTTGATTTTAGAACCCTTTTAATGAAGCAACTTCACGTTTTGATTTCTAAACATGATTTCAAGTTTTTAATTTTTCTCAAAATTGATTTTGATTTTTATAATAGGTATATGTACTTTTAGGTTCAACGGTTCAAGTAAGATATAGTTAAGCAGGGTCTCACTTAAAGAGGCAGAGGGCAAGTAAGTCCTCAGAACGATTTTTTGAGGACCTCCTTTCAGAAATCATAATCCAAGTCTCAAATTACTCCCCAAAATCACGATCCAAATCACAATTCTTCAACCCATCACTGAAATTACCTCACAAATAAAAATTTTCAAAAACTTCGGCCTCGCTGCGCTCGGCCTTTCTGTATTTTTCTTTCATAATTTTAAAATACTTAATTCAAATCCTACAAAAGTGATTTTTTTTGTATTTTCCCTCAAAATTATTTCAATTACTTTTATTACATTCTATCTTCTCAAAACTCATTTTCGATGTTTAAAAATCAAAATTCAAAAGCTTTGGCCTCATTGTGCTCCGCCTTATCACATTTCTTTTGTTAAAGTAAAAGCAGCCAATTTTTCAATTAAGTTTATTAATCCAAAATATTGTTTTATTGCACCTTAAATTTGAGGTTTTCTAAAATTTTCGCCCTCGCTTCGCTCGGGCTAGTTTCATTTCTCTCATCGGCTATTCATATTAATGCTACGTTAAGTACAAAATATTTTTTATTAAATTTGAAATTTTCTTGAAATTTTTCACCCTTGCTTCACTCGAGACAAATAAGACAATTCCGAAGGGGTTTTCATTTACAATGAAATTGGCCAGGGAAAAAATTCGAGATTGTAACATTTTTTTGTTATTATTATTTTTGAATCTGTTTTTATATGTGCCAAAAAAGTGGTAATTTCTATTCCTAAATAATTTTTTTAATGAATATTGCTTCCGCAATGTTTTGAGAAAAATTAGCACTGGTAAATTTTTTTAACAAATCAATTGGCAAATTTGGAAAAATTAGTTGGCAAATTTAAAAAAATTAGTTGGCAAATTTGAAGTTCTCACCCCCCCAGAGCACATCGCTTCGAAAGGCCTCTGATATCAACAGAACGATTTAGCTTGCCATAAGTTATTGATGGAAAATTCCGATTCAAAAATATAACTTCCGATCCAAAATTTCATCATCCAACACCGAACGTAAATAGTAGCTTGGTATAAGGAATTGACATCCATACGAACATTTTTGTACGACTGACATCTCATCTCAATGGATTTCCTTCATCAAAAACTCAACTTCAGCAGACGGTTCGGTCATCCGAAAAGAATCATGAACTATATCAATCTGATGCACTGGTTTTTGGGCGAATTTCTCTACTCCAAGGATCTGAATCATCGATTCACATCATTTTGGATCAAACTCAGCGTATCAAATACCGTGATTTATTTCCTAATCATTTTATCTTATTTATTCTTCACACGAAGACCAAGTATCACAAATATTTTATACGCTCACAACGCGATCACAATTAATATTTATTTAGGTATCATAAAACCGTTGATATCATACCTCTGTCGTGAAAGCACCTCACTGGTTTTTCAAATTCTCAATAAAAATTTTCATTTTTTTCCGAACCGAGACTGTGATTCGGATTGGCCAGAAGTTCAATTCCTTCGACAAGAAAAACACTCCATGCAAATAGTATACAATCTGTTGATTTTACATTTCATATCTTTATTCGGTTATTTCATAGCTACTGTTTCGTATTTCGCTATCGGTAATTCTAAAGACAAATTGCACGACCCCGTTTCCTATTTTTATCCTATTTACTGCGAAATGATCCCAAATCTGACGGTGCTGTTCATCGTCAACGGTATTCAATTCTTGATCGCTATTCCTCTCATAGTCATTAATCTGGTGGAACCTTTTTATCTTGTTCTTATTGCCAGGGAATTTTATACTAAATTTTTCCTCGTTTGTAACTCCATCAAAAATCAGTCGAGATTGTTCCTCTATCGTTACGAGAAATTACTCAAGAATTGTACTAATCCAGGAAGTGAAATGGAAAAACACATTTTGCAAGAAACGTTCGTACAGGATATTCGTATCTATGTGGAATATCACGAACAGCTTCTAAGGTAGGCCATCAGCTGTATGAATTTGAGATTACTTATTTTATAACATTTTTACATTTAAAATTATTCCATTTTATCAGATCAGTTTCATATTTCAAGCCTTTGTTAGAGTTGACTACCTCAATCTGTATCATCGTACTTATGAACATAGAAGTGGTACTTTTGTACATTTACATTTATGTAAGTTGAAAAAAAAATCGAAATATAACGTACAGAATGATTCAGAAAGGGTATACAGTCCCTTCAAAATCGGTTTACTACTCAAATAGATAATATTATAAGGCTCATATAACAGCCAAATAAATTACAAGTCAATTAATTTTTTCGATTTTGAAATAATTACAAAAAATTATTACACAAATGTTGCGAATCAAAGGTGGCTGGGAAAAGATGGGGCAACTTGTAAGATTTTAGTAGGAAAATCTTCGAAAATGAGTGACCTTTTTTTGAAAAAAATTTTGTTTCGAGTAGGAAAAAAATAATAAATTCACAGATATATTTCTTCAAATTCAAGTTGAAAATATCAGAAAAAAAATACATCTTACAAGGGAGGTATCCCAACTCAAAGTAAAATTTTGAGCTCAAACAAAAAAAAATCGAAAGTACATCATAACAGGACCCCATACCCAAAATTTCAGGCGCTGAAGTTCATTTCTAGATTTTTGGTGAATTTCTGAAATTTCAAAATTACCTGCACCTTGAAAATTTGATTTAATCAACGAAAAAAGCTGAAATTGGGTGTGTACCCTATTTTCGACCACCCGAATCGATTGGAAGTGGTTTCAAGACGTTTCGGAGCCCCCAGAAAATTTTGAAATTTTCCAGCGCTGGAGAAAACCCCATAAAAACGGCCCATATGCACTTCAGCACCTACAATCGCGGATTATCCATATTGGTGAACTATTTGATCGATTAAAACACACTGTTTCAAAATTCGTAACTTTGAGTTCAAATTTGCATTTTTGGGCAAGAAAGTATAGGTTTAATAGGGTATTTTTTATATTTTTGCCAGGAAAATTTTTTGCTCAAAAATGCAAGTTTGAACTCAGAGTTACGAATTTTGGAAAATTGTGTTTTAATCGATCAGATAGATCACCAATATGGATTATCCGCGATTGTAGGTGCTCAAGTATATATTGGTCCATTTTTATAGACTTTTCTCTAGCGCTGGAAAATTCCAAATTTTTCTGGTGGCTCCGAAACGTCTCGAAACCGCTTCCATTCGATTCGGGAGGTCGAAAATAGGGTATCTACCAAGTTTCAACTTTTTACCTCGATGTATGCGCATTAGGCGAATTTTTAAATTTTTTCCAGGAAAATTTCTTGCCCAAAAATGCGAATTTGAACTCAAAGTTACGAATTTTGGAAAATTGTGTTTTAATTGATCAAATAGTTCACCAATATGGATAATCCGCGATTATAGGTGCTGAAGTGCATATGGACCATTTTTATGGCCTTTTCTCCAGTGCTGGAAAATTCCAAAATTTTCTGGTGGCTCCGAAACGTCTTGAAACCGCTTCCAATCGATTCGAGAGGTCCAAAATAGAGTATATACCAAATTTCAGATTTTTTCGTTGATTAAATCAAATTTTCATATTTCGCAGGGAGGGGCGGAGGTAATTTTGAAATTTCAAAAATTCGCCAAAAATCGAGAAATGAACTTCAGCCCCTGAAATTTTGGACACAGGATCATGTTATGATGCACTTTTGATTTTTTTTTGTTTGGGCTCAAGATTTTACTTTGAGTTGGGATACCTTCCTTGTTAGTCAAAATTCTTGATTTTTCTGCTCTCTTCAAAATAAAGACCAACTTCGGTTCATCTCTAACAAGGTCTTAGGATACATTTTTCATTGAAAGGGGCCATATCTTTCTGAATCATCCTAAATGCAAATGAACATTTTATTTAAGTAAACCTCTTATTTGCTATTTCAGACAGAAGATGACTCGTTGATGTTCAAAATGAAAAACATGAACTACGGTCTCCTGTTCTACAGCTTATTTTTCGTCGTATGTTTCACAGGAAAATTATTTTCAGACATGGTACGAAAAACAAATAAAAACTAGAGCAGAGTTTGAGGAGGGGAGAGAGGGGAGGCTCGATCACCACCATCTCTGACTCCTAAAGGAACTTCAATACAGACTCCGACTCATGGAGTGACCTCCTGTGACCTATGATTGCCTCCGCAGCTACCTTCGAAAAACAAATAAACACTAGAGCAGGGTTTGAGGAGTGGGAGGGGGTTCAAACACCTCCATCTCCGGAGGAAATCGCTAGTACCTCCACCTCTGACTCATGAATGCACTTCAATAAAAACTCCGACTTCTGGAGTTCACTCCTGTGACCTATTATTGCCTCCGAAGCTACCTCCGGGAGCCACCTTAAATAGGCATCCCTGGAAGTGGCTCCGGAGGACTCTAGGAATCTTTTTAAATGTATTCGACGGCTTAATGATGTTGAAATTATTATCAAAGCCAGACAGACAAGTACTTAAAATAAAATGAAAACCAGGACTTCATGACTAAATTCATTCATTTTTGTCCAAAAATTCGGAAAACATTTATAAATACGACTCCTCAATCCCTGCACCGGAGAACAGAGTGATGCCTATCTGAAAAATTGAAGGGGACTCTAAAATTGGATCAACGTTGGGACTAATGGTGCATAATGTTACATATGTAGTACCTCGAAAATTGACCAATTTTCCATTTAACATGAATTTTTACCCAACTTTAAAATTGAAAAAAATCGAAAAAAATTAAAAACTTTTTCCAAAAATACTGAGAGTGTGAATACCTTTTTACATCACGTCAGAAATTTTTTTGTTAATTTTCTTTAATTTTCCCCACAATATTTGAAAAAAATGAAAAGTGATTTTTTAAGAATCACTGAAATATGGGGCGAAAATAAAATAACACACAAGCAAAATTTTATGCCAAAAATTTTGAAAATTTCCCCGCTGAATTTTTCAACTTTTTTGACCATTGTTAATAATATTAAAATAGAGTGTGGAGGGGTAAAAGGTGACGTGGTCTCACCAAATTGTTTTGAGGTCTAGACACACTTCCTCCCCGCATCCACTTCCACGATTTAAAAATATTTTAATCAATTTTTTTTAAATTAATCTCCTTTCCAGGAAGATTTATTCCGAGACGCAGTATACGACATACCTTGGTACTATTTATCACCTTCGCACAGAAAGAACTTCAGTTTGTTATTGCATCGAGCCCATATTCAGATAAAGTTCAAGGCTTTGAAAGTTTATCCAATAAGTATGCATCTTTTTTTACGATTCAGCCAGCAAGTGTACAGTGTAACTAATGTATTGAATAAATCAATTAAGAAGTAAAAGGTGATGAATTCGAACTGGTTTAGGTTCCCTGTATTTTATAACGTTATTGTTAAATATTTTCTTGATGGTATCATTAAATTTGATGAAAAATTCCGAAATACACATTTTGTTCAAAATAAATACCTACATCTTATGGAAATTTCGAAAAAAATTTAGAATAGGATAAAAAAATATTTAAAGACGATTTACAAGTTCCCTGTATTTTATAAAGTTATTATGAAATATTTGCTTGATCTAACTTACCAGGTATCATTAAATTTGATGAAAAATTCCGAAATAGACATTTTGTTCAAAATAAATACACCTTATTCAAATTTTGAAAAAAATTTAGAATGGGATAAAAAAATATTTAAAGACGATTTACGTTTTTAATATTTCATAATTTAAATTCCAAAGTAAGTATATTTTTCATTATTCGAGTTTTTTTTCTAGGCAATTTATGAAAAAATGATTACCATACAAAATTATAATGAATTTTTTATCAATACAAACAGAAATTAACTTATCGAATCGTTTCAAATTCTTATAGCAACCACAGGTACTGTTCATCATTATAAATTAAAGGATATGAGACAAAGACAAAGGAGGTACGAAAAGGGAATTTCTGATTCGTGATTGTGTTTTTTCTACTCAATTGAGTGAGCTCAACTTGAAAATGACTCGGCATCAAAACACGAAAAATTCATGTATAATATTTTCATGAACTTATTACAAATATGACATTTTCGATTTGAAATAAATATTTGTTTTCAATCGTATTGATTTTTACTTCTATTCGCGTATATGACTCAAAAACTCCTTGTTTTGGCGCAGTTGGAATAATTTAGCTCCTGCAGGTGTCAATATAGGCAAACTTATTTCAATTCTAGTACTTTGTGGTAATATGAAAATCACAACGGACTTTAAAAACGTCCAAAATGTGAATTTACCATTACAAAAAATTGAATATCGATGATACGCGTCACGCGATCATAAATAGAAATCTAATATTGCAATGCAATTTGAAAGAGGGCGAAACTAGACAGGCTTATCTATCCCGTCAAAGAACAAATATTTGCCAAATTTCAAGCAAATGAAAATATAATTTTATTTTTATATTCTGTTTATATCAACAAAACTTTTTAGATTGCTGTAAGTTATGATGGAAAATTCGATTCAAAAATAAAGAATTCAACCCAAAACAGCCTAAAATTTCGTTATCAAACAGACGATGATATTACGTTGATATAAGTGATTGTAATCCTTTCGAATATTTTTGTACAATTGACATCTCATCTCCATGGATTTCCTTCATCAAAAACTCAACTTCAGCAGACGATTCGGTCACTCGAAAAGAATCATGAACTATATTCATCTGATGCACTGGTTTTTGGGCGAATTTTTTTACTCCAAAGATTTAAATCACCGATTCACATCATTTTGGATCAAACTCAGCGTATCAAATAACGTGATTTTTTTCCTAATCATTCTATCTTATTTACTCTTCACGCCGAGTCCAGGTATCACAAATATTTTATATGGTTACAACGCGATCACAATTAATATTTATTTAGGTATCTTGACACCTTTGGTATCATACTTTTGTCGTAAAAGCACTTTTCTTGTTTTTCAAATTCTCAATGAAAATTTTCATTTTTTTCCGAATCGAGGCTGTGATTCGGATTGGCCAGAAGTTCAATTCCTTCGACAAGAAAAATACTCCATGCGAATAGTATACAATCTGTTGATTTTACATTACATATCATGGTTCGGTTATTTCATAGCTACTGTTTCGTATTTCGCTATCGGTAATTCTAAAGACAAATTGCACGACCCTGTTTCCTATCTGTATCCAATTTATTGCGAAATGATTCAAAATCTGACAATTCTTTTCATCGTCAACGGTATTCAATTTCTGATTGTTATACCTCACATGGTCATCAATCTGGTGGAACCTTTTCATCTCGTTCTCATCGCCAGAGAATTTTATACCAAATTTCTCCTCGTTTGTAACTCAATCAAAAATCAATCGAGATTGTTCGCCTATCGTTATGAGAAATTGCTCAAGAATTGTACCAGTGCAGACGGTGAAATGGAAAAACACATTTTGCAAGAAAAATTCGTACAAGATATTCGTACCTATGTAAAATATCACGAACAGCTTTTAAGGTAGGTCATCAGAATTATAAATCTATGATGAAATTTTTTCTAAATCGAATTATTTAATTTGAGCAGATCAGTATCATATTTCAAGCCTTTTTTAGAGTTGACTACCTCAATTTGTATCATTGTACTTATGAACATAGAAGTAGTACTTTTGTACATCTATATTTACGTAAGTTGGAAAAAATTCAAAATCACCACACAGGATGATTCAGAAAGGGTATTCAGTCCTTCAAAATCGATTTGTTACCTTAAACCATCGCCAATACATGAATCGTATATTAGCCAAATAATATTACAAGTTGATTAATTTTTTCAATTTCGAAAGATTACAAAGAAATTATTACGTAAATGTTGCTTGATCGCATAAGTGGTGCCGGAGCTGTCCGAATGAAAGGTGGCTGGTAGTCCAGGCATTTTAGGAGTTGACCCCCAAAAATTAAAGCCTATTTTTTTTTTCGCGTTTTACGTTCGTAATGGTCCACTACACAACATACTAAAATGGACACCCCACAACCCTCCGCTACCCTCAGGGGAGGGGTAAACGTCCGCTGAAAACCGGTTTTTCGTGAATATCTCCTCAAATAAGCCTCAAAATTGAAAAGTAGTTATGAACAATCTTGTTCTACGCGTAATTTCCTATCGGAAAGGTTTTTTTTATTTTTTAAAAACACTCACTTCCTTAACCAAAAATTAAGGGTAAAAAACACCTATTTTTCAACAATTTACAGCATTTTTGGAAAAAATCGAAACTTTTAGGAATATTTCCTCAAAAAAGCCTCAAAATGGAAAAATGGTTATGGACAATCATGTTCTACGTGTAATTTCCTATCAGACAGGTACTTTTTTTTTCGAAAACGCCCACTTCTTTGCCCAAAAATTAAGGGTGGAAAACGCCTATTTTTCCAATATTCAAAGTATTTTTGGAAATGATGGAAATACGAAGCTGAAAATATCGTTTTTGAATCCTTACGACACAAATGAAATGTTCGTATCACCAATAATCAGCATAACATCGCGTTTATAGTACTTTTTCTTTCCACAACTTCAATTTTTTAAATGCAGTATTCAATTTCAATAACCTCTCTTGTAATTAACGGTAGGGGTTGAAATTTTTGCAGTGACTTTTTTTTGAAATAACCTACCAACATGTATAAAAAAATACTCATTTTGGGCACTTTTAGCTTCGTATTTCCATAATTTCCAAAAATACTGTGAATATTGGAAAAATAAGTGTTTTTCACCCTTAATTTTTGGGCAAAGAAGCGGGCGTTTTCGAAAAAAAAAGTACCTGTCTGATAGGAAATTACACGTAGAACATGATTGTTCATAACCATTTTTCCATTTTGAGGCTTTTTTGAGGAGATATTCCCAAAAGTTTCGATTTTTTCCAAAAATGCTGTAAATCGTTGAAAAATAGGTGTTTTTTACCCTTAATTTTTGGTTAAGGAAGTGAGTGTTTTTGAAAAATGAAAAAATCCTTCCGATAGGAAATTACGCGTAGAACAAGATTGTTCATAACTACTTTTCAATTTTGAGGCTTATTTGAGGAGATATTCACGAAAAACCGGTTTTCAGCGGACGTTTACCCCTCCCCTGAGGGTAGCGGAGGGTTGTGGGGTGTCCATTTTAGTATGTTGTGTATTGGACCATTACGAACGTAAAACGCGAAAAAAAATCAGGCTTCAATTTTTGGGGGGTTTGGTACATTTTTTCTCTTATTTGCCTGCCTGGACTATGGAGAAAGATGGGGCGATTTGTCCCAATAATGACAAAATTTCATTTTTAGCCGCAAAAATAAGATTTGAATTAGAAAATACTCGAAAGTGAGAAACCTTCTTGAGAAAATGTTTGTTTTGAGTTGGAAAAAATGAAAAAAAACCATAGGTATACTTCTTCAAATTGAAAATATTAATAAAAAAAGACATCTTGGTCAAAATTCTTGATTTTTCGCTATCTACAAAAAAAAAAAAAATCAGTTCATTTCTAACAAGGTCTTAGGATACATTTTTCATTAAAGAGGTCATATCCTTCTGAATCATCCTAAATACATAGATATGAACAATATTCAAGTAAACGTCATATTTGCTATTCTAGACAGAAGATGACTCGTTGATGTTCAAAATGAAAAACGTGAACTACGGTCTCCTTTTCTACAGCTTATTTTTCGTCGTATGTTTCACAGGAAAATTATTTTCAGACATGGTACGAAAAAACAAAACAAATAAAAATTAGAGCAGGAGGGGGGTAATCACCTCCACCTCTGACTCCAAAAGGAACTTCAATACAGACTCCGACTCATGGAGTGACTTCCTGTGACCATTATTGCCTTTCCGAAGTTACCTACAGGAGCCACCTTAAAGAGGCACCTCAGAAGGTGGCTTCGAAAGGGCTGGGCTCTAGGAATATTTTTAAATACATTCGACGACTTAATGACATTGAAATTATTATCAAAGCAAAACGGTCAAGTACCTAAAATAAAATAAAAACCACGACTTCATGACTAAATTCATTCACTTCAGACCAAAAACTCAGAAAACTGCTTGATAAGTTTACCCCTAATTTTGGCAATCTGAAAAATTAAAAAGGGAATTATTCTTTCAAAAAATTTGATCAACCACAAGAATGGTGGTTTATAATACGTAGGTGTACCTACCTCGAAACTTGACCAATTTTCCATTCATTTTGATTTTTGGCTCACTTCAAAATTAAAGGAACCATTAAAGTAACTTTCAATTGGAATAATTTATTTAAAAAATCATTCACAGAAAATATCAATTAAAAAAAATTATTCACATAGAATTCAAAAAAAAAAGAAATTGATGTGATTTCGAAATATCCAGTTTTCAGGATTAGTACTTTTACATTAATGAAACACCTCAACCCACCCTCTCTCTCCAAAAGTCAAAATTTCCAAAAAATTTGGGGTATGTGATACATTGAATGGTACATTGTTTGAGAAATAGTGAAAAAATCGGATTTTTTTACAAACTGGGCATTCTCCAAAGCCCCTTCCTCTCTCCCAATTAGTTGAAATCGCAAAAAATTGTCGAAAATTAAGCGATATTCGAGTTAGGTAGTACGATTTCAAAAATGCTGAATACAAATATGAAACTCCATTTTATTGATGACATTTTCGCTTCCAGTGTCCCAACAACCCTCCCCTCCCCCAATCCATAAAAGTTGAAATACCAAAAAAAAAAAAAAAAAAACAATCAGGTATTACAGGATATACGGAATTGCGAGGTTTCGAGTATGCTAGACGTGAAAATGGTCGAACCTTTCCATGGGACTGCTTCCAAAGGCCCTTAGTCTTAGTACTCTTCCCCAAAATTTGAAAAAAAAAAGAGTAAAAGTTGGTATACTGACGATGATTTTTACGGAATGACCTTGTAAAAAATATTAAGTATGTTCAAATAAAAAGACTTGAGGTTTAATTCCTGATTGAATCACCATAAAATAATCGTTAATTATCACAGGTCGACATTTTTGAACTTTTGAAATGCTGTTTGAAGTTTAATGGGTGATTTTTATAGCATTTTTCGCGCCTATCATAAGAAAAATAGTGAAAAAATTCCATCACCCAAGGATTTTTCACAATTTTATTTTTTTGTTGAACAGTTTTTCCACTTTTTTTGATAACTTTTGACACTTGAAGATTATTTTCTGAGCAAAGAAAAGGTTCTACGAAAAAATGAATAGAACATAAATTGTAGAGCGTAAAATTTCTTTTGTGCAGAGTCCGATTAATTTTTTCTTAGAAGCCTTAGCTTTCGAGATATTTTAGTTGAAAGTTCAATGTTCAACTTTTTTCTTGAATTGAAAATATCTCAAAAACTAAGCCACCTAAGAAAAAACCAATGAGACTCTACTGAAAGGAAATTTTACGTTCTACAATTTATGTTCTATTCATTTTTTTCGTAGAACCTTTCCTTTTTAAAAAAAATCTACTTTAAGTGTCAAAAGTTATTAAACAAAGTAGAAAAACTGTTTAACAAAAAATTCAAATTGTGAAAAATCCTTGAGTGATGGAATTTTTTCACTATTTTTCTCGTAATCAGCGCAAAAAATGCTATAAAAATCACCCATTAAACTTCAAACAGCATTTTCCATGTCGACCGGTGTTATTTGCGTTTGTGATCCCTTCAATTTTAATTCTAGGCTTAAAAATATTCCTTTTCATATTTTTTCAAATACATATTGAGGGAAAATCAGAACAAAATTTTGAAATATTTCTGATATGATGTGAAAAAGTATTCACGCCTAGCGTCATTTTTGGAAAAAGTTTTTCATTTTTTTCACTACAAAGTCCAAAAAAACGCGGAAATGGATATTTTTGAGGGCTCTATGAAAAATTCAAAGAAGATGAAGAAGTAAAAAAATGTCCTTATGGAGTTACTAGTAAAAAAATAAATTTTTAAAGTGATCCAGGTACAGTTTTCATTTTTACCTCGTCCTTCCATCATTTCGAAAAAAAAAGCAAAACTAATGTCATCCTTAATAAGGCAGTTGATACCTCTAAAATTTAACTTATTTTCATATTGTAGATCATTTTTTTGCACCATTGAAACATTAGTACGGACTTTTTAGCTAAAATAAAGCCCAAACCCAAAATAAATTAGCAGAAAGGGGAAGTTTCGTATATAAGCTCAGTAAAACATGTATTTCAATATTCCCGAACTTCCCTAAAATTGGTGAATATTTTGACCCCTTTTTGGGGGTGAGGGGGTTCAAATTTTGGTTTTTCGGCCATAACTTTCGAAATTACGCATTTACGAAAAATAAGTTGAAACAAAAGTTGTAGAGAATTAAAAAACAAATCATTTTGTTATTTACAGTTTTTTCCTAGGACGTCATGGAAGGGAGCTGGTGTTTTCCGAAAAAAATCAATTTTGAAAATTCCCTATTATCAGAAACAAGGAACCCTGCCCGCTCTTCGCGCGGGAATACCATAAAATTATGAGCCTCAATTCAAAATCATATAATACGAATAAAATTTTAAAAACCATCAAATTTTATTTTAAAAAAGAAATTTTTTGATCGATCCAATAATTTAAAAAACCAATAATATAAAAATAAATTAATGATTAAACAATAGGTACCCGAATGAGAACCAAAAAGTTCAAACAAATCTTTTAAAAAACGAATAATTTAAAAAATCACAACCAAACAATACTCTTTTTTCATAAAAATATATCACTTCGAATTTCTGTTTATACTGTCATGCTCTCCGGTCAAATCATTTTTAAAAAGAGTAAGTATCACCTTCTACTTTTTTTACCCCCACATCCACATTAATTTAAAAATCGAACAATTCTATTCAAGTTGAATCCCAAATCTTTTTTTTTTAAATAAAAATCTCACCCCCCCCCCCCCCCATTAATAATTAAATATCATTATAGGGCTTGAATCAATTTTTTTAAATGTTTTCCTCCTCTCCCCCTCCCCCATCAATTGAAAATTAGATCAGTTGTATTCAACCTGTTATTTTAAAAAAAATATATAACCCCTTCCATTATAATTAACAATTGAATCAATTAATATTTTAAAAAAATTGAAATTACTAAGAGCGAATCATTGTTTTTAAATGCTTCTTCCCATTGATCAAAAATTCCATGAAAAAATCACAGCAGAACAGTCAAAATTGCAGCACAGCAATAAATCAGTGGAAACAAATTTCACTGTAAACAAAAAGTTGAAAAAATTGCTAGAAAATTAGTGAAATCCTTTGAAAAATCAAAGAAAATTTGCTGAAAATCAAAAAATTTCACAGATTCTCCCTGTGCTGTAATTTTGACCTTTTTTCAGGGACTATTCACTGATTCGAACACTGTAGACACCTTGAATCCTTTTATTCAATTGTTTGCATATTGAATTTTTCTAATACCTATGTATTTTCATTTCAGTGAGAGAAGAATCAATTTTTTCAAAATTTGTCTAAAATATGGAATCAAAATTAAAGTTTACCAATTTTGTATTTCACTTTTGAAATCGTCCATAGTGTCTCATGCCTCCAAGGTATTTTCCCTCAAAATCACTTCTTTTTAGAATATTTCTGGAAAAACAAATTTATCTGCAATTGTATGTTTTTACATCTCCCCTTTACCTCTGTTCCATACTTATGCTTCAAATTTATAATTTCCAAGCAATCCTCTGCAATTTTTCCAAATTCCCTAACAAAATAATGAATCCACGAAGTAATGTTTTTTCACAATATTGAAAAAGAATTTTTCAGATTGATGTGTCAAACCTCGAGTAGCTTCCCCATAAGCACTTTTATTGACATTTTTTTCAGATACCTTGCATAATTTTTTTTGGACACCCAATATACTACTTCTTGGACAGCTCGTATTTAGGCAATAGTTTTTGCACCCTAATAGAATTTGCCCATTTCTGTTGGACATCCTATATACTTCTTCTTGGACATCCGGTAAACTTCTTTTAGAACACTCTGTTTTTCGCCAATGGTTTCTTTTTCCCATTATGTTCATCAGACTCAATATTTTCAAAATTTGTCTAAAATATGGAATCAAAAACAAAGTGAAAATCACATTTTTCTGCAATTTATGGTTTGACATCTCCTTTTCTCCTCTCTTCTATACTTATGTTTCAACTTTATAATTTCCACACCACCCTCTGCAATTTTTCCAGGCTCCTTAACAAAATAATGAATCCACGAAGTAGTTTTTTCACAATCTTGAACAGAAATGTTTCAGATTGATGTGTCAAACCTCGAGTAGCTTCCCCATAAGCATTTTTATTGAATTTTTTTTCAGTTACCCTGTATAATTTTTTTGGACAGCGCGTATTTAGGCAATACCTTCTTTTTCTTTCATGTGCACCCAAATATGATTGGTCACACATTTTCATTGTCATTTCTTTTGGACATCCTGTATAGGTACTTCTTCTTGGACATCTTCGGCAATAGTTTCTTTTTCCCATCATGTTCATCAGAATAGTATTTGGCCAAGAATGAGGTGTTAATGTCAATCGTTTTGTTGAGATATACTACTACTGTCCCTAAGTAAAAGGTAAACCTCCAAATACTGAATGCTCACTCTAAGAAGAAAATCTCTTACTGAATCAAACTAACTGAAAATTAAAAATTGCTTAGTAAAAAATCGTACCTCTTCTCACCTCCGTTTTTCTGTTGAGTGTGGAGGTACTTTTATGTTTTAAAATTTTTTATCTAAAACGAAATGCGAATAATATTGGGTTGCTTAGCAAAGAAGATCACCTCCATTTCCCTTCAAAGTATGAAAGTAACTTCAGTTTTTATTCGACTTCAAAGCTGAATTGCAGCTTTCTAAAGCAAAATTTTGAAAAACCGATTTTGAGTGGTCAATCTACACGTTGACCTGAATTTATAGCCAAAATTTGAACGAATTTCATACAGTCGTTTAGCCGTGATGCTGTGACAAAGTTTTCGAACTTCCCTTTATATAATAGAGAAGAAGATAGATATCAAAAATCGGATTGATCGACTTTTGGAAGCGGTTTTTTTGCATAGTATATCCCATTACTATGTAGAACAAGAAAAATGTATAGCCGACCCCTCATCTCAGAGAAGGGGGGTGGACCCTCCGTAGAAAAAGCCGCGTTTTCCCCCAAGCATAGCTCAGCTACAGTGAAAAATTCGAAAAATTGGTTCAAACAAACATTGTAGAGCGTTAAAGGACGAACATTTTACTTTTTTTACTTTTTTTCTACGTAGTCTTGGGGGCGAGTTATCGCAAAAAGAAAAAAAATCGGCGCGGCGTTCAAAAATGTTTTACAAATTTTATGCCTTGTCTTTTGGGGTTCAATTTAGGTTCAAGGGTTAAATGATAATAAAAATCGAGTTAAGTGATCACAAAAACCCCAGAAATTCACTTTTTGGGCTATTGGTTCGCTACATTTTATACCAGATCTACTTTTGCGTAATTTATTGAGTTGATGAAAAATTTTTGAACGCCGCGTCGCTTGTTTTCTTTTTGCGATAACTCGCCCCCAAGACCACGTAGAAAAAAAGTAAAAAAAGTAAAATGTTCGTCTTTTAACGCTCTACAATGTTTCTTTGAACCAATTTTTCGAATTTTTCACTGTAGCTGAGCTATGCTTGAGGGAAAACGCGACTTTTTCTACGGAGGGTCCACCCCCCTACTCTGAGATGAGGGGTCGGCTATACATTTTTCTTGTTCTACATAGTAATGGGATATACTATGCGAAAAAACCGCTTCCAAAAGTCGATCAATCCGATTTTTGATAATAATTTCTGATAATAGGGAATTTTCAAAACTGATTTTTTTCGGAAAACCCCAGCTCCCTTCCATGACGTCCTAGGAAAAAACTGTAAATAACAAAATTATTTGTTTTTTAATTCTCTACAACTTTTGTTTCAACTTATTTTTCGTAAATGCGTAATTTCGAAAGTTATGGCCGAAAAACCAAAATTTGAACCCCCTCACCCCCAAAAAGGGGTCAAAATATTCACCAATTTTAGGGAAGTTCGGGAATATTGAAATAGATGTCTTACTGAGCTTATATACGAAACTTCCCCTTTCTGCTAATTTTTTTTGGGTCAAAACCTAAAAAGCCTGTATTACATGGAGTAAACTTGGAATTTTCACGTAAGTGCCAATTTTTTTGTAAAAATTAAAAAAAAATTCTACACTAAATTATCAAACATTTTTTGAACATCGTTAGATACAAGGTCGAGTGTGGAGAGGAGAAGATAACGTGGGAATGAAATTTGCACTAAATCGGTTTGAGGTCTAGGCACGGCACAACCCCCTGCCCCCGCATTTAAATTTAGAAAAAAAGGCCAACGATTACTCTCATCACCCACTCCCACGATTAAAAAATATTTTCATCAATTTTTTTTCAAATTCATTTCCTTTTCAGGAAGATTTATTCCGAGACGCAATATACGACATACCTTGGTACTATTTATCACCTTCGCACAGAAAGAACTTCAGTTTGTTATTGCATCGAGCACATATTCCGATAAAGTTCAAGGCTTTGAAAGTTTATCCATTAAGTATGCATCTTTTTCTCCGATTCAGCCAGCAAGTATACAGTGTAACAAATGTATTAAATAAGTCAGCTAAAAATTAAAAAAAAAAGGTGATGAATTGGAGCTAGCGTAGATAGCCTAGGTACCCTGTATTTTATAAAGTTATTATTAAATATTTGCTTAGTCTAACCTTTGATTATATATATGTACATGGATTGCCAGTTCATATCAGGTGTTTTGAAGCGGAAAAATAAAAAGATAGAATTTCGAAGCGCATGCGTGAATTGTTGACATTGTGTTTGAATTTAATTTGAAGTTACGTAATTTATTAATTACTATTGAAAGAATCCCAAAAACATTGTAAATCGACTGATTTATAAATTTTTATAATCACTTCACTTTGGTTGAGCAAAATTTTCATCAAAAACTGTTGATAAATCTGAAATTTGGAAATTTCTTATCATTCAAGAATTCGAAACATTAATCCACAGTGTCAACAAAACATTATCTAGCCACTGATTTCTCCCGTTTCAATCCCAATCATCCAATCAAATGAAGAAAATTTTGTGTCAAAATAAACAAATTTTTAATGATTTTCAAGCATGCGCACTACGTTTCGATCTTTTCTTTTTTCCGCTTCAAAAAACACTTTTTTTAACTAATGGACTGGCAATCCATGTAATTTATATAATCAAAGAGTCTAACTCGCCAGTATTATTAAATTTTATGAAAAATTCCAAAATACACTTCTCGTTAAAAATAAATACATCTTATGCAAACTCGATGTTTATCAAGCAATCAACCTCATCAATTACGTAAACAAAACATTCTGACAAGAAAAATAAACAACTGATTCCATAAGTAACAATTTATAAAATTTTCCACATAAAACGACACCTTGTTTCGAAGTTGGCAAACCTTTTAAATTATAAAACTACTCACCCATTTACACTTCAACAAACGTGTCATTTTCAAGGCATATCATTACCAAGTATTCGCCATTCGATAAAATATTTCGCATAAAAATGAAAAACCACCTCAAAATCAATCCTCCTCACAAATCCCCAGTCACAGCAAAAATAGTTATCAACGCAATGTAACTTCGCGAATCGTGATACCTCAAAATTTCTCAAATGACACTAAAAAAAAACATTTTTCACCAATGGCTACTCAACGTGGGAAAAATTCTAGGATACTCGAGGACCAAAGTAATCCTAATTCGGATCATACACTGGCTGCTGGGAGAATTCTACTATTCCAAAATATTCGATCGTCGATTCACATCATTCTGGGTAATCTTCAACGCCACCAATACCGTTGTTTATTTCATCCATTGCCTATCCTATTTATTTTTCACATCTCATCCGGAATTCAGCACCGTATTGTACACTGGCAATGCTTTGATAACTGGTATTTATTTAATGATATTACTCCAATTAATGGCGTACATTTATCGGGAACAAACCTTCGAAGCATTAGAAATCCTCAATCAAGGTGCAGATCAAATCAGTCCGATTTCGAATGAATTTTTCTCACAATCGAATTTCGTTCGAAGGAAAACGTATTCCATGAAAACGGTAGTCATTCTGGCCATGTCGCAATTGTGTAGCATGATTTGTTACGAAATCTGTACCAATCTGTTTCTGATTCGTGGATACACAAAGGATAAATTGAAAGACCCGAATTCGTACTTTTATCCTATTTATTGCGAACCAGTAGAGAATCTGGGAGTATTCGGCGTTATGTTGGGATCTCAACTATTCGCTGCGTCTCCATTGATTATGGTGTATTTATTGATGCCTTCTTATTTGATGATAATCGTTAGAGAATTTTACCGAAAATTTCAGCTGCTCTGCGATACGATAAATTGGCATTCTAGATTATTTTTTATTCAGTGCGAAGAGTCCCTCGTTGAGGGAAATAATTCTAGAATTCATTACAGCAGGCAATCCATTCAGGAGTATTTGTTCGTACAAAATATTCGATCCTGCGTCAAGGTACATGAAAAATTATTGAAGTGAGTAGTCGCATCCTTCAAACTCGTTTTCGTCTTTCAAAAATAATTTTCGTGCTTTTTTCCAGAGCGATAACCTCATTAAAACCATATTTCGAGATGAACATGTCCATCAGCATTGGTATTTTTATGTATTTGGAAATAGTGCTGTGTCATTTTTTCATTTCTGTACGTTTGATTCGTTGTTGAGAAGCAAAGATTTAATGGATCAATACTCGTATAACGATAAATTTAAAATATTCCATACCTTCATTTTCAGATTAACGACGATTCAGCCATTTTGAGAATTAAGAATATCAACTACGCGGTCATAATCAGTACAATATTTTTCGTCAATTGTTTAGCAGGAAAATTATTTTCGGATATGGTAATTAAAAAAATATGCCGAATTGAGAAATTAAAACAAAAACTATTGTAAAAATAATTTTTACAACAGTTTTCATTGCAATTCTTTGATTTTCAAATCATTTTTACGTTTTTCTTAGGAAGATATGTTGAGAGAAACGGTGTACGATATGCCTTGGTATTATCTGTCTCCTTCGAATCGAAAATTTATACACCTTTTTCTAACCCGAGCACATATGAAGATCGTTTTCAAAGCCTTGAAAGTATACACAATGAATATGGTGCTCTTTTTGCACTTTTATCAACAAGTGTATTCGGTTGTTAATGTATTAAGATATGTAACTATAAAGAATAAACATTAAAATTGTTTGAATTAATTGGCGTCAGTTTAAAAAAAAAATAATAATAGTTGGGTACCATTTTGAAAAAGAAAATCGTCAAAAATTAAAAAAAATAATCAAAATTTAGGTATTTAGGTGGCTATCAAGCTATCTAGACTTGATTGCTGGAAAATTAATTATGTAACGACTGAATGACGAAATCTTTTAGATTTTTGGAAAGAAGACATCTTAAAACACCCAGAGCCAAAATTCTAGCTGCTCAAGTTGATACCTCAATTTTTGGCTAATTTTGCAACGAAGTACTTTTTCATCAAACTTAATGAAAAGGTTCTTATCAAAATATAGACCTCTCAAAACCCAAATTTCACCATTTATAACCACTCCAAAGCTGTCGGTGTAATTTTGATTTTCTTCCATTTTTTTTTTGAAATTTTTTAAAAGGTGTTTAAAATTAACGTGGGGGACTAAAAATAGAATTCTCGCTTCATTTTGATTAGTTTAACGAGAAAATCCTTCTTTGGTTTGATTACTGGTCATACATCTCAAATGAATAATTTTAATCAGCCTATCATACATGTTCATTGCAAAAAGTTCGAATAATTGACTGGAGATTCCAGAATGGATGGAAGTGATATTTGGGTACAGGAGGTCGATATTTGATTTGAACCTTATTTCAAGTTTGGTGAAAAATTATTTTCATTCGAAAATATTACAGTTTTTATGTAAAAAAAAATCGAAATCCTTTTTCAATCGAAGGCGGACAACTCAGGTGGTTTCCTTGAGAAAAAAAGTATTGTGATAACTACTAGGTTTCGAAAAATAATGAAAAAAGTAATAATTGTTACGAATCTTGTACAAATTGCTTAAAAATTAAAAAAAATGTTTAAAACGCTTTCAAAATTGCTGAAATGTTATGAAACTAAAAATTTTTGAATTTGTAATGAATTTTAACAATTTTTACGACGCTTTGGACAATTTTTATATTAGACCAATGTTTTAACAAACTTTTAGGAATATACAGGGTGTTCCACAAATCGTCTGCCAAACGTATTTCCAGGTATTTCTTTGCATATAACCGGGTACCACTGAAAAAAAGCTTGAGATGAACATGTTGCCTAGTTTAAAAATTGAAGGGGCAAATGCTGCTTCTAAAAAAATCACGTCAAAATTTTTATCAAGCACGGGAATGGATAGTACTTTGAAAACTGAACAAATATTTCCACCTTTTGACGTTTTGCCTATCTTCAAAATTGAAGGGGCTACAAAAAAATTTGTTCAAAAAAAACTCTCAACAAATGAACTGATCAAGAGAATGGATAGTACGTTGAAAACTGAAGAAATTTTGTTTAGTAGACTTTTTGCCTAACATCAAAAATGAAGGGGCTAAGAGTAATTAAAAATTGAAAATTTTTCGAAGCCCATTTATTTTGAACCCTTCAATTTTCAAAGTAGGCAACATGTTCATCTCAAGCTTTTTTTAGTGGTACCCGGTTATATCCAAAAAAAATATGTTTGGCAGACGATTCGCAGAACACCCTGCATTTTTATGAAAAAAAAATTCCAATGATTTTTTGTGATGTACTTAATGTTTTTATAAAATATTTTCAAACAATAAAATCCCATGTAGTCTAGCAGAATTAGCAAAAAAAAGGGTATAGCGAATGATTAGACGGCCAGCTGAATTTGGGCTCCAATGGCCCATTTTATGTCCTGAACACGAATCTGAGGGTTCGATCCCGTCTGGGGTGCGTGTCTCCCATAAATTGTGAACCTCTGTCCCCAAATCAGGTTTTTGGCCCATATCTGCCAAAATATTGGCGCTAGAACCAAAATGAGGTCTGTGAATCTTATTCTACGTCAAATTTCTTATCAGATGATTTTTGAATGGTATTCACAAACCCAATGGAGCTGGAACTATAGTTGATCAAAGAGAGGGGGGTTTCTCCAAAAATGTGATTTTTAGCTTTTATCTGCTCAAATATTGATCCTAGATCAAAAATGGGGTACACAAAACTTGATCTACGTCAAATTTCCAATTATCAGATGACTTATTGAGCAGATATAAGCCAAAAATCAAATTTTTGGGGAAAACCTCCTCTCTTTGATCAACTATAGCTCCAGCTCCTTTGGGTTTGTGAATATCATTCAAAAATCATCTGATAGGAAATTTGACGTAGAATAAGATTCATAGACCTCATTTTTGTTCTAGCACCAATATTTTGGTATATATGAGCCAAAAATCTGATTTGGGGGCAAAGGTCCACAATTTAGGGGAGACGTGCATCCCGGACGGGACCAGACACCTTAGATTCGGTTAAGGGCATAAAAATGGACCATTAGAGTCCAAATTTAACTGGTCGTTTGGTATTTTCCTATAAAATGTTAATTCTACTAAACTATACTAAATTTTTTGAGATTTTTACAATTTTTGGTAAAATTTAATGTTTTCATAAAGAATGTTCAAAACTGAAAATATTCTCAATAACTTTTTTTGAAAATAATTTTATAGTCCAGTCAAATTAGCTCATATGAGAACCGAACTTGGAACAAATTGGTGGAAATTTTTTTTTTGCGTCAAAGTGCTCAGGAAGGGATCCTAATCAACATACAAAAACCCCACCAAAATCTACTCGGAGCATTTCCCCCTAGGTCCACATTTTTGCCCCCAAATTCAGTTTTTTACGTTTTTCTCGTTTCCTTTCGCTTTTTTTTGAAAATGTTGTTCTATACAATTTTAAAGAGCATAAAATTTTACATAAAATTGATTCTATGAAAATTTTTGTACGACTCTCCCAACGCGAGATACGCCCCTCCCCATTATACCATTGGTTCTTCATTATCTAAAAATTGCTGTTTTAGCGATGTTTTTTGAAAAAACGCTATAAAATAATCTCATTTCTTCAGTGTGGTTGTGTGGTATATGATGCTAGGAGCATTATTGTTTTTACAGGGGGCATGAGTTCATTTATTAACCCCTCACCCCTATATGAACAGTAATGCCTACCACAGATATGTAGTATATAGTCGCAAACTGTAAATTTTTCAAGGAAGTGACTTTTGATAAAAGAACCGTGAAAGTTGGTATGATGAACAACAAGACCAGAACAAAATTTTAGAAAACGGGAGCCACTCGAAATTTACCGTAGGGGAATGTGAGTGGGTGGTATTTTGAGGCTCCATCCTCCCCCATGTGGTAAGGTTGAGCGAAATCGGCATTCCTAGAGTCGATTTCATATATTTCTATTTTCTACCTTCCACAAATCGAATATGCCATTACTTTTGAAATCCGATAACTAGAAGTGCCTCAAACTTAAAACTACCCCCTCCCACCTATTTACCAATATTTATGAAAAATATCCGAAAATCACAGTTTTTAGCCCCTACATGACAAGTCGACACATTGGCTAATAAATTTAGGTATTTGTGAGTACGCCCAGGATCTTGGTCGAGGAGATGTGGGTATCTAGCATTTCAAAATGTTTATGTCAGCGATTTCGAACCATCTATCTCCTCAAGCACGATTCTGAGTGCACTCACACATACCTCCTCATTAGCTAAGGCGTAGACTTGTCACTTCTGCAATTCTAAATGATTCAAAATTCTTTATACAATGTACAGAGATCAAAATATAAAAAAAAAGAATTGTAAAAAACTAGAAATTATTAACAATATTATGACACCTCCCACTCCGCCCCATTAAGACGTGTGAAGCTCGGATGTGAGTCTGTAGAATGTGTTTGACTTCGACTATTATATCCGAATATATGCAGTATTGAAAATTCGTTCCTGACCATTACCCGAGGTGTTTGAAGTAGGGACAAAAACTGTGTTTTTCGGATATTTTTCATAAATATTGGTAAATGGGGGGGGAGGGTAGTTTTAAGTTTGAGGCACTTCTAGTTATCGGATTTCAAAAGTAATGGCATATTCGATTTGTGGAAGGTAGAAATATATGAAATCGACTCTAAGAATGCCGATTTCGCTCAACCTTACCACATGGGGGGGGGGGGGTGGAGCCTCAAAATACCACCCACTCACATTCCCCTACGGTAAATTTCGAGTGGCTCCCGTTTTCTAAAATTTTGTTCTTGTCTCGTTGTTCATCATACCAACTTTCACGGTTCTTTTATCAAAAGTCACTTCCTTGAAAAATTTACAGTTTGCGACTATACTACATATCTGTAGTAGGCATTACTGTTCATATAGGGGTGGGGGGGGGGGTTAATAAATGAACTCATGCCTCTTGTAAAAACAATAATGCTCCTAGCATCATATACCACACAACCACACTGAAGAAATGAAATTATTTTATAGCGTTTTTTCAAAAAACATCGCTAAAACAGCAATTTTTAGATAATGAAGAACCAATGGTATAATGGGGAGGGGCGTATCTCGCGTTGGGAGAGTCGTACAAAAATTTTCATAGAATCAATTTTATGTAAAATTTTATGCTCTTTAAAATTGTATGGAACAACATTTTCAAAAAAAGTGAAAGGAAACGAGAAAAACGTAAAAAACTGAATTTGGGGGCGAAAATGTGGACCTAGGGGGAAATGCTCCGAGTAGATTTTGGTGGGGGTTTTGTATGTTGATTAGGATCTCTTCCTGAACACTTTGACGCAAAAAAAAAAATTTCCACCAATTTGTTCCAAGTGAAATCCTAATTTGACTGGACTATTACCAATATTTCGTTCTATTTAGTTAATTTTGAGAGATAAGCGGAGGGGGGGGGGCAGACTGCTCACTTAAATTTCTTCCATTACGTGTCTACATCAATTTTTTTGGTCAAAACCATGACCATGACCAGAGATGGAACGATTGCGATTTTAATCGATTCTCATCCCTCGATTAAAATAATATTGATCGGAAAATAATTTTCAATTTTTTGATTGGTCAAATTATATATGACGTATGTAATTTCTTATCTAAACAAAACGATTTTGAGTTTTTGACGGCATGTATCTCTGGTCAATCAAGAATACCCAACTTTTATGGACCGATTAATCGATTATTAGTCGATGTTTTCCGAGTTTTTTTGAAAAACACAATCGATGTAGCATCGATTATATTCGTTCTATTAGAATTTTAATCTGATTTAGGTATCAAACCATAAATAAAAAATTCACGTATCATCGAATTGGGCCACGTCTTGTTATTAACCTATGAATATTTAAAAAATCCAATTTTTAAAATAAGCTGGAAGAATATCCAATCAATACAAAAACATGTTGTTGTTCAATGTTTTTGTAATTTGTAAACATAATACGTTAGATATTTACAACGTTTAATTAATTTGAGACAGAACCCAAAAAATTGATAGGTAGATATAAGCTATTCTAGCCGGAAATTTCAAGTTATTTGTATTTTGATTCAAGAGTTTGTAAGAACTCATCATTTTTCAACGTAGTATCATGAAAATTTGTTTCCATCGATGAATATAATTTTTGTACATTTTTTTTTTCACGAGATCATTGTTATAAAAATACAAGATTACATTTTTGAGTCAATAGAACAAAAAAAAATCTTAACGAATTAATTTTTTTATCAAATATTTGTGATTTTTATTCTTTTTTTTTCTTCTAAAATTTGAAACACTAGTCAGATTCATCATTAAAATAATACAATGGAAAAAACATTCATAGCGAGTCTTTTACATCGATTTTTCAGCAACAGGAAACCATTCGGATACCAAAGACCGATTATAAATCTAATCCACTTTATCCACTGGATTTTAGCCGATTACTATCATTCAAAAGCATTACCATCAGTTAAATGGAGAGTGGCCTGGATACTGTTCAACGAGACAAATGTTATGATATTTTACATATTTTCATTTACTTTTCTATATTTCTCCACCAACCCCAGCCAATATAATCAGATATTTTCTCTCAACATAGTAATGACTGTTATCTATTTAACATTTTTGATACCTCTGACCGCATACATCAGTCGTAATCACACCATCAAAGCATTCAAAATACTCGACCAAAATTACGTCCTAACTTCAAACGGAAATCAATCATCTCAGGTACCGTTCATCCAAAGAAAAAAATTCTCCAGGATTTTGGCGTTTTATTTGACACTCACACAAATCACCAGCACAACCTGTTTCATGATCATAGCGATGGTTAATTTTCTTCAGGAATATTCAACAGACAAACTGAGCAATCCTCAATATTATGTGTATCCGATGTACTGCGATCCAGTACAAAGCTTTGGTATATTTTTCCCATTATTATGGATACAACTGATGACAGCGTTTCCGGTTATGCTGAGGAATTTCTTTTTTCCATTTTTCATCACCATAACGGTTATCGAGTTTTATCGAAAATTCCAAACCGTTGGCGATTTATTAGACCATCAGTCTAGGTTGCTTACATATCAGTATGAAAAACTATTAAAAATAAAAAATGCAAGTAAGCCCAAGGATATTCACAACAAAAAATTAGAATTGGAATCCTTGTTTATGGAGAATGTTCTCACATGTGTTAAATTTCATCAGCAGTTGATTAGGTAGGTATATATGAACTCTCCAACTTTTTACAGTGGGAACCATTATTTTCATAACGTTTTTCTTCATTCTACAGAGGAATCTCACACTTGAAATCGTACTTTGAGATGAACATGACAATCAGCGTCCTCATGTTTTTGTACTTGGAAGTACTGATGTTTTATATTTTCACTTTGGTGAGCAACGTTTAAGACGATTATTTCAATAATAGGTATAGTCAGAAAATTTTAAATAAAAAATTTGTGCCATTAAATATCTGTATTGATGTTGCAGGTAGAAGATAATATAATCATGACGAAAATAAAAATCATAACTTTCAATATAGTTGTCTGTATGATGTTTTTTGCCAGCTGTTTATGCGGAAAACTGTGCTCAGACATGGTAAGAAATGAAAACACCAGAAAAAAAAAATGCAGGCACTAATATCCTAAGACAAACCATTCTAGACGCAGTTCATTATACTTTTCAAATGAAACGAAATCCTTGATTTTCTGGAGGGGGAGGGGGTGTCAAAGTTTGAAGAGTGTCAGAGCCAGAGATACGTTCAACTGACTTTTTAAAATATTTTGTATTTTTAAAAAAAGGTCATTTTAGAATGATACTGAAATCCTTGAAATTTCAATACGTTAAAAGTTTCCAGAGATAGGTGACCGAAAAATGGTTGAAACAATTAGGGGAAATGTTTGTAAAATTGCAAGGTTATTCGAAATCTAATAATATTCTACTAGCTCTTGAATAATTTTGCCACTAATGGGATTTCGACGATCCAAGTCCAACTTTTTTCAACTTTGAATTTTTTCAATTTCTTTAAATCTAATCTATTTTCAAAGCTGTAGGTATCCAATTTTAAAATTTTTTCATCAGTAAATTTTTTTTTTCTAATTTCTTCAATAAGAAATATTAATTTTTTTCGAATCGGTATCCAATTTTGAAACTTTCCAAACTGTACATTTTTTTAAACTTCTGCAGTGTTCTCAAAAAAATTTCAATTTTGATCAGTTATAATTTTTTTATTTCACATTTTTAAAATTTTTCCAAGCATTGAGTTAATTTTTTTTGAAATATGAGGTCGAAGAAAAATTAACAATAAAAATCAGAAAAATTCTGAGGAAATTCGAGTTGAAAAAAATGTTACTGTTGGGAAAAATCTCTCCTATACTTTGCTTTCTTCGAATTTTTTTTCTACCTCATATTTTTTAAATTTCCTCAACTCAAAAATTATTTTCAACTGGAAAATCTTCCCAAAAAAAATTTCTTAAAAAATTTTCCATCTTTGAATATAAAAAAAATTTCAACTTCATGTTTTTAAAAAATTTACTCAAAAATTTATCCATGTGAAGCACGATTTTTAAAATTTTTCAAGCACCGTAGCACCTTCAATTTTCGACGTAGGCGAAAATTATATAAGACCTTTTTCGCAGATCTTGTTATGTACAATAAGAATGGTTCCATACACATTTCACCTAAACTGAATATTGAAAGACTTACGACACATTGAAAATTCATAAATTTTAGCAATTTCTTCCAAATTTTAAAGTATTGTAGCGTCTAAAATTTTCGACTTTGGCAAAAATTTTATATGACCTTTTTTGTAGATTTTTTTACGTACAACGAGAAAGGTTCTATACATTTTTCACCTAAATAAAAGATTGAAAGAGTCACGGCGTATTGATAATTCCCCAAAATCCGTGACTTATATGGCATGACTTTAAGGCCATGGTGGCATAGGTTACCGTGCTTCAATCGGGTCGTACCCAAGCTTAAAAATTTTTCAAGGATAAAAGTAAACAATTTAGATGGTATGCGTCCCGAAATTTCAACTTTCATTTTAGCTGAAACACCCTAACTTACATCATAATAATAGGGATTTTCAAATCATTAAAACATGAAAAACTGTATTTTTAGGGCATTAAAAATTCAATTTTTTCAAAGCTTTGTCCTCGCTTCGCTCGGGCATATACAAAATTACAATTTTATCATCTATCTGAGACGAAAGTGCGGAAGAAGGTTCCCTTTTTACCTCCTCCCCATACTTTTCAAATTTAATTTTCGCCAAAATGAAGAATAATGAAACAAATATGATCCTTATAAGTAAATAAAAAAATTAAACTATCTAATTTCATTTACTTACCTCCGCCACATAATCAACCAAAATGATGCTAACCGCTACTGAAACATCATACGTGAAAATATTTAAATCTTCTGAGAGATGATCATACTCTGCTGTGTTCTTTTTTTGGCAGGAAGACATGTTCAGAGAAGCTGTTTATAATTTACCCTGGTATTACGTAACGCCTGCGAACAGAAAAACCATTTACATATTTCTTCATCAAGCGCATGAAACAATACAATTCAAAGCTTTTACAATATATCCCATGAACATGCAACTTTTTCTTAGATTTTGCCAACAAGTGTATTCGTTTGTAAATGTCTTGAGACGGACAGGGATGTAAATAAATGTAAATAAAAGTATGTAGGATATTTTTCGCATAAATATCTAGTAAGGCTACTTCTAAGAAATTTTCAACTCCACACTTATTTTTCATTTTCAAATAAAAAAGTATCCACTTATTTTTCTTTCGTGTTTATTTTTTAACAACTTATATGTATGTGGTACCTATTTAATTTCCAAGTAATGAAATGAAAAAAAAAAGGTACCTACTTCACTACTCTAGACAACGCCCAGAGTTAAAAAAAGTATAGGATGTAGGTAAATAATACGTACATATTTGGCTTTTAAACAAATATTTTTTTCTACTGATATGGCTCATAATTCTACAGAGTTTTAAAAAAAAACAAGAAAAAGTTTCAGATTTCTTTTCCAAGGTAAATATTTGTCCATAAAAAAGCAGAACTAGGTAAATCTAACACAAAAAAATTTCATGTAAAATTAAATCGCAGAACGTTTTCCTCTCCATCAAATATTTCTACTTCTGGTTTCAAAAGTCTACCAAAAGGATAAACAGCTACATTAACTTCACTAGTAAATCAGGAACAGGAAGCACATTCTGCAACTTATCATTCCACAACCATCATGGGTCGAGGTTTCAAATCACTGATGAATCAAACGCTGGGCAAACAAAATGTATTGAAGTATTCAAAACCAGTCATCAATCAAATGCACCTGATGTACTGGTTGGTCGGCGAATTCTACTGTTCTGATGTATTAAGCAGGACAGTAAGATTATTATGGGGTTCGCAGGCATGCCACGTAGATTTTGGGGAAAAATAGTGACTTTAGTGACTTTTTACGAGGCAAAAAGTGACCAATTTTTCATTTTTTTTCATAAATAAATACACCCCCCTCCCAAAAAAAAAATTCATAACTCAAACTGTATTTCTCTCCGCAATAGTGCTGAAAATACTTTTTTTCCGAAACATTTTTTCATCAAGGGTAAGGGTGCCATATTTTGACCACTTTTTTTCAAACTTCCACTAATCAAAGACTCATGGAGGTAAAAACGTCAGAAATGGCTTTAAAAAATACATTGATCCTTCCTCCACCACCCCATAAATTCTGAGCCGATATGATCATTTTTTGTGATTTTTTTTCTGAGGGAATTCAAAAATTGATTATCGAAATTTTGGGTTCCTAATTTCGACCACCAGCCTCCCCCCCCATATTGAGATGAGGGATGAGGGGTCGGTTGTACATTTTTCTTATTCTACTTAGTAATGGGATGTAAAAAAAAAAACGCTCTTAAAACTCGATTAACCCGATTATTGGTAATTATTTGAGGCAATGGAAAATTTTTTAATTTGATTTTTTTCTGAAGGCCCTAGCTCCTCCCCATGACATCATGAGAGAAAATGGTAAATGACAAAATTGTTTGTTTTTTAATCCTCTACAACTTTTGTTTCAACTATTTTTTCATTAGTGCGTAATTTCGAAAGTTATCGACGAAAAAACAAAATTTGAACTCCCTTACTCCTCAAAAGGAGGACTAAATTATGCACCAATTTTAGGGAAGATCAGGAATCTTAAAATACATACCCTCCTACGAAACTTCCCCTTTCTGCTAATTTTTTTGGGGTCAAAACCTAAAATGACTGTACTACTGTGCTATTTCGTTTTTTTCAATTTTCTCCTCTAGTTTTGCCTGTAGGGTTGTCATTTTAGTCTCATATTGTTTATCTGTGAAAAAGAGCATGAAAATTTTTTTCCCCGGTAGATTGCGTCTATAGCGGCCGAAATCGGCCGGTGGTCGAAATTAGAAAGCGGTTGAGATTAGGGCATTTTACCCTTAATAAATCTTTAATTGAAGCCACGAGTTTAAAAATATGCTTCAAATAACTGAAAAAAAGAATAAACTTGTTTTATAAATAAGTTTTTACTGAAGAAAATCGCAATATTCTGCATCTAAAAATTACGAGTTCTAAAAAATGAACTAAATATTTTTTTAAATTTTATGCAAGAGCGGAAGGCTGTTTGAATGAAAAAAGTGACTTTAGAGTGAAAAAACGGACTAATAGTGACTTTTGGCCAAAAAAGGAACTTTTAGTGACCAACCCTGAAAATAGGGGACAAGTCACTAAAAAAGGTGACTCCGTGGCATGCCTGGGTTCGTTCCAAATTGTACATGGTCTCTTCAGTTTGTTATTGCATCGAGCACATATTCAGATAAAGTTCAAGGCTTTGAAAGTTTATCCAATAAGTATGCATCTTTTTTTACGATTCAGCCAGCAAGTGTGCAGTGTAACCTGTGTAACTAATGTATTGATTAAGTCAATCAAGATGTAAAAAGTGATGAATTGGAACTGGCTTAAGTTCCCTGTATTTTATAAAGTTATTATTAAATATTTGTTTGATCTAACTCACTAGGTATCATTAAATTTGATGAAAAATTCCGAATTACTCATTTTGTTCAAAATAAATATATCTTACTCAAATTTTGAAAAAAATTTAGAATGGGATAAAAAATATTTAAAGACGATTTATGTTTTTAATATTTCATAATTTCAATTCCAATGTAGGAATATTTTTCAAACAAAAAAATTATTTTTCATATTCGAGTTTTTTTTCAAGACAAATTATAAAAAAATAATTATCATACAAAATTGTAATGAATTTTTTATCAATACAAACAGAAATTTACTTATCGAATCGTTTCAAATTCTTATAGTAACCACAAGTAGTGTTCATCATTATAAATTTAAAAATATTACTTTTAAAATTGACCCACGATACTTTGATTTTTGGAAAGAGCATATCTTAAAACACTAAGAGCCAAAATTTTAGCTGCTAAAGCTGATACCCCAATTTTTGGCTAATTTTGCAATGAAGTACTTTTCCATCAAACTTAATGAAAAAGTTTTTATCAAAAATTTTAGCTGCTAAAGCTGATACCCCAATTTTTGGCTAATTTTGCAATGAAGTACTTTTCCGTCAAACTTAATGAAAAGGTTCTTATCAAATATATGTAGACCTCTCGAAACCCAAATTTCACCATTTACAATTACTCCAAAGTTGTCGGCGCAATTTTGATTTTCTTTCGCTTCATTTTGATTAGTTTAACGAGAAAATCCTATACATCTCAAATGAGTAATTTTAATCAGCTTATCCACATGTAATTGGAAAAAATTCGAATAATTGACTGGAGGTTCCAGAATATTGCATTTTTTATGAAAAAACAGGTATCCAATTTTAGAAATTTGCCAAAAATCAAGATATCAACTTGAGTGATTGAAATTTTTGATACAGGGGTTTTCAACACATGTACTTTACAAAAATCGAAATCCCTTTTCAATCGAAGGCGGACACCTCGGGCGGCTTTCTTGAGAAAAAAAGCATTGTGATAACTACTAGGTATCCAAAAATAATGAAAAAAAATAATTGTTATGAATTTTGTACGAATTGTCTAAAAATTAAAAAAAAATTGTTTAAAGCACTTTCAAAATTGTTGAAATTTTATGAAACTAAAAAATTTTGAGTTTGTAATGAATTTTAACCATTTTTACGATGCTTCGGAAAATTTGTATACTAGACCAATGTTTTAACCAGCTTTTAGGAATATACAGGGTGTTCTACGAATCGTCTGCCAAACGTAGTTTTTTTTGGATATAACCGGGTACCACTAAACAAAATTGAGATGAACATGTTGCCTACTTTAAAAATTGAAGAGGCAAATGCTGTTTCTAAGAAAATCACGTTAAAATTTTTTTTCAAGCATGGGAATCGATAGTACTTTGAAAACTGAACAAATTTTCACTTTTTGACTTTTTACCTATCTTCAAAATTGAAGGGGCTACAAAAAATTGTTCAAAAAAAATTCTCAACAAATGAACTGACCAAGGGAATCGATAGTACGCTGAAAACTGAAGAAATTTTGTTTTTTAAACTTTTTGCCTAACATCAAAAATGAAGGTGCTAAGAGTCATTAAAAATTAAAAAAATAGAAAATTTTTTGAAGCCCATTTATTTTGAGTGAACCTTGGCCCCTTCGTTTTAGATATTGGGCAAAAAGTCTACAAAACCACATTTTTTCAGTTTTCAACGTACCACCCATTCCCTTGATTAGTTTATTTTTTTGTAGCCCCTTCAATTTTAAAGTTGGGCAAAAAGTCATAAAGTATAAATTTGTTTACTTTTCAAAGAACATACTATCCATTACCATGATTGAAAAAAAACTTGACGTGATTTTTTTAGAAGCAGCATTTGCCCCTTCAATTTTTAAAATAGGCAACATGTTTATCTCAAGGTTTTTTTTAATGGTACCCGGTTATATCCAGAAAAATATGTTTGGCAGACGATTCGCAGAACACCCTGCATTTTTATTTTTAAAAAAATTCCAATGACTTTTTGTGATATACTTTATGTTTTTATAAAATATTTTCAAACAATAAAATCCCTGTAGTCTAGCAGAATTGGCAAAAAAAAAATTGGTAAAGGGAATGACTAGACGGGCAGCTAAATTTGGGCTCCAATGGTCCAATTTATGCCCTGAACTTTTTAAAATTTCGTTCTATTTAATTGATTTTGAGGGATAAGGGGAGGGGGCAGACTGCGCACTTAAATTTCTTCCATTACGTTTCTACCTCAATTGTTTTGGTCAAAACCATGACCGTGACCATCATTAGTATTTTAATCTGATTTAGGTATCATACCATGCATAAAAAATTCACGTATCATCGAATTGGCCCACGTCTTGTTATTAACCTATGAATATTTAAAAAATTCAATTCGGAAAATACGCTGGAAGAATACCCAATCAATACAAAAACATGTTGTTGTTTAATATTTTTGTAATTTGTAAACATAATAAGTTAGATATTTACAACGGTTAATTAATTTGAGACAGACAAAAAAATTGATAGGTAGATATATTCTATTCTAGCCGGAAATTTCAAGTTATTTGTATTTTGATTTAAGAGTTTGTAAGTACTCATCATTTTTCAACGCTGCACCATGAAAATTTGTTTCCATCGATGAGTATAATTTTTGTACATTTTTTTTTTCACGAGATCATTGTTATAAAAATACAAGATTACATTTTTGAGTCAATAGAACAAAAAAAATCTTGACGAATTAATTTTTTTTATCAAATATTTGTGATTTTTTATCTTTTTTTTTCTTCTAAAATTCGAAGCACCAGTCAGATCCATCATTAAAATCATACAATGGAAAAAAAATTCACAGCGAGTCTTTTACATAGATTTTTCAGCAACAGGAGACCATTCGGATACCACAGACCGATGATAAATCTGATCCACTGGATCCACTGGATGTTAGCCGATTACTGTCATTCAAAGGCATTACCATCAGTTAAATGGAGAATGGCTTGGATACTGTTCAACGTGACAAATATTATTATATTTTACATATTTTCCCTTTCTTATCCATTTTTCACTACCAACCCCAGCCTATATAATCTGATATTATCTGGCAACATGGTAATGACTTGTCTCTATTTAACATTTTTGATACCTCTGACCGCATACATCAGTCGTAATCACACCATCAAAGCTTTCAAAATACTCGATCAAAATCACGTCCTAACTTCAAACGGAAATCAATCATCTCAGGTACCGTTCATGCAACGAAAAAAATTCTCCAGGAATTTGGCGTTTTATTTGATACTCACACAAATCAGCAGTACAACTTGTTACATGATCATAGCGATGGTTAATTTTCTACTAGAATATTCAACAGACAAACTTAGCAATCCTGAATATTATGTGTATCCGATGTACTGCGATCCGGTACGAAGCTTGGGTATATTTTTCCCAATGTTGTGGATACAACTGGTGACAACGTTCCCGATTATTCTGAGGAATTTCTTTTTTCCATTTTTCATCACCATAACGGTTATCGAGTTTTATCGAAAATTCCAAACCGTTGGCGATTTATTAGACCATCAGTCTAGGTTGTTTACACATCAGTATGAAAAACTATTAAATAATACAAGTCAGTCCAAGGATGTTCACAACAAAAAATTAGAATTGGAATCCTTGTTCATGGAGAACGTTCTCATATGTGCTAGATTCCACCAACAGTTGATTAGGTAGGTATATGAACTCTCCAACTTTTTACATTGAGAACCATTATTTTCATAACGTTTTTCTTCATTCTGCAGAGGAATCTCACACTTGAAATCGTACTTTGAGATGAACATGACAATCAGCATCCTCATGTTTTTGTACTTGGAAGTTCTGATGTTTTATATTTTCACTTTGGTGAGCAACGTTTAAGACGATTACTTCAATAATATAGACAGAAAATTTTAAATAAAAAATTTGTGCCATTAAATATCTGTATTGATATTGCAGGTAGATGATAATATAACCATGGCGAGAATAAAAATCATAACTTTCAATATAATTATCTGTATGATATTTTTTACCAACTGTTTATGCGGAAAACTGTTTTCAGATATGGTAAGAAATGAAAACACACACACACAAAAAATGCTGGCACTAATATCCTAAGACAAACCATTCTGGACGCAGTTCAGGTATACTTTTCAAATGAAATGAAATCCTTGATGGGGGGGGGGGTGTGTGTGTGTCAAAGTTTGAAAAGTGCCAGAGCCAGAGATACCTTCAACTGACTTTTTAAAAAAATTTGTATTTTTAAAAAAAGGTCATTTTAGACTGATTCTGAAATCCTTGAAATTTCAATACGTTAAAAGTTTCCAGAGATATGTAGATGACCGTAAGATGGTTGAAACAATGTTAGGGGAAATGGTGTAAAATTGCAAAGTTATTCGAAATCTAATAATATTCATACTAGCTCTTGAATAATTTTGCCACTAATGGGATTTCGACGATCCAAGTCCAACTTTTTTCAACTCTAAATTTTTTCAATTTCTGTAATTCTAATTTCTGTTTGAAGCTGTCGGTATCAAATTTTTAAATTTTTCCATCAGTAAAATTTTTTTAATTAAATTTTTTCAATTTCTTCAACAAGTGCCTAATAGTAAATTTTTTCGAAATTGCATCCAATTTTGAAACTTTTCGAACTGTACATACAATTTTTTAAACCTCAGTTTTCTCAAAAAATTTTCAATTTTGATTATTTAAAAATTTTTTTACCTCACATTTTTAAAAAATTTTCCAAGTGGGTACATGAGTAGTACGGAAATTTTAGCTAAAATAAGGTAATAACCCCCAAAAAATTAGCAGGAAGGGAAAGTTTCGTATATAAGCTCAGTAAGGTATGCATTTTAATATTCCCGAACTTCCCTAAAATCGGTGAATATTTTGACCTCCTTTTGGGGGAGGGGGGTGAGAATGAACTTCCCTAAAATCGGTGAATATTTTGACCTCCTTTTGGGGGAGGGGGGTGAGAATGTTCAAATTTTCGTTTTTCAGCTATAACTTTCAAAATTACGTATTTACGAAAAAAAAGTTGAAACAAAAATTGTAGAGCATAAAAAAACAAACAATTTTGTTATTTACAATTTTTTCCTAGGACGTCAAGGAAGGGAGCTAGGGGCTTCAGAAAAAAAATCAATTTTGAAAATTTTCCATTACCAGAAAAAATCACCAAAAAGGGGTTAATCGACTTATAGGAGCGGTTCATTTGCATAGTACATTCTATTGCTACGTAGAATAAGAAAAATGCATAATCGACCCCTTATCTCAAAGTTGGAGGTGGACCCTCCGAAGAAAAAGTCGCATTTTCCCCCCAAGCGTAGCTCTGCTGTAGTGCAAAATTCGAAAAATTGGTTCAAACAAACGTTGTAGAACATTAATAGATGAACATTTTACTTTTTTATTTTTTTTTCTACGCGGTCTTAGAGACGAACTATTGCAAAAAGAAAAAAAGCAGCGCGGCGTTGGAAAATTTTTCATCAACTCAATAAACTCTTCTTTTGGGACCCAATTTGGGTCCAGGGGTCAAAATTATTATAAAAATCGAGTTCAACGCCCACGAAAACCCCAGAACTCCACTTATTTGACCATTGGTTCGCTAGATTTTAAATTTACCAGGGTTGCACATGCGTACTTTATTGAGGTAATGGAAAATTTCCGAACGCCGATTTTTTTTTCTGTTTGCAATAGCTAGCCTCCAAGACCACGTAGAAAAAACTACAACGTTTGTTTGAACCGATTTTTCGAATTTTGCACTGCAGCAGAGCTACGCTTGGGGGAAAATACGGCTTTTTTCGGAGGGTCCAACCCCCAACTTTGAGATAAGGGGTCGGTTATGCATTTTTCTTATTCTACATAGTAATAGAATGTACTATGCAAAAGAACCGCTCCTAAAAGTCGATTAACTCGATTTTTGGTGATTTTTTCTGGTAATGAAAAATTTTCAAAATTGATTTTTTTACAAATACCCTAGCTCCCTCCCATGACCTCCTAGGAAAAAATTGCAAATAACAAAATTTTTTGTTTTTTTATGCTTTACAATTTTCGTTTCGAATTTTTTTTCGTAAATACGTAATTTTGAAAGTTATAGCCGGAAAACGAAAATTTGAACCCCCTCAACCCCCAAAATGGGGTTCAAAATATTCACTAATTTTAGGGAAGTTCGGGAATATTAAAATATATACCTTACTGAGCTTATATACGAAACTTTCCCTTCCTGCTAATTTTTTTGGGGTCAAAACCTAAAATGTCCGCAATAGTTGGAAAAATTTTGAGAAAATTCTAGTTGGAAAAATTTAGAGAAAATTCTAGATGGAAAAATTTTACTGTTGAAAAACATATTTCCTACGATTTTTTCTACCTCATATTTTTTAAATTTCTTCAACTCGAAAATTATTTTCGATAGGAAAATCTCCCTAAATAAAAAAATCTTAAAAAATTTCCTATTTTTGAATTTAAAAAAAATTTCAACTTCATGTTTTTCAAAATTTCTTTCAAATTAAAAAGTAATTTTTAAAAATTTGAAAATTTTTGAATTATATAGGTTAGGTACCTACAGCTTTGACAAAAAAATTAGGATAAAAGAAATCGGAAAAATTTAGAGATGAAAAAAGGTGAACTTGAAATAAATTTGGACTCCCCACTCAACCCTTTCAAGATATTTTGAGTGCAGCGTTCGCGTTGTCCCTTGCCGAACTACATGTAGGCAACCCTTCCTTCAGATCAACGCAGGTCAAGTCTTCAAAGGAGCCCGGGGGTAATCACCCCCCCCCCCCCCCGAAAAATGCTGGTCCTCGCTTGGCCACCCAAAATTTATGTTGTACTTATTAATTTACATTATACTTACATCAGATAGGGATTTTCAAAGCATTAAAACATGAAAAACTGTATTTTTAGGGCATTTAAAATTCAATTTTTTCAAACCTTCGCCCTCGCTTCGCTCGGGCATGAACAAAATTACAATTTTATGATCTATCTGAGACGAAAGTGCGGAAGAAGAACTTTTTTTACCTCCTCCCCATACTTTTCAAATTTCATTTTCGCCAAAATGAAGAATAATGAAACAAATATGATCCTTATAAGTAAATAAAAAAATTAAACTACATACCTCCGCCTCACAATCAACCAAAATGATGCAAACCACTACTGAAACATCATACGTGAAAATATTTAAATCTTCTGAGAGATGATTATACTCTTCTGTGTTCTTTTTTTGGCAGGAAACTATGTTCAGAGAAGCTGTTTATAATTTACCCTGGTATTACGTAACGCCTGCGAACAGAAAAGCAATTTACATATTACTTCATCAAGCGCATGAAACAATACAATTCAAAGCTTTTACAATATATCCCATGAACATGCAACTTTTTCTCAGATTTTGCCAACAGGTGTATTCGTTTGTAAATGTCTTGAGACGAACAGGGATGTAAATAAATGTAAATAAAAAGTATGTAGGATTTTTTTCGCATAAATAGCTACTTTTAAGAAATTTTCAACTCCGCACTTATTTTTCATTTTCAAATTCAAATAAAAAAGTATCCACTTATTTTTCTTTCGTGTTTATTTTTTAACAACTTATATGTATGTAGTACCTATTTAATTTCTAGGTAATGAAATGAAAAAAAAAAAAAAAAAAGGTACCTACTTCACTACTCTAGACAACGCCCCGAGTTAAAAAAGTATATAGGATGTAGGTAAATATAAGTATTTATTTGCCTTTTAAACAAATATTTTTTTCTACTGATATGGCTCATAATTCTACAGTGTTTTAAAAAAAAAAACAAGAAAAACTTTCAGATTTCTTTTCCAAGGTAAATATTTGTCCATAAAAAGCAAAACTAGGTAAATCTAACACAAAAAAATTTCATGTGAAATTAAATCACAGAATGTCTTCCTCCTCACCAAATATTATTTGTACTTCTGGTTTCAAAAGTATACCAAAAGGACAAACAGTTGCATTAACTTCACTAGTAAATCAGGAACAGGAAGCACATTCTGCAACCATCATGGGTGGAGGCTTCAAATCACTAATAAATCAAATGCTGGGCAAACAAAATGTATTCAAGTATACAAAACCAGCCATCAATCAAATGCACCTGATGTACTGGTTGGTCGGCGAATTCTACTGTTCTGATGTATTCAGCAAGACAGTAAGATTATTGTGGGGTTCGTTCCAAATTATATGTGGTCTGATCATGCTGGGCCATTGCATCAGCTACATGGCCTTCACATCAAATCTCAATTTCACCAAAGTATTACATTCCATCCAGGTAATGCTAACTGATTTCTATCTAATGGCGTTATTTCCTTTGGTATCCTACATTTATCGCAAAGAAGCAGCCAAAGCTTTGAAAATTCTCGACCAATTGAACGACGCCGATTTGAACCAAATACCCATTATCTTAGCTGATATTGAATTTATCCAGCGTAAAAAATACGGTTCCAATGTTCTCTTTAAAATATGTGCTTCGCAAGTTGGAATGGGTATATGTTTCTTTGTATGTTCTAATCTGCATTTAATGATCGGATTCACTCCTGAGAAACTGAAGCAACCAGAGTACTATTTCTATCCAACATATTGTGAAAAAGTGGATAGCTGGATTGCTTTCTGGATTTTATCTTTGTCCCAGTTCGTTCCCAGTGTTCCGATTATCATGACGGCTTTTCTATTGCCTTGCTTTTCTTTGGGCGTTACTCGAGAATTTTTTCATAAGTTCCAGTCCATTAGCGATACAATGGATCATCATTCTAAATTGCTGACCATCTATTACGAGCAACTGTTGAATAACAGATGTCGAGCAATTAAGGAAATTCCCAGATATCAACGCATTTTCACACGCAACTTGTATTTGTATGGTAAACTGCATCAGGATTTATTGAGGTAATTTATGTATTTGAGAAATTTCAGGCCTTGGAAGGTTCAATTTTTTACAACAATTTTTTTTCACAGCGCAATCAGTCATTTGAAGAAATACATGCAATTCAGCATGTCCGCCAGCGTCGTCATGTTTTTGTACAACGAAGTGATGCTCGTATACATGTTTTTCATGGCAAGTATTTCAAAACTGATCAATTCGATCACACAATCTGTGACGTACCGATAGGGGGGGGAGGAGCTCCCCCCCTGAGGAAATTTTTTACTTGTGAGTTGGGAAAATTGAACATTTCAACACATCAGTTGGGAAAATTGGACAGTTGGGATTAATTTTTTTGATGAAAAATAATAAATAAAATAGTTATTTCAAAAGTTGGAAATCAACAAAATTTTCACTTGTTCCAACTCAAAATTGGTAATTTTCCCAACTCGAAAATGGTAATTTTCCGAACTCGAAAATGGTAAATTTCCCAACTCAAAATTAGTAATTTTCCCAATTCAAAATTGGTAATTTTCACAACTCAAAATTGGTTATTTTTCCAACTCAAAATTGGTCGTTCTCCCAAGTGATGAGTAAAAATGTCAGTTGGGACGATTAGTATTTATTTTTTTAATGAAAAATGAATAAATAAAATGGTTACCTATTTTAACAGTCGGAAATCAACAAAATTTTTACTTTTTAGTTGGGAAAATTAGTCATTTTCCAACCTTTTCCAACTGAAAATTGATCATTTTCCCAGCGAAGAATTATTAAACCGTTGTAATAAATGCTTTTTTGGAAAAAAAATATTAATTACCTTGCAATTTAAAAATTTTTACTCGTCAACCAAAAAATTTTTATAGTTGTATGTACTTGTAATTTAAAAGAGATTTTTTCGCACTTTTCTTCAAAATTATTCCAATTAATTTCATTGTTCTTATTCTCCTTAAAACTTATTTTTGATATTTGAAAATCCAATTTTTCAAAAGCTTCGGCCTCGCTACGCTCGGCCATGATATATTTCTGCTTTAATCATTTCAAAGTAGAAACAGTCGATTTTTCATTAAAGTTTATTTTTCCAAAACATTATTTTATTACACATTCAATTTGAGGTTTTCTAAAATTTTCGCCCTCGCTTCGCTCGGGCCAAATCCATCTTCCTATTCTTTACATTGAAATTACAAAATTTTATTGATGTAAAATTATAATTTTTCTTCAAAACTCCACCCTTTCTTCGCTGAAGGCAAATAAACTATTTCGTATGTTTTTTCAACTACAATGACATTGCTTGTAGGTTTAAAAAAAATTGTTTGGAGCACCTAACCAATGAAAAATTTATTCAGATTTCTTATCTCAAAAGGGGTCTTATAGTAATGGGTTGTATTAAGAACTTCAAAAGCTCGCAAAAATGATGAAAACGAGTAAAAAAAATCAAAAACCTCGCGACTTGGGGAAAAATCAGTACCTACATGTAAATTTTAAGAAATCAGTCGGGAAAGTTTGAAAAAAATTGGATTGGTTCGCAAATTTGAATTTTACACTCCCCCTCCGGAATTCTGATATCGGCTATACGTAGTTGGGAATTTTGAGAATTTGAGTTGGGATTTTCACCGCCCCCCCCCCCCCCCCCGGAAAATGCCTTCGGTACGTCACTGCACACAATTTATTGTTAATTTTTTTCTGTGTAGAGCGGTTCGGTAATGATACAAATCCAAGCCCTCAACATGGCTGCCGGAGTTGGCACCCTTTTATTTGTCAATTGTTTGATTGGGAAATTATTCTCAGATATGGTATGTACCCAGGTGCACACCCGGGGGGGCTCAGGGGGCTCGAGCCCCCTCCTTAAGCTCGGCAAGGAGATTTTTTTATCATAAAATGTCAATTTTCTCAAAATCTGAGCTCCTCCCTTACACAATTTCTGGGTGCGCCTATGTATGTACCATAATAGTAAAATAATCATACTTCATTAAGGTTTGATTTTTTTTTTTTGGTTTCAATTTCAGAGTGAAATGTTCAACGATTCAGTTTACAATTTACCTTGGTACTATTTATCTCCATCTAACAGAAAATCGATGTACTTGCTGTTACTTTATCAAGCTCAGGTTGCAATTGAATTCAAAGCGATGAAAATTTACCCAATAGATAGAACTTTTTTTTTACGGTCGTGTAATTACGTGTATTCTACTGTTAATGTACTCAGACGATATTATAATGCTAGATATGCTTCTTAAATGTACTTGACCAAACTACACCAACAGCTGTCGAAATTTTATTAAATAAATGTATTAAGTATACTTTTAGTTTCACCATAGTTGTGCTAATGATCGAATCGTTAAAAGGCCCTATTTAAATGCTCTTTTGTACGTCCTCTGAATTTATAAGGCAAATTGTAAAAATGATCCATTAATTCTCAAAAATTGGGGAAAAATTCGATCAGAATATGAGAAAAATGAAAGAGGCAAAATTATAATGGAAAAATAAAGGCTTAGTCGCGATATTTTCGAAATTGAGATGAAATAAAATACTTATAGATGTTGATACAGATTAATTGTGCAAAGAAAAAATAGAAAACTGAGAGATTTTGGAACATGCTTTCAAAATAATATTATATTATTGTTCAAGAAGCACAATTTTTATTAAAACAGTAAAAATTATGCTTCGTGGTATTTTTATGATAGAAAAATTATCTAGATAAGCTTAAGGGGCAAGTAGGCGACTCAAGTTTGCCTAACCCTTTCCTCTGCTGTTTCACTGTTCTAAATAGGTATTAAGTACTGTGAAAATATCAATATTTCTTCGTTTAGATACGTACATCGATATATCGGAACAAAATTTCGGGATGTTGATATTGCTCCGAATACCTACATTGAAAAAATTCAGCATTTAAACTCAATCTTAAAAAAAGGATGGAAATCATAAAAGTTTTCACAGATTCAATTTAAATTTTGTTGAAATTTTCAGATAAACATTCAGGTTCGTGAATTAAGTAAATTACGAAAAAATACAAAAAATAAAACCTACTTATTAGGAATTCTGTTCTCCCACTTTTTTTTGTGGTTTCCACTTCGAAATTTAGCAAAAGTTCGACTAGGAACTTACTCATTTCTAAAAAAAAAAAGCTCGACGTATGTAATTTTCTCAAAAAAAAATGTAAAATAGACTTCCAGATTTTGTAAAACCACTCAATCAATTTCCAACAATATTTCGATTGCAAACTAACATGATGTTCAAAAGGGTGAGGATGAACCCGAAATTTTAGAATGTTTTCCTGCATCATAGACTGAGACTTCAATATGCACATTTTTTTACATTTTTCATCCCACCCCTTCTGCCGGATCAAAAAGAGCAGCGGTTCAAAATCAACATTCTAAAAAATTTCAAATTGGATATTAATGGGCATGTTTTTGAACCTTTGAAATCATAATTTCAAGTCAAAATTGATGAATTAAAAAAAAGTAAACTGAGGACCGTTTTTCCAAACCGTGATAACTTCATTTTTGGCGTTTTTGACGGATTTGGGTACTTGAAGTGGTCCGCCACCAAATGGCGTTGGTAGAATTTAGCTAACTATCTTACCTTCCACGTTCTGTGACAAAAACCGTTTTGAGTGTTGTAAATCGTTTTTCCAAACCGTGATAACTTCAGTATTTATACATAAAAACGAAGAATATTACAAAAAAACTTTGAAGCTTTTTAATTTTTTTGATACGTGAAAGCTCAAACATTAAAATCATTTTTAGGAAGAGGTTTCAACCTTTTCCTTTGAAATTTTCAAAGGTGAAAGAATACTCTATAAAATGAGCAGAACAATTTTTCTGACAGACTACATGGTATCGCTCAGAGTGCCACTTGAATATTTAAAAAAAATAAAAAATTTACAAGGAAATTTAATTTTTTGAGTATAATATGGAAGTGTTGAGTGATGAAATTTTTTTAATGGTTGTAGTTTATGTAGTGTATGTGCAACGAAGGCAGAAAAAATTTATTTTTTTCAGATGTTTATATGGCTCTGAGAGAGCAATAAGTGAAAATCGTTTTTCCAAACCGAGATAACTTCAACTTTTTTCATTTTCGTTTCATTCCTGCAGCGCAGCGCCAGAGATGAATATTTCAGTATGCCACTTGTTCGACATATTTTGTAATGATAGCTGCAAAATATTTACTTTTGTGACAGATTTCAAAAAACAAAACTTTCTCCGTGATACAGTTTTTTTTTATTTACTTGAAGGTTTGGAAAAACGGTCCTCAATTTTAATTTTTAATAAGGGCTTTCGGGCTAATTTGGAACCTCCAAAACATTGAAAAAAAATTTTATGGAGGGAGGGTGTCAAACTTGCGAATAATTTCTTTTTCCATCGTGGTTGAACGTGGAAAATTTTATTCTGTAAACTTTTTGTCAAACATCAAAAATAAAGGGGCAAGGGTTGTTAAAAATTGAGAAAATTTGAAAATTCTTTGAAGCCCATTTATTTTGAGTAACTCGTAGCCCCTTCATTTTCGATGTTAGGCAAAAAGTCTACAGAACAAAATTTCTTCAGTTTTCAACGTGTTATCCATTCCCTTGATCAGTTCATTTTTTGAGAATTTTTTTGAACAATTTTTTTTTAGTCTCTTCAATTTTAAAGATAGGCAAAAAGTCATAAAGTGAAAATTTGTTCAGTTTTCGAAGTACTATCCATTTTCACGGTTGAAAAAATTTTTGACGTGATTTTTTAAGAGCAACATTTGCCCCTTCAATTTTCAAAATAGGCAACGTGTTCATATAAAGTTTTTTTCTAGTGGTAAGTACCCGATTATATATCCAAAAAAATATGTTTGACAGACGATTCATGGAACACCCTGTAAGCATGTTTCAAAAACCCTTAATTTAAATTTTCAATTGGACAAACTGATTTATTGATTTTTAGGGAATTTGTAAAAATTCAGCAATTAAACTCACACTGGAAACTCTACAAAGACTAATGGCGATAAGTTTTCAAAAGTCGATAGTTATCAAACAGGGACCTAACTTTCATCCGTTTTATAATAGGAACAAAAAATACGTTAAGTTAGATATATTTTCGCCACAAAAAACAGCGATTTTCCAAAAACTGCCTAAACTTGAAAGATCAACTCATGCAGCTGAAATTTTGTTTGAAGAAATTTTGGAGCATATTTTTCCAGAACAGAAATTTCAAGTTTTTCATTCAACTTTAGCAACAAAAATACAATAATTTCCTCATCCACATTTTGAGAAAGCCCCAGTAATTAAATGCAAAATCAGTGGAAATCCTAGTCATTAATTTCGAAGAAAAAAATTATTTATTCTTCACAACTTTAAATAACGCCCTCGACGCCCTCATTACAAAAACACAATAAACGTAGGCCGGTATTTTTCTATTAACAAAATTTCTACCAACTTATGGAACATATCCATACAGATGGTACCAACGAGAAAAACTTTCGAATTTTTTCCAAGACAAATATTTGTTCGAAGACATCCAAACGTAGGTAAATCTTAACAGCAAACCTCATGTAAAATTCAATCACGGAAAATTTCCAAAAAATCCCTTCTAGGTCTACTTTTCGTTTTAAAAGTAGACCAATACACAAAAAAATACCCGTATTACATATATTCGCGATCCAGGAAGCATCTCCATCATTTCCTCGTATCTACTGGATCTCTACCATCATGAGTCAAGGATTTAAATCACTGATGAATCAGATATTAGGCAGACAAAATACATTCAAATACTCCAAACCTGTCATCAATCGAATGCACTTGATCTACTGGCTGGTCGGCGAATTCTACTCCTCAACCATATTCAATCGAAACGTGAGATTATCATGGGGGTTGTTCCAGCTATTTAGTGGACTGGTCATGCTAGGCCATTGCATCAGCTACATCGTTTTCACTTCGAGACTGGAATTTACCAAAGTATTGTACACCATCCAGGTAATACTAACGGAATTCTACCTTCTAATCTTGTTCCCTTTGGCATCCTACATGTACCGCAAAGATACATCCGAAGCTTTGAAAATTCTCGACAAAATGAGAGATCCCGAATTGGCCAGACTGCCTAAAACCTCAACCAATATAAAATTTATCCACCGTAAAAAATATGGCACGAATATTCTCCTGAAAATATTCGCATTTCAAGTTGGTATGGGGAGTTGCTTCTTCATATGTTCCAATCTCCACTTGGTTATCGGTTTCACTCCTGAGAAATTCAAGGAACCAGATTATTATTTCTATCCGACGTATTCCGAAAAAATCGAAAACTGGACTGGGTTCATGATGTTATCCTTGTCTCAGTTTATTCCCAGCATCTCGATCGTAACGATGGCTTTACTAGTGCCCTTGTTTTCTTTAGGCACTACTCGTGAATTTTACCATAAGTTTCAGTTCATTTGTGACAATATAGAGCATCAGTCCAAATTGTTGAACATCTGCTACGAGAAATTGTTGAATAATCGATGTCAGGCCATCAAGGAAATTCCCAAATATCAATGCACGTTTACTCAGAATATGTATTTATATGGGAAACTCCACCAAGATTTGTTGAGGTAAATTATCAAATGCATTAAGTTGGAACTTAGATAGAATAATTAAAAATAGTTCTGGTTTTAAGAGTCAGGTAATTTATGTAGGTATATTTTTTGCAGAGCAATTGGTCATTTGAAAAAATACTTGCAATTCAGCATGTCCGCCAGTGTTGCTATGTTTCTGTATAATGAAGTGATGCTTATCTACATGTTTTTTATGGCAAGTATTTGAAAAATTGTGTTGATAATTTTTTCATCATTGAAATAGGTATCAATTAAATTTTTTTCCCTGTTTCCAAAAACCCAGAGTGGTTCCGTAATGACTCAAATCAAAGCTCTCAACATGGCTGGCGGAATTTGCACCTTATTATATGTGAATTGTTTGATAGGAAAATTATTCTCCGATATGGTAAGTATGACTGTAATGCTACACTTTAAAAAAAAAAAACAATCAAATATGACAAAAATGTTTGAATTTTTTCAATGAAAATTACATTTTTTGTAAATTTTAGAGCGAAATGTTCAACAATACGGTTTACAACATGCCTTGGTACTATTTAACTCCATCCAATAGGAAATCCATGTACTTGTTATTACTCTATCAAGCTCAAGTTGCAATCGAATTTAGAGGGATGAAAATTTACCCAATAAATATGAACTTTTTCTTGCGAATGTGCAACTATGTCTATTCAATGGTTAACGTATTACGACGATATTATAACAATAGATATGCTTCTTAAAATATAGTCGAGTTTTGAAGATAAATTATCAAGTACTGTTTTCTTAATTTTTTTGGTCCTAATTTTCTTCGAGATTTTCTTTTAATATTTAGGCTTAGAAAAAAAACCAAAGCATCCACAAAAAAATTAGAAAATATCGAATAAATTCCTTCGAGGGAAAGAATTGAAATTATGGATTCAAGAGGATTTTTGAAGCATCGGAATTCATTCCTAACTCCATTTCCTTAAAGAAGTACCTCTAGAGCGGAGATTGAGCTGAAATTTTTAGAAAATTTAAAATTTAAAATTGTTAGTCATTTCTGGATAATTACGAGTCAAAATTGTTAAAGGGTCCAGATAAGGGAGGGGAAGGGGAAGAACCAAACTCCAAATCCCAAAATGTTTTATTGTTATCGAATGAAAAGTTAAAATGAACATTATTTTATTTTCAATTTCCATGAGTTAATTTTTGATTCTATCTCCCCCCCACCCATACAAAAGTCTTAAAAAAGAAGAAGGGAGGGAGAAGGCACAAATTTTCGGATAATTTACAATTCCACATCAACGTGTACTGTTTTGACCTTTGAAATTCATTTTCGAATATCATCAAGTCACAATCTCAAAGAGGTTCCGACAGATGGATGGGAGGGAAAACAGGACTGGAATTCAGAAATTCACAGGGTTGGGCAAAATTCGGAAATAAAGGATTTCAAATTTCAAATCCCAAATCCAAAGTCCTTTCAAAAAGCGTATTTAAAATCCAAATTTCGAAATCCTAAATCCAAAATTTAGGTAAACATGATGAAAAAGAATTGTTTCATCCTGTCTACAAACTAGGGGGAGGGAGCTAGGATTAAACGACAACTGACCCCACCCAGTTTTTAAAAAGAATAAGAATCAATTTTTTATTATTCAACTTTAAATGTTTAAAATTATGTAATTTTGCTTTATTTCAATTTACAATGGTATATTACGTAACAACAAAAAAATTGTTTTTCGTTCTCTGTACAAAGTACAAATTGGTGAAACTAAAGGGGGGGGGCTAGCAATTTTTGGACACCCGGTTTCATTCGATATGACATGACGACATGACTACGAATCGAAATGCTGTGATGCCTGAACTTGAAGCCTGAATACTGACCACCGGATCACGTAACCCAAATATTTTTGTATTATCCAAAATCCGTTTTGCGAGTGGATTTAAATCCAAAATCCAAAATTCGGATTTTGAGATTTTTTCAATTTAAATCCTGCCCAACCCTGGAAATTCAATCGTTAGTCCAGACATATTGAAACTGGACTCGATAAAAAATTGACGCTAGCGATAGTTTGGAAAATAGTTATTTCTAGTTGTTTCTTCATAAGCAATGAAAAACGACAATTTTTCAATTTTGTAAATCCGTCGTTTCCTATCGTTTCCCAAAAAATGGTGGAAAACGCCTAATTTCAAATATTCCTGATCCATCGTTTCCTTTCGTTTCTTACAAGAACGAAGAAAAATGACAGTACCAAGTACCAACCGACTCGAAAAAAGTTATTTCTGGTGGTTTCTTCGAAAACGATGAAAAAACGTCAGTTGGAAATGTTTTAAATTGGAAAATAGTCATTTCTGAAGGTTGTTTTTTCAAAAAACGACAGCATCTAATTATTATAGGGCTGTTGAAACTACGTCATCCAACTGATCCAAGGTCATATTTTATCAAAAAGTGCAGAACTGGTGGGAAAAAAATATTCATTTTGTACGTATTTATACTGAATTTTCATAAATTTATAAACTTTATTGTTAAAAAAATGAAGTTATGTGGCAATTTTGAAAGTAAATTTGTAGCTATAAAAAAAAATGATTTGAAAAAGTTGAGTTCGGTGGGAAAATTCCAAAATGACGTCAGTTTCAACAGCCCTATAAAATCGTTATTTTCTGGCTGTTTCTGCAAAAACGATGAAAAAAGACCAGTTTGAAATGTTCTAAATTTTTTAAGTGTATTTCTTGCTTATAATGGTTCACTAATCAACATAAGAAAAGGTCTTCCCCGAGATAACGAACTCTCCCCCCCCCCACAAATGTAAGACGGAAACCCAGTTTTTTAGCAATATATTCTAATCCTCAAAATTGAAAACCGTTGATGCAATCATTTTCTACACTCAATTTCCTACCAAACATATTTTTATCAAAATGACCTGTTTTTAAGCCAAAAAATTAAAGTTGGGTGGGGGGCGTTCACCCTTCGGGGTGGACCTTTCAGTATGTTGATTAGTAGATCATTAGATCATTATAAACAAAAAATGGCAAAAAACAGGCATCAATTTTCACCAAATATGTTACTTTTTTTCCCCAATTGAAAAGACTAGGTACATTTTATCGAGAGAGGTATCCATTAAAATATATGTTTTTCAATTCCCTGCACCTGTTTTTGACTGAATTTTCCGAAAAACAAAGAAAACGATGTTTTAAACATTTACATTATCGATGACAGTGCATTTTTTCATCCTGACGATTGACGAATCTATTTTTACAATTCATAGAAGAGTTCACATTCCAAATTTTTAAATCAATTTTTCATTTTTTGATACTTCTGCATGAAAAATTTTACTCTTCACAATGGTACCAAGATACTTTTAAGAAAATTTCAATTCATCGCACATAGGTATTAAAAAATTTGTGATGTAATCGAAATGAACCATTGGAATTCGATTTTCGGGATTGAGTACAATTTTTATCTACAATAGATCCAGTATGACACAGGAAAAGCAAAAATTACTGCTTAAACAAAGTGAGTTTTTTTTTTTTAAAATAAGTAAATTTAAAATACGAAAAATTGCTCATAATAATTTCTTTCGCAGCCAATTTGAGAAAATTCAATTTTTTTGCCTATAATTTGGGAGGAGGACAGTCGATCCTTTAAAAGCCTTATTCGTAGCTACGCCAACGTCCGTCACTGCCCAAGAATTTGGAGTTGGAAAAAAATTTTACACCACAACTTCGAGTAACGCCCTATACATACAAAAACTTGGTACGTAAGTACTAAGTAGGTACGTTTTTGTGTACTGAGCAAATATTCTTTTCTACCTACACAAGGTGCTCATTATTCTCACAGATCTGGAAACCGTGGGTTTCTTTTTCAAAATAAATATTTGTTCACGAATATACAGAAAAACCTTACCCAGCTAAATCTGACGCAATAAATCGCATGTAAAATTAAATCACAGAGCAAGTACCTATTATTTATATTTCTGGTTTCAAAATCCGACCTACGCGACGTACAAAAAGATATTTGTATTATATTCGCGATTCAGGAAACACCTCCATCACTTCCTCGTCCCAGCGAACTAATATGAATCGAGGCTTCAAATCACTGGTGTATCAAATATTGGACAAACGAAAGGTATTCGAGTATTCGAAAAATACCATCAATCGAATGCACATGATATACTGGCTAATCGGCGAGTTCTACTTTTCCAACGTATTCAGCGGAAATGTCAGATTGGCATGGGGTTCGTTCCAGATTACATGTGGCTTGGTCATGCTGGGCCATTGCCTAAGCTACATCGTCTTCACATCGAATCTTCAGTTCACCAATCTGTTGTACACCGTTCAAGCAATCCTAAGTATATTCTTTCTTTTGATCGTATTTCCACTGGTATCCCATATTTACAGCAAAGATACGGCCATAGCTTTAAAAATTCTCGACCAAATTAACGTCATGGAGTTGAATCAAATATCCGCCGTCTTTACCGATATCAAATTCGTCCAACGTGAAAAATACGGATCGAACATTTTGCTGAAAATATTCGCCACTCAGGTTGGTATGGGGACTTGCTTCTTCATATGCTGCAATCTACACCTGATGATTGGATTCAATCCGGATAAATTAAGGCAGCCTGATTACTACATCTATCCGACCTACTGCGAGCAAGTTCAAGGTTGGACTGCTTTCTGGATTTTATCCCTATCTCAATTCATTCCCAGTATTCCGATCATAGTCATGGTTTTGCTCCTGCCTTGGTTTTCTTTGGGCACCACTCGAGAATTTTATCACAAATTTCAGTCCATTAGTGACATAATGGATCATCAATCCAAGCTGATGACAATCTATTACGAGCAATTGTTGGCAAATAAATATCGATCAATTAAGGAGACTACCAAATATCAACAGATGTTTACTCGTAACGTGTATTTGTATGGTAAACTGCATCGAGATTTGTTGAGGTAAATTATTTACACGAGTAAAATAAAATAGTCTACAGTCCAGACCCCCGAAAAGTGTTCAATGGGTCTGCTTTTTTGGGAAACAAAAAAATCAGTTGGTTTTTTGTTGGTATGGATGGGGTATTCACGAAAATGAGCATTTTCGATTTTTGCCGGGTCACTATAGGGGGTTGGAGCCTGAAAACCCCCATTTTTTCAAGTTGGCCGGGAACAAAAATTTTTTTGCCATTTTGTAGCACATGCTCCCCCGAGTCCGAATATGTGTTTCATTTCCTTGGGCATGGTCACAATGGTCCCCTAGGGCCCCCAAAGTGCGTTTTTTTGGTGAAATTTGGCCATTTTTGAAAGTAAAATGATTGTGTAGATGTCATAAAGCTCGAGGAACAAGAAAAAACCATCTTCATGGGGACATGATCTCATTCTGAACCGATTGAGCCTGAATTTTTGGAAAACGGCTGGCACAATGAGCCGCAGGCGAATTTTAAAGATGCGCCCCTCGGCGATTTCTCAAAAAAATAAACAGCTACAAAATTTTTACAAAATGGCTATGCACGCGTGTAACATATCAAAATGGGGTAAAATTTCGCGAGAAATCCGAAAATGCCAATGAATTTTGATTTTGACCCCTTCCAAAAATTTTATGGGGTGAAATTTGGTCAATTTTTGACCGATTTTGAAAAATTGTCGTGTTACCTATCAAAATGGGGTAAAATTTCGCGAAAAATCCGAAAATGACAATGAATTTTGATTTTGACCCCTTCCAAAAATTTTAAGGGGTGAAATTTGGTCAATTTTTGGCCGCGATTTTGAAAAATTGTCGTGTTACCTATCAAAATGGGGTAAAATTTCGCGAAAAATCCGAAAATGACAATGAATTTTGATTTTGACCCCTTCCAAAAATTTTAAGGGGTGAAATTTGGTCAATTTTTGACCGATTTTGAAAAATTGTCGTGTTACCTATCAAAATGGGGTAAAATTTCGCGAAAAAACTAAAAATGTTGATAAATTTCGATTTTCCAACAAAAAACCAACTGATTTTTTTGTTCCCCAAAAAAGCATAGCATATTCACTTTCCTGAGCACTTTTCTGCGTCTGGACTGTAGACTAAAACATCTGTCACTGATTCTTTTTCTAAAGCTGAGTGGCTTTTCACAGGGCAATTTCCCATTTGAAAAAATATCTGCAATTCAGTATGTCTGCCAGTGTTTCTATGTTTTTGTGCAATGATGTTTTGCTGGTGTCTATGTTTTTCATGGCAAGTATTCATTTACTTATTACACAGGTCAACACGATTTTGTGTTTGGGTTTCGACTGCCAAATTTTGGTTCCTTTTAGGTAACTAATGAAGCAAAAAATGATTTTTTTGACCAAAATTTGTTTTTGGGGGCGAGGGATCGAAAAATAAGGTTTTTCAAGAACAATAGATACGAGCTTGAAAAAAATTTCAATTTTTCTTGGCCTAAGTCTTTTGGGAAATTTTACGGCGAATCGAACGGAACAAACCGCAGCCCTCTATCTCATTTAGAAAAAAAGTTACCGCTTAAACTTTCCTAAATTCTGTGAAAAAATCTCATTTTTTTGTGCTTTGCCTATCAAAAAGTGACATTTCTGAGCAAACTAAGCATTCTACGACAAAAAAGGTGAGAACCAAAATTGTAGAGAATAAAATTTCCTATCTGTAAAACAGGTTAGATTTTTCTGGGAGGCATAGTTTTCAAAATATTTTTGAGTAAAGTTGAACATAAGTAACTTTTGATTTATTTATTTGTGAGCCTAGATATAGAAACCACCCTTAGGTGTAAAAAATTGGTTTTTGAGTGGAGGTTCTCCTTTGATTCTATACCTTCTGAAACGCCCAAAATCAGTGTCAACTCAGAAATAAATTTTTTACACCTAAGGGTGGTTTCTATATCCAGGCTCACATTTATGTTTTCCTTAATTACCTCCACTTATGTTCAACTTCACTCAAAAATATCTTGAAAACTATGCCTTCTGGAGAAATCTAACCACTTCCACCAGATAGAAAATTTCATTCTCTACAACTTTGGTTCTCATCATTTTTGTCGTAGGACGCTTAGTTTGCTCAAAAATGTTACTTTTTGGTAGGCAAGGCACAAAAAAATGAGGGTTTTTCACAGAATTTAGGAAAGTTTAAGCTGTAACTTTTTTTCTAAATAAGATTCCATTCGGTTCGCCGTAAAATTTCCTGTAAGACTAGGTCAAAAAAAATTTTTCTCTAGCTCGTGTTTCTTGTTCTCGAAACCCCTTATTTTTCGATCCCTCACCCCTCAAAGCAAACTTTGAAAGCCACGAATAAGTAGGTTAGGTATGTTGGTGTATTTCGATGACTAAAATCAGAATGTAGGCATTAGAACTGAAACACAGAACAAAAAATTTGTTGTCGACTAGTATTATCATTTTCTCAATTTTTCTCAATAAATTTAAATTTACAATCATTTTTCTTTTTTTTCTTCTACATACAGAGTGGTTCCGTAATGACACAAATTAAAGCCCTCAACATGGCTGCAGGAATTTGCCTTCTGTTATACGTGAATTGCTTGACAGGGGAATTATTCTCAGATATGGTACGTCGTGATAACGATAAAATCACCAATGTTCAATAATTCCAACAAAATTTCGTTGTTTTTCCAATTTCAGACTGAAATGTTTAGCAATTCGGTTTACAATATGCCTTGGTACTATCTGACCCCATCCAACAGGAAATCTATGTACTTGTTGTTGGTCTACCAAGCTCAGATTACTACGAAATTCAGAGCGGTGAAAATATACTCCGTGGATATGGCATTTTTCTTGAAAATGTGCAATTATGTCTATTCAATTGTTAATGTTTTGAGACGATATTATAACACTAAATATGTTTCTTAGAATATAATACTGTTTCGAGAGAATTTTACAATTTTTATTAAATACTTTTGGCAGACGTGAGCGAAAACTTCGGAGAACGGTTTAAGGTTTTTAAAACAATCGTGCTTAATTCTGTACATAATTATTAAAAACAAGTTGATTGCTTGGAGTCGCAGTTGAAAAATAATTTTTTGAAACAATCGAGGATGAAATAGGTAAGCGGTTGCAAAAAATAACTCAACATATTGAAATTTTCAGATATTTTGTCCAACAAAAAAAATCTTTCAACTAATACCTACAATTTTTTTTCAAATTTTCGGAAACGTTGATTAAATTTTCTAAATCATGATTCATGAACCATTTCAAGCAGGGTTACATACTAACAAAGGAGGTATCTCAACTCAAATTAAAATTTTGAGCCGAAACCAAAATAAATCGAAAGTACATAATAAAAGAACACCAGATTCAAAATTTCAAATGCTGAAGTTCTTTTCTCGAATAATGGCAAATTTTTTTAAATTTCAAAATTACTTAATTGCTCTGGAAAGTATAAAAATTTGATCTAAACTACGAAAAAACCTGAAATTTCATATACATCCTATTTTCGACCACCAGAATAGTTTGAAAGTGGTTTAGAGAAGTTTCGGAGCTTCCAGAAAATTTTGAACTTTTCCAGCACTGGAAAAAATCCCATAAAATGGTCCATATAAATGTACTTAAACTTTAGCGCGATGGTGAATTTTTTTTTCTTTGCGTATCCTTTACTTTTTTGAAATTAAATCGTGCCAAAAAGTTATCTACAATATCGCACGACCTCAACTCGAACAGAATTTTTTTGAAATTTTTTCACAGAGACCTAATTTAAACTTGAGAAAGGCGAATTTTTTGGAAAAAAAAATCACCAAATGAATTCAACAAGTTAAAATACCCCGATGATCACCCTTTTTGCGATCGTTTCATTCGAAGCCTCGAAATTCACTTTTTTCGCCATGAAAAAACAGTGAAAAAAGTGAATTTTGAAACTTCAAGCAAAACTATCGCGAAAAGGGCGTTTATCGGGGTATATTGACCTACTGAACACGAATATGGGATTGGTTTTTTCATTTATGTAGTCATTTCTTTCAGATGCATAAACGCTCAAAATTTGAAAAATATGCTAAAATGACAACATTTCTACAGGGTTTTTCGCAATTTTCGGCCCTTAGTTTAAAGAAATGGCCAAAACCAAATACACAGAAAAATTGTACATTAAAAAATGCATATTTCAGTAATAATTTTGTTTTCAGTCATCAGAAATGAAAATTTAAAAATTATTTTTTGAAAATTTTTACGTCAGTGCAGCCAGTAGCTAATTGTGATATTCTAATATTACGAACTCAAACGCATTTTTTTTCATCAAGTAATTGGACCAATTTTTCTCCCCCTGCTCCCCTCCCCTTGAACCTGGGGGGCTCAATTTTTTTTTGGGTAGTCTTCCCCTCAAAGTAAACCACCCCACCAAATTTGGCTGAAATCCAAGATATGTTTTTTTTTCACTCCACCCTAATAATGTCCAGTCGAGTGTTTTTTAAAAAAATAATGTGATAATTTCGAAGTATATGATCTTGAAATAAATTCTATGTACTTAAGTTGAATCGATTGTGTATTTATTAATATTTCGCCAAAAACGTATTTGTCTTCAAATTTTCAAAAAAAATGTCTTGTATTTATTTTTATGCCTGCGAGAGAATATACCAGTTCTGTTTTTTTTTTTTTAATTTTCTAGCGTTCTCTTATGGAGCTGACAGCCTACCAGCTTGGCTTCTCAACAATGGCTTCAAAATCAAAACATACTTCTATTGATCTGATTGAAAACAAAAATAATACTGTGAATTTTTCAAACGATAAAAAAATTAATTCGAGATAAACTTTATTTCCATAGAGTAGAATTTACAACTGGCTACACTGATATACAAAATTTTCCAAAAAATTTCTGAAATTTACTTCTAGTGAGTGAAAAAAATTCATAATATTTTCAAGCGAAAAAGTAATCAATTCAAAGTTGGCATAAATTCTGTATTTTGGAATTTTACGATTCGCTGTTGGCTGCACTGGTGCATAAAATTTTCATAATTTTTTTTCAAAATTTACTTTCAGTGATCCAAAAAAATTTTTTGCTCAATTACTTGATGAAAAAAATCATTTCAGCTTAGTGAAAAATTCATATTATTGAAATATTGCAATCTGCAACTTTTGGACCCCCTGGTAGCAGTCTGAATTTTGATCGGAGGAGGACGGCGATGGTTTAGGAAGTTGTAGAAACTCAAATCGCAACTTTTGAGTGCTGTGGCGGCTTCTCGCACGATTTTGATTTTCTAAAAAACACAAAAAACTGCGTTTTTTTTCAAAAGGAGGTGCACTTTGAGCACCCCCTGCTCCCCTCCCCTTGCACCTGGGGGGCTCAAATTTTTTTTGGGTAGTCTCCCACTCAAAGTAAACCACCCCACCAAATTTGGTCGAAATCCAAGATATGTTTTTTTTTTCACTCCACCCTACTGTTCATCACTTCTGAAATTCGAAATTGTTTTAAATTAATTTTTTTTTAGGGATACTATTGACATACTAGATATTTTTGCCCAAAAATACCAATTGAACCCCACTTATCACCTTATCCGATTTTTCAGGGGAGCGTGCCTACTTAAAAACCACTATTTTCGCGGTTTTTAAATTTCATGGAAAAAACTAAAACATTTTTTTCGAAAAAAATTTTTTGAAATGGTTTTAATGGGATGCATTAACCAAATTCCATATCCAACTTTTTAAACAATTTTTTCTAATAATTTAACAACTTTTAGACATTTATTATCAACGTTCGAGATATCAAACCTTTTCCACAACATTTAAAAACAAATGTTTAATTTAACGAAATATTTTTTTTAAAAACATTTTGGATCCTGTTTCAAGGCATCTATCAAAATCCAATTAAATAATTTTATCCTATTTTTCCAATGATTTTTTCATGCCATTTTGAACTATTGTAACTACTTATATAAAATGTGTCCTCCAATGAAAAAATATCGCTTTCGACATTATCTATTATGTATATTTGCTTCTAGAAGTTTCAAGACTTTCAGACTCCACTGATTACAAATAATATATGTTCTAAGGTGAAAGGCAACCATAACGGAGGGAGGAGGGAGACAGGTGATTTTCTCTTTTAACGCTCTAATTTATGTGAATTTTACAAAATACTTCGTCCTTCAAATACCCTAGGTTAGTAAAGTTTTCAACATTTTTAAAATTTTGTAAACAGCTTCACATTCGGCCAAACAGTTCAACTGTTTCGAGACATAAATAATTTATCCAGTAGACATTTTTCTTGTAAAACAAACATATTATTCGAGGAAGTTCACCTGAACTGCTGATGATTCAACAATAAAGGAAAAGCAACGAAACCCACCAGATATATTTTTTTAATGCGAGTAAGCTCCGTAATCGTGTCTTACCCTATATCACCAAACACCATGACTTCATTCGCGAATCATTTTGCAAAATTGAATTCGTTCAATTCGAGACATTCTGAAATTCCTATCGATCAGCAATCGCTCGAGGTTGAGAACAAACTCGGTTTTCGTCATCTACTCGGTCAGATCTTCGGTAAAGGGAACATATTCGGGTACACTTTGACGATCATCAACAGGCTCCATTTAATGTACTATTTCCTCGGCGAATTCTACGTTTGCAATGTATTCGCCAACACGACACGATGGTCTTGGATACTGTTCAATTCGGTCAACGGTACGATGCTGCTGATGCAATGCTTGAGTTGCGTTTTCTCCAAATCCAATCACGAAATAACCAAAATTCTGTACAACGTGCAAATAGTCATCACCGTAGCTTACTATTTAATCATAATTCCGGCGATTACTTGCATAAATCGAAACCATACCGCGCAAGCTTTGAAAATACTCGATAAAAAATACCATCTTCAGTCTCGATCAAGCTTCGACGATTCATTAATTCCAACACGACCCAAACACCACGCTGTGGGTATAATCAGCATCTCAGTAATTATTCAAGTTTTCCTCATGTGTATTTATTGCACCGTTACAGAAATGCATATTATCTTCGGGCACACGAAAGACGATTTGAAAAATTCCAATAATTATCTGTATCCGGTATATTGCGATTATGTGGACACGCTGACGGAATACCTTATTTTATCATGTTCTCAGATGATATTCTCAATGCCCACGTTGGGCAGTCCCTATTTAATACCGCTTTTCGTCATTCTCTCGGCTGATCGATTTTACAACAAGTTTGAAGAAATCAGCGACGCTATAAAATGCAATTCGAAAAACTTCGCAGATCGTTACGAGCAATTGCTGAACGAATCATATGATACGAAACAAATTAAAATACAGAAACGTGAATTGGTGCTCGAGTTTACGAAGGATATTCACCATTACGCCAGATTACACCATGATTTACTCAGGTGAAGTAGAGATATTCGACGTACATATTTTTATCAGCGAGTAGCCAAAGATCCTTAAGTAGGTACCTATATGCATGATCTTTATTACAGAGGAATTAATCATTTGAAATTTTACCTGCAGTCTAGCATATCCATAAGTTTGGCCATGTTCTTATTCATCGATGTGGTGCTGTTTTATATTTTCATACTGGTGAGAGCTCATCTTCAAATATTATCTATGAACAATTAAACATAAAACCAAACTTTATTATATTGAATGCTGTTTTGAAAAAAAAATCATATTCATATGGCTTCACTAGTAATTCATTCACTCATCAGCACATTTCAGGGAGAAATTCTCTCCGTGGATACCAAAATGGCTTAGAATTGATCTAAGAGAATCAAAGTTGTACGATTTTGCTAATTTTTACATGATAGTTCAAGAAGTTGAAAATTCGAAATTTTTCATTATTTTTCTCTTTAAAATACTTAAATATAAACTCTCAAAACTCTGCTCTAGATCACAAATTTTTTCCTCCACAATATCGGTCATTAAAAAATTGCTTCATTGAGGGCATTTTTTTAGGTAAAATTTTAAAACATGTTTTTCAAATTTCCAAAAAACATTGTTAAGATTTTTTGAAAAATCACACGGATCGTTACTGAATCTCGAATATTTTATTTTTAGATTTAGCCTACATATTTGAGATATTATTGAATAGTCCAGTCAAATTAGGATATCACTTGGAATAAATTAGGGAAAATTTTTTTTGAGCCAAAGTACTCAGGAAGGTATCCTAATCAACATACAAAAACCCGGACAAAATCGGCTCGGTGCATTTCCCCCCAAGTCCACATTTTTGCTCCCAAAATCAGTTTTTTGCATTTTTCTCGTTTCCTGTCACTTTTTTTGAATAATTAGTTCTATACAATTTTGAAGAGCGTAAAATTACACATAAAATTGATTCTATAAAAATTTTTGTACGAACCCCCCCTACACGAGATACGTCCCTCTCCATTATACCTTTGGTTTTTTATCGCGATAAAAAACCAAAGGTATAATGGAGAGGGACGTATCTCGTGTAGGGGGGTTCGTACAAAAATTTTTATAGAATCAATTTTATGTGTAATTTTACGCTCTTCAAAATTGTATAGAGCTAATTATTCAAAAAAAGTGACAGGAAACGAGAAAAATACAAAAAACTGATTTTGGGGGCAAAAATGTGGACCTGAGGGGAAATGCACCGAGCCGATTTTGTCCGGGTTTTTGTATGTTGATTAGGATACCTTCCTGAGTACTTTGGCTCAAAAAAAAATTTTCCCCTAATTTATTCCAAGTTCGGCTCTCATATAAGCTAATTTGACTGGACTAGAAGGGGAGAGGGTTTACAAGACCAGAGCCGGCGAAAAATTTTTTTCTCCGTAGGTGCTCACACTCGGGGGGGGGGGGGAGCCGAGGTGAGGGCGAGAATATTTTACAACTCTAAAAAATTTTCCCCAAAATATTTTCCAACTCTAAAATTTTTCATCAACTCTGAAATATCTCCCTAAATTTTTTTTCTGGGGTCTAAAAATTTTTTACCTGGTATTTTTTTTCAAAAATTCATAATTATTTTTCAAATTTAACATTTTTTTTTCAATAGGTATTAAAATATTTCCTCCAACTTTTTCAGCTCTCAAAACTTTTTCTCAAAATTTCAATTTTCATAGCTTTTGAATTTTTTTCTCAAAATTACAACTTTTTCAGTTCTTAAAATTTTTTCTCAAAATTCTAATTTTTTCAACTCAATATTTTTTCTTAAATTATTTTTCTACTCTAAAATTTTTAGAATAAAAAAATGTCGAAAAAAAGTTTAAGAAACTCAAAGTGAAAAAATTCAGAGAATGTCAAGCTTTTAAAAATTTTGAAAACAAAGAATGGAGTTTCATACAGTTGACAGACAGTTGAGATAAATATCAGTAAATGAAAAATTTTTAGTGAATGAAGATTGAAAAAAAATCTTGGGAGCTAAAAAGATTTTTGAAGAGAAATTTCAAGGGTGGGGAAAAAATTTATTGAAGTTGAAAAAATTAGAATTTTGAGAAAAAATTTTAAAAACTGAAAAGATTGAAATTTTTAGAAAAAATTTTGAAAGCTGAAAAAATTAAAATTTTGGGAAAATAGTACAGACATGAACGATGATTTTTATCATTGTGCTGTCAAGGTGCTGTAAATAAGAAGTTCTAAGGTGAAAGTCAAAAGTTTTAAGTCGAAAGTTTGGTAACATATAGCTAAAAGCTGAAACGAGAGAAAGCTGAAAGCTAGCCAAAAGCTAGGTGTATGAATCAAAAAGCTATAAGCTAGATCCAAATGTTTTATTTTTGAAATTTTTAACCGAAAGCCAAAATCAGAAGTTTTATTTTACATCTTTTGACCCCTAGATTTCAATTTGGTGTAAAATTTTTCATTTTTATTTTAGAAAATTCGGTACCGTTGTGATTGAGTTTCAAAATTTTAGTGGATTTTTGGATTTTTACACAGCACCTGTTGAAAAATCCCCGTATGTGTTCGAGCATGCGAGCACCTCGAATAAGACAACGCATTCCTTCCCCCCCCCAATATTACTCTTCATTGGAGACCGACATCTATCAACCACCCTTATTCTAAAGAGCTGAACGGTTCAAAGTTTTGGATGCAGGTGTTGTGTTTCTACTCAAACTGCGCCATTTAAAAGCGAAAAAATTTGTGAAATTTGAGAAACTTCGGATTTCTTTGATCCATCTTGTCGTGTAAAAAAATGTATTTTTTGGACATTTAAAATTCAATTTTTTCAAAGATTTGTCCCTCTCTTTGCTCGGGCATGAACAAAATCACAATTATGGACAATTTGAGGCAGCACCCACTTTGTACCTTCCAAAAAAGCTTTCTATTTCTGAAAATAATTGGAATGAAATTGTTTGATCCAAAACTGCATTTTCATCAAGTCGTTTCCCTAAATATTCCATGCAAATCGCATAAGATCTTTATAACATCTGTGCAACTCCTAAATATATATTGAAAATGATTCAAATTCTGAATCGATTGTTTTTATAGTAAAATGAAATTTTATGAGAATGAAGGGAGCTAAACTCAAAATTTCTCAAACAATTATGAAAGTCTGACCCCCCCCCCCCCACATGAGAAATTCCTAGCTACGCTGCTGAACTTTTTTTTTTCTTTTTCAGTATAAAGATGAATCGTTCCTATTGAGGATGAAAATTCTAACCTTTGCTTTCGGAATGGCCAACATATTATTTGTAAACTGTGCGGCAGGAAACTTATTTGCTGACATGGTAAGTACTTGAATATTTATTTCATCTGGGATTAGAGCCAATGAGAAGAAGGGGGAGCGCAAAAATACATTCGCACAGGATTTGCATCCCTCAAAAAATCAGTACCTACAAATTGAAAAATTATAAAATTTTAAATGTATCGGAACCAACCCAAAAGTACACAGCAATTCCACAAAAAATCGACAAAAATATTCGCTGAAACCGATAAATATTCAAAAAATTGGAAATTCTCGAAAAAAACAAATAAATTTTTAAAAATTAAAAAAATTAATGAATTGGAAAACTAAAAAAATATAAAAATTGGATAAATTGGTTGAATTTAAAAAAAAATTAAAGAAGTTGATAACTTGAAAAGATGGGAAAATTTGGAAAATCAGTATGAATAGTTGATGTGTAAGTACTAAGTAGTCAAGTACCTAGACCTACTCGTATACACTTGATGCATATTTTCAAAATTTCACCTGTGATCGACAAGCTTTTAAATATTTAGGAAAATTTTGAAACTATAATAAATTTTACGTAGGTATGTATTTTGATTTAGTTCAATGTGTTGAAGGTTTGAAAAAAATCATTTGTTTGGCTAAAATTAAAATTTAATTTATCCTCGTGAATTAAATAAATGTTGGATATTACTTCTGATAGTGTGAGGGCGTTGAATTTTTTTGGGAGGGGGGCATGAAGGTATGACCACTGGAACCTGCACTTGCTTTCACCCGCTTTATTTTGTATCAGAAAGACAGCCCCTTCGACTAAAGTACATAATTTCAACATGTATTGAAAAATACACGAATTACGAATTTCTCGAAAAAAAGTAGGTACCTACACGTTGATTTAAGAATGAACCAAAGTTGGAATTATCGGAAGGGTGAGAGTAAAAATTGGAAATCTCAAGCTGAGCAGAATTTTTTTCCCCAAGAAGTGAAATTTCTTCATTGTTTTAAACTCAATATGAAATTTTCCACAAAAAAGGTCACAATTTCTGCAAATCATTCTACTCAACTTTTTTCCCAAATTAAAAATGTAATTTCGTTCTAGTCCTCCGTTCCGTCTGACCCTGTGCTGATAAAAAAATAGACCACTTCCGAACATACTGATACCAGAATAATGTGAAGTCCATTACTCAATTTTCCTCATTGGTGTCTACTGGATTTGAAAAATGAAAATTCTTGCTATTTTTAGATTTTTCTTTCCATTTGCATGCAATTTTTCTCGCTTCAAATTTTCCCAAAATAGAACCCCTTTTTTATCCTTCCATTAAAAAATTCAAGAAAAGAGTAAAATGTTTAAAATTCTTGCTTTTAGCAGTAAAATCATCAAAATTCTTAATATTTTCTAGTTTTCTTGCTACTAAGGTGAAATTGCTACTTTCTGGTTTTTCTAATTTTTCTTGCTAGCAGGCATCACGTCTACGAATCAAAAATTTATTCTGATGTGTTTTCAGGGTGAAATGTTCAAAGACTCGGTGTACAACATGCCATGGTACTATTTACCATCGTTGAGCAGAAAATCGGTGAATTTATTACTGTACCAAGCTCAAGTAACCATTGGATTCAAAGCTTTGAAGATATTTCCGATAAATATGGAATTATTCGATCGATTTTGCAGAAACGTTTATTCAGCCGCTAGTGTACTAGGAGGATACCAAAAAACTCATTAGATTTCAACTTGGACTTTATTTTCAAAAAATTTGTACTCGTATTTATTAGAAATTATTTGTAGGTAAGTATCAAATTCAAGTTTTTAGATTTTATTTTCAAAATTATATTTAAAAAAAATTATAAAAGGCGTATGAATTTTTAAATCAAAATTTTTGGAAAAGGATGGGTTTATGAGTATTGAATATTAAAAATTGCTGCCCAAATTGTTTTCAGTGAGATATGAAAAAAATGAGAAGGAAAGATTCAATAACATTTCAAAGTTTATTTACATTCTTTTTCTTAATTACATTTGCCCATTTTTTAGAGAAAAAATTCTGTTTGAACTCATATTGATTTCATTCATTGTGAAATGCATTAAAATTTTGCCCAATTTTTGATTTTTTGAAGGAGATAATGAAAAAAATGAACACCTTTCATCTCAGAAGGGGGGGGGGGTGAACTAGTTGAAATTATATATGATTCAATTTATCAACATTTCTTCACCATTTCGATCAATTTTAAATAGTTAACATTTCATAGGGAAAGACGCGGCGGTCAACCGATTTTTGGCTCTAATAGTCCATTTTCATGTCCTGAACATGAATCTGAGGTGTCCGGTCCCGTCCGGTGTGCGCGTCTTCCCCAAATTGTGGATTTTTGCCCCCTAAATCACGTTTTTGGCCCATAACTGGCTAAATATTGGCGCTAGGGCAAAAATGAGGTCTATGAAACTATCAGATGATCTTTGAATGGTATTCACAAACCCAAGAGAGCTGGAGCTATAATTAATCAAAGGGAGGGGGTTTTCTCCAAAAATCTGATTTTTGGCTTATGTATCTGCTGAAATATTGATTCTAGTGCAAAAATGAGATCTACAAAACTTATTCTACATCAAATTTCCAATCAAGTGACTTATGAATGATACGCACAAACCAATTTTATTCATAACACCAGTCGACAAAAAAAAATTGTTGTTCTGAGTTACAGTTCTAATGCCTAAATTCTGATTCTAGGAATCGAAATACACCAACATACTTATTCGTGGCTTTCAAAGTTTGCTTGGAGGGTGTGGGGGGGGGGGGGTGTCAAAAAATCAAGATTTTCAAGAACAATAAACACGAGTTTAAGAAAAAAAAATTCAAAAATTTTTTTGACCCAGTCTTATAGAAAATTTTACGGCGAATCGAATGGAATGAACCGCAGACCTCTATCCCATTTAAAAAAAAATTCACAGCCTAAACTTTCCTAAATTCTGTGAAAAAAATCTCATTTTTTTGTGCCATTCCTAGCAAAAAGTGACATTTCTGAGCAAACTAAGCGTCCTACGACAAAAATTATAAGAACCAAAATTTCAGAGAATCAAATTTCCTATCTGATAATAGTAGTTAGATTTTTTTGGGACGCATAGTTTTCAAGATATTTTTGTGTAAAGTTGAACATTAGTAACCTTTGGTAGCCAAAAATTGATTTATATTTCATTTTTTTCTTAATTGCCTCTACTAAAGTTCAACTTTACTCGAAAATATCTTGAAAACTATGCATCCCAAAAAAATTTAACCGCTTCTACCAGATAGGAAATTTTATTCTCTACAATTTTGGTTCTTATCATTTTAGCAGATATATAAGCCAAAAATCAGATTTTTGGAGAAAATCCCCTCCCTTTGATCAACTATAGCTCCAGCCCCTTTGGGTTTGTGAATACCATTCAAAAGTCATCTGATAGGAAATTTGACGTAGAATAAGTTTTGTAGACCTCATTTTTGCTCTAGCGCCAATATTTTGGCAGTTATGGGCCAAAAACCTGATTTAGGGGGCAAAGATCCACAATTTGGGGGAGACACGCACACTGGACGAGACCGGACACCTCAGATTCATGTTCAGGGCATGAAAATAGACCATTAAAGCCAAGAATCGGTTGGCCGCCGAGTCTTCCCTTATGATCCCCTTTTTTTTGGCTAATTCTACTGGACTAAAAACCCATCAACAATAAATTACAATTATATGGAAATATTACCAGAAAATTCTACTCGATTCAAAACTTTACCAAATCAACTCGCCTAATATCCATGTACTTATCTATACTTATATTCTCTACGTGTTTATTCTGAGAAACTTAAGCTTTATTTTGAAGCACTAAACAAACAACTAGAAGTAGGTATATACGTTTACGTACACAGAAGTTTGGAAATTACTAGTGTTAAAACCAGGGACTGGCCGGAGGAAAACGCAGAAGGTTAAATTACTTCTTCAAAGTCGAAAAGCGGTTTTTTAAAAGTACACCCTTCCAACCTGAGAATTAAAAGTTGAAAATGAAAAACACATTTTATTAAAACGAGCTATAAAAAAATTACTCGAGAAAATATTTTCAAACAATCAAGAAGTAATAAATTCGTGAAACTAATAAAGCAAATAACAAAAACTCCCAGTTTAAATATTCAAGTTACAAACATAAAATCCATAAACATTCGAGAACAAATCATAAATGCAACAAACTATATCTAGCTTCTTCGTGCGGTTGCCGACTTTATAATTTCTTTATGAATAATAAAGTTCTACAATAACAAACATTGCATATAGACGATCCAAACACGTTCGAATTCCAGTTCGTGAAACTTGGTCATTCTCATCGTTAATGAATTTGACACAAAATGGGGCACGATTTTCAATCACTGTTCGATCAAATTACCGGAAAACGAAATATATTCGGTTACAAGAGTACATCGATCAACCGAATCCACCTCATGTATTGGTTTCTGGGAGAATTCTATCGATCCGATGTCTGCGATAGAAGAACCTCTTCAATTATGATGCTCTTCAACGCAGGCAATTATCTTTTAATTTTTACCATCGTCTCATCGTATCTTTTTCTCACTTCAATTCGCGAATACTCGAAAATTTTATTCGTAATCGAATTATCGGCGATAGCAACCTATAGCATGGTAATGCTACCGATGATCGCCTGCATCAGCCGCAAACACACTTCAGAGGCGTTTAAAATTCTCGATCAAGAACTCGACGACACCAGCTCGATGTCTCAATTTACATTAGACCAATGTGCCGCCGAAAGAAAATATGAATATTCTTATAATTCCGAACTGATCAAGGTACAGTTGAGTGTGGTTTTTTTCTCCACTTTTTTGATGTATTTCGATCTAATTTACAAATACAACGATGAAAAATTAAAGAAAACCGAATACTACATGTATCCTGTATATTGCGAACGAGTCGATAGTTTAACCACGTTTTCGATATTGCTGTTATTCGAAATGGTCAGCGTTATGCCGATCGTGATGACGGCCTTTTTATTACCTATTTTTTCTATTTCATTGGCTGGAGAATTTCATAAAAAATTTCAATTATTGTGCGATACTTTGGATTATCATTCTAAAATATTTTCCAAACGAATCGAGAATAATTTAACGAACAAAAAAGAACGCAAAGATACGTCCAATGATCAGGATATTTTTATTCAGAATATTCATCGCGCTGCCAGATGCCACATGAAATTATCCAGGTAAAAGTTTCGGGATTATTGAACAAATTACACTTGCATAATGTGTCATTCAGCAAGTGTGTTTTTTTTTTCAGCGGAATTAATCACTTGAGGTTGTATTTTGAGAACATGATGTCGGTTACTGCTATTATGTTTTTGGTCGTTGAGGTAGTGTTGATTTTCCTAACAATTCAAGTGAGTATCTTACGATAATATTTTATTAATGTGCAGATGGTGGAGCAAAAACAAAACATGAATTTTGATGAAAATTCACAAGGTAGTTAATTTTGACTGGGAGACCTACCACAAAAATTTGAGCAATCTAGCCATAGAGGAAACGGAGCTGGGGACCTCAAAGTGGGACCATTTTCGAAGAAAAAAAAATTAGCAACGTTTAGGTAGTTCCACCTGCTGGAAAACTCGGTCACCATTCCTCCTTGAACAGAAATTAGCAATTTGAATTCCTTCTTGAACCACTTGATTCGAAATCAGATACCTACAATTTTTTCTTTTCCCCTCTACCAGGGGGTTGAAAAGTTGCAGATCGTGAATTTGATGAATTTAGGTATGATTTTTGGGAGTTGGCGAGCTGATTCCTTAAATTCTAATAAGCTTATTTTAAATTCCATGAAAATAATTATTTCAGTATAGAAAAAAATTGGAGAAAAAACTTTGCGAGTTCAAAAAAATGATACAAAAAATTTTAAGTAGAAAAAAATTCAAGACAAATTTTAGAATTGAAAACAATTTTAAGAAAAAATGCAGAAAAAGTATAAACATGGAAAAATTTGAGAAAAGCTTAGGTTGAAAAAATTTTTGGTATTGTAAATATTTGAGAAAAAAATTAAGGGTTGAAAATAATTCAAAAAAATAGGAGTCGAAATGTTAAAAAAAATACTAGGAAAAAATTTTGAGCCAAAAATTCAGATTTGAACATGAGTTGAAAGAAATTTTTGAGAAACGTGGGAATCACCTCGTACATACCCAGAAAAAAATGGGAATCAATTCGTTTATCTTTTCACATATGTGAGCCATTTTTGACCCCCCTAATGGTGGTTTCTATATCCGGGCTCACACGAAATCGAGTAGTACATTTCTTGGGTACCTAAAATAATTGTTGATGAAATTGATCCACTCAATTTAAAAAAAATTTTCGTTGACAGCAACGCTATGCAATTTTTTGAAAAATTTCATCAAAAATCAAAAATTATTTTGGGTGACCAAACAAATTTATTAGCTTGACTTTGACGTTTTTGAATGATCGATTTGAATTCGGTAGAAAACAAAAATTCGTAAAAATCGCAATCTTCAACCTTTCAACACTTTTTTTTCAATTTTTCCCCATTCCAATGGTGGGGGAAATTTATTTATTTTTATTTGATACAGATGGCAAATACAGGTGGCCAAAAATCATATCTAATTTCAAAGCCAATCATTCGAGAGGTATAGAAACTTAAATCGCATAATTTTAGGAAGGTGGTTGCGGTTCTCAGAGGCGGGCATTATCCAAAAATAGCAAAAAACCCGAACATGACCCCACTTTGAGGTCCCTTAGCTGCCACCCCCTTTAGATTAGGGGATTCATTTTTTTTGGAAGATCTCCAACTCTAAGTAAACTATCCCACCGATTTTCGTTAAAATCCAGGATTTGGTTTTTTTCGAACCACCGAACTAGTAGATTATCACCCACTTTCATCAACTGAAGAGTGTTTTTTCAAAATGACCAAAGTATAAAAACCGTAAACGAGAAAAAAAGCTTGGATGTAATTTTTCTTTCGTGCTAGAAGCTTCATCGTCATTTTCCAGAATGAAAAAAAAAGTTCACAACCAAGCACTTTTTCTTACATACCTACTGTTTTTGCACTTAAGCTATTTTGGAAAAACATTCCTTAATTGAGTTTTTTTGAATTTAGAAAATCTGTTCACAAAGTACAATAACTGAAAAGAATCGCAAATTTTTAATTTTGTTGAACAATTTGCTCGTAAATCATCTGCGAACAACCGCATCGTTTTTCCCAAACCTTCGCCAATAATCATTTCATTTGAAAATTTCACGATTTCAGGTGAACGAAAAATCAGTCATTAGAAAATTAAGATTTCTATGTTACGCGTCAGGAATCAGTATAATAATCTTCGCCAACTGTTTAGTGGGAAAACTATTCACAGATATGGTATCCAACAGAAATCAACTGTTAGTAATTTCCAAAATTTCAATGACTTTATTTAATGCAATTTTTTTCAGGGTCAAATGTTCAACGACACAGTTTACGGTTCACCTTGGTTCTATTTATCACCATCGCGCAGAAAATCAGTATATTTATTACTGTACCAAGCACAAAAACCTATTGAATTCAAAGCTCTAAAAATATTCCCAAAAAGTATGGCATTTCTTTTGAAATTATACAGATATGTTTATTCTTTCGTGAATGTGTTGAGGTTTACTTTCGCTGTACGAGATTCGTAAAAAAAATTGTTATCGATTTCAATGTGTAACTAAAGGTATTTTCTACTGACAGTAAGTCTGGCACTCGAAGAATTTATTAATGCGAAAGTAAAAATTTTTGAATTTGAAAAAGCCTTTATTCATCACATGAAAATTAAAAACCTTTTTCTCAAATTGAGGAGAAGTAAGTTAGTTGAAGTGTAGGTTACGTAAGATGCAAGATCTCAAACGAGATATTTCAATGACGAAAAAATGTCATCTTGGAATAATCAAAATGAAACGAGCCCAATTTGAAAAATCACTCAACAGAAATATGGATGTTCTTGATGAATCTGAATTTCAACATCATGAGTGCACTCAGAAATTATTTAAGGGAGGGCTGTGAATTCGAGAAAAAAAGAGATCAAAATTTAGAGAAATTTTGAAAAAATGTTCGAGATTTTTTGAGTAAACAATCAATATACCTATTACCTACATCTACTCTCGAAATTTAAATCAGTCATTTTTTAGTCAAAATAAAATTACTAATTTCTTCTGACAAATTAAGAACTGACTGAAAAATCAGTGAGTTTTGACTGAAATAACAGTGAAAAATCACTAATTTTCAATGGTTCAAAAAACAAAATTTAATTAAATTTCACCGATACAGGTTTTGAGAGCAAGTACATTTTTATGATGAAAAATCCTCTTGTCAAGCTTGAGTAGGGAGGTTCGAGCCACCTATGCTCACCCTTGGGTGCGCCTATGACAAAATATATATTATTTTATAGCGCTGGTGGTCAATCTAAGAAACGAAGAACCAAATTTTGGAGATCAAATCGTTCATATCATTTTTTTTTCTATCAATATTTTGAATTTTCTCAGCATACAATTTGTTGAATAGAAAAATATATAGATTTAATCAAAATAAAATCATATCCAAGACACTGAAGAAAATGTATTTTCAGTGGGAAACGTCCCAGAAATTTTTTTAGCTCTTTGGTGTTAAAAGATTATTATATCAATGGTGCCCAAAAATTGGTGTGAAAAATTTAATGCCCAAAATTTGATTCCCTATTCCTCAGATTGACCACTAACACTTACACATCCATGTTGATACCCAAATCCATCAGCAAATAGAACATCCTATCTAATTTTTTTAAATTGGGCTCGTCTTCATTTTGATTATTCCAAATTGACATTTTTTCCTCATAGAAATACCTCGTTTGAGATCTACCGACGAGTAGAACGAGTCTGAAATATGCAGATTTGGTAGGTAGTTGCAGCATAGTAAAAATACCGAAGCAATTCCACTAAAATCATTATTACAAACGTTTATGTCAATTTTATATTTAAATATAATCTGTTATTTACACTTATTCTTGCAAACTAAAGACTAAAATTATTTTGGTATTCGGCTGTTCTGAAACCAAGCGCAGAGGAGCAGGATAATACATTTATAAGACCTAAGTATTTTATTTTTGGGCTTTTCTATAAAAATCAGTCATGGTATTTGTTCGGTATACGTAACTCAACTCTTCGTCATCATAAAAAAGTAAATTTTGAAAGTCTTCTGATGAGTGATGACACTTCTTCATAGAATGGAGGTAATATAAACATAGAGTGGGGTATCTCACTCGATAAAGCAGCAATTTTTTCAATTTTGCCCCGTTCTGAAGGTTAATTCTGGGTTTGAAGTAAAAAAAAAACGAAAAATGGATCCAGGCGCTTTGAAAGCACATTTAGAACCAGTTATTTGAAATTTTTTCTGAATAAGTACACTGAAAAAAATGAGAAATGAAAAATAAATAAAAAGTGTTGGAAAAATGATAAATTTTATCCAGTGATTTTTTGTGTTGAGTTGACATGTTTTCAACCTTTTTTTTTTTTTTTTTTAATTGAAATAAAAACGAAAAATGAAGTTCAAATTTCCAATCAATATAAAATAGAAAAAAGTTCAATGAACAAAAATGTGAAAAATCACATTGAAATAAAAATTAAATGTCAGACAGACAACAGGCGAAAAAAGAACACAATTTTACACTCATTTCAAAATTTTACCGTCAATAATTTTCTTTAATTTTAAATTTCTCAAAATTTTTCCAACTATGATTATTGAAATGTTTTTTAATTTTATGTTTGTAAAAAGTTTTCAAATAACTGAGTTAGAAGAAAAAATAATTGAAAAAAACGAAGACGAATTTTTTTTAAATTCAAAGATAAAACCAGGCATCGGACCGAAATTTCGAAAAAAAATAGTAACTTTAGTAACTTTTTTTTCTGAAAAAAGTAACCAATTTTTCGTGAAAAATTAGACGATTTTTTAATTTTTCACCTTTAAAAAATTATTAATACCCCCTCCTGCCCATTTTTTTTCAAACTTGCATTTTTTTTCTGTAATTTCACTACGGTACCGAAGAGAAAAAAATTTAATCTAAGAATGAACTTTATTAAATGAACAAAAATCAATTAATTTCTTTGTAAAACACAGTGTTCAAAACCACCAGAACCACTTAATTTTCGATTCTTCAAATGGGAACCAGAACCAATTGGAACCGGTTCCAAGATGCGTTGAAATATTCCCAAAAAAGACCAAAATGAACCAATTCAGCAGGGAAAAAGAGAAATTCCCAATTGGGAGAACCAAAAGAAATTTTGAAGCTTGTAAATTAACAGAACCACCAGCACAGGCATAAATATTTTTAGATAAAAACCACCACCAACAGGAACCATTTGATTAAATTTCTAATCAGTACAAGAAAGAACAACCACCACCAATCTGTGAATCGGTTCCAATTGGTTATAAAAAAATTTTAAGCAATTAAGTAGGCACCTTTCTTTAATATTTATATGAAGTATGTAGTGTATTTCAATTTGGTGGGGGATGACGGAATGTAATATTCATTTCATATTCTCGTAATTTAGTATTTTGAATTCAATTTAACCGATCGCGATCTAGTCAGTACTTTAATTACTTTTTTGCTTTCTTTTGTTTCTTTCGGAGTGTTCAATGTCAAATGGAGCAGGTTTCGATCTTAAGTCTTCCTATTTTTCTCAAAATTTATTTACAGGTTCCCCTTGATGGTGCAATTGAATCATTGTCATCTCGATCAAAATCCTTCAGGTGGGGGGGGGGGCGAGAGCCCACGTAATTTTCATACAATTAAGATTTTTTGTGAAATGACTCAACTTTGAATGTTCATATCTCAATATTGGTTAAGTCCAAGAAGAATCTGTTTGCAGTTTCGTAAAGAATTGAAAGGAGATTGAAAATTGATGATCACATTTTGTAAAGTTCAAAGTTTAACCTCTATAATTAAAGTACAACTTTCATGATGAATATAAAAGAAAAAGATGTAGGCCACCATTTAAAAATCTGAAAAAATTACAGCAAGGAGAAATTTTCATGTTTTCAAATAGGTAATTACTTTTCAAGATGGGATCTCAACACCTTATGTCATAATTATCTCAACAATAAAAAAAATATAAATTTCACTTCTTCAGCTTTTAACAATATTTGTTCGAAATTATTCAATTTCTGAATTCATTTTGGGAAAATATGTATCACACAAATTTTGAAAAAATATTTCACATTTAAAAAGAAATTATTCAATTCTTGAAAAAAGGGTCTTATCTTGGAAAAAAAATGTAATTTTGGTAAAAATTGTTGCATTTTAGAAAAAAAATTGGGAAAAAAGTACACAAAAATTTCGACAAATTAATTCATTTTAGAAAGAATTTATGCAATTATTGAGAAAACAGTCTCATTTCAGAAGAAAAAATCGTTTTGAAAGAAAATTATTCAATTTTCTAAGAAAATACTCATTTAATTTGGGAAAAATTGATTTTGACCCCCCCTCCTGCCCCACCCTCCACTCCAAACATTTTTTGAGTACGAAATTCGTAATCTACGACCTCGAAAACATATATTTTGACATATTACACGATATTGAAGTGAAATTTTGATTTTGCCCCCCCCCTCTCCTGCCCCACCCCTCACACAAAAAAAATTTTCTCCTCAAAATTTGAAATCTACGACACTAAAAACATAAGATAACCACTTTTTGAACGACTTTCAGGGCTTTTGTGCAAAACGAGCGTTTTAGAGGGTCTCCTGGCCCACTGTGCGATGCCTGTAAAACTCAAAAAAAGAATTGTGGGAAAAAAATTTAAAGTTGAAAAAAATTTAATATCAATTTTTTTCAATTTTATGGTTTTAAAAATTTCTTCCAACTCGAAAATTGGATCCAATAATTCAGAAAATTTTCTTCAATTTATTTTCAATCCAACAATTTTTTCAATTGCAAATTTCGTAAGTAAATATTTTTCCAACTGAATTTTCTAATAAAGATTTAAACCTTACAAAATCTCTTTCAATTTAACATAAAACTAGAATGAATTTTAAAAAGTGATAAAAATATGGAATTTAAAAAATCAAAGTTGTAAAAATTTTGAAAAAATTTACTAATGGAAAAATTTTAAAAATTAGATATGCAGCTTTGAAAAAAATGAATTGTAGAAACTGAAAAAATTTAGAGTTGAAAAATTTTGAACTTCGAAAAGTCAATTTATTATCAAACGAAAACAAAATGAAAAAAATTACAAGTGATACGATAGAACGCGGAAAGCAACGAATGATGCCGAAATCACCGGCTCACGGTTTTGGACAGGGACAAGTAACCGCTAGTATTTAATTGAGCTAGACGATCTCCCCCCCCCCTTCCAGGAGCAGTAAAATTGCAATAAGATCTTTTCCAATTCAAAAAACTTAAAAATTGAATGCCTGCCACGAACCATTTTTTGATCTTAACTAAATTTAAATCGCTCACTTCGTCATCTCAAAATAAAACCAACATTTTTTTGGCTCCGAAAATTGAATGTTTCAAATATTTTTACGACAGTGCTGCCTATTTCGTTATTATTCAAACAGTTTTTACAAAATTCCAGATGGCAACACTGCTACACAAAATTTTCAATAATATTATTTCTAAACGTAGTTGAAAATTTTCTGGCTCACTATTCAAGCCATTGAACGAACAACACGTTTTTTGTAAAAACTAAATAAGTAATCCACAATGGAATTGGCAACATTACCTTCAATTTATTTTAAAATTTCATAAATATTTATTCTTGCTACCTTTTTACAATATTTATTAATTTACGAAGGCGTAAAACTGACCAAATAACTGATATTTGGCTGCGGTATAGACGCCCGATTAATAATTCATGTTAACGTTTTTCTATCAAATACCAACCAGAATAGGAAGAAAAAATAAACTAGAAAATATTCTTCGCGAGTTCTAAAGTCAAAACTTTTCATCGTAAAGCAAATAAAACGCGTCAAGTTCACTAAGAAAAAATATTGTTCAAATATTAAAATTTTCCACAAAACAAACAAGCAACTTTAATTTATAATTAACACCTCATACGTTTTTCAATCGAACAAAACTTTTCAAGTTCATTTCAATATGACTGCAAATTCGTATAAATGAAATGTCTGCGTTGAATTACGCGTTTCTGAAGAATGGAAAATACAAATCATCTCATAATGATTAAAAAACATCAATTTTCATTCAAATAGATGCAAATGGCAATAAACAAACTGAATAAATTATACTTAATCGCCCATTAAATATTCCGATCCTTTTGTGGTAGAAAATAAATACAATAATCATACCACCAGCCAGGGTTTGGGACCACGAGCCGGCCCAAGGGGCGGAGCCCCCTAATAATCATACGACTTGGTGATTAGAATTAACAAGTCATTTACTTATTCGAGTCAAAGTGATAAATTCAAGTATCCATTTCAATTCAGTGTTCTCTACGTTTAAGAATATGAAAAGACACGATTTTCGTACACTATTTCGCCAGTTAATCGGCAAAGAAAACATATTTGGATACAGTCACAGGATCATCAACCAAATACACTTGATGTACTGGGTTCTGGGCGAATTCTACACATCTAAGGTTTTCAATAAAAGTATCGTAAAATTTTGGATATCGTACAATATATTAGCAGTGTTGCTAATGATCAGTCACTCTTTGCTTTATATATTCCTAGCATCGAATTCGAATCGTACCTTATCCTACTTATTGTTCTCATATGATATGATAATGTCAAGCATCTATCTCCTAATAATGATACCCCTGGGATCCTGCTTAAATCGCAACAACATTACCGAAACTTTCAAAATTCTCGATCAAAATGATGATCTCGAATTACAGCCAACTCCAAAACCAAAATTCCACCGAGTTGCACATATCGAAATGACTGTCACAGAAAAATACAGCCTGAAAATTGCCTACTCGGTGGTGGCATTTCAAATTAGTTTATTTGTTGTCTTCTTCATCAATACATTTCTCAATTTATTCGTGGAATATAATGAGGATAAATTGCACGATCCGAGATATTACCTTTTGCCACTATATTGCGATAATGTCCAAAGTTTAACGACGTTTTCGGTTTTGCTGACATCTCAACTGATTTGTGGACCTGCAGTAGGAATCATGTACATCTTGATGCCATTTTTTCCGATTTTTGTAATGCGAGAGTTTTACAGCAAATTTCAATATTTGAGTAATTTTATCGATTATCGGTCGAAATTATTCGAATACTGGTACGAAGAAATGCAGCGTGGACCGAGAATCGATCTGGAGGGAATATCAGAGTTGCAAAAGTTGTTCATCAAAGATATACATTCTGCTTCTAAATTTCATCGTGATTTATTAAGGTGAGTATATCGTGTGTTCTGTTAAACTTGAAATTTTAAGTTTTTTTTTTGGTAATAGGTAGAGGAACCTGGGGCATGATGCATCACCCTAGAGGTCTGCCAATATTCAAATTGGCCAAGCCAAATCGTCTGATATTGCAACAAATTGAAGTTCAAACATTTTCCTTTCATTTCGCGAAAAAATAACTTTTTAAGATTTTTTTTTCAAATTTACTCAAATACATTCGAAGAGCATACTACAGATCTGAAAAAATTGTAATTATTGGAAAGAAAAGTTCTGACAGTGAAGGCAAATTAGCATCATTTGGAAGAAAAAAAAATGTTTGCCTAGCAAAGCTTTTATTTTGGAAAATTGTCGAAAATGGTCCCCTAAATAACCCCAACGAGTTGCCACCCCACAGAAATCAAATTAACTTTTTAGAGGGGATTAACCCCTCTAAAAAGCCGTATTTTCCACATTATGTCCTCGTGGGTTGATTTTAGGATAAAAATAGCTCAGTACTTTTTTGTTTCACACTCAATTTCCGACATTTTTTGAATGAAAATTTTTTCAGAAGGACCGTAAGCAGAGGAGATAGAGCGTCCTGAAGAAAGAGGGTTTGGGGAAATTACTATCACCTATTTGAAAATGTGATAATACGTATAAAATCGTACTGAACTGTATGTTTTTGGCATGAAAATAGTAGTAGGTATTATGTAAATTGGTGGTGTTAATACTATTTGACCCTCCCCTCTTTATATGTGCCCAGCGGCAGCTGCCCATCCCGCCTTATCCATTTGTTTTTATTTAGCAATAGCAATATGATTGAGGTGTGAGGTGGGTGGACACTGGGAAGGGGAAGAAGGTTAAAAATGCTTATTGACCCTGTACGCCCTCCTATGTGTCCACCCCACCTCACCCCTCAATCATATTGCTATTGCTAAATAAAAACAAATGGGTGAGGCGGGGTGGGCTCATATAAGGGGAAAAGGGTGAAATAATATTAACACCACCAATTTACATAATACTACAATTTTCATGCCAAAAACACACAGTTTAGTACGATTTTATACGTATTATCAAGTTTTACAATAATTTGTAGTATATTTCCCCAAACCTTCTTCCTTCAGGATTCTCTATCTCCTCTGCTTACGATCCTACTGAAAAAATTTTCATACAAAAAATGTTGGAAATTGGGTGTAGAACAAAAAAGTACTGAACTGTTTTTATCCAAAAATCAATCCCTGAGGAGATAATGTGAAAAAACGGGGTTTTGGAGAGGTTAACCCCTTCTAAAAAAGTTGGCCTGAGATCTGTGGGGTGGTAACTCTTTGGGCTTATTCAGGGGACCACTGTCGACAATTTTCCGAAATAAAAGCTTTGCTAGGCAAAAATGTTTTTTTATTTTCTAATTTGCTTCCACTCTATGAAACCTCCGTAATAAAAATTTCAGCTGCCTTAAATTTTCCATTTTTTCTTTTTTACAAATGTTTGATATTTTACCCATTCGTAAGTCAAAGCAAGAATATAATATTCTGGAAAATATATTGCAAGAATATCAATTGAAGCATGTTTAGTACCTACCACATGTGATTTTTTTCAAGAAATTTGTATTTAAAAACAATGATTTTCAATTTGCAATATGCCCCACCATTATTACATTTTTTTGAAGTTATCACATTTTTGATAATAACTTCTAGGCAATCAATCCAAGAGGTCTGTTACATAATTTAATTTCATGCCGCAAGGTAATCAACCCACCAATCACGAAGAATTTTTTTTTCAACATCACAGACGACAAAAGCTGATTTGCATGCTGCCTCTGGGTTCCCCTAAAGCAACTTGAAATGAACTTGAATATGAAGATTTGTTGATTTTCAGAATTGAAGGGAAAATGCAGGAATTCAAAGTGCATGGTTTCTAAGTTATAATCCAAAAAATAAGATGAGTAGGTAGATAAAATTTGTCCTGTTTATTTCACAAGCAGGAAAAATTTCTATAAAGTCTGTCGTATTTTTTCTAAATACCTACACAATTTCGTATGTTTTTTCAACTACAATGAGATTGCCTGTAGGTTTGAAAAAAAAATATAAATTTGAATAACCAATGAAAAATTTATTCAAATTTTTTATCTCGAAAAGGGTCTTATAATGGGTTGTATAAACTTCAAAAGTTCGCAAAAATAATGAAAACGAGTAAAAAAAATCAAAAAAACCTCACGTGCTTTGGGAAAAATTAGTACCTAGGTACAACTGTTATCTTCAAAAATGAAAAGTTTCTTTTTAACCTTCCCCCTACCTCGCAAGAAATGGAAAAATTTCAAAAAATATTCTCAAAAGCCTATTTTTTTAAAGGAAAAATTAACAAGTCTTAATAAAAATGGCAGTTCTTGAAAAAAAAAACAACCGAAAATGTTTATTGAAAGATGGATATGTTTTTGTTTCAATAAAATTAAAAAATTGGCTCTTCTTTCGTTTCTGGACTTTTTTTGAAAAATGTTACAATGTTTCATCAAGAACTATAGTCGTCAAAAATTCAAATTTAATTTTTTTGTGACTCTTCCACATATTCCTTCTCTAATTACAATCAGCTCAAAAATTTTCCAAGGAAAATTCTAAATGAATGAAAAATTTTACTGTAGGTACTTTTCGTCGGTACCATACCTGTTATTTACTCTTACATTTATGTATATCCATAATCTCCGAAATATATTAAATTTTCACAAATTTTCTCAAAAATCGCACATTAGGGCACTAAACAGCTCACAGAAATATAACTATAATACCTCCTCCCCATTTCTTCCAAGAAGAACGAAAAAATTTTTTAACGAAAAAATAATAATTTTAAATTACTTTTTCATTTTTTCATTTTTTTTTCGTTTTTACAAAAATAAGTTTTTTTTTATCTAGCAGCAAACGTCTTTCAGAACCATTAATTCCTTTTGATACAATTTTCATCTTTAATGGTAAAAATTGGATTAAATCAGTATCATTTTCCAGTAGAAAAAGATGAGTTTAACTTCGAACTCTATATTGACAATTTTCTTTTTTCAAGACAAATTTTTACCCTCATTATTTCAATCAAATGTTGAAATATTCAAAGGTAGTAATTTTTAATTTTCCTGCAGAAAAATACCGAAGTGCAATCAATTCCGTACAAATTCCTTCCATACCACGGATTTTTTTAGTCTTGAAAAAATTCTCCCTTGAAAATATTTACAAGTGCTTCAAATTACCATCTGCATTTACGCATAACATCAAATTATTTCTCTTCTGATGCAGTCCCAAGCTCAGAGTTTCATTTTTCAAAACAGTGCTCAAGTCTCAAGTAATGGAATACACATTCTTCATTATCCCAATTCCGCTCTTGATTTCTTTCTCACCTTCTCCACCATTAGGTATTAATAAAACCACTCAGAAAACTAAATTATGTTACATTTTCAATTTTTTGATCATTAATTTTAATAGTTGCAGCACTTTCACAAGTCCGCTTGAAAAATTTCATAATTTTTATTTTTTGGCTTTAATTTTCAGTCCATTCTTCGATCCTACGCGATTCATCTTAATATCAAACATTTAATGTACTTACGAAGTAATATACTCTATTGTCTTTTAAAATTGAAAACATTATGAAACTTGGACATTTTCAAAATATTTTAACTTCTTCAATTTTTGAAGATGAATAAAATTATTATTGAGTCGAATTTGTAAGCATTTTTCCTATAAAATAAGTTGAATAAATATATTTTTACTTAAGCCTATCAATATTTTGAAAAAATACAAGACGAGAGGTTAAAAATTCTACATTTTCCGGATTACGGATTTACACCTTAAATTCTGAGAGTTTACAAATCTTCAAATAAGTTTAGTTCTGATTGTAATCATTACCAGTCAAATTATTAAGAACCTTTAATGGAACACTTGACATTGTAAAATTTTCAAATTAACTTCACTTCAATTTTTTTTATTACTATGGCTTGAAAAATTTTCACCAGAGGAATATCCCATTTAAGATCTCACATTGAATACAATATGTCCATCACTTTTTTCATATTTTTATGCATCGAGGTAGTCATCATTTACATATTCACTTTGGTAGGTTCATAATAAATTTTCAATTCTTCACGACTGATATTGTTTAATTTATCGATTTAATATTTTCACTATCAAATTCGCAGATGAAAGAAGAATCAATTTTACTAAAAATGAAAATTCTAGGCCACGCTATGATCACAGCCACAATTTTCTTTATTTACTGCCTGATTGGGAAATTATACGATGACATGGTAAGAAAATGCTGACTTATTGAATTGTGCAATTATACGATGAAACAAATCGTTTAAATTTTTTCAGGGTCAAATGTTGGCAAATTCGGTTTACAATTCGCCTTGGTATTATTTGCCACCGACGAGTCGAAAATCCGTATATTTATTGTTTTACCAAACTCAAATTGCGATACAATTTAAAGCGCTGAAGATATACCCTTTGAATATGGGGTACCTTCTTAAATCGTGCAATCAAGTTTATTCTATTGTTAATATCTTACGCAGAAATACGTTTGAAGTTAAACATAAGGCCTGAAGTCCTTCTCTAACCGTCTGATTTTTTTAATTCGTCATCTCCCCAGTTGAGATTTCCATTTGCTAGGAATATTTCACGTGGATAGGGAGCTGGGGAAGGGAATGACACCAACAAAAAATACTACTTTAAAAGTAAAACTAAATAGGAAAGTTCGAAACAGCAATGTAAAAATATCATGCACTGGAAACTTTCGAAATAAAACAGTTAAAAAGTAAATACAAAAATTATAGGTGAAATATCCGCTTCAACTACATACAAGCATCATTAAAAAAATTTATGTAAATTTTCCATTTAAATAAAAACTGCTATTTATTCCTTCGATCTAGAATAATTTTTTCAATCGTTCTATGAATCAGAATGCAATCAGTGTTGGAGTATTTATGAAATCGATGCTGATTCATCCAGAGTTCTCATTTCGTTCGAAATAGTTGCTCTTTGCATTCAAATTCGCACCTACAAATCATGGCACACTACTTTCCTACTCCGCTCCTCCAACTCATCGGAAAACAAAACACATTCGGATATTGTAACGCGATCATCAATCAGGCACATCTGATGTTCTGGTTTTTGGGAGAATTTTACACGTCGAAGATATTCAACAAACCTATTGTGATATTCTGGATATCATATGTAGTACAGTCATTTTAGGGGAAAAAAAGTTGAAACAAAAGTTGTAGATCATAAAAAAACAAACAACTTTGTTATTTACAGTATTTCCCTAGGACGTCATGGGGAGGAGCTGGAGATTTATGACAAAAATCAATTTTGAAAATTTTCCAATAGGTAATTAAAATAATCACCAAAAATTGGGTCAATTGACTTTTAGGAACGGTTTTTTTGCATAGTACATCCCATTACTATGTAGAATAAGTAAAATGTATAACCGACCCCTTATCTCAAAATGGGGGGGGTGGACCCTCTATAGAAAAAGCCGCATTTTCCCCCGAGCGTAGCTCAGCTACAGTGAGAAATTCGAAAAAGTAGTTCAAACAAACGTTGTAGAGCGTCAAAAGACGAACATTTTACTTTTTTTACTTTTTTTCTACGTGGTCTTGGGAGTGAGCTAGTGTAAAAAGAAAAAAAAGCGGAGGAGCGTTCAAAACTTTTTCAGGAATTTTTATTTTAACCCCCTCTTTTTGGGCCTAATTTGGGTCCAGAGGTTGAATTATTATAAAAATCGAGTTCAGCAACCATGAAAACCCCAGAAACCGACTTGTTAAACTATCGGTTCGCTAAATTCTATGTATTGAATTATTGACAAATTTTCGAACTCCGTTTTTTTCTTTTTGCAATAAAAAAATCGGCGTTCGAATTTTTTTCATTACCTCAATAGAGTACGAGTGTGTAAGCCTGGTAAATATAAAATCTAGCGAACCAATGTTCGAACAAGTGTGGTTCTGAGGTTTTCGTGGACGCTGAACTCGATTTTTATGATAATTTGACCCCTGGACCCAAATTGAGTCTCTCTCAAAAGGAGAGTTTATTGAGTTGATGAAAAATTTTCCAACGCCGCGCTGCTTTTTAGCGGACTTCCCGCTCTAGCGGGAATCCGCTATTGCGTTCATAAGGGTTTTTTTATTTATTTATTTGTTGAAGCCTTTTTGGTTCTGACGCGATTTCTCTCGCTAAACTGAACAGATCGGGCTGAAATTTTTACAGTTGTTAGAACGTGCATGGGAGAAGAGCTGATTAAATTTTGAAGTCGATCCGTGCTTTGAAAGTTGAGCTTTTCGAGTTCAAAGTTTATCCAGTATTTCGAAAATATCTCGCGAACGGCACATCGTAGAGGAAAACGGAGGCCAAAAGGATAGTCAGGAATTTCACGGTCTACAACTTTGGTTCTGAGGACTTTTTCTTGAAAGCTCACCATTTACGAGAAAATTGAGCTCAAAGTTTGGAGGCTTGTGATTGGTCAACTTTTCTGATGCGATTTAATCATATTATTTCTCAACAATGGGTCGGCAGATAAAATATTTTCTTTGAACCCTTGCAATACCACCTGCTGGGTCGGCATTTTTAGACCAACACAAAGACTGATTTTATGGCCCCTTTGAGGCAGTGGTCGGCAGATAAAATCTTCATCAAAAATTCCTTATAAGGCTTGAGCTCAAAGTTGGAAGGCCTGTGATTGGTCAATTTTTCCACCTCAATTTCTCTCGTTTAACTGAACCAATCGTTTCGAAATTTCTATAGTAGGTGTAGATCGTGCAAGAGAGAAAAATGATCATTTTTTGGTTCAATTCAGTGCATAGAAAGCTGAGCTTGGAGCTTTCAAGTTCATTTTTGTGATCCTATAATTCAAGTTAGAGTTGACCAATCGACTTGAAATTTTTACAGTGCTTAGAACGTGTACAGGAGAAAAGCTGCTTAAATTTTGAAGTCGATCCGTGCAATGAAAGTCGAGCTTTTGAAGCTCAAAGTTTATTTAGTTTTCGAAAATATCTCGAAAATGGTGCATCGTAGAGAAAAACGGTGACCAAACGGATGGTTAGGAATGTTAATCTCTACAACTTTGATTCTCATGTATTTTTCTTAAACGCTCACCATTTTCTAGAAAGTTGAAAGGGTTGTGATTAGTCAATATTTCTAACTCAATTTCTCTCGTTCAACTGAACCAATCGTTTTGAAATTTTTACAGTAAGTTTACATCGTACAGGAGAAAAACTGATTATGTTTTGGTGTAACTCTGTGCATAGAAAGCTGAGCTTTGAAACTCCAAAGCTCATTTTTCTGAAACCTCCCTCTGACAAGATAAATAAAATCGACCGATCGATGTGAAATTTTTATTGTGATAAGAATGTGTTTAGGAGAAAATCTGATTGAATTTGGAAGGCGATCTGTGCATAGAAAGCTGAGCTTTTGAAGCTCAAATTTATTCAGTTATTCAAAAATATCTCGGAAACGGTGCATTGTAGAGAAAAATGGAGGTCAAAAAAATGGTTAGGAATTTCAAGCTCTATTTCTCATGAATTTTTCTTAAAATCTCACGTTTTCGAGAAAAATGAGTTCAAAGTTCGAAAGCTTGTAATAGGTCAATTTTTCCGACTTGATTTCTTTCGTTTAACTGAACTGATCGTTTTGAAATTTTTACAGTACGTGTAGATCTTGCAGGAGAAGACCTAATTTTTAGGTTAAATTTTGAGCGAGGAAAGCTGAGCTTTGAAGTTTTAAACTTCTTTTTTGTGACACCATAACTCAAGTCAGAGTTGATCGATCGACTTGAAATTTCCGTAGTAATTAGAATGTGTATAGAGGAAGAGATGATTAAATTTCGAAGTTGATACGTGCATTAAAAGTTGAGCTTCACAAGTTCAATTCTAGTTTGTATATAATAGGAAGTCCGCTCTTTTGACACAGTGTGTCTAGTTTTCTTTTTGCAATAGCTCGCCCCCAAGACCACGTAGAAAAAAAGTAAAATGTTCGTCTTTTAATGCTCTACAACGTTTGTTCGAACTAATTTTTCGAATTTTGCACTGCAGCTGAGCTACGCTTGGGGGAAAATGCGACTTCTCCTTCGGAGGGTCCACCCCCCTACTTTGAGATAAGTGGTCGGTTATACATTTTTCTTATTCTACATAGTAATCGGATGTACTATGCAAAAGAACCGCTCCTAAAAGTCGATTAACCCGATTTTTGGTGATTTTTTCTGGTAATGGGAAATTTTTAAAATTGATTTTTTTTCGAGGACCCCTAGCTCCCTCCCATGACGTCCTAGCAAAAAATTGTAAATAACAAAATTGTTCGTTTTTTTATGTTCTACAATTTTTGTTTCAACTTTTTTTTCGTAAATACGTAATTTTGAAAGTTATAGTCGAAAAACGAAAATTTGAACCCCTTCATCCCTCAAAAGGGGGTCAAAATATTCATCAATTTTAAGGAAGTTCGGGAATATTAAAATACATACCTTACCGAGCTTATATACGAAACTTCCCCTTCCTGCTAATTTTTTTGGGGTTAGGGCCTTATTTTAGCTAAAATGTCTGTACTAATAGGCCACCACTCGAAAAAATCGGAAAAAATTCTGAGCGGTGTAAAATAGAGTGAGAAACATGAAAACAATTTTTTTCACATCATCCGCCAAAACGGTGCCCTTAGGGCGATTTGAAATTTTCAAGGTCAAATTTAAGGTCATTATAGTGGTTGAAAAAATCTGAAAAAATTTCAGGATACTCCCCTCCAGTACTTCTACCTTTGAGTGTCAAATTTGAAAAAAATCGGTTGAGAACTCGTGGAGATTGAATTTCTACCTTGAAAATCACGTATGTATTTTGAGGCCCCGGCCCCGCCGGGGGGTGTGGTAAAAATTCGTTTTTGCGCTTTAAAATCATATTGTACATAGGCAAGTTGAATGGTATAAAAATGTTGTCAAAGTTCCACCAAAAATTACCCCCAAACCACACCAGAGCCTTTTTCGTATCTTTTTTTTTACCTATAATAAATTCTCTCAACGGAGGTAGTATAATTTTTGTATGTAGTAAAAGAATTTCCTCATCCAAATAAAATCATATTCAGAACCTAAAGGGAAATTTACTTTTAGTGAGAAAGGTCTAAGAAAAAGACGACTACCTATATCAATGATGTCCAAAATTTGGTTTCCCATTTCTTAGATTGACCACCAGCACCATGACCAGGGACGTACCGATAGGAGGGGAGCTTCCCCCCTGGCGGAATTTTTTGCTCGTGAGTTGGGAAAATTCAACATTTCAACACAATAGTTGGTGAAAAAGGTCTTTTTTGGGCATTGAACACACAATTTTTTTTTCAAATTTTCGCCCTCGCCTCGCTCGGGCATTAACAAAATTACAAATTATATAAATTATTTCAGTCAATAAAGCAAAAAAAAGTTTCCTCCCTTGAAAATATTTCTGTTATTCCAAGTCTTTGTGGGTACTCACTTTCCACCCTCCGAAAAAAAGCTTCCGACGTCATTCTATCTACTTGATAAATCAAGCTGGAAAATTTTAAGCTTAAAAATTGAAATCAGGGGTATCGAGAAACCTCATTCCAAGTCCTCGAAAAAAATTTTGGTGGAAAACGTCCCATTTTAGAAATTTGATCCATTCGTGAAATCACCTCCCAAATCTAAATTTTTAAAAAACTTTGGCCTCGCTACGCTCGGCCTGATTGTTTTCATATTTTTCCTTTTTCATAATTCAAATCCTAGAGAAGTCATTTTTTCGTATTTTTCCTCAAAATTATTACAACTAATATTCATTATATTTTTTCTCCATAGAACTTATTTCTGACGTTTAAAACCCAGTTTTTCAAAAGCTTTGGCTTCGCTGCGCTCGGCCTCTTTGTATTTATTCTTAAATAGTTTCAAAATAAAAGTGACCAATTTTTTATTCAAGTTTGTTAATCCAAAACACGATTTTATTGTACTTTGAATTGGAAGTTTTCAAAAATTTTCGCCCTCGCTTCGCTCGGGCCAAATTTATTTTTCTCGTATTCACATTGAAATGCAAATTTTTTCAAATAAAATTATAATTATTTTGAAATTTTTTACTCTCGTTTCAATCTAGATAAATATCTTGCTTCGCTGAGGACAAATGGACAATTTTATGTTAATAATCGCTGGCTTATAGTTGGGAATTTTAAGAATTTGAGTTGGGATTTTCATCAACCCCCCCCCCCCCCTGGGAAATGCTTTCGGTACGCCACTGACCATGACATATCCATGTTAGGTATAACTCAGATCCACCAAAAATACTTCGTTTAAGATCTTCCGACGAGTACGAGTCTGAAAGTATTATTTTCATACGTACTGTACATTGAAGTAAACAAGAGAGTAAAACAGTTAAAAAGTAAATACAAAATGTATTTTTACATTTCGACCAAAAAATTGTTTATAATGTAGATCTGGTAGGTAGTTACAGTTACAGTGTAGTAAAAGTACTTGGATACTTCCACTAAAAACATATCATTACAAAAGTTTATGTAAATTTTCTTTTCAAATAAAAACTATAATTTCACCAATTCTTTCAAACTAGACTAATTTCGATACTCGGTTGTTCTGAAACCAAGTGTAGAGAATCAGGATAGTATGGAATTACGTACATAGGCCTATTTAGGTACCTATTTCAAGTTTCCAAAATTATTTCCACCGTAATACGCGTCATGTGGTCAAAACGATCAGTAATTCTTGTTTGAGTTTTTCTTTACCTAACGTATCGTAATTCGTAACGTTCGTTATTAGCCGTTTTACTATTTTATTTTTAATTTGATTTTTTTTTACGTTACAATTCCACGATTACCGTATTCGAATTGTTGAGAACTATACACGAGCATCATTGAATTTGGCATATACCATGAGACACGATTTTCAATTATTATTTGATCAAATAGCCGGAAAACGGAATTTATTTGGTTACCAGAAGACATGGATCAATCAAATCCACCTCATGTTTTGGTTCCTCGGTGGCTTCTATCGATCTGACGATTTTGACAAGAGAACCACTTCTATTTTGATATTCTTTTACACAGGCAACTTTTTTTTAATGTTTACCCTCACCTCGTCGTATTTTTTCCTTGCTTCTACTCTCGAATACTCGAAAATATTATTCGCGATCGAAACACTGGCGGTTGCAATCTACAGCATGATACTGTTACCGATGATCGCCTGCATCAGTCACAAGCACACTACAGAGGCGTTTAAAATTCTCGATCAGAGTTATGAAGTTGAACTGGACGACATCAGCTCAATGTCGCAATCACCAAAAAACCAATTTGCCCTCACAGGAGGAGAAAAATATTCGTATAATTCCAAAGTGGTCGCGGTGCAATTGAGTGTGGTTTTTTTCTCCATTATGTTGTTATATTTCGATCTAATTTATGGATACAATGATGAAAAACTAAAAAATGCCAACTATTACGTGTACCCTGTATATTGCGAACGAGTCGATAATTTAGCTATGTTCTTGATATTGCTTTCCATCGAAATTATTAGCATTTTACCTATTGGAGTGATTTTGTTATTATTACCCATATTTTCCATTACTTTGGTTAGCGAGTTTTATCAAAAATTCCAAATTTTAAGTGATTCATTGAACTATCAATCTGATTTATTATCAAATTGTATCGAGAGTAATTTGAAGAGCAAAAAAAGTCGCAAAGATACGTCCAATTATCAGGATATTTTTATTCAGCATATTTATCGAGCTGCTAAATACCACATGAAATTATTGAGGTAAAAAATTGAAGTTATTTAACGAGTCGTTGAATTTTTCATGGAGGTATTAACGCATTACTTATGGATTCGGGGTGTTCAATTTTACAGCGGGATCCATCACCTGAGGTCGTACCTCCAGCTCATGATGTCGTTCAGTGCGATATTATTTGTTTTCGACGAGGTGATACTACTTTTTCTCATAATTCACGTGAGTATCCCGCAATAATTTCATATGTAAGTATTTTATCCAAGTATACTAGGGTGGAGCGCGAAAAAAAAACATACCTCGGATTTTGACCAAACTCGGTAGGGTTGTTGGGTCACTATCGGAGACTACCCAAAAAAAGATTTAAGTACCCTAGGTGGAGGGGGAGGGGAGCTGGGAGTTCCCAAAGGGCACCTCCTTTTGAAAAAAACGCGTTTTTTTGTGCTTTTAAGGTCGAAAATATGGCGTGAGATTTATGGAAAAGCACTAAAAAGGTGCGATTTGAGTTTCTACATCTTACGTTAGTCCTGGAAAAATAGCATCGAGAAATTGGTTAAAAAAGAAAAATAAGATAATCGCGATTTTATTGCTGAAAAAGCTTCTATATGATGTCCATAGTCTGTGATAAATTCACACCGCCCCCACACCTATTGCTTTTTGAGGGGGTGGTCCCTTATGGGGGAGAAAATTGTTTTGCACCGATTCCGCTCAAATTCGCGTGGAGGGTTATGTAGGTGTAGAAGTATTCCCCAAAAAAATTTCAGCTCCCCCCGACCTCAGGGGGCTGAGCCAGCGCTTCCCAAAATTGGACATTTTTGACTAAAATACCAAAAAAACGATTTTTTGGAGTATAAAAGCGCCCCAAAATTTCAATTTCGAAAAATTGCATGTTTTCTGTATACATTTTGAGATAACGAATCCGACTAGCCTATCAACTTTTTCATTTGGGGTGTTTAACCCTTGGTACGGCCCATTCAAAAGTACATAGATCGTGTTTTTTTTTTAGCAAAAAATAACCTACAAAACCACGATCTTTATACTTTTTTTTTCATAATTTGTTTCTGATTATTGAAAAAAAAATTGTGAAGTTTTCCAACGATAAGAGATAGTTAACTACTACATTATCAGATCAACGCGAATTCCATAAATTTGAATATCACAATTTGCAGTTGGCTACACTGATCGAGAAAATAATTCTCAAAATTTTCTTCAAAAATTAAAAAAAAAAGGTACCTAAAATTACCCTGTGCAAAAATAATTAATTCAGGGCCAGCGAAAATGTCACAATATTGGAATTTCGCGATCTGCAACTTTTTGACCCCGTGCCCTGGTAACAGAATGAGTTTTGATCTGAGAAGGATGGCGATGGTTCAGAGAGATGTAGAAACTCAAATCGCACCTTTTTATAGTGCTGTTCCATGAATCTCACACACGGAAAAAAATAAAAATAAAAATTATTCCTTTTTTATTAATAAATACCAAGCCAAAAATATATTTTATCTACGTTTTAGATCAATTTTATTCTCTGATGTTAAAAATTATTTAAAAAATTTAATAAAAATTGTAATAAGTAAAAAGTATTACAATAAAGAATATTTTTTATTATAATTTTTTTGATAATTTTCATTATTCACATATTGGATATTTTTTATTATTTTGGTTAAATAAAAATTACATGTTTTTTGATATAAATTGTACCTGTAATTTTATAGTAATTTTTAATAACTCGGGTACAAATAATTTTTTTAAAAGGGGAGTAGTAAATAATGCTCATTATTTGTAATAAATTTTAACTTTTCAACACTAATTTTTATGTAATGAAACGTAAAGAATGTGGCTTAAACTGATGTTCAAGGAATTAAGATTTTCAACAATTTGTTTCCGCTACATACGTCAATATATCTCAATCCAAGTTACCAGTTGTAATTAAGGGTGATCTTAATTGATATGTAGTTCCGACTTGATATTAGGTATTTATGTATTTAACGGCAAACAGAGTGTATACTTGCGAAAAAGAAGTAGTTTCAGTCTTTTTAAAGGTGTTTTCATCTGTCTTTAGGTTTACTTGATTCGTTTGTTATTACTTTCAATCAGATATTAGTCCGTTTTCCATTTATCTCCCCTGGAGATACGTATTTTGTACACCTAGTTCAATGGTCTCCAAATGGAAGCACGAATCAAAATATGCATTGTATTTAGAATATTTAGGATTCAAAAGTGTTTAACGATTATGAGTTTGAGAAAAACTGTAGGCCAAAATAAAGATTTTGTTGTGATTTAAAAAAAAAACTATAAACTAAGTACTTGCAAGATAACGTTTAGTTCTGGTCTAATGAAAAATAAAAATATAATCCAAGCGAAAAGTAGTACTGAAGAAGAGATATTGACGAACCACTGAAATATGAGTGTACCAAAAGTGGTTTTTACCTTTCTTTTATTGTTCCTTGAACCATGAACCTATTCTTTAACAGTGTGTAACAGTGGTCCCTAAAATTTGAATTCTAAATGTACATTACATGAAAATACTTCAATTTATACGTAGTTACGTACCCACACAGAAAAAAATGATCGAGTGATAAACTGATTTCTACTTTTTGTTTTTTCCATACCACATCGGTTTTCTATATTTTTTGAATCGCAAAGTTGATATACATATTTCACAAGGTCATTGCACAATCTGGATGTTACATTAATTACGACTTGCAACTATACATCATTTTTATACTTATGAAATTCAATGAATGAAGAGAATCCGTAACTTTTGACTTATTCCTTAAAATGTGAACAAATTGAATTTCTAAGAAACAAGTCAAAATAAATTTAAAGAAGTTGGTGAATAATTTTGATTAAGGACGTGTAATAAACATATAAATATATTATAAACGATTCATTTTACTACTTTTTTTTAATTCCTTGAAAATTTAATTTATAATATTTTGATGTTTAAAGAAAAAGTCTAAAACCTTTAGAAATAAGGATAATTTATAATCCAAATCCACCCCTTAATTAAAAAAAAAAAAAAAAGAAAAAACAGTAAGGTACTTGATTAATTCTCGCCCCTCCCCCAGTTTGTAGACAAAAAGGAAATTGTTTTTTCTCTCGATTTAATCTTTATAATTTTGCATGTTTAATTTATTTTGATTTGCAATAGTATTATGTATCAAAATAAATTAAATATGCAACATTTAAAAAATTTAATTCAGGAAAAAACAGCAATTTTCTTTTTTAGTCCATTTAATCTGTAATTACCCAAAATTACGGTAATATTACCGAAAAAAACGATTGGCTGCACTGTGTCTGTGTGAAACCATCATGTGACCGTTATTTTAAGTTTGATTGGTTAGCGCTACTTTTAACATCGCATTCCGGCACTTCTATTCTAATTTTGTGTTTAATGTGGATTTTGTTGTGACTTAATTGTGAGAATATTGTTTGAAATTCGTATTTTCGTGCAAGATGGAAGAAAACGTTCCGGTTCTGAGTAGTGAAACCGAAAATCAAATGTTAGGTACAAGTTACACCTACGAGTATTATAATTTCGATGGTAACAATCATAACGGTGTAGTTAGCAAAGAGGCTTTGAACTTACTACGAATTAATGAAATCCCAAGTGATGCTGTTACAACATTGATACAAAACCGTCAAGTTGAAAACGATGTTCATCAACCTAGTGTAGCAGCTAATACAATTCAAACTCCTCAGACGTCAGTACTAGAACCCAGTGATTTTCCGTTACAAGTTAAGAAGACTGTGGATAGGCTGAATCAGTTAGTTAACAGTGATAAATTCTGTACAGAAATTTTGAAAAAATATCTGAAAAATGACGAACTTGATAAAACAGACCGAAATCGAATAATCAGATTGATTATTAAAAATGAAATAAACTCGAATCGACGAAAGTGAGTGAGTTTTTGTACATATTTTGTTTTATTTACGCGAGTGTAACTGGGTCATTCTAAAATTTCGCAGAAATTCGTCTAGGAATTTTTAAAAAAATTTTAAACATTTTTTTCTGAAAATTTGATCAGAGTCGTTAATACTAGTGTGGCCAGATAACATTCACATGCTCACACAACTGGAAAACAAAAAAATAGATTTTCCCCATGTAATTTAAATGGGGAATGCCACGACGAGGACATCACGACGAAGGACAAAATTGTAGAAATGGTCCAAATTGTAAGAAATAATGCGTTTTGAGGAAAAACCAACTATTGCATCGAAAACTGGTTCACCTTCTTATTTTGAGGCAGCTTTGAAAAAAATGAAAAATTGAGGTATAGCCTCACAATGAAGAGCCACGACGAGGACATTTCTGTGTGCCGAATTATAAATTTGGAAACATTTTTCACGAAATCGTTATTAATTATGAACACTGAAGTCAAATCTACAGCTGGACAGTAATTTTATGATGTCAAGGTATCGACTCGACCAATTGTTGTATTCTAAAATAACCAACTGTCTCTCTCAGCCTTTCGAGAAAAAAAGCCACGACGAAGGACCAAAAATTCCGTACGCTACTTTGAGCTTTTTAATCTTTATAATTTTGCATGTTTAATTTATTTTGATTTGCAATAGTATTATGTATCAAAATAAATTAAATATGCAACATTTAAAAAATTTAATTCAGGAAAAAACAGCAATTTTCTTTTTTAGTCCCATTTAATCTGTAATTACCCGAAATTACGGTAATATTACCGAAAAAAACGATTGGCTGCACTGTGTCTGTGTGAAACCATCATGCTTAGCCATCATGTGACCGTTATTTTAAGTTTGATTGGTTAGCGCTACTTTTAACATCGCATTCCGGCACTTCTATTCTAATTTTGTGTTTAATGTGGATTTTGTTGTGACTTAATTGTGAGAATATTGTTTGAAATTTGTATTTTCGTGCAAGATGGAAGAAAACGTTCCGGTTCTGAGTAGTGAAACCGAAAATCAAATGTTAGGTACAAGTTACACCTACGAGTATTATAATTTCGATGGTAACAATCATAACGGTGTAGTTAGCAAAGAGGCTTTGAATTTACTACGAATTAATGAAATCCTAAGTGATGCTGTTACAACATTGATACAAAACCGTCAAGTTGAAAACAATGTTCATCAACCTAGTGTAGCAGCTAATACAATTCAAACTCCTCAGACGTCAGTACTAGAACCCAGTGATTTTCCGTTACAAGTTAAGAAGACTGTGGATAGGCTGAATCAGTTAGTTAACAGTGATAAATTCTGTACAGAAATTTTGAAAAAATATCTGAAAAATGACGAACTTGATAAAACAGACCGAAATCGAATAATCAGATTGATTATTAAAAATGAAATAAACTCGAATCGACGAAAGTGAGTGAGTTTTTGTACATATTTTGTTTTATTTATGCGAGTGTAACTACATATATATTCTTATCATTTGTTATATGTTCAGTTTGAAACCCGGAGATTTCAAACTATACTCAGCGCATCTACATATATGAAACTGAAGAATTCAAATATGTGTATTGTTTCATTTTGTTGTAGTTCATGTTTTAAAATCTACCTATCTTTTAATGTTTGTTCTTATTTTACATGATTTAATTCGATCTCATATTGTTCAATTTATTAGGTGATAAATTTGTAGTCATTGTTCATTCTATCTTTTAGTTCATAATTCATATGTTTTAAAAACCATGTTTTAATGTTCTTATTTTAGATTATTTATTTTGATCTCATATTGGTCTACATTATGGGATCTTTTTGTTTTGTATTAACGAAGTAGGATTTTTGTGTTTTCATATTAAAATTCAATTTTACATTTTTCAGTCTTTAATTTTCTTAAATAGAACAAATAGTTTTTATCATGTCGATATAATAAAAATTATCCCAGTTGATAATTTTTATTGTATCGGCATAATAAAAATTTTTCAACCAACGGTCATTTTTTTAAAAATAGTCCGAATAGTTTTTATTATGTCGGTATATTAAAAATTACCTGAACTGGATAATTTTTATTATATCGTTATAATAAAAATTATCAAAATAACTGTCAATTTTTTTTAAATAGTTCGGATAATTTTTATCAAGTCGCTATAATAAAAATTACTCGAACTGGATAATTTTTATCATACCTCTATAATAAAAATTATCAATATATTTGATATTTTTTTAAAATAGTCTAATAGTTTTTATTAAGTCGCTATAGTAAAAATTATCTGACACCGGATAGTTTTCATTAAAGCAATGATGAAAATTATCCGTACTATTTAATGAAAATCAATGGTTGGATAAATAAAAAATTTTCAGTTTGGTAATAAATTTTATTTATTTTTAGAATGGTGCCGCGTTATTATTTTTAAAAAATAAAAATTATCTAATTTTTTTTCCATGCACCATTTTTACTAGCTTAAAAAAACAAAAAAACCATGTTTTTTTCAAAAGGAGGTGCGCTTTGGGAACCCCCAGCTAACCTCTCCCTCCACCTACAAATTTATTTTGATAGTATTCGATAGTGACCCAAAACCCCACCGAGTTTGGTCAAAATCCGAGGTATGTTTTTTTTTCGCGCTCCACCCTTGTACACACAGCAAGTTTCACATTGACGATTCCACCAGGTGGAGCAAAAAAAAGAAATTTTTCGATGTCGTTAATTTTTTGATACGTGATACAGTTCGAACTGAAATTCCTTCTGGAAAAATTTCCAACTCATCGCGATGATTCTGGGTCAATTTCCCGAACGATCGAATTCCCAAATAGAAAAACTCTCGAAAAATGTATTCTCGAATTTATCTTCCCGAATAAAATTAATTTTTCATGAAAGTCGGATGAAATTACTACAGAAATCGAATAAAGTAAAACCTCAGCTTTTGGAGTTGTGACGTTTCATTTCTCAAGGTTTTTTGAGTTGAAAAAGATTTTTTCAAACTTTTTCTGCCCCCAGAAGGAGGAGAGATTTCAATTGAATTGCCAACCACAATCAATGAAAAAATGAAAAAAGGACAAAGATCTGAATTTTTTAAATGGTTGTAAGAGAGGGGGGTTCAAAGCTCCTGACTACGTATACTTCTATTGTTATTTTGACCTCAATGAAATTTTACCCTCGGGGTTGGGGAGATGGGCCTAAGATTGAAGAATTGAGTATGAGGTATCTATAAATCAGTTTTTTCACCCTCTACATCCATTTCTTGAGTTATTTTAACTCCAGATGCAAAATTGAACTCTAAGGAAGGCGAGGTGAGACCAAAATTGAAATTTTTTAATTTCATCAAGTGAGGTATCGAAATCCCTTCCTTTTTGTGAAAATTTTCTGAAATAAAAAATAAATTTTCAATTCCCTATTTATTCGAAAAAATTTCATTCAGGAAAATAAATTCGGAAATAGGTAACTTTTTCGGGAATTTTTCTACTTGGAAATTCGGTCGTTCGGGAAACTGTATTCGGGAAAGTTGGTATAACCCCTCGTGATACCCGGAGCGTGAGCCAAGGTGCTCCAAAGTAAATCATTGTTTTATAAGGTTTAGGACAAAGTATCAAAATTTTTTCGACCAAAATTGATTTTGTCGACACAAAAATAAATAAGATTTTTCAATTTCTTCTATTGATACCTTTCACTTTCCTAAATTTTCCTCATCAAACCTTATTTTCTCAACGAATAAAATTGCAATTTTTCTACCACAATACCTGCCTCCTTGACCTTGTTTCCTTCTGCTTACCAGTCTCTCTAAATCGACAGTGAACAAATAATCACAGTGTTTACTGGATTTGAAAAATGAAAATTTTTTGCTATTTTCTGGATTTTTCTTGCTTTAAACTTGTCCAAGAAGAACCCTTTTTTATCCTTCGATTAAAAAATTCAAGGAAATGAGTACTTAAGAGTAAAAAATTGAAAATTCTTGCTTTTTGCAGTAAAATCATTAAAATTCGATTTCTTTTGTCAGCAGACATCACGCTAATTCAATATTGTTTTGTTCTAAAATCTCTCGTCAACAAACTAATAAATCTAGAATTTTTACGATTTTAGGCGAACGAAAAATCATACATACGAAAAATGATATTCCTATGTTACGTGTCACTAATCTCCACAATAATAGTCGTCAACTGTTTGGTGGGAAAATTATTCACAGATATGGTACCTAACAAAAATGAACCTCTATAATTTTCTGCATCTGAATGAATGAATTAATGTTTTTTTTTTACAACTTTTGTATAATTTCATTTCTTTTTTTAGGGTCAGATGTTCAATGACACTGTTTACGGTTCACCTTGGTACTATTTATCGCCATCGCGCAGAAAATCTGTATATTTATTACTTCACCAAACACAAATACCCACTGAATTCAAAGCTCTAAAAATATTTCCAACAGGTATGGGATTTCTTTTAAAATTCTGCAGATATGTTTATTCTTTTGTAAATCTATTGAGGTTTACGTTCGCTGTACGAAACTCTTAAAAAAAATCGTGTTCGAGATTTTCCACAAAGGGTGGGGGGGGGGGAGTGACCAAATATCAGCTTTATCGAGTGAGATATCGAAATCCATATTTTTAACCTCCTGAATCCGTTTTGATTCCAAACCCAAAAGTCGCATCTCTGGGGTGAGGGGGAGGAGTCGAACTTGGAAAACTATAAGGCGGAAAAGTTTCAATTTTGACCACATTCTCCCCTTCAAAAGTTAAATTTTGGGTTTGGGTTGAAATGACAACCGAAATGAAATGGAGAGGATAAAAACATTGATTTGGGTAGGTACCTCACTCGATAAAGTATAGTACCAACACAAAATTTTTCAATTTCGCTCCATCTTGAAGGAAAATTTTTGGCTGATGGAGGTCAAAATAAGTAAACAGGTCTCAATCGTACACCCGCGCGCTATTCCTGTTAAAATTGATTTTATGATTGATTCTTGTTCTGGACCCCAGGGCCCACTCCCAAAATTTCAAACGTGTGTACCGCCTTATCTATGAGTTGTAATGAAAAAATTTTCAAAAAAAAAGTTGTTCCTCAGCACCTAATGTACATTTTCATTTCTTATCAAAATCCATTTTGGAGCAACTCCTGCCCCCCCCCCAAATTTAGAAACAAAACATGTTTTTGAGAAAACATAACGAAAATTTTTGGAGATACGACAAAATTTGTAATCACAAAAGGTATTCAGAATTGAATTTCATTTCCAATGAGCTTCCTCACGACCATTTTCACCAACTTTTCCCGACAGAGTGGACCTCTTTCCCTTCCTCGTTTTCACAAAAGTTGGACCTACAATCAAAATTTGCTCCAAAATGAATTTCGATAATGAATGAAATTAAGCATTAGATATCGAAAAACAAGAATCGTTCAATTTTTTTTCGTGGGTTCAACTTTTGTGTTAAGGGGGGGGGGGGTCCACTCTGTCGGAAAAAGTTGGTGAAAATGGTCGTGATGAAGCTCATTGGAAAGGAAATTCAATTCTGAATACTTTTTGTGGTTACAAATTTTGCCGTATCTCTAAAACTTTTCGCTTAAAATGAAGAACACGTGATTTTGAAGTTTTCTGAAAACTGTTTTATTTTCAAATTTGGGGGGCAGGAGTTGCTTCAAAATGGATTTTGATGAGAAATGAAAATGTACATTAGGTACTGAGGAACAACTTTTGTTTGAAAATTTTTTCATTCCCCGTTTTAGATGTTGGAGTTGAACCCTGCGGAAAGGAGGAGGGGAAAAAAGGGCATACGAGCTTAATTTCTTAGTGTCCAGAACAAGAATCAATCATAAAATCAATTTTGACAGGAATTTCGCGCGAAAGCCTTTTTTTGTACGATTGAGACCTGACTAAACACCAAAAATAGATCCAGGAGTTTTGATTGATTGATGTTTTATTTAATCGGATCAGCGCACAGGAACTATGCACGATTACAATCTTAATACTTGAATACTATAGATAATTAGATATCTACGGTTATTAGTTTATGATATCTTGGACGTTAAATTCGATGATTTGAAGCCGAATTTCAGCGTATTTCGAAGTCTTTGTTGTTGAAGACTATTGAGATGATTGTTCGAAGATTTGTACAATAAATTAGAAATTGGTTCAAGGTTGAGCTCTCTTTGGAGTTGTTCATTTCGAATAAACAACCATGGTGCGTTCAATATGATAAGAGATATTTTGTTTTGGAATATTATTGTAGTTTATGGATGTAAGATTGGGAAAACAGGCTTAGAACCAGTAAAAAATTTTTCTGAATAAAGAATTTTTGAATTTTTTACTTCTGATTTTTCTTGTTATAATTATTGCAATTTAATTCAACTAGGCTCTCCTCCCCCCTTCCCTCCAGGGACAGAAGAATTACGAAAATATTGTTTTCTGCTTATTATTTCTCGATCTTTACCAAATTAAAATCGCTCACTTCGTCATCTCAAAATTAAACCAAAATTTTTCTGGTTCCGAAAAATAAATGCTTCAAAGAGTTTTAAGGCAGTAAGTACTTACTGCCAATTTTATTATAATTTAAACAGTTATTACAAAATTTCAGTTGGCAACACTGGTATACAGAAAATTTTCAACAAAAGTATTATTTTTAAACGTATCCGAGAATTTTCTGGTTCACTATTCAAGCCATTGAACGAAAAAAACTCATTTTGTAAAAACTAAATAAGTAATTCACAATGGAATTGGCAACATTACCGTTAACTGAATACGTCCGAACAAAACGGGCATATAATAAAAATGGCTCTTTTGGGAATCGTCGATTGAAGTTTTATAATGATTTCTCAGAAATTAAATGTCAAGGTTGTCGTAGGATAATCTAGACATAATAAATATAAATACCATAAATTCTTAAGTTCATGCGAAATCCGATAGGAAATGCTGAACTAGCATAGTTTTTAAGAAACGTTAACATTTATTAAGGAATTTGAGTGGAATACGACCTAGTTATAATAATGAACAATAAGCGTAATTTAAGTGTAAACAATGCAACAGCATAAGCTGATGAAATACATACACACTATGCACTCATAACATACTATATATACTACCCCATTTTTTAACGCCACTCAGTTCCGTTTACCTATGCCACGACCTATGTTACGTTGATATAATATACACTCAAGAAATACCTCTCGCGTTTTCTTTGAAATATTAATTTATTTTCTCTGAAGTTATCTCACGAAATCATAATTAATTATTCATGACTCAAGTTATATATCGATTCGAGTATTAACCGTTTCGTATATTCATTCGGAAAGTATTTCGTGAGATATAAGATCGAGTCGTTTACCTTTTCGAGTATCGATTCGTGAGACGTTTCCTCGTACGACAAAGGTGCGGTTGGGAAACTTAAGGATGTTGAAATATCAACCTTCCACTACAAGAAAACAGCGCTATCTTCATTGTACACCTTGAAATATTTTAAATATACCTGTTTTGAAGTGACGAGTTATATGCCCTTTTTCATCACACTTTTTTTTCGCTCCCCACTTTGCTGTCATTTCAGCTTATAACTCCTTCAATTCAAAAAATTTTTAAAAACTCTTTTTAACAAAGTTGTAGAGGACAAAAAAAGGAACATTTTTTGTATTTAACTTTTTTTCCAAGGTTGCTCAGGAACAGAGATATACGTTCCAGAATTTTTTATTTTTTTTGTGGTTAGAAAATTTTTAAGTTCTCATGCTCGTAACTATTTTAAATACACTTTAAATAAAAATTTAATAAAAAGTTTCGAATTTTTAATAAAAAATCAAAATAACAACAATAAGTAGCAGTGGATACCCCAGGGAACAAGATAACAATAAAGAGACGCGCGCATCGCGGTAGAAGTTACATGAGGTTGCCAATCAGTGCAAAAATTTTTCGATTTCCCCATCTTCAATTCACTATAACTCGGTGAGTTTTTAAGATCATGAAGTGGGAGTGGTCTCATTGGATAGAGGAGACTTGTGTAGTTTCACAATCACTTGTGGTATAAAAAAAGGCATATCTGAACTTATACCCCTTTTTGTTCTGACGTATTCAATTTCTTTTAAAATTTCATAAAAATTTGTATTCTTGCTACCTTTTTACAATAGGTATTTATCAATTTACAAAGGCGTAAAACTCGTGCTTGATTATCAAACTTCTATCAAATTCATGCGACCAAATAACTGATAGGTACTTATTTGGCTACGGTATAGACACCTGATTAATAATTCAAGTTTACGCTTTTTTATCAAATACCAACCAGAATAGGAAGAAAAAAAACAACTGGAAAATATTCTTTGGGAGTTCTAAAGTCAAAACTTTTTATTGAAAAGCAAATAAAACACGTCAAAGTTCACTAAGAAAAAATATTGTTAAAATATTCAAATTTTCCACAAAACAAACAAGCGGCTTTAATCTCATCAGTTTTTCAATCGAACAGAACTTTTCAAGATCATTTCAATATGACTGCATATTCGTACACTGAAAAAACAATAGTATATTATGCAACTAGGAAAATAAGTTATTTCCCGAGTTGCATACTATATTTTTCGTTTTAGAGGGAGAAAAACGCGAATTGAAGCACCGCGAGAGGGAATAAAGTGGCGTTTTCTCCCTCTACAACGAAAATAAATAAATTTTATCCAAAAAAAATAATATCGGGGTACCATTCTCAAAATTGGCAAAATTTATTCTGAAAAAATAATATTTATCGCGAAATTTGGTAAAATTTATTTCGATGCAAGAAATTTTACTAAATTTCGCGATAAATATTACCTATTTTTTTAGAATAAATTTTATCAATTTTGTAAATTGTGCCCCATTATTTTTTTGGATAAAATTCATCATTTTTTAAACACTTTTTATTTATTTTTCATTTCACATTTTTTTCAGTGTAGGTATATAAAGAAATGTCTGCGTTGAATTACGCGGTTCTGAAAAATGGAAAATACAAATCATCTCATAACGACTGAAAACATCAATTTTCAATCAAATAGATACAAATGAAACAGTCATTTGCAAAACAACGTACTTAACGCCAAAGAAGTAAATTTTTCGGAAGCAACTAAAAACATTTTCAATCAAAATTGCTTTCGTTACAGTCCGGGAGCCCGAATAGGACATGGATTGCGCCCCCTCGCCGATTCTCTGAAACATGATTTTTCTTGAAGGGGACATCCTAAGCAATACTTAAAGCGGCTGTATTCAAAAAAAAAGTTGGCTGTACTAACAAAATGGCGGTCATTTTAATTGACAGGTCCACCTAAAATCGATATTTTCGCGTCTAACTCATTAATTTTTGGACCTACGACGAAATTTATAATAACAAAAAATGTTCTATATAAAATTTAGAACATTTTATGTCATGATCTACGCTCGTGAAGTGGTCGCGTTCGCAAGATACACGCATTTGAAGCTGCGCATGACTCTCAAAACTGAAAGTAAAGACCAAAAAATGGCGAAGTACGGGTAAAATTTCCATCCGAGGTTTTTTTTGGCTCAATCAACTGAGGATAGGTACCACGTCAATCAAATTTTCATCGAGTTTTTTTTTGGCTTAATCGACTGAGGATAGGTACCACGTCAATCAACATGACAAAGAATCTTAGGCCCCAAGGGCGTGGGGGGTTAAACACCATTCCCCCAAAATGGACATTTTGCTTATACATAACTTGACAAAAATGCAAGTTTTCAAAAAATTAGTTATAAACAATGTTAATTTACTTTGAATTTGTTACTAAATAGCTCGTATTGAGCCCATAAACGCTCCCCTCAAAAAATCTGTGTACCAGAAGACAGTCGAGCAGTCGACTTTAAAATTATGCCAAAATCATACAAACAAAGTTAGCACTTTCTGGTTTGTGGCATTTAATTCCTTGCAGTATTTTATTCAGAAAAGCAGTTTTTCAATTTTTCGCGACCGCGTGGGGGGAGGGCCAAAAAGTCATTACGAAGTGTAGCTGAAAATGAATAAAGAAATGAAAAAAAAACTATAAAAATGAATAAGAATATTTCAAACAGGCTTTCGGGGGGAGGGGATTAACAATTTGGTTCAGAGGGTATTCGGCGAGTCAAAATACCCTTTAGAAATGGATTCTAGGGGGAAAACAGAAATTTGGCCCCTCCACACCACCTCTTCGAGGCATCTTTCTTGCATTTTTTAATGAAATAACAATACTCCGCGAGTAAAAAGAAATTAATTTTGCTCTTCTTTTTTTTAGTCATACTTTAAAATCACATTTGCCCCCCCCCCTCCGGCGGGCGCAAATAATTAAAAAACTGCTGTTCTGACTAAAATACTGCAAGGAATCAAATGCCACAAACCAGAAAATGCTAACTTTGTTTGTATGCCTTTGGCCTAATTTTAAAGTCACCATTCACTATGACTGTTCAACAAAGCCCATGGGGGGGTGGCGGTGGTGTAAACACCCCCCCCGGGCTAAGATTCTTTGTCATGTTGATTGACGTGGTATCCTCAGTCGATTCAGCCAAAAACAAACTCAGATGGATATTTTTCCCGTACTCCGCCATTTTTTTGGTCTTTATTTTCAGTTTTGAGAGCCATGCGCAGCTTTACGCGCGTGTATCTCGCGAACGCGACCACTTCACGCGTTCAAGATCATGACATAAAATGTTCTAAATTTTATGTAGAACATTTTTTGTTATTATAAATTTCGTCGTAGGTCCAAAAATTAATGAGTTAGACACGAAAATATCGATTTTAGGTGGACCTGTCAACCAAAATGGCCGCCATTTGGTTAGTACAGCCAACTTTTTTTTAGAATACAACCGCTTTAAGTATTGCTTAGGATGCCCTCTTCAAGAAAAATCATGTTTCAGAGGATCTGCGAGGGAGTACAATCCTTGTCCTATTCGGGCTCCCGGACTATTATGGTAGAAATCAATGTCAGAAATGGAAAGAGGACGCAAAAATACACCTTTTGGGTCAAATTTTGATTTCCAAAGAGTCAACATGATTGATTTACAGCCTAATGAAGTTCATGGGCTTACGTTGTTTTGCAAATGACGTCATTTCCGACCATAAAAGTTATTTGAAATTTCACCGGAAGGCCTTGTAAAGTTGGGAAAAAAGTTAGAATGATGAAATTCGACAAAAGCTCCCTAAAAAGTTCGATTCAACGCACAAAATGTATTTCTAAAACTCCACGAGCCCCAAACTTGAAAAAAAAATTAAAAATCCGTAAAATCCTCCTACATTCGAGGTAAAAAACTGAAACTTGTTTTGAAAATGACTGGCTCAAATGACAACAAACAAATTGCATAAATTATAATCGCCCATTAAATATTCCGATCCGTTTGTAGTAGAAAATAAATACAATAATCATACGACCATCCAGGGTTTGGGGCCAGCTCTCCAGTAGAGTGCCCTACTCTCCAGTAATCATACGACTTAGTGATTAGAATGAACAAGTCATTTACCTATTCAAGTCAAAGTGATAAATTGAAGTATTTATTTTAATTTAGTGTTCTCTACGGTTAGGAATATGATAAGACACGATTTTCGTACACTATTTCGCCAGTTAATCGGCAAAGAAAACATATTTGGATACAGTCACAGGATCATCAACCAAATACACTTGATGTACTGGGTTCTGGGCGAATTCTACACATCGAAGGTTTTCAATAAACGTATCGTAAGATTTTGGATATCGTACAATATATTAGCAGTGTTTATAATAATAAGTCACGGTTTGCTTTATATATTCCTAGCATCGAATTCGAATCGTACCTTATCCTACACATTGTTCTCTTGTGATATGATAATGACAAGCATCTATCTCCTAATAATGATACCACTGGGATCCTGCTTAAATCGCAACAACATTACCGAAACTTTCAAAATTCTCGACCAAAGTGATAATTTCGAATTACAGCCATTTCCAATATCAAAATTCCACCGAGTTGCACATATCGAAATGACTGTCACAGAAAAATACAGCCTGAAAATTGCCTACTCGATGGTGGCATTTCAAATTAGCCTATTTGTTGTCTTCTTCATCAATACATTTCTCAATTTACTCGTGGAATATAATGAGGATAAATTGCACGATCCGAGATATTACCTTTTGCCATTATATTGCGAAAATGTCCAAAGTTTCACGACGTTTTCGGTTTTGTTTACATCTCAATTCATTTGCGGACCTGCAGTGGGAGTCATATATTCCTTGATGCCATTTTTTCCGGTTCTTGTAATGCGAGAGTTTTACAGCAAATTTCAATATTTGAGTAATTTTATCGATTATCGGTCGAAATTATTCGAATACTGGTACGAAGAAATGCAGCGTGGACCGAGAATCAATCGGGAGGGAATATCAGAGTTGCAAAAGTTGTTCACCAAAGATATACATTCCGCTTCTAAATTTCATCGTGATTTATTAAGGTGAGTATCGTGTGTTCTGTTAAATTTGAAATTTGAAGGTTTTTTTTGGTAATAGGTAAAGGAACCTGGGGCATGATGTATCACCCTAGATCAAATGGTCGGCCAATATTCAAATTAGCCAAGCCAAATCGTCTGATTTTGCAACAAATTGAAGTTCAAACATTTTCTTTCGAAGTGCATACTACAGATTTAAATTAAATTTTAATTTTTGGAAAGAAAAGTTCTGAAACCTCCGTAATAAAAATTTCAGCTGCTTTAGATTTTCCGATTTTTTGGGGGCAAATTTTTGATATTTTATTCGTAAGTTAAAGCAAAAATATAATTTTCTGGAAAATATATCGCACGAATATCAATTGAAGCAGGTTTAGTACCTACCACATGAGACTTTTTCAAGAAATTCGTATTTAAAAACAATGATTTTCAATTTGCAATATGCCCCACCATTATTACATTTTTTTTGAAGTTATCACATTTTTGATGATGACTTCTGGGCAATTAATCCGAGAGGTCTGTTATTTCATTTAGTTTCATGCTGCAAAGTAATCAACCCACCAATCACGAAGGAAATTTTTTTCAACGAAATCACAGACGACAATAAGTTGATTTGCATGCTACCTCAGTGTTCCTCTATAGCAACTTGAAATGAACTTGTGTATGAAGGTTTGTTAATTCTCAGAATTGAAGGGACAAATGCAGCAATTCAAATAGCATGGTTTCTAAGTTATAATCCAAAAAATAAGATGAGTAGGTAGATAAAATTTTCCAGTTTATTTCGCAAATAGAAAAAATTTCTATAAATTCAATCTTGTAAAAATTTTATCCTTCAATTAAATTTAAAAGGACTACGAAACTTCAAAATTTTCAAGCTTCGCAGCTCCTTCAATTTTGAACATCGTTGTCATCGTATGTAGGCGGTTATTTTTTTGTTTTACAGTGAGTCCTATACGCCAGTGTTACGAAAACGAAAATTTTCGGTTTTTGTTTTCTAACCTAAAATATTTAAAAAAAATTGAATTAAAAGAATTTTTTTTAAAATATGAATTTGAAAAAATCTTTAATAAATCTCAAGTTGAAAAAATTTTGAGAAAATTTGAATTAAAAAAATTTTACAGTCGGAAAAATTTCAGTAGGTACCTCTACCTTCTTACTTGTGGATTTCAGGGTGACCACTATATTTCAGAAATGATTTTCCCTGACTTTTGCAGGTTTTTTAGACCAAATTTTCAAATTTTTCCAGACCTTTTAAATATGATATTTGTAAACCAAGGGGGGGGGGGGGATTTTTCACGTGATGTACTTCCATCCCGAAATTTTGCATCTGTAAGAATGATATAAAATTCATGGGGGTACAACGATTTTTTTTTTCAAAATCACTATTAGACACTTTACGAGATCTTTAGATGCTCCCCTTCGAGCCAAAAAAAGATTCAAGTTCAATTCTGAAAATTTTTGAGCCCGCCCTACTCTCCCTCGTCCCAAAAATTTGAAAATTTGAATTTATTACCTGCAGAAAAAATATCAAAAAGAAAAAGAAAAAACCAAGTATTCATACGCAAAATTAAGTTTTGAAAAATGAAGTAAATTATGCCAGGGTGTCTACCAAATCAAGCGAATGAAAATTCAGATTTTCCCGAGCTGAAAGTTCAAAAATTTCAGCATATTTTATCATCCTCCCCCCTCCCCAAAGAAAAATGAAAAACACAATATTCCTCAAATTTATAAATTCGCGCAATCCCTTGCAATTTTTTAGTTTGTGTACCAATAAATAAAAAATTCGATGAGGAGGTGAAATACAAATCATTTTATGGAAACATACTCGTATAAACATTTTGAGCCAGAGCAAAACGAGGGCAAAAATTATTGCGAAAAAATATTTTTAAAAGATGAAAATTTACCACTTTTCCCTCATACATGTTTTCCAAAACATGGCCACTAATTTCGAATTCTGTTCCATTCCCTCCCATTTCTTTTCAACATTGTGGTCAAGGGCATTATGGCATTCCTTTCTCATCCACAGCTTATTAAAAAATTATTTTTTAAAAAAATTTTGAATTTTTTTTGAATAATTCATAATTTAATGGACAAAAGACATGCATTTTGAATAAATGATTAATAAAAAAATCAGATAAAAGATATTATAAATTTTTTGAAAAATTTGTAATAAAATAAGCAAAGAAACATTTTTCTAAATGATTTATTCTTTTTTTGGATTTTCGAAAAATTCCAGAGAAAATTCCAAAATTCCCTGACTTTTCCCGGTTTTCCAGAAAATGGATACCCTGCATGAAACTTGGACATTTTCAAAATATTTTAACTCCTTCAATTTTTAAGATGAATAAAATTCCTATTAAGTCGAATTTGTAAGCATTTTTCCTATAAAATAAGTTAAATAAATATATTTTTACTTAAGCCGATCATATTTTGAAAAAATACAAAACTTGAGGTTAAAAATTCCACATTTTTAGGATTACGAATTTACACCTTAAATACTGAGAGTTCAGAAATCTTCAAACATAAGTTTAGTTCTGATTGTTAGGTAACCAGTCAAATTATTAAGAACCTTTAATGGAACATTTAACATTGTAGTATGTAAAATTTTCAAATTAACTTCACCTTGATTTTTTTTATCACTATGGCTTGAAAAATTTTCACCAGAGGAATATCTCACTTAAGATATCACATTGAATACAATATGTCCATCACTTTTTTCATATTTTTATGCATCGAGGTAGTCATCATTTACATATTCACTTTGGTAGGTTCATAATAAATTTTCAATTCTTCACGACTGATATTGTTTAATTATCGATTTAATATTTTCACTACCGAATTCGCAGATGAAAGAAGAATCAATTTTACAAAAATGAAAATTCTAGGCACGCTATGATCACAGCCACAATTTTCTTATTACTGCTTGATTGGGAAATTATACGATGACATGTAAGAAAATGCTGACTTATTGAATGGTGCAATTATTCGACGAAACAAATCATTTAAATTTATTTCAGGGTCAAATGTTGGCAAATTCGGTTTACAATTCAGCCTTGTATTATTTGCCACCAACGAGTCGAAAATCCGTATATTTATATGTTTTACCAAACTCAAATTGCGATACAATTTAAAGCACTGAAGATATACCCCTTGAATATGGGGTACCTTCTTAAATCGTGCAATCAAGTTTATTCTATTGTTAATATCTTACGCAGAAATACGTTTGAAGTTAAACATAAGGCCTGAAGTCCTTCTCTAACCGTTTATTTTTTCAATCGTCATTCCCCAGTTGAGATTTCCATTTTCTAGGAATATTCACGTGGCTAGGGAGCTGGGGAAGGGAATGACACCAACAAAAAACACTACTTTTTAAAGTAAAACTGAATAGGAAAGTTCGAAACAGCAAATGTAAAAAATCATGCAATGGAAACTTTCGAAGTAAAAATAGTTGAAAAGTAAACACTTACAAATATTTCAATTCTAGCTAAAAAAAAAATTGTTTATCATTTCTTAGACAGTTATAGGAAAAATCTGCTTCAACTGGAAAACATATCATTACAAAAGTTGATGTAAATTTTTCATTTAAATAAAAAACGGTATTCATTCCTTTGCCTAGAATAATTTTTTCGGTATTCTATGAATCAGAATGCAACAGTGTTGAAGTATTTGTGCGTGAAAATTTGACCAAAATCATATGCTTACAAACGATTTTGATTCATCCAGAGTTCCCATTTCGTTCGAAATAGTTGCTCTTTGCCATTTCGAATTCGCACCTACCAATCATGGCACACGACTTTCGTACTCTGCTTTGCCAAGTCATCGGAAAACAAAACAATTCGGATATTGCAACACGATCATCAACCAGGCACATCTGATGTTTGGTTTTTGGGGAGATTTTACACATCGAAGATATTCAACAAACCTATTGTGATATTCTGGATATCATTCAACATTTTGGCATTTTCCGTTATTTACCACAGTCTTTCTTATATTCTGTTGACCTCAAATCTTCTCCTATCCTACACCTTGTTCGCCAGCGAGGCAATACTATCGACTATATATCTCCTCATCATGGTTCCATTGGGGTCCTATTTGTACTGCCATCATGTCGTCGAAGCATTCAAAAAATCCTCGACCAAAGTAACAACCTCGAATTAAAATCCATATCTCAACCCTTATCACATTACTGATAAAAACATTGAAATAATCTTCAGGAAAAAGTACAGTTTGAAAATAGCCTACGGTACGTTGGCATTCCAAGTATGTCTATTTTGTATCTACCTCACGACCACCTTTCTAGATTTACTCGTAGGTTATACTAGGGATAAGACTGCATGATGCTAAATACTACGTTTTTTTCCAAACGTATTATTGCGAAAATGTCAACATTCCGAGTACTTTTGATACTTTTATTCTCTCAGCTGATTTGTGGCATTCCCTGTAGGGTCGATTACTTTTTATCCATTTTTTCCTGTTATCGTGATGCGTGAATTTTACTGCAAGTTTCAATCTTTGTTTTTTGAGCAATTTTTTGGACTATCGGTCGAAATTATTCGAGTTTATTACGAAAAGTGCTGTATCAGAAGTATCACAACGCGGGGAAGCGGGTTACAGATTGCAGAAATCTTTCTTGCAGGATATACATTTGGCAGCAAATTTCATCATGATTTGCTCAGGTATAATAACACAGGTTACCATTTTTTGAGCTTTTGAAAAAAAGTGCTGTTTGAAGTTTAATGGACGATTTTTAGCTGATCATAAAAAAAGTAGTGGAAAAATTCCATCACCCAAGGATTTTTCACAATTTGAAATCAATTTTCTGAGCAAAGGAAGAGTTCGACGAAAAAAATGAATAGAACATAAATTGTAGAGCGTAAATTTTGCTTTCTATGGAGTCCAAATATGTAGTTTTTTTATCAAAAAACTTTGGTTTTTGAGATATTTTCAATAAAAAAATTTGAATTTTCAACTTTCAACTATAGTACAGTCATTTTAGCTAAAAAAGTGCCCTAACCCAAAAAAAATTAGCAGGAAGGGGAAGTTTCGTATATAAGCTCACTAAAGTATGTACTTTAATATTCCCGAACTTCCCTAAAATTGGTGCATATTTAGACCCCCTTTTGGGGGGCAAGGGGGTTTAAATTTTGGTTTTTCGGCTATAACTTTCGAAATTCTGCACTTACGAAAAAAAAGTTGAAACAAAAGTTGTAGAGCATAAAAAAACAAACAACTTTGTTATTTACAGTATCTCCCCAGGACGTCATGGGAAGGAGCTGGAGCTTTGTGAAAAAAAACAATTTTGAAAATTTTCCAATAAATACAAATAATCACCAAAAAATTGGGTCAATGACTTTTAGGAGCGGTTCTTTTGCATTAAACACATCCCATTGCTATGTAGAATAAGTAAAATTTATAGCCAACCCCTCATCTCAATGTAGGGGGGGGGGGGGGGTGGACCCTCTGTAAAAAAAACCGCATTTTCCCCCAAGCGTAGCTCAGCTACAGTGAGAAATTCGAAAAATTAGTTCAAACAAACGTTGTAGAGCGTCAAAAGACGAACATTTTACTTTTTTTACTTTTTTTCTACGTGGTCTTGGGAGTGAGCTATTGCGAAAAGAAAAAAAAAACGGGGTTCGAAAATTTTTCAATAATTCAATACATAAATTACGCCAGGTATAAAATTTAGCGAACCGATGCGATGTTCTAACAAGTTGGTTTCTGGGGTTTTCATAGGGACTGAACTCGATTTTTATAATAATTCAACCTCTGAACCCAAATTAGGCCCCAAAAGAGGGGGTTCAAAATTCGTAAAAAAGTTTTGAACGCTCCCCTGCTCTTTTTTCTTTTACGCTAGCTCACTCCCAAGATCACGTAGGAAAAAAAGTAAAAAAAGTAAAATGTCGTCTTTTGACGCTCTACAACGTTTGTTTGAAACCAATTTTTTTGAAAATTTCTCACTGTACCTGAGCTACGCTCGGGGGGAAAATGCGGTTTTTTTTTACAGAGGGTCCACCCCCCTACATTGAGATGAGGGGTCGGTTATAAATTTTACTTATTCTACATAGTAATGGGATGTACTATGCAAAAGAACCGCTCCTAAAAAGTCAATTGGACCCAATTTTTGGTGATTATTTGTATTACTGGAAAATTGTCAAAATTGATTTTTTTTCACCAAGCTCCAGCTCTCCCCATGACGTCCTGGGGAGATACTGTAAATAACAAGTTGTTTTTTTTTTTTTATGCTCTACAACTTTTGTTTTTCAACTTTTTTTTTCGTAAGTGCAGAATTTCGAAAGTTAAAGCCGAAAAAACAAAAATTTGAACCCCCTCACCCCCCAAAAAGGGGCCTAAATATACACCCAATTTTAAGGGAAGTTCGGGAATATTAAAGTACATACTTTACTGAGCTTATATACGAAACTTCCCTTTTCTGCTAATTTTTTTTTGGGTGAAACCCTAAAAATGACTGTACTACTAAGAATCTTGGAAGCTAAGCCTCCTATGAAAAAACTAATTGGGGACTCTACAGAAAGGAAATTTTGCGCTCCTACACTTTAGGCTCTACTCATTTTTTTCGTTGAACCCTTCCTTTGCTCAGGAAATTGACTTTTAACTGTCAAAAGTTATCAAAATGTTGTGAAAAAAATGTTCAACAAAAAATTCGAATGGTGTTCCTTGTGTGATGGACTTTTCATTCAATTTTCCTTATTTTCCACGAGATCAGAGCGGAAAGAGCTATAAAAAATCACCCATTGAACATTTCAAACAGCATTTCCATCGTCGACTTGTGTAATTCGAATTGAAAATCTCAATTTGCAGGGTGTTTCATGAAGAGATCTTTTTCGATCAATAATAAGGCAATCTCTTGAGAATAATTACTAGGGAAAAGAAGAATTTTATGCTCTAAAAAAGTTCAAATATGACCATATATAATATGCATTTTTGATGTTCAAAATATGCAAAAATATGCACTTAAAATCTAAATAGGTACCTATGCAAAATATGCAACATCAAGATGGGTAGGTACCTAATACCTATATCCCTGGAAAAAGATTTTTGGAGCTAAAACAACATGGTAACACTTGAAAATCGCCAAAAATCGTTCAATTTGATCAAAATCACTCAAATCACAAATTATTTTTCATAAAAATAATAAAATTACGGGGGAAAATATTTAAAGAATTTTTTCGGCTGTTTTTTCGCAGGATTGTCATTTTTGCTAGGTAGTGAAAAATATGTTGCTTTAAAAACAAATTGTGGGATGGAATTTTCGAAATATTGTGAAATATGCACGAAATTAGTGAAAAAATTGCCGAAATATGACGAAATATGCTTTAAACGTCTGAAATATGCAAAAAACATGCATTTTAGCTCAAAATATACAACATGAAATTGGGTTCATTTTACAGAAAAAATTTTTGATTTCGCAAACACTTCGACAGTGTATCCCATCATTTGACTTGAAAAAACATGTAATTTCATAAAAATCAGTTTTCAACCTACTAATTACGAATTTCTGCTAATTTTTCGAATAAACGAAGGAAAATGCGAACGAAAGACACTCTGGGAGAGTGAATTTTAGAAGATTTCGAAGAAAAAAATCATCAAGATTGGGAGTTCCGTTGGTTAAAAAACAACAGTTTAAAAAATACTGATAAAAATGTATAAAAGAAATTATTTTAGGTTCCTGCTGAATTCGAAAGGTCGTCAAAAAATTTATACTTGTGCACAAAATGGACTTCCTAATTTTTACTGAATTGAATTAAGGAGAACCCCAACAATGAAACTCCTGAATTTTGAAACTGCGACCACATTCAGTTAGCTACAATTTAGTAGTTCATATTTTTTATTTTTCAGAGGAATATCGCATTTAAGATCGTATATGGAGTATAATATGACCATCAGCTTATTTATAGTTTTATGGATCGACATAATTCTAATTTACATATTCACATTGGTAAGTAAATTGAATAACTTTAGTGAATCGATATCGGTCACTGTTATTTAAAAATGTTTTTCATTACTCAATACGTAATCAGATGGAAGAAGAATCAGTTCTCCTCAAGATTAAAATTTTAGGACATGCTTTGGTCACAGGTACCGTATTTTTTCGTTGTACTGTTTGATTGGGAAATTATACGATGATATGGTAATATGAAAAAAATTCCTAAAATCACTGATTATGAAATCGAAATAAACCATGTTTACTGATTAATTATATCTGTGCAAATTAATTACAGGGTCAAATGTTCGCCGATTCCGTCTACAACTCAGCTTGGTACTATTTACCAAATTCGAGCAGAAAATCCGTATTTTTGTTATTCTACCAGGCTCAAGTCACCATCGAATTCAAAGCAATGAAGGTGTATCCCTTGAATATGGAGTTTTTTCTCAGATGGTGTAATTATCTTTACTCGATCGTTAATTTATTGAGACGCGATACCGTGGGACGACACAAGATTTAGAATCAAGTACAACGACGAACTCCCAAGAAGGGAAAACATTTCCTTCAATGTGTACATTTTTCGAATTTAGATTTGATTCCCGCAATAAAAACGTTCTCTAGTTCGTGCTCTTTATTTTTTTCGCTATAGATACACCCCCCCCCCCCACTTCAAACATCACCAAAATTCAAGTCTGAAATTATTTTCAGAATGGAGCTCCCCCCCCTCCCGAATTAAAAATATTATAACCATTTCGTAAAAAATGAACATTCCCAAAAAAATTTACTTACAAACTTCTGAGAAAAATGGAAATTTGTTACAATCCATTTTGGTCCCCTCAAATTATTCAGGCTCTTTTTTGATCACTTCCTAATTTTTCCCATTTTTCACTGTTTTTTCCAAAATTTGGAAAAAATGACAACTCTTTCATCATTTATTGGTCTACCTATAATCATTTTTAAGATTGCAATACCTACGAACGACCTTTTCACTGCTGTCCGCGACTTTTTTTAGATACTTCGTAAATGTTTATGATTTCTGATAGTTTTATGATTGCAGGCATCATGACAAAATTCTTGAAGAGAAAAGTAACTTTCAGTAACTTTTTTGAGCAAAAAGTGACCAAAAAGTGACCAAAAAATGACCAAAAGTAACCAAAAATTCAATTTTTTTCGGGGAAATTTTTTTTACAGTTTTCTGGGGGAGGGCAATTTCTTTTTTGTAGTTTTCTGCAAACAATTCAAAGATAAATCAGCTGAAAAGAGGTGAATAATTTCATTTATTAAATTCCTTCGTTAAAACAACCAACAAACTAGCAAAAATCAATTTTTTAATTTTTTTCTAGAAGAATTTTCACAAATAGCAATTCCTACGTGAAAATTTGAATATTTGCCTGGAAGTGTGAAGAAAACGTGACTTTTGAGGGGGAAAAAGTAACCAAAGTGACCTTTTAGACGTGAAAAGTAACCAAAAGTGACTGAAGTCGAAAAACGTGACAAACACCCTAGAAAAGTGACCCGCTATGATGCCTGTGATTGTCCAAAATAACAAAATCATTTCTCAAAATGTAAAATAACGTCTCACTGACTTGGGAAAGTGATTCGGAAAATTCCCATTAGCTTGATAAAGTGACTTGGAGAAGTTCTAATGACTTGGGAAAATTAATAAGGGAAGTCCTACTAGCTCGAGCAAGTGAATTGGGAAAGTTCTACTGACAAGCGGAAGTCCCACTGACATAGCAATTTATTTAAAAATTGAAAATCCAATATTTTCACAAAACAACATGCAGGTACAAAAGCCCAAAAAACAAATTCATGATTCATGTGAGAGCAACTTTTGATTGATTTTTTGAGTTAGAATCATACTATTGATTTCACTCCCCCTCCATCGCTGGACATTCCGTTTTCCTTCAGAACTTCAATTCAATTCAATTCTGAACCTCTTATCATCACCTGAAAGAGGTATAATATAATTAATATCAAATTTTGCTCAATCAAGTATTTCACTGCACATTTTCAAAAAATAATAATAAGACCAAAAATTACAAAAATCCTTACATAAATGTTCTTATTTTGGCTGATTTTTCAAATCTTGACCATTTTATACGGAAAGAAATGACCAAGTGAAGAAACTAACGTCGGATTCGTGTTAAGCAGGTCAAAATACCTTGATAAACACCCTTATCGCGATTATTTTACTTTAATTAAGATACACAATCTGGGGACATTAAATCGAAAATTGGGGCTGGGGCCAAAAACACCCCTTATCCGGCTGTACCCTTTTGTACAAATTCAACCATTTAGAATACAAACGACAACAAAATGCGAAATTGCTTTTTTCATCACTCTCCAGTTTCCCCTTTCTGATGATAAAACGATAAGAGGTTGAAAAGAGTTGAATGCTCAATCATCAAAAAGATTCGAACGATCTGAATTTGTAATCAGGTTAGAAAATACGAAATTTTGTAACAAAAATTCCGCTTACTTACCCAATCAGTAATCACGTAACAGTGATAATTTTCATATACGATGAACCTATTTTCATGCATTTCGTGACTTCTTGCCAAGTTGCCATCGAATAAACGAATTCCTAAAGAAAAAAAGAAAACTATTTATTAAGTATTGCTTAAAAACTTGATAGTTTCTATACATGGGAATTTCCTCTAAAAATATCTACCATATTATTAAATATCCGAATGCGTTTTTCTAAAAATCTACACTGAAGAAACACCCAAATTAGGCAACATTCTTGGTAGGTACTACTAGGCGATTTGTTAGTTGTGATCGACTCTACACGAGTAAATAGATACCACAAATACTCTCAACTATTTATCTCACGCTGTAAATTGATAAAAAAATATAGATTAATTTTTTGTGCTCCTTAAACTCGCAATTTTCGGTGAATTTTGTGCGCGATGATGGAACACAGTTGCGGCGCCTTTTTCAAACAACTTTTTGGCAAAAAGAACGTTTTCGGGTACAAGGATAAAATAATGAATATCGTTCATTTAATGTACTGGTTCTTGGGCGAATTCTACGTCTCGAAAATATTCAACAAGTTCATCACGCGATATTGGATACTGTTCAACATCTACGCTGCCATATCTCTATTCACACACAGCAATTTGTACATCTTTCTTACATCAAAACCTCATCTAACCTTCACTTTATTCGCCAGCGAAATAATCGTCACCATGGCTCATCTTCTGATTCTCACCCCTCTAGGAGCTTTTCTATACAACGATCGTATTCAAAAAACATTTAGAAGCTTGGACAGAGCTTATGATACCGATTTAAGTTCGATATCCAGTTTTCAACATTTTATACATATACGTCCAATCACCAGAAAAAAATACGACTTTAAAATAGGCTACATTATATTGGCCATACAAATAGGTATTTTCTTTTTTTTCCTCATCAGCACTTATCTCGACTTAGTCATAGGGTATAACCCGTCAAAGCTCAGCAATCCAAAATTCTCAGTTTTTCCCCTCTATTGTGAAAACGTCGATCGTCTGAGCACCTTCATGGCGCTTCTTTTATCCCAAATTGTTTGCGGAATTCCGATGGGAGCCATGAACCTGACAATACCATTTTTCACGTTCGCCATATCGAGGCAATTTTTTTGCAAGTTTCAAAATCTAAGCGATTTCTTGGATAATCGTTCCAAGATGTTTAAATTTTATTACGAAGAATTAATCAACAGAAATTACAATAGTTCCAAGGAGGTGCATAAATTGCAACGTGCTTTTTCACACGAAATACATTTTGTTGCCAGATTCCATCACGATTTATTGAGGTAGAGTTTTCTAAATTATTCGCATAGGTTGATTAAGTAGTTGAATATGCCTATATAAAGTACGAACGAATTTTTATTTTTTACTCAGAGCTGTATCGAACCTGAGGCCGTATATGGAATATACTATTTCAATTGGATTATTGACTGTGCTTTATATGGAAATTGTGCTTATCTACATTTTTACTTTGGTAAGTGGGTATTACCCAGGGAATTTTTTCATTCCACCAGTCGTGCATCCCGATTATTTATGGTTTTTCCAGATGAACGAAGAAGCGTTGCTGCTAAAAATCAAAATCCTGTGCCACGGAGCTTTCACAGCATCAGTACTTTTCATGTTCTGTATGACTGGTAAATTATATTCGGATATGGTAAGAAAAAAATACATTTTTGTGCAGTGCCTGGTGAGAGTGTTCGAAAGTAAAATTTTGACAGAACCAGGAGAAACACTGATAAGGGAACTCGATGTATCTATCTCCGATTTTACCAAATTATCAGACAGAACAAAAATTTCGAAACCTTTATAGTGAAAATTTTTCGCCCAAGTTGAGTTTTCGACTTTTAACAGATTTTTTAAAAATTAGAAAGCCTGAAGATATTTTTGACCACAACTCGAAAACAGGCAAAAGCTCTATTTTTAGCGGCCAAGTCCATTTGCATCACTTTTGGAGGAATTTAAATACCTGGAGAAAAATAAAATTGCAACGAAGGCGTCCCGTTCGAAGGAAATGGGGTAAAAATTGGATACCTATGGCACTTTTCCCCATAAATTTCACTAGAAATAAAGCAGTAAGTACTTATAATTATTTTCAAAAAAAAGTTGCCAAAAATCGCAAAATCAACTTGAGCAGCTGAATTTTTGGTTACCGAGGGTTTTGAAACATACCTATTCCTTCTGAAAATCTCATAAACCCTCTTTTAATTGTTTTTTCTTGCTAACTTCAAAATCAAAAGACACGCAAACGAAAATACAAAAATAAAAATTCTGAAAAAGTTTGCACTTGAAGGATATTTTTAGAAATTTTTTCAAGAATGATATTAATATAGACACTACATGTTTTCACCCAAAAAGTGTAATTAATGTCCAATTTTCACTCTAATTTTATTCTTCAAAAGTATTTGGAAAAAATTACATTTTTCATGATTTAAAAAAAAAATTCTTCTAAACGAAATAGAAAAAAATAGTTGAAAAAATGTTCCTTGAAACGATCTTACAAGGGAGGTATCCCAACTCAAAGTAAAATTTTGAGCCCAAACAAAAAAAATCGAAAGTACATTATTCCAGGACCCCGCATCCAAAATTTCAGTTGCTGAAGTTCATTTCTCGATTTTTGGCGAATTTTTGAAATTTCAAAATTACCTCCGCGCGCCCTGGGGAATATGAAAATTTGATCTAATCAACGAAAAAGACTGAAATTTGGTATATATCCTATTTTTGACCTCCCCAATCGATTGGAAGTGGTTTTGAGACGTTTCGGAACCACCAAGTAATTTTGGAATTTTCCAGCGCTGGAGAAAAGCCCATAAAAATAGTCCATATGCACTTCAGCACCTATAATCGCGGATTATCCATATTGGTGACCTATTTGATCGATTAAAATATAATTTTCCAAAATTCGTAACCTCGAGTTCAAATTCGCATTTTTGGACAGGATATATTTCTTGAAAAAATTCCAAAATATCCCCCTTGCACACGTAACTGGGTAAAAAGCTGAAACTTGGTATACACCCTATTTTCGGCCTCCCGAATCGATGGGAAGTGGTTTCGAGACGTTTCGGGCTACCAGAAAATTTTGGAATTTTCTAGCACATAAAAAAATTTCTTTCTCAAAAATGCGAATTTGAACTCGAAGTTACGAATTTTGGAAAATTGTGGTTCAATAGATCAAATAGGTCACAAATATGGATAATCCACGATTATAAGTGCATATGGACCATTTTTATGGGCTTTTCTCCAGCGCTGGAAAATTCCAAAATTTCTTGGTGGCTCCGAAACGTCTCAAAACCACTTCCAATCGATTGGGGAGGTCACAAATAGAATATATACCAAATTTCAGCTGTTTTCGTTGATTAGATCAAATTTTCATATGCCCTGGAGCGCACGGAGGTAATTTTGAAATTTCAAAAAAACGCCTAAAATCGAGAAATGAACTTCATTAACTGAAATTTTGAATGCGGGGTCCTCGTATAATGTACTTTCGATTTTTTTTTTTGTTTGGGCTCAAAATTTTACTTTGAATTGAGATACCTCTCTTGTTAGTATAAATTCTTTACCCAGAAAAAGCATCGATGCCAAAATTCATACCTAATTTTTCATTTTCAAGTTTTAATTTTCAACATTCTCGAATTTAATCAAACTTGAAGTCCATATTTTCCCCCTCCCCTCACACTAAAAATTATTTTTGCAAAAGTTGACATACTATACCCATGTGATTTTGATGTTTGGCGGACCTATTCAAATTTTTATGAATTAGATAAATCCTTCGATATTTTACAACTGATTTTGAAAAAAAAATATGGAAAAAAATTTTCAATGAAAAATGGGGTGCTTTTAAGCCAAATGAAAAACTTTTTCAGCGCCCCTTTGTCAAGTAGGTACAAGCTTTTTTCATCACTTTCATCAGTTGTAGGTTAAATCTGTTAAAAACCTTGTGAATATGTATTTTTTTCGGAATCAGGATTTAATGGGACGGAACGGATAGAAATCATATCAAGTATCCAAAATATTTCCAAAAATATTTACCAGTTTGAGTTATTTCTTCATTCTAAGTAGTCTTTACTCCTTTTATAATTTAAATGTAGGACCATAATGACCAAAATAAAATTTGTTCATTTTTCGAAGTGAATTGAGTACATAAAATTTAAATTATTCTCAAATAAAGAAGAAAATTAGGTATTGAAGATTCATCGAATTTTTCATAAGAAATTAAGAACTTTTTCAAGAATTTTATGATTTTTCTTATCAAAGGACAATCTACATTCGAAACCCCTTCAATTTTATGAAAATTCGTTCAAATTTCGAAATATTTACCTTAATCTCTTCATCAGACTGAAAATAAATTTTGAGTTGATTCTCAAATTATTCGAATTTTGCATTCGGCCATCTACTCACTGGATAGTGATTAGTGAATAACTGAATAGCCCGTAAATTTCTACTTTTTTTTTTTTTAAATAGAGAAAGTTGAATAGTGTTATACTTACTTGAAAAATGCACTATCCAAAATATTTATTTTTTTGCAGTGTGACATGTTCTGCGAGGCTGTCTACAATATCCCTTGGTATTATTTATCACCAAAAATAAGAAAATCCGTTTGCCTGCTGCTTTGCCAATCTCAAGTCACCATCGAATTTAAAGCATTCAAAATATACAAAACGAATATGGCATTTTTCCTCAGATTGTGTAATTACGTATATTCAACGGTCAATTTATTGAAACGAAATTATTTCTAGGATTTTGATCTCGAGAATCAATTCTGTCAGAGAAAGTAGTTATTAAGTAGGTTATAGGTAGATTCTTACGGTAAATCGTTTTGTACTTTTTTTTTTCGAACGTTGGACGGAGAGAAGGAGGTGAAGAAACCAGGATTTCAAAACGAGCTTTTTAACCCGATTTTTACCCCTGAAATCTTAAAATTTAAAACATTTTAGATTGAAAATGTAGCTAATAATTTATTTTCATTTTTTTCAAATAGGAAATTATAAATTTCTGAGTTGAAATACCTTAGTACATAGATAGGTAGGTACCTATACTAAAACCATTTTTGGTAAACAATTTTTGCAATTCACTTTTTAAATTTTTAAACATTTTTTGAAATCGTACAAATAATCAGTTTTCACGAATAGGTAATTGAGGAATTGAGTGTGAGGGGGAAATTACATTTTCACCAGGTCGTTCAAAAACCTACGATCTATCCTAATTTATGTACTCATCATTCAACATCTATTTACATATTTTTTAGCAAATAATTCCACTTACACAAGCATAAAAAATGAAATTTTCATAAAAACAAAAAATTATTTAATTGTATTTTTTTCTTTACAAAAATGTTGTTGAATAAATATAGAAAAATATTAAAACAGTCATTCGATAAATTTTCTACAAAAATATGACTGCACCTATAAAATATCCAGTCTCAAATACTTAACCTACACATACTTAATATGTATCTAAGATCACAAGTTTAATATTTCAATACAAAACATTATCTCAATCTATCACAACATTAAATAATTAAATAAAAATATGAACAGCAATAAATATTCAAAAGGATATGTAAAAATTCCTCGAGATGTCGAAAAATTAGTTTTATTGGTGGGATTATCAATTGCATATTGATCAAGTTCACACACATACAACTGTTCAGAATGATTCCTTAAAATCCTATCAAATGTTGAACCCAACATGGACACATTCAAAGAGCTGGAGCTATTCAAGAGACGCATATCGAGCACTGGAGGAACTTCTTTTTGTAGAGTAAATATTGTATTATAAAGTGAACTTTCAATGAGGCTAAAAGTACCACTCACTGATCCAATTTCCGTACTTGAGGATAAATTTTGCAAAATATCAAAAGTCATTTTTACAGCTCTTATTGAATCACGTACTTGGTTTTTGATGAAACTTGAAATATTTGATAACTCAGTTCTTGGGTCTTCAGGAAAACTTTGACTCATGACTGTTTCAATTTCAGATAAAGAAGATTTTTCAAACTGTTCTGGGTGTGCAATAATCTTTGTGTTCTTTGCTCGGTTTATTCTTGCTTCCAGCAAATTCTTTCGTAAATTTATCAACACAAGTGAAATATCTCTTAATAATTTATTAAACAGACCTTTTTCATCATTCACTTGAATTAGCGAATCTACCAACAGAGAATCGACATCTTTCATAAAGATATTCTGATATTTCCCAGTTATTTTTATTAAATCACTAACCACTTCGTTAAACAATCCATTAATATTGGTGAGCAGCTCAAAATTATTCTGCAAACGATTCAAAAATCCATCCATTAGATTTGTTACATCCAAAGATGAATTTCTAGCAATTTTGGAATCATTCAATTCAGCTTTAGATACTTCACTAACACCACGAGAAAAGTCTTCAATAGTATGATTAACTAAATTGGAAATTTTATCCCGAGCTTCTTCCAATAAAGTTTTGTCAAGAATATCTACCGAACTAAATTCATTTACCCATAATTCAATTTCTCTGAAAACTATTGAAATTGTATCATTCATTTTTTGGGAACCATTAATAAATCTTTGTTGGGAATCAATGATTATGCCAAATGCTAACACTTTCTTTTCTAGCACAGTCTCGAGGGTGGAATTTACCACAATATCAATATCTTTGTCCACATTCGTCCTCAGATCATTCAAAAACGATGCTATTTTTTCCACCAAAGGGGACAACATTGGATCAAATATTTGTTCAAATGTTCCATCTAGATCGTTAATAAACATATCTACTAATTTTTCAAGAACTTCAAAAACAATCTTCAAAACAGAATCAATTAGAGAAGGTCGTATCATCGATGAACATTTTGCTATGGCTTTTTCTGTAGTTATGGTAGGTTTTGTTTGAGTTGAAATGTCCTGGTTTTCAGTATTTTGTGATTTTTTAGTTTCTGAAAATTGACCTATTGCAGAATTTGAATTCAAGTCTGTTGTGATGTTTGGTTTAATATTTGGACCACCAACTATTTCATTTTCAGCAGAAAAATCTGAAGAAGTGTGCAGAGAAGTTTTGTTAATCTTACGTATTTTGTAAATATGACAAGGTTTAGTTTCAAGATTAATTTGAATAACCTTCGTTTGAGTTGCAGTTGGGTTATTTTTGATTTTAGATCCATTTACTTGAACCAGAGAAGTAGTATCATCAATTTTTAGAGTTGGTGTTGAATCAAGTGTCAACATGGATAATGTTTTATTTGTTGAAATTGTTGTTTCAGTTTCATTAAGGTCATTTTCTGAATAATCATGTGTAACCTCAGTGGATTCATTGTTGTTTGAACTAATAGTTGTTTCAGGTTTATTAAGGTCATTTTCTGAATAATCAGGTGTAACCTCAGTGGATTCATCGTTGTTTGAACTAATAGTTGTTTCAGGTTCATTAAGTTCATTTTCTGAATAATTAGGTGTAACCTCAGTAGATTCATCGTTGTTTGAACTAATAGTTGTTTTAGGTTCATTAAGATCATTTTCTGAATAATCAGGTGTAACCTCAATGGATTCATCGTTGTTTGAACTAATAGTTGTTTTAGGTTTATTAAGTTCATTTTCTGAATAATTAGGTGTAACCTCAGTAGATTCATCTTTGTTTGAACTAATAGTTGTTTCAGGTTCATTAAGGTCATTTTCTAAATAATTAGGTATAACCTCAGTAGATTCATCGTTTTTTGAACTAAGTGTAGTAACTGATGTCTCAGCATCACTGAATTTCACAGTGGTGAAAGGTTCAAAAAACTGAGTTGAAATTTCAATTTTCAAATTTGACATCCCAGTTGTGACTGGGTTATTGGTTGAATCATTATAATTTAAACTTGATGTTGAAATTAATGATGTTTCATTCACCAAAATAGTTGTTACTTCAGTTTTGTTAATGTAATTTTCTGAATAATCCAATGTAACCTCAGTGGATTCATCATAATTAGAACTTGTTGTTGAAATTGATGACTCAGCATCACTTGGCTTCACAGTGGTAAATGGCTCAAAAAACTGAGTACTAAATTCATCAATTTTTGAATGTGGCATCAAAGTTGTGAATGGTTCATTAGTTGGATCATTTAAATTCGAACTTAATGTCAAAACTAATGACTCATCAACATCAGGCTTCACAGTAGTAAATGGCTCAAAAAACTGATTAATCTGATTAGTTGAATCGTTGACTGCAATATGACTTTTTTCACACACATACAACTGGTTAAAATAATTCTTCAAAATCCCATCAAAGGTCGAACTCCAGGTAGACACATTCAAAGATCTGGAACTATTCAGGATATGCATATCTAGCACCTCAGCAACATCTCTTTGTAGAATAATTGTCTCGCTAAAAAGTAAATCTTCGATAAGATTGAAAGTACCACTCACTGATCCATTTTCTATATTTGAGGATAAATTTTTCAAAATATCAAAAGTCATTTTTATAGCCCTTATTGAATCATGTACTTGGTTTCCAATGGAGCTTGAAATATTAGATAACAATTCAGATTGCAGGTCTTCTGGAAAAATTTGACTCAGAACTGCTTCGATGTCTGATAAAGAAGATTTTTCAAACTGATCGGGGTCTGGGATGATTTCTGTATTATTTGCTTGGTCTATTCTTACTTCCAGCAAATTCTTTTGTAGATTTATCAACACAAGTAAGATATCTTTTAATAATTTATGTTGGACACCTTTATCGCGGTTTACTTGAGTTAGTGAATTTTTAAACATAGAATTGAAATCTTTCACAAAGTTATTCTTGCATTTCTCTGCTATTTTCATTAAATCACTCACCACCTCAGTAAACAATTTGCTGTCATTGGTGAACTGCTTAAAATTAGACTGCTGATGGGTCAAAAAATCATCTATTCGATTTGTCACATCCAAAATTGCATTTCCAGCAATCAAGGAATCATGCAATTTACCTTTGGATATTTCAGCAGCACTTTGCAAAACTTCATAAGCAGTATGATTCCCTAAATATGAAATTTTAGTCAGGGCTTCTTTCAAAATAGTAGAATCAAGAGTATCTGCTGAACGAAATTCGTTTATCCATAATTCAATTTTTTTGAAAACTACTAAAATTGTATCATTCATTTTTTGTGAACCATTGATACATCTGTCTTGCAAATCACTGATTATGCCAAAAACTGCCAATTTCTTTTCCAGTACAGTCTCCAGGGTGCAATTTACCTTAATATCGACATCTTTATCTACATTTATTCTCAAACCGTTCAAAAACGACTCTATTTTTTCCATAAAAGAGGGCAGCATTTGATTAAATTTTGAGTCAAATTCTTTATAGAGATCATTAATAAACATACCGAATAATTTTTCAAGAACTTCAGTAACAACTTTTGAAACAGAATCGATCAGGGAAGCTCGTATCGTTGATGAACATAATGTAGGGGCTTTTTCAGTTGTGGTGGTGGATTCAGCTGTTAAAATTTCCAGTTTGGTTCCATCCTGGTAAGTAGTGGTTTCATACGAACTTGAACTCTGTGTTGAAACTGAAGATACTGGAGGTTCGTTCGCTGAACTGATGTCTGATATATCTCTGGCAAATCTAGATCCGGCCTCTTCAAAAGAAATTTCAGGTATGTCGTTGACATAATGACAATTGGCATAAACGAGAAAAAAAGTCGCAATCAGAAGGACACACTGGACTTGGAATATCTGAAAATTGAATTCAGTATGTAGAGAAAATTCCAATCATAGCCTAAGAAAAGTACAAGTTTATACGTCAAAGCTCATAAAATATAGCAATCTCAGAATATTTTCGAAAGTTCAAATCATAAAGCTAAACCGAATCATGGACAGTATTTTAATCCTTTTATTTTGAAAATTAATAATTTTCCATTAATCTTTCAGTCAAAAATTACTAATTTATCGATCAATTCCCAATTTTTCAGAAAAATTGATAATTCTAACTGAAAGATCAAAAATCACTGAAATTCCGCAATTTTTTCTTTGCTCAAATCTGTTTAGGCATTATCAGCCTACTGAAAATATCCTGACTACGCCAACGTCACTGAAATAACTAGTTACTCAATTTTTTCATTGAAATTCTACCTCCTCCCCTATTTTTTTCGGATTCTAAGCCCCTCCTTAAATAATTTCTGGGTGCACTTATGACCGAATGGATTACAAAAAGCACTATACTTCTCTTTTATTGACAAGATTTCATTTCTAGTCTCAAAAATCAAGCTTTAATCGGATAATTTACGAAAATGATGACCTACTTTCAAAAAATTTAGAAAATTTTGCATTTTAAATAGAAAAATTTGAGAAAAGTTGTATTTTCTGTCCAAGAAATCAGAAGATTTTCACCATAATCGAACATTTTCAATTTTTAGTCCCCTTTCCTAATAATTTCAACAGATTTTTCCCTACCAAAGTGCATCGTTGATTTTTGATGAGAAATATCCACATGAATATAACTTTGTTGAAATCTTATCTATAAAAGTAGATACCTATCAATAAGGCAACCGCATTCACTCATTTTTCAAATTCCTGGCGAAAAGACCAAGTGGCTAGGAGGAATGATAAACGTTATGAAACATCGCCAAAAAAATTATTTTCTGTAATTTCACTCAATTTTTTAAAATATTACAAAATCTAATTTTCTTTTGAGTTTTTCAACCACCCTCCTCTCCAGAAAAAAGTAATTACGTAAAACAATTATTGAAAAAAAATAAAAATAAACACTTACCTTATTAAACGTATCCATAATGATTTCGAATCACCATCAAACTCAAAGTTAATGTTTCAAACCATTCAACACCTGAACACTGAAAATGACTTCTTTATAAATGCAAATTTGACGAGAAATGAAATTGTACCACGCGTATGTAAGTAAATTTTAATCGAAGATATTTCCCACCTCATAAATAAGCGAATTATATATCTGGATATGGTGATCGCATATTGCAACTCAACAAACGAGAAAGCACGACTCGAAGATTACGTAGAACAACTAAGATAACGTTCTCATTAGTAATCACGTTCCGGTTTAAATTTCAACGAGCAATTTACACCAGATGAATATCCATCTCAAAAAATCAATCGATATAATTTTTTTCGTGGAAAATTTTCAAAATTACAGTCATAGTAATCGATGAAATATGTACACGATCAGGGATCGGGACAATCTACAGATACCATAAAATAACAACTGATCGAGATGAAACAGTAACGATTATCAAAAATCGATATCATTAAAAATACATTTCTGTACCTATCTGAGAAAAATTACTATCTTTACGGATTTTCCAACTTAACTTTACTAAGATTGTCTGAAGAGTGGAGACAATTTGAAAAGATGTGGCAACTGTCAAGGATGCGGTTTTCATTCGAGGCGAAAAAGTTTTGCTTCAGTATCAGAAAATCGAACAAAAAAAACAGCCTCAAAATATTTTTACCTGGGTTCAAAATCTGGGGGAATTTCAAAGAAGAGTCTAAAATTTGGCGAAAAATTACAAGAGGAAATGGGAAAAAATTTCAAATTTAATTGAGTACCAACCTATACATATTTTTGAAACATTCAAAATATTTTAATGCCAAGTTTGGATTTTGAGCACTCCGGAGAAAATGTTTAAGAAAATGATCAGCTCAAAATCGAGGACTTGAAATTTTTCAAACCGGGTGTTCATCAGTTCAACTTGAAATTTCACTATTTTTTCCAAGAAAATTTCAGTCTTTATGAAGAAGTAGAGACATGAAATACTCGTTTGTTCATTTACCTATTAAAAACGAAATAGGTACATATTTACTACAACTTTTTTTCACTTTCCATTTTCAATCTGTTCATGGGGGGAAGGGGGGTGCATGTAAGCCCGAGCGAAGGGAGGGAAAATTTTTTTTTAAAAATGAAAATTTCTATCAACAAAATGTTCATTTTTTTCAGTGTTGGCATTTCAAAAAGGTCTTTCTGGAGACAAGAGATACTTATGGGGAAAATTCATGACTTGTCAACTCGATGCCTTTAAAATGAGTGCTAAAAATGTCGAAAAAAATCATATTTTTACACAAGAACTTCTAAAACTTTTGAAATTTATTCAAATAAATGTACAAATTTATTAAACTCGAAAACACCGAAGAATTTTTTTGAAAAAATAGCAATTTCGACTAAAAAATTTGCAATTTTAGTCAATTATTTCCTTTTTTTTAAATTTCGTACCAATTTCGTAACTTTTGTACAATTTTGAGGGGTTTTCGTACTCTTTATAGTCATTTTCGAATTTCGTGCCTTTTCCGTAGTTTCTTGTATTTTCGTACTAATAAACATTATGTTAAAAGTAATCAAAACAGCATCACAAATGTTTTTGATTTTAAAAAAATAGGCACGCACTTGAAGCAATTTGGCAAATTTGTTGGGAAATTATCAAATTTTTGGTTTAATTGTTTTAATTTTTTTTGCAAAATTCATTCGAGGTGGGAAGTGATGAAATCTATAAATTATACCAATAATATCTACTGAAAAAAATCGAAAAGGGGAAATAATAAATTTGTGAGGCGTTGTGCGATAAGGGACCTTATGGTGAAAAAAATCGAATGTCAGATTTTGCATGATTCGAATAGAAAATATGTTTTCTAGGCGAATTAGGCAAATTTCATGACCAATTTTTTTTTCACCACAAGGTTCCTCATCGCACAACGCCTCACAAATCAAAATTTTAAAAAACTGAAAACCCTCTCAAAATATTATGGCAAATCAAAAATATTTTGGTTTTTTTTTGACGTCATCTGAGATATTAAATGAACTCTAAAATTCACTCGAATAATTTTCGACATTATAAAAAAAAAAAATCGACAACATTGAGTTTTTATCAATCTTACGAAGAATTGAAGACATCAAAATAATAGGCCTATTTATTGATTTTGATCCATTTTTTTAATTAAACGCCTCAAATGACACCCTTTCTGCGGCATAGAAATTCGCAAAACCAAATTTGAACCTGTTCGTGATTAATTTCAAGCTGGTGGAGATCCCGCGTGTTACAGTATTTATGAACGACTGTGAAAAACGAACTTGAGTTGCCAAAAATCTATCCACATGAAACCCTAAACACAAATCAAGAGTTGGTTTGAGCAAGAAATCAATTTTTGAAATTCACTACTTCGTTGAAATCGAATGTATGCACCTAAGAGCAACTTTTTGGGGTTCCTGGAGCATTTTTCGAAGATAATGAGCGAGTTTCCAATAATTTAAAAATTTTGTATTTTCAAGTTGAATTTTTATTCATTTCTCCCACATTTATTCTCCTCGATAATTTTTTCGGGGTTCACAAGACCTACTTATGTGATAAGAGAATAATAATTACCTACGAAAATCGTGAAAAATTCATTCCAAAAAGAAATTATAGGGGTGATTTTTTCCAGTCATGTTAAATAATTTCCTAAACTTGAAAATTTCATGCCTAGCTATGATAAAATAGGGTCATATTAACAAAAAAAAAACCTAAAAATTCACATGATAAACCGAACGTATATTCCTGGCTCAACGTATCATTAAAATTTCTTCGAGAATTCTTAGAAAAAAAGAGATCGAGGCAGTTGACGTGACGTATGAAGGATTACAACACTTTTTGTTTGTTTTATTGACCATAATTCGTTACCACCACATCGCGATTACATCACAAAAATTATCAAAATTGACTACAAAACATCATAACTGCGTTCAATTCAGAGAAAAAAAGAGTTTCACGGTATCCCTGATTAATATTCGTTCGCTCATTTACTCTTGAAGAATGAAAATTCAGATTTTTTTCTCAACCAATTTCAACAGATCATCTAAAATTTCTCCCTTTCTTAATTTTTTTTTTAGTGTGGATTAATTACCTATTTCAGGCCAATTTTGCAAATAATAAAATCAGCAGAGCACCACCTCGTGTATTTTTGAAATCCTCCTGAATACAAAATGAAATACAATTTCGCAGCATTCATCAAACAACTTCTCGGCCAAAGGAATCTGTTCGGATATGCCAGATCCATAATCAACCAGGCAAACCTAATGTACTGGTTTCTAGGCCACTTCTACCATTCGAAATCAATATTCAACCGCTTCATAATATCATTTTGGGTATCATACAATATTTACGCGATAATATCACTGATTACGCACAGCCTTCTGTATATTTTTCTCACTTCTAATCCGCACACCACGTACACGTTATTCGCCAGCGAGATGATAGTGACAACATTCTATCTGCTGATCTTGACACCTGCCAGCTCCTATCTATATTTCGACGGTATCAAGAAAACATTCAAGATACTCGATAAATCGTACGACACCGAACTCAAATCCGAATGGACTCTCCACTACAACAATTCTCAAATCGAACCAGTCAGAAGGAAAAAATACACTTTACATATCGCCTTCGCCATATTACTCACCCAAATCAGTATTTTTTCTTCGTTTATGATCAGCACCTATTTAGACTTAGTAATCGGTTACAATACCGATAAGCTCAGCGATCCGATGTATTCGGTGTTTCCTTTATATTGCGAAAACGTCGATCAATTGAGCACGTTTTTGATGCTTTTTACAACTCAGGTCATTTGTGGATTTCCCTTGGGAGCGATGTATTTTTCGATACCTTTTTTCGCCTTCGTCCTGATGAGAGAATTTTATTGTAAGTTTCAAATGTTAAGCGATTTTTTGGATTATCGTTCGAGAATTTTCGTATTCTATTACGAAGAGCTGATACGTAAAAAGCATCAAAGTTGTGGTGAAATATCTCGACTGCAAAATGATTTTTTAAAGGATGTCCATACCGCTGCCAGATATCATCATAATTTATTGAGGTAAAAGTAAAATAATGAAAATTTCATGACACTCATAAAATTCGTTTTTTTAATTAATTTTTTTTGTTGAATTTTAGGGCAATATCTCATTTAAGACCCTACATGGAGTATAATATGTCGATTGGTTTATTTACAATTTTCTACATCGAAATCGTACTCGTTTACATTTTCACATTGGTAAGAGAAAGGTTCCATAAAACGAATACAAATTCGAATTTTCGTCTTCATTTTCTGTTCTCCAGATGAACGAAGAATCAATGCTGATGAAATTCAAAATTTCATGCCACGCAGCGTTCACAGCGACCATACTCTTGATGCACTGTTTGACTGGCAAATTATACTCTGACATGGTAATACGAAGACCAAATCTACTCTCCTTTTTTGATCACGTTTAATCGATGTTTTGGTGGGTATATTTCAGCGCGATATGTTTCACGAAGTGGTCTACAATGTTCCTTGGTACTATCTGCCTCCATCGAGCAGGAAATCGGTTTGTTTGCTGTTACATCAGGCTCAAATCGCCATAGAATTTAAAGCTTTTGGAATATATATTGTCAACATGGAATTTTTTCTCAGGCTATGCAATTATATTTATTCGACGGTGAATTTATTGAAACGGAAAGGTGCGGGATTCTCATTTTGAAAAAAATGTTTGGAAATAAATTTTACATAAAAATTACGAACATGTTCAATTGTTTAATCATTGAAAATACAACTATACCTATCTAAACCGTAGGTAAATTTGCAGATGAACTTGAATAAAAAGTGACTTTCAGTAAATATGTATGCATTATTGCATAATACTGAAAAATATTAAAATCTGGTTAACTTATTATTATTCGACCTCTTTTCTTCAAAAAAATTTCTTTGAAATACGGAACTTCCAAAAATTACAATTTTTGAAATTTTTTAACGCCGAAATGGGTTTAGATTTTTTAAAATTTCAAACACTCGTCCGAGTCAAGCACCTTATCCCCATTTTGAAGCACCTTATCCCCATTTTGAAGCACCTTATCCCCATTTTGAAGCACCTTAGCACCTAAAAACCAAGATGTATAGTTTTTCACTTTTTTTAAAAACTGAATGAGGGAAGGTTCAAAACTGAGCCTAAATCTCCAAGCAGCCTAATAATTTTTTTTTCTAATATAATTCACATAAAATATGACGATATAACCAGGTATAAAAAAAATGCAGAAAAAAATTCACAGCGAAAATGGTCTCAGTACAATAAATAATTGAATGTTTTCACTTGAAAATACGATTTAAAGCCCAATTACTCACTCATTTTTCATTTTTATTACATTTTTTAGAATATGATTTCTTACTTTTTTCAAATTTCCAATAGAAAAAAAAGAAAGAAAGAAAAAGTTTCAAAGTTGGTACCAAAATACATAGTTTTAATAAAAATTTTCACAATATGATTAAAATGTTGAAGAAAAAAAATTGAAGTATCAGCCTCTGACTTCTTCCCATCCCCGACCGGTCGAAAAATACATCCACAGCGATAAGATTTGCAAAAAAACAAGCAATTTCAAGGGAAGAAATTTCAAACCTCACGGGGGTCGAAAAACACCTTTACGTTGAGGAGGAAAAAAAATCGAAAGCAAAAATTTTTTAAAACAGGTCATCTTTAGCTATTCTTCATTTTTAATCAACATTTTGGGGAAAAACATGCATATTTAATGTTTTTTTTTTTTTTAATTTTTAAAAGAAGGATGAGGAAGAGGGGAAAACTTATCACAAGTTGCCTGAGGTTCACACAATTTTTGAAACCTTACCTTTGAAAAAAAGAAAAATACTTTCTTATTCATGAATCAATAAAAATTACTGAGATACATCCAATCAGAATCACATCGCAGATAGAATCATCACAGAGAAATCAACTGAATAACTAATAAATCTCACCGATTTTTAGTGACAGAGACGCAACCAGGAAGGAAGAGATAGTTGTAGTGACAAAATAGCAGTTTCAGCAGGAAAAATCAGTTCCGGGATAAAAAAAATTCAAAAGAAATAGCCTATGTTAAGAATCAAAAATATGGGGAAAATTGTATTCTGAGTTACAGAAAATTGATCCAAAATAGAAATTTTAGATTTTTTCCCTCGCCCCCCCTCCCAAATAAATTTGAGCTGTACTTCTTCAAAGAACTTCACTGATTTTTCCTATCCTATTGTTCAGACTGTATTGGATCAGTTACTACTTTTAACTAATTGAAAATGAGAAGAAGCATTTAAATTTTTTTTTACTTTTTCCTTTTTAAAAAAATTAGATAATCAGGAAAATGATTGAAAAATTAATATTATACAATTTTTGCAAAGAATTTATTGATTTTTCAATTTTCACCAAATTTTTCAGTAATTTTTACTGATTTTTAGCGAATGTTTTAGAATTTTTAACGTGAATTTTACTGATTATCTTGGAGATTTCTTGCTCATGGTTTTCTTTTTTTTGAAATTCTTTTTGGTACTTTACCCGAATAGGCCTTCTCACATTTATACCGAAGACTGCAAAATAAAAATCCAAAGTAAGTATGGAAGCGGAAAAGTTTAGACTGATACCAAAAAAAGGAATCCTTATTTGAACTCGACGATATAAAAAACATAATAAACGACATGCAACAAGATATTTTCAATTTTTCATGAACAAACAATAATTCAAATATAGTATGAAGGGTGTAAGGGAGTGGTGGAGGGTCCGGTCGGAATCAAAAAATTGTCGAAAACATAAGAAACGACACGCCATTAAAGTTTTTTCATTTTTTGGACCAAATTCAGACGGAGGAAGAGATCAAAAAGGTCAAATCTAAAAACTAATTAGATATTTGAACTCAGCGCTTCAAAAACCATAACAAACGATATGTCACTTGGTATAAACGCTTTTTTTGGATTTTGACAATTTTTTGAGGCGCCGCGCGGGCCGTGCTCTTCCAGAAGGTTAAAATCTTTTCACGAAAATTACCATTTTCGAATCCCATTATAAAAAACAGTCGCAGAATTTTTTGCAGATTTTTAAATTCAGCCTTAGATTTCGACGTATCCAAAAAGTTGAGCTTTTAGCGGAAAATCTCAACTTGGCACTTTCAAAATAATTTATAAACAATTTTTGAGTCTTTTTTCAATCCTTTTTCCAACTGAGTGAGTCAAATTGCTCCACACAAACATCACAGTTGATCACTTTCATAAATATTCGCAGAAGCAAAAAAAAAAACAAAGTCCTTTTTGGAGTCCTGGAGGGGGAATAAAAATAATGGTGGTTTTCTAACCTTTGAGGTGGGAAACCCTCGTAAAAATTATTAACGAAAAATCTAAAGACCAAAGGTTAAAAAGTGGTTGAATTGACACGACCGTTTCTTTTTTCCTTAATCTTATTCCCCTTCAATTGCTCATATCTGCAATCAGTCGATCACATTTGTTGCATGGGTAGTTTCTCAGGAAAAAATTAAAATATTCCACAGTGAATATCACCATATGCCAAATTGGGAGCAAGAAAAAATACCAGTTTCAAGTTAATTTGGATAATTATATCCAAATTCCACATAAAGTTTATAAAAAAGGAAATAAATTATACAGAATAGAATTTTCAACAACTTCTTATTCACTTTATCAAAATCAAGACCCAAAATTATCACACTCCTTATTACAGAAATGGAAACCAACGTCATCAACTTTTTCTATATGGTCACCCTATTATTACGCACATCTCGTAAAAATTTTTACCTCGAAAATAAACATGCTACACACGTGAGAAATTTTTGTTTTCTAGTTTGATTTACTCGACGTGTCGAAATACACGTATCGCACGTGCGATATCCATATAAACCTACTGAAGCTTCATATCATCTCACGTTACACAAAAATCTCGTTCACAATTTACATTTACACGCATTCGAATCTCAGTAAATTAATCTCTATTCGAGAATATGGAATACAACCACTGGGCTTTCTTCAAACAACTCCTCGGCAAGCAGAATCTATTCGGGTACTCGAAGAGAATCCTCAATCAGGCACACATGATGTACTGGTTCTTGGGCGAATTCTATTTCAGCAAGGTATTCAATCGGTACATAACACGATTTTGGATTTATTTCCATATTTACTCGTTCATCGCGTTAAATATTCACTGCCTTTTATACATTTTCTTAACCACAGAGCCCCAAATGATTTTTATTTTATTCAGTACCGAAATAATGATCACGTCGTTGTATCTTTTAATCATGACACCAATAGGCTCTTATTGGTATAACGGTTGTATTCGAAAAACTTTTGAAATTTTCGATCAATCATTCGACCTCGAATTACGTTCCGGTTCAAGCTTCGGGCTTTGGTATTGTCCTCAAATCAAGCCAGTGGCCAGGAAAAAATACACGCTGAAAATTCCGGTAATGATATTGGAAATTCAAATTTTTATATTTTTCGCTTATATCCTCGGGACTTATCTAGATCTAGCCATGGACTACAGCACAGGTAAACTAAGCGATCCCAAATATTCGGTTTTTCCTTTATATTGCGAAAAAGTAGACAACCTTAGGACATACTCGATGCTCCTTTTTTCACAAATGATCACCGGTATCACGATGGGAACCATTTACTTCTCTTCGCCATTTTTCCCTTTCGTGTTGGTTAGAGAATTTTACAACAAATTTCAAGATATTAGCGATTTTCTCGACCACCGTTCGAAATTATTCGCATTCTATTACGAAGAACTTGCCCTTAAAAAATACCAAGGTTATAGCGAGATATCCAATTTGCAGCATGATTTCATCAAAGATATACATTTGGTGGCCAAATTTCATCATACTTTGTTGAGGTAATTTTTTTTTAATGGAAATAAATTTCGAATTGCGGATATTTGAACGAGATATTTTCGAATTTAAGGGGAGCAGATCACCTGAGACCTTATTTGGAATACAATATGTCAATAGGGTTGTTCGTGATTGTGTATATTGAAGTCGTCCTCATCTATATATTCACATTGGTAAGTTGCATTCGTCGAATACGTTTCAATTATAAATTCTTTTTCTGCTTTTCAAGTTGATTTTTGAATTTTCAGATGCACGAAAATGTGGTGCTCCTCAAGTTCAAGATTTTATGCCACGCTGCCATCACTGGGGCGATACTTTTCATGTACTGTATAAGTGGAAAATTATATTCGGATATGGTAATTTCCAAAACAGTGAATTTCCAATGAATTAATTTAGTAACGATAGTAATTATTAATTTTGCAGTATTTTTGTATGTTACAGTGCGACATGTTCAACGAATCTGTATACAATATTCCTTGGTACTATTTGCCACCTTCGAGCAGGAAATCGGTGCATTTGTTGCTGAACCAGGCTCAATTTAGCATAATATTCAGAGCATTTCGAATATACAACCTGAATATGGAATTCTTCCTTCGTATATGCAACAGTATCTATTCCACTGTTAATTTACTCAGGAGAAATACTGCTGGGTTTGGGTATTAAAGCGTTACAAAATCTGGCGCTGGATAAATTTTTTGGATTTTTTAAATCAAAATCAAAATAAATTACCAAATAGCAGAGAACTTGTTCAGACGAAAATTTAATAAATAAATCATTTTGTGTAGATATCGCCTTTTATTACGATCAAAATTGTCTATTGTGGTCCAAGAAACTTGAAAAGGCTGGACTACATTATACCACTGAAAATTGGAATCATCAAATTTTTCATACAAAAATATTGGAAATTGAGTGTGGAACAAAAAAGTACTGAGCTATGTTTATCCTTAAATCAAACTCTGGGGAGATAATGAGGAAAAACAGTTTTTTGGGAGGGTTAACCCCCCCCCCCTCAAGTTAGCCTGAGGTCTATGGGGTGGTAACTCTTTGGGGTTATTCAGGGGACCACTCTCGGTAATTTTCTGATACAGAAACTTTGCTTGGCAAAAATGTGTTTTTTTTTCCTCCAAATGTTCCTCCCACTGAGTAGGTAAGGAAATGATCAAAATTTCATCTCCAACATTTTAACAACGCACAAGCGGATCTAGACGGTTTAAAAAATCATACCAATATTTTTTGAAGTTTGTTCTTTTCCATATTTACAAATCTCCCCTTCCCATGTTCTCAAGACTTCCTCCCTCCGCCGAAAGGAGCAAAACGTTAAGGTAAATAATGCAGGCATGATTTTTTACAGAATTTTCCAAAGTAATAAGGCATTATTTAGTTTTTTATTAAACACCTGCTAATTATTAAACGAAGATTTCCCCCGAAAAACTTTGAAGAATTACTTACTCATTTATACATACGAACATCTTGTTCTAACGATGAAAATTCATAACTCACCTGAAACAAATAAACGAATGAATTAATAATTAGTTTACTTTATTGAAAAAACAAACTAGAAAAGAAAAAACTGGCTATTTTTGAACATTCGACTAGTCCTCTCGAGGAACATGATCAAAAATTTGACTTCAAATGAACGGCAGGTTACCTGGTTCAATATTTTTTTTTCTAATGCTGAATGGAGGCTCACTCTTTTTATAATAACTCGCACCCAAGACCACGTAGAAAAAAACAAAAAAAGGAAAATGTTCGTCTTTTAAAGCTCTATAACGTTTGTTTGAACCAATTTTTCGAATTTTTCATTGTGGCTGAGCTATTCTTGGGTGATTTTTTTAGAAGGTCAACCCCCCTACTTTGAGATGAGGGGTCAGTTGTACATTTTTCGTATTCTACATTGTAATAAGATGTACTATGCGAAAGAACCGCTCTTAAACGTCAAATAATCCGATTTTTGGTAATTAAATGAGTCACAGTAAAAGGACATAAGTCCGCATGTCTTTATTAGTGCGACAAGCGATTTGTATTTTCTGAAGTTTTAGTATCCAATGAGCGCTCTCCCACCTTCCGATGTCTTTTCCTCGAAGAGTTAAGACATTTTTAAAACTCGAAGTTCACTATTTTGGTACGTAACACGACTTGAAAACTATAATTCAGTAACAAAGACCATGCAGATTTTTTCCGAAATTTGTGTAATGTTTACTTTTTTTTCTTTCCAAAAATTGACGTATGACCTATGAAATTTTGATAAAATTTCACCAGAAACTTGAAAATGTTGACCAAAATTTAATTTGAGTATTTCTCAAAAATTTTGAGCATTGGCCAATTTTAGAGTAAGTAGGTAGACATTTTTAAATAATTGACGTGTGACCTATCAAAATGGGGTAAAATAAGAATATACGTAATTTTTTTTCGATATTTTTTGAGAATAAAACATGTAAATTAGACAGAATAACCAGAGATAAAAAAAAAAAACAAAAAAAACCGGGAAACTCGATCATCTTTGTGAACGAAGTTTTTAGTAAAATTCTACTTCATTTTCATAAGGCACATGCCAATTTGAGAAAAATAGGCAGAGGCACATTAAAATTAACCTGATTTTTTGAGCTCAAAATCTCTGGAAAATGCAGAAATTAAATTTTCATTTATATTATTGTGCTGCTTGTGTAATTTCAGCACATTATGATAGGCCTCACGTCAATTATTTGAAAATACTCATAAATTGGCCTATGCTCAAAATTCTCAAAACTAAAAGTGTCCAGATGTTGGGCTCAAAATGGATCAAAAATGTTCAAATTACATTTTAACTAATATCTTTGCATTGCTCGTAAAATTTTACCCCATTTTGATAGGTCATACGCCAATTATTTTAAAATGCCTATCTACTTACTCAAAAATTGGCCAATGCTCAAAATTTTTGAAAAATACTCAAAAAAAATGTTGGTCAACATTTTCAAGTTTCTGGTGAAATTTTATCAAAATTTCATATGTCATACGGCAATTTTTGGAAAATACTTAAAAATTAGCCCAATATGGGCACAAAATTGCTCAAAAATATTCAAAAATGCTCAAATTACATTTTCACTAATATCTTTGTACTGTTCGTGAAATTTTAACCCATTTTGATAGGTCGCAACTCCAGTTTCCGAAATTTTTTCGGTAATTCAGTTTTAATAAAAGTGGGCGAAAATGATACGTTTTCTCAACTTCAAGAATTCACCGCAACCTATTGTGCCGATTGTTTTCCATAAATTTTGGCTTAATGGGTATGGAATGAACCCATGTATGTGTTGAAATGGTTTTTTTTTTGTCCCGCAAACCATATGACGCCTATGGAGCCATTATTGAGCCAAAAATGGCCAAATTTCTCAAAAAATCACACATTAAGGGCGCTGGCACCCCATTGTGCACGTTGCCCAAGGAAGTAGACATATATTTGGAGTCAGGGGAGTGTTCGCTACCAGTCTGTGGAAATTTTTTTCCCCGGCCAAAATTTAAAAAATGGGAAAAACGGGAATTTTTAGACTCCAGCCCCCTATTGTGCAGGGGCAAAAATCCAAAATACACTTTTTCGGGACTATGGGACCTATACACATAAACAGCCAACTGATTTTTTTGTCCCGCAAAAAAGCACACTGAATTCGATTTCTAGAGCACTTTTTGCCGTTTGGACTGTAAGTGTAGATTAGACTCAATTACTCAGCCAGAAAATTTGAATTTCAAATATCTAACGTAGAAGCCTATCAAAATCAACCAAGGTTTTGTAAAAAGGTTGAAATTTAAAATCATAGACCTTGAGAATGTTTCTTACCTGAAAATTATAAACGTTCATGGTATAAAATTCGTACATTTACGTAATTCCATTCAATTGACGTCACCCAATTTCTTTCGAACAAATTTTCTTTTTCGAGGTAAAAATTGAAAAATATATCATTATAAAACTTATCGAAACATTATGATAAATTTCCTAACAAAAAAATTATACGTAGAACAGAGAAAAAAACGAATTCTCAAAACAGATGATAACCTCCAAGAACCTTCACTCGCGAAACTTTTCAAAATTTTTATTAAAATATATCTCGAAAGAAATTTCATTCTTGAATTTCAATTCAATCAACCACCGATATAATTTGAAATCGAATTCATCCACGATGGCACACAACTTCCGCGCCTTTATCGGCCAATTATTTGGCAAAAAAAACACATTCGGCTACTCAAAGAAAATAATCAACCAGGCCATGATGGTGTACTGGTTTCTGGGCGACTTTTACTCCAGCAAAATATTCAACCGATACATCACCCAATTTTGGATCTGGTTCAACGTCATCGCTGTTATTCTACTGTTCGCTCACAGCTTCTGTTACATGGTGTTTTCTTCAAACATCGACATATCAAAACTGCTATTCGCCAGTCAAGTAATAATCAGCATTGCCTATTTAAACATATTCACACCTCTAAGCACGCAAGTCTATCGTAAAGGTATCGTACGAATGTTCAAAATTCTCGATCAAATCAGTCTATACGAATTGCAAACTGATTGCTTGGCAGAATCTGGAAAAAAGTCCAACAATAACGTAGCCTATGTAATATTATTCTCGCAAATCATCCTCTTCTCTTCGTATATGACATGTACTTATCTTCACTTGATTGTTGGATACAGTACCGAAAAACTCAGTGACCCTAATTACTTCATTTATCCTTTATACAGCGAAAACGTCGATCAACTTGGCACTTTTATAATACTGCAAATTTCACAAATGATTTCCGCTTTGCCAGTAGGCCCAATGTACTTTTTGATACCTTTTTTCCCGACTATCCTGGCGAACGAATTTTATAATAAATTTCAAGCCCTCACTAACACGTTGAAATATAAAAATGAAACGTTTAAACGTCACTTTGAGAAACGGTTCAAGCAATCTGTGACCAGTCACGAAGATATACTCATGGAAGAAACTTTTGTCAAAGAAATCCAATCTTATGCCAGATATCATCATAATTTACTCAGGTATTTCAGACAGGAAAACATATTCTATCGATGGATTTTGTCAACTTAGGAGGTATGTAATTTTCGTATTTTTTATTCAGAGGGATATCCGGACTGAGGTCATATTTGGAGTTCAACATGTCCATAAATCTGTTCTCATTTTTATACGTTGAAATATTACTCATATACATAATTACGTTGGTAAGATGTGGTGAAAAATACACCGTACTCGATCGGAATCGTCGAAAATGTATTATTTTTCAACGAGAATGGATCATTTCAGATCGGCGAAGAACCAATATTGCATAAAATGAGAATAACCGCGAATGCTTTCATATTTGGTACTATGCAGTTGGTGTATTGTTTTATCGGGAAATTATTTTCGGATATGGTAAGAAGATGAATTCAAATTATGTAGTAAATTCTGTTAATGTATATACATTAGGGTGGATCGCGAAAAAAAAAAACATATCTCAGATTTCAACCAAATTCGCTGGGGTTGTTGGGTCATCATCGGAGACTACCCAAAAAAATTTTGAGCCCCCTAGGTGAAGAGGGAGGGGAGCTAGGGGACTAATTCCTAGAGTCCGAGTTACCAAAACGGTATCGGGAGCTCTCGGCGGTTTCCGAAGGTGTTCGTTTGACTTGTTCGAATTTTTTCATCATTTTCACGTACGTCTGCATCTATTATACTGTACGTATGCAGTTAAATTAGCTAAAATTGGAAAAAGGATTGTTTAATTAAAAGAGGATATGGAAATAACTCTTTTTTAGCATCAAAATATAAAAATTATATGTAATGAAAATATTAAATGGTAATATTGGGATTTTTTGATTCCTGTAAGTATTTGTATCAAATTTTTACAATTTTTCTACTCTTTGTGATTAATTTTGAAATATCTCAAGTCATTTAAATATTTTCTAGTGTCACTGTCACTGAATGAATCACCAATTCACTGTTAGGTTAAACAATCACATTTTTTTCAAAAATATTCTATTAAAAAAAGTTGAAATTTTTCTTTTCACTCATTTTCAATTTTATAATATTTTTTTTATATAAAAATTTTAGGTAATTATTTAAAAATTAACATAATATCTGAATTCAATACCTAGAATTGATAATTTATGCAAACAGATAAAATAATTATTTCGTCATTTTTAAAAAAGGTACATTGAAAAAAAAAAGGTAAAGTAAATCAGTAAAATTAAACATTATAAAATTATAAAATTATGAAAATAAGTGTTTAATTAATTTTTATACTTTTTGATGTCGAAAAAATTTCAATTTTTCAATGGTTGATGTTAAGTATGTTAAACAATCATCTTCGTCCTTCTCATTTCAGCTAATTAAACTGCATAAAAGTACGATATTTGTAATTTTGTATATTATTGTATTATACGTAAGTACGTAAAAAAATAATGAAAAAATTCGAACAAGTCAAACGAACGCCTTCGGAAACCGCCGAGAGCTCCCGATACCGTTTTGGTAACTCGGACTCTAGGAATTAGTAGCTAGGGGCTCTTAAAGGGCACCTCCTTTTAAAAAAAACGCGGTTTTTTGTGTTTTTTAGCTCGAAAATATGGTGTACGATTCACGAAAGAGCACTAAAAAGGTGCGATTTGAGTTTCTACACCCCCTTGAGCAATTGCCGCCCCTCGAAAATGAAAACCCATTCTGCTACCCGGGGGTCCAAAAGTTTCAGATGGCGAAATTTCAATGTTGTGAAATTGTATTAGGCCTCGAATTGATTACTTTGACACCGGGCAATTTTATAATTTTTTTTCTAATTTTTGAAGAAAATTTTGAAAATTTTCTTCGATCAGTGTGACCAACCGCAAATTGTAATATTCAAATTTATGGGAATCGCGTTGTTCTGATCATCTATATCTAATTGCTAAAGAAAAACACCAGTTTTTTGTTGTTTTTTAAATGATTGGAAATCAATTGTAGAGAAAATTTTTTATACCAGTGCAGCCAATTGTAAGTTATGAAACACCAATGTATGGAATATAGATTAATTTTGAATAAATTTTTTTCATGGCTATAGAAATCATGATTTTAAAAAATTCTCATGCCAGTGACTCGACCACTAAGAAAAAAATTTTGTCATTTTTTTACTCACATTCATTTTCTGAATTTGATTCTAAAAAAAATTCTTCATTTTCCGCTCATTTTTCCGCCAATACAAATTATCTTATTCTTATTCTACTTGACGAATATGTAACTTCTAACCAAATTCGATTTTTTCGGCATTCTTGTCTAAACAATTGATAAAATGAACCATCAATTTTCTAGGTACAAACCAAAGAAAAAGTTGCATGTAATTTAAAACGTTCGAAATTTTTGTAAGTAGATTGTAAATGAGTTTTTCTCTTGTTCCAATTTTTTTATTCTTTAAGTTTGATTTAAAATGTTTTGAAATTAAAAATTTTTTGCTTCAATTTTTTTGGCGATTAGATATACATGATCAAATCAACGCGAATCCCATAAATTTGAATATTACAATTTGCGGTTGGTCACACTGATCGAAGAAAATTTTCAAAATTTTCTTCAAAAATTAGAAAAAAAAATTATAAAATTGTCCGGTGTCAAAGTAATCAATTCGATGCCAAATACAATTTCACAACATTGAAATTTCGCGATCTGCAACTTTTGGACCCCCGGGTAGCAGAATGGGTTTTCATTTTCGAGGGGCGGTAATTGCTCAGGGGGGGTGTAGAAACTCAAATCGCACCTTTTTAGTGCTCTTTCGTGAGTCGTACGCCATATTTTCGAGCTAAAAAACACAAAAAACCGCGTTTTTTTCAAAAGGAGGTGCCCTTTAAGAGCCCCTAGCTCCTCTCCCTCTTCACCTAGGTGGCTCAAAATTTTTTTGGGTAGTCTCCGATGATGACCCAACAACCCCAGCGGATTTGGTTGAAATCTGAGATATGTTTTTTTTTCGCGATCCACCCTAATATACATAGTGTTCTGTAGGTGATGTATCTCTTTCAACTTGGGACAATGGGACACACTTTCTCATTTATAAATCAGTGAAAATTATCTAAAATAACTGGAAAACATAATTTCACTGAAAGCAAACAGTGAAACAATTGCTGGAAAATCGGTGAAAATTCGCCGAAGTCGGTAAAATTTCTGAAATTTGCTGGAAAAACAGTGAATTTCTTTGAAAAATCAGCGAAAATTCGTTGAAAATCAAAGAATTTCGCTGATTTTTGCTATGCCTGTAATTCTAACTATTCATCTGTGACTTTTCACTGATTCAAAATGAGAGAGTATAGAACTAGTGATTCCAGTTATGAGTACTCTCTCATTTCTGCATCAGCGAAATTTATCAAAATACACTGAAAATAGTCAGAATTGCAGCACAGTAATAAATCAGTGACATTTTTCACTAAAAGCAAGTCAGTGAAAGAAAATCACTGGGAATCAGTGAAAATTCACTGATTACTCAATAATATTTTACAAAATTCACCGAAAAATCGTTGAAATTCTTTGAATATTCGGTGAAAAATCACGAAAATCAGTGAATTTCACTGATTTATCCTGTGCTACAATTCTGACTGTTTATCAGTGACTTTTCGCTGATTCGGAATGAAAGGATATGGTTCAGAACAATGTCTAAACTGTAATTTGGAAGATAGACAAGCACATAAATTAACTTGGAATTGGTTTGTGTAGTCTGATCAAGGTGTCCACTAATATTTCAGAAATGATTTTCCCTGACTTTTCCAGGTTTTCCCGACCAATTTTTCGAATTTTCCCAGACCTTTTAAACATGATATTCGTAAACGGGGGGGGGAGGGGGGTAAATTTTTTCATGATGTACTTACATTCCGAAATTTGAAATTTTGCATAAGAATGATAAAAAATGAATGGGATCTAACAATTAATTTTTTTTCAAATCACTAGGTTCTTTTTACGAGATTTTTATATGTTCCTCTTCGGACCAAAAAAACGATTCAAATTCAGTTCTAAAAATTTTTGAACCCACCCAACTCCCCTCACCTCAAAAATTTGAAAATTTGAATTCATTGTAGAAAAATTTTCAAATAAAAAGGAAAAACTAAGCATTCAAAGCAAAATTATAAAGTTTCGAAAAATGAAACAAATTATGCCAGAGTGTCTACCAAATCAAACTATTTTTTTGGATTGTATTTAGCGAATTGTAGGAGATACTCCAGAAATGAAAGACCTTGCACATATACCTATAGTTTTGTTTTATTTAATTTTAAAATAACCAATGATTTTTGGCAGGGGGACATGTTCGTCGATGCTGTCTACGACACACCTTGGTACTATTTATCACCGCCGAGTCGAAAATCTGTCCATTTGTTGCTAAATCAAGCTCAAGTCGTCAGTCAATTCAAAGCTCTGAAAATATACCCGCTGAATATGGGATTCTTCCTCAAGTCTTGCAACAACGTTTACTCCATTGTAAATTTATTACGACGAACGACAAGAAGTTAAAATAAGTCGAGTAAAAAAAAATCACATCAGTTACTACGAATTATTTTGATGGTGCTATTTAAAAATTGCAATTCTTAATTGGAATTCGGGACAACTGCTTGTGTTTGTAATTCGAATAAATATTGAAAAAATAATCTGTTTATTTATTATAATTGCGATGACAAGTAATGCATTTGCAAACCTTAATCACCCACACGAGAAATCGATCATTTTGAAAAATTCGAAACATCTGGAAGAGAAACGATTTCCACCCTTTTTCTGAAAAGTCGATGTAGAAATTAAAAATTACGAATCAAAATCCTAGAAATAAAAACACTGAATGCGAATTTAATATTTTCCAATTTTTTAACGAACCCTTATAGAAAACTTGAATAATTTTCAATCAAAAGGGTATAGCAGGATAAGTATGGTGTTTTGGCCCTGTAAAGGGATTTTGATGAAACCTACCCCAAAAATTGAATCATGATGAGAAAAAATTCTGACAAAAATTTTGGATCCCCGGGGCAAGTACGGTATTTTCGGGGTGGGGGCAAAATGTGTTTTTTAAACTTTATTTTTTCGTTTTTCGCCAAATGTAGATACAAATTTCGTTTTTTTTTACTTGAATCTAAAGGGTCAGAGGAACCCTGAAAAATTTTTTCAAAATTTTTGACTCATTTTTTGTTGAGTTATGGCGTTTTAAAAACGTTGAGCGGCCATTTTGGAAAGAAGTTTCAGAGGTACAGTCACCATTTTTTTTTTTAGAAAATGTATTATTTAGTGTTGATTATACCACATAAGTTTCAATGAGTTTGAGTTGGTACCACATTGTAAAAAAAAAAACCGACCACCCATCGTGCAGAGCCCGAACGTTCCGAAAAATGGGTCAAAAATTTTGAAAAAAAAAATTTTAGGGTTCCTTTGACCCTCTAGATTCAAGTAAAAAAAGCATGAAATTTTTATCTACATTTGACGAAAAACGAAAAAATAAAGTTTAAAAAACACATTTTGCCCCCACCCCCGAAAATACTTGCTCCGCACAGTGGTCCAGGAGACCCCTCAAAACGCGCGAAATTCAGTATCATAAAAATAGAGCAATAAAAGTGGGTAAAAAATAGTGTAAATATAGTTTTTTTGGTCGTAGATTACGAATTTGACAGAAAAAAATTGATTCGGGGCAATGGGGAGGGTAGGGGAGGTGCTGAAATCGAAATTCACCTAAAATATCGTGTAATATATCGAAATCTAGGTTTTCGAGGTCGTAGATTAAGAATATGACAATAAAAAATTTTTTAGAGGCCATGGGGAGGGGGTGGGGGGTGCTCAAATCAAAATTCACCATAATATCGCGTAGCATATCGAAATCTTGGGTTTCGAGGTCGTAGGTTACGAATCCGACAAAATTTTTTTGTGAAAGTAAGAGGAAAGGGGTGGGGGTGCTGAAATCGGACTTAAACTAAAATATCGTGTAGTAGATCTAAATCTAAGGTATTTTTGCGATTTTAGTAATATAAATTAGACCAAAAGTATAAGTGCCACGCCTCAGCACGAAATATGTTTTAGGTAAAGTGGTAGTATCAAGTGCCCTGAACACGATTTTCCGATTAGTTTTTGCGTCCGTCTGCGTCCGTGTGCATTATAAGCAAAAATGTGCCTTTTTCAACGATTTTTTCCAATTTTTAGTAATTTTTTTCCAGCATTGTCATTATTTACAAACCCTTTACATTCCCGGCATGTAAATAATGACATTGATAGATAAAAAAAACTACTAAAAACGGGGAAAATCATTGAAAAAGGCACATTTTTGCTTATAATGCACACGGACGCAGACGGACGCAAAAACTAATTGGAAAATCGTGTTCAGGGCACTTGAAACTACCACTTTACCTATAACATTTTTCGTGCTGAGGCGTGACACTTATACTTTTGGTCTAATTTATATTACTAAAATCGCAAAAATACCTTAGATTTCGATCTACTACACGATATTTTAGTTTAAGTCCAATTTCAGCACCCCCACCCCTTTCCTCTTACTTTCACAAAAAAATTTTGTCGGATTCGTAACCTACGACCTCGAAACCCAAGATTTCGATATGCTACGCGATATTATGGTGAATTTTGATTTGAGCACCCCCCCACCCCCTCCCAATGACCTCTAAAAAATTTTTCATTGTCATATTCTTAATCTACGACCTCGAAAACCTAGATTTCGATATATTACACGATATTTTAGGTGAATTTCGATTTCAGCACCTCCCCTACCCCTCCACATTGCCCCGAATCAATTTTTTTCTGTCAAATTCGTAATCTACGACCAAAAAAACTATATTTACACTATTTTTTACCCACTTTTATTGCTCTATTTTTATGATACTGAATTTCGCGCGTTTTGAGGGGTCTCCTGGACCACTGTGCTCCGGGTCCAAAATTTTTTTCAGAATTTTTCTCATCATAATTCAACTTTTGGGGTAGGTTTCATCAAAATCCCTTTACAGGGCCAATACACTATACTTTTTTTTTTCTTTTTTTCCCCCTGGGTTTAGACATCGAGGTCTATCAGCCCATTTACAGTAGAACAGCGGTTTACATTCGAATCGAATTGTAGCACCGAAGTGTGATGTGACCTTATCCTGCTATACCCTTTGGCAAACATTACAAAATACCTATGATTGAAATTGAAGACAAAAAATTTCAAGGGAAAGCTCAATCTTCAAACATCGAAAACCTTCAAAATTCTCTTCAAAAACGAAAAACGCAATGAATGAATAATTCCATAGTCACCTATGATCAATAACTTTCATTCTAAGATTTCTGAACCTAAGGAGAGGCTATAAATGCTCCAAAATTTTGACGAAAATTTTGAAAAATCAAGTTCAAATTCAAATATTAAATTATTTAGAATTTGACCTTCCTCGTCCATTCTTTCCTGATCTGATCAAAAAAAATGAGTAACATGTCGTTTATCACCCTTCATCCCCCCCCCCCCCGACCAACAACAACTACACATAATTGATGAAAAAAAATGAAGTTTCCAAGAAAATTGAACATGCAATTACAAAAATGAAAAAATTGTCATATTAAAATTATGTAACAAAAGTTACATTCCTCAAATCCCAAAAAAGAAGCGTGCATACATAGGTGAATAAAGTGGGCATGACTATTAATGGAATTTTTTACAATAATGAAGCATTTCTTCATTCATCATGAAAAAATTATTATTATTACAGGAAAATTTCCCAAAAAACATGGGGTAATTTTTAAACATACAAAAATTGCAGCTAAAAGATTTTTGAATTTAAAATCTCTTAGGTACACCTACCTACGTTTTAAAAATTATCAAAATCTGGCAAAAATGTTGTAATTTAAAAATTTCAACACCAGAACCAAAATCCTGAATTAACGTAATTTTAGTCAATTGACAAACAATTTCTTTCTAACAACTTTTTTTTTCAATATGAAAGTTGAAAATATACCTATTATTATCGAAACGATATAGAAAATTACCAAATTAATAAAAAAAAAACATACTAACGTACGTAGAATAAGAAAAAAGAAAAAAAAAAGAAAGAAAAGTTCTCCAAACAGGTGGTGGCCTTCGATAACATTCCCTCGAAAAACTTTCCAATACTTTTCTTCAAAATTGAAAAATATACCCAAAGAGAAATTTTACTTTCGATTTTCAATTTTACCAATCAAAAACATCATTTTTATCCACGATGCAAGTGCAACACAACCTCAGCGACTTAATCGGTCAACTGTTCGGCCAAAAGAACATATTCGGCTATTCGAAAAAAATAATAAACCAGGCCATGATGGTATACTGGCTACTAGGCGATTTCTACACCAGCAAAATTTTTAATCGATACATCACTCAATTTTGGATCTCGGCCAACATCATCGCTGTTATACTACTATTCGCTTACAATTTCTCTTATATGGCGTTTTCTTCAAATATGGACATAACAAAACAGCTATTTGCCAGTCAAGTAATAATCAGCATTGTTTATTTACACATATTCACTCCACTAAGCACACAGCTGTATCGTAAAGATATCGTAGAAATGTTCAAAATTCTCGACCAAATTAGTCCTTACGAAATGCAAACTGATTGCTTGACAAAATTTCGAAAAAAATCCTACTTCAAAGTAGCCTACGTAGTATTATTGACGCAAATCACATTTTTCTCTTCATACATGACATGTACTTATCTTCTTTTGATCATCGGATACAACACCGATAAACTCCGCGACCCTAATTACTATATTTATCCGTTATACAGCGAAAACGTCGATCAACTGGGTACTTTCGTTGTGCTACAAATTTCTCAAATGATTTCCGCTTTGCCAGTAGGTCTTATGTTATTTTTGGTACCATTTTTCCCGATTATCTTGACGAATGAATTCTATAAGAAATTCCAAGCTCTCAGCAACTCGTTGAAATACCGAAATGAAACGTTTAAAAATCACGTTGAGAAATTATTCAAGCAATCTGTGGCCAATCACGAAAATTTACTCAGAATGGAAGAAACTTTCGTGAAGGATGTCCAATCTTATGCCAGATATCATCATAATTTAATCAGAGGAATATCCGAGCTGAAATCATATTTGGAGTTCAACATGTCCATAAATCTGTTCTCATTTTTATACGTTGAAATATTACTCATATATATAATTACACTGGTAAGATGTGGCAAAAAGCATCTCGTACTCGATCGGAATCGTCGAAATTATACAATTTTTTAACTCTATCCAGATCGACGAGGAACCAGTATTACATAAAATGAGAATCTCAGCGAATGCTTGCGTATTTGGAACTATTCAATTGGTGTACTGTTTTATTGGGAAATTATTTTCCGATATGGTAAGAAAATTAATTTAAAGAGCTCGGTATCTCTTTTTACTCGGGACATGGCATATGCAACGCAACCTGAGTCCAGTTCTGACAATGGCCAAAAGTCATTTTTAAACTGTAATTCGAAAAAACTCAGAATTTAGTCAGGTCTCAATCGTACAAAAAAAGGCTTCCACGCAATATTACTGTTAAAATTGATTTTATGATTGATTCGTGTTCAGGAGTTCAAGACACTAAAACGAAGAAATTAAGCCTGTATGCCTTTTTTTCCCCTCCGCCTTTTCTCAGGATCCAGCACCAACATATCTACGTGTTGTAATGAAAAATTATTCAAACAAAAGTTGTTTCTCAGCACCTAATGTACATTTTCATTTCTTATCAAAATTCATTTTGGAGCAACTCCTGCTCCCCAATTTGTAAATAAAACATGTTTTGAGAAAACTTCAAAATCACGTTTTTTTCATTTTCAACGAAAAGTTTCAGAGATACGGAAAAATTTGTAATCACCAGAAGTATTCAGAATTGAATTTCCTTTCCAACGAGCTTTAGCACGACCATTTTCACCAAATTTTCCCGACAGAGTGGACCTCTCCCCCCTCCCATCATCTCAAAAGTTGGACTCACGAAAAAAAATTTGAACGAATTTTGTTCTTCGATATCTAATGCATAATTTCATTCACCATCAGAATTCATTTTGGAGCAAATATTGTTCATGGGCCCAACTTTTGTGATACCGGGGAAGGGGGAGAGGTCCACTCTGTCGGGAAAAGTTAGTGAAAATGGTCGTGATAAAGCTCATTGGATAGGAAATTCAATTCTAAATACTTTTGTGATTACAAATTTTCGAAACTTTTCGTCTAATTTGAAGGAAACGTGATTTGAAGATTTTTCAAAACATATGTTTCATTTTCAAATTTGGGGGGCAAGAGTTACTCCAAAATTGATTTTGATGAGAAATGAAAATGTACATTAGGTACTGAGGAACAAATTTTGTTTGAAATTTTTTTCATTACAACCCATAAATAAGGTGATACACACGTTTGAAATGTTGGGGTGGACCCTTGGGGAAAGGGGAATGGGAGAAAAGGGCATACTGGCTTAATTTCTTTTTTCTAGTGTCCAGAACAGGAATCAATCATAAAACCAATTTTAACAGGAATAGCGCGCGGATGTGCGACGGTCAATAGTGTTCAAGTGATTTTATTTGAAAAAAATCAAAATTTTTCGCAGTTTTCCAGGAGTTTTTCAGAAAAGGTTTTCCCTTCCTACTTAATTTAATTCTGAAAAAATTTCAGGTAAAAAAATGGACCCCCTCAATGGAAAATAAAGACTATCTGAAAGAAATGTTCAAATTGACACAGAAAATTGACAATTATTTATTTTACAACCAACAATACTTTTATGACCTTTAAAATCATTTTACCAACTTTGACAAAATTCACCAATTTTCCTCCACTAATTTCCTTATCCCTCAAATTACCACTTTAACTACATTTTAGTCACGATTGGGTTGTATATTCAACGAATTGAAGGAGATACCACAGCAATGAAATATCTTGCATTTACAATATTTACATACCTAGGTAGTTTTGTTTTGTTTCATTCCAAATAATCGATGATTTTTGGCAGGGGGACATGTTCGTCGATGCTGTCTACGACACACCTTGGTATTATTTATCACCACCGAGTCGAAAATCTGTCTATTTGTTGCTGAATCAAGCTCAAATCGTCAGTCAATTCAAAGCTCTGAAAATATACCCGCTGAATATGGGATTTTCCCTTAGGTCTTGTAGAAGTGTTTACTCTATTGTTAATTTATTACGACGAACGACAAACTGATGCGATTCTTCATTGGAATTTGAAGTGCTTGTGTATGTAATTTGAATAAATTTTAGAAAAAAATGCTGTTCTTTTAATTGACTGATAACGCTTTTGTTGACGTTGAGTAGGTGAAAAATTCATTCAATACCCAATAAACTTCACAACAAAAAGGATCGATCAAGCAATACGAACCATACTGACGGAAAAGTTGATGCGAGAGGATAATTTGGGTATTTTTTTCGGAAGTTGAAAACCAATGAACTGGGGTAACATTGATAGAAAAACGACCATTTTTTTCGTTTTTTTGGCTCTAGAGGAGAGGGGGTTGAAGCTTTTGAGGGGGAAAATTTTTTTTAGGAAACTAGAGTGGATTGTGCATCGAATGGCGCAAACCGCATTTCGATCCGATGCAGGGTTGCCTCTACAGAAATTCCCAAAAACAGCAACCTCGAAAATCCAAAAATGGGGTAACTTTGATTTTCGTCAAAAACATGTCCATTTCACTGGGAAAATTTTGAAAATTATCTGCGAAACATGGTTACATGTAAAGACATATACTTTAGGTACAAAATTTATTCAAAAAAAATAAAAATAAAATTCAAAATTTTCATAAATTGTAAAAATTTGTTAAAAAGACAAAATATGATTTTAAAATTTGAAAAAAATTGCAAGAAGCTGCAGAAACGTAATTTTACAGTCGTCTATGCAATACACCAAATGCAGACGTTTTTTCCTCGGTATATCGCTGATAAGGGCGTGCATCACGCCTTAGTTGTGGATTTCTCGGCATCTAAAACAACAATAATAACGTAAATTTCCGGTATCAAAGTTACCCTGTGTCAGGAAAAGCTTCATTACAGCAATATGGATGGACCAAAAAATTTTTCAAAAAAAGATTCTGAAAGCTATTAAGTTGCTTTACACAACTACTATGGTCTTTATACGATAAAATGAGTGTACTTACCTTTTAGTCGGGGGTTTTTCCACGTTTCACTTTTTTGGAAAAAACTAACTTCTCAGAAAACGCTAAAATCTCGGGAATAAAACGAAAACACGTGGAACCAATTATTACTAATATTATTGCTACAACATGTGGCTATCAAATGGCTGTGGAACCAGCTCGATTGGTTCATATCTCTCCCACTGGGGGCGCAAAACGTGTTAAGAAAACCAAAAATCAATGTTACCCCGTGCGTATCAATGTTACCCCAGTTCATTGGAAGAGGGTAGCTAAAAAAAACCTGGTGAAATTTCACTTCCCTTACTCTACCTTTCTCCTTCTTCTCCTGCCCTTAAAATTTATTATTTTCAACAGAAAAATTGAAAAAAGTGGGATTTAAAAAAAATATTGTTTCAGTAAGTACTTAAGTACCCTACCTACCTCGATCATTTCTACCTTTTTTTCAGGGGTCCTTGAAAAAAAAAACCTTTTTCCATGTTTTCTTAAATATTCTGTATGAAATCGAAAAAAAAAAGTTGTAAATATATAATTTTTTTCCAAACGTGATATTATTATGAATATTTTACACCTTAAAAGTCGTGGGTGGTGATATTCCATAATCACTCTCGTCTAAGCCATTGAATAGATGAAAGTATAATATGTGAATCCGGATATAAAAATCACGCTTAGAGTCAAAAATTGGTTTTTGAGCTGAGTTTCCCCCTTGATTCTACTCCTAAAAAGTTCAAAATCAGTGTCAACTCGAAAACCAATTTTTGACTCCCAAGATACGTTACAAGTATTTTTCAAAAATTGGAAAAAACCTAAAAAATCTATTCATACGAACATCATTCTTCAGTTTTTTATTGAATATTTAAAAAACTTTGAAAAAAATGATAATAATTATTTTTTTAAGGACTTCTAAAAAATTAAGTAAAAGTGAAAAATGAGAATATCCTATTTCAATTTTTTCCCGACTTTTAGAAAAATAGTTTTGAATAGTCAGATTAGCCCCCCCTCCCCGTCATCATTTGTCTGGAAATTCCACACTTTTTCGTTCTAAAATTCAACAAAACGTGATTTTTAGTCAAATTTAGACAAAAATTTCATCATTTTTGCCAAATTTTTAGAAAAAATCATTCAAATTTTTAAAATCTTACAACAAGTTTCAAAATAGGAATCATTTGACATTTTTAAAATTTTATTTTGACATTACCTACAATCGTATTCCACTACAGGTAAGAACCGAAGTTCTCATAATAAAAGCAGAATTGGACTGCAGGGGGAGGGGAGGAAGCAGCACTAGGGCGTTTCTTATAACACCGTGAAAAATGTTTTTATTTATCCAATTTCCTGTTACAGATTTCAGTTTTGGGAGGTGTCTCAGTTTCCAAACGGGTCTACATCTACATGGTGCAAAAAAACTTTTAAATACCCATCAGATCTCTTATAATCACAAAAGGATTAAAAATCTGAATATGACTCAGTTCTGATTTTTGGAGGTGAATTTTGGATTCGAGGAACCAGTCTAGAGAAAGATCTGAGGAGCCTCAAATAGTACATTTTAGCCAATTTTAACCAGTTTGAGGGCCCCTTGAATACCTTAGGATGGGTTCCTCGGGTTTAAAGTTCATCTATAAAAATCAGAATTGAGTCATATATTCAGATTTTCAAGAAATACCTTATTTGGAAATGCATCATTTTTCCTCATTTTTTTTCGTATTTAGAACGTTATCCTGTGTAAGATTATAATTTATGTAGGGGCTAAAATTCTGGAAATTTTATTTTTACAGGAGAATAAACCACTCTAGAGGATGAGACCTCCAAAATTCGAAAATTCAATTTAAGACACATCCTGTGCAGCACCATCTTTTTTAAAATAGCAGAATTGGATTTTTGGCAGACAAAATGAGACTTGAATGGGAAAATTTTTGTTCCTTAGAATCAGAAAAAAATACCATTTCAATCGGAAATTTTCAATTCTACCTCACTCCAAAAAAAATCAGTTTTATTCCAGGACATTATTGAAGGAACGCTGAAAATTTACGATTTCCAGCGTTGATGAAATATTTTCCAAAATTTTTCAACTTACGTACAATTTTCTTCAATTTTTCCCTTCAAAAACCTATTTAAATTTTTTTTAAAGATGATGAACCTAATTATCAAAACCAAGCTATTTCGTTTTTTTAAACCAGACGAGCTACTGAAAATAAAAAATTTAAAATGTTTTCTCATAGCGATGAAAAAATTAGAATTGAGAAAAGAAATGTAAATTCGCTAGTTCTTTTATTATTTGAATATCGAGCTATCACAGATCCATTTTTCAAATATGTACTTTACTAATATTAATTAATTTGTCAACAAACTTTTTTTTGCCTTTTCACCTTGCAACTTTTTCCCCAAAATAGTTCATCGTTGCCACGTATTATTGACACGATTAAAAATTCATTTCAGTAGGTGTTTGAACCAAACTTGAGCGAAAAGCAACAGTTCAGGAATCGCGTGGAAGTCTAAATACATTCATATTTAATTCATATTTCAATTAATTCTATTTTTCTGCTATTCTACATCTCAATTTTTATTTTTCAAAAAAACTCATTGCTATTACCAAGTATTATTGACATATTTAAAATTCATTCCAATATTTGCGCCAGATTCGAATGAAAAGAAATAGTTTTCAAATCGCATCGATAGTTTCAACGTGTCTAAAACCATTCTGTTCGTCAATTTACGTATTTGCGACATGAAATATTCCGCGTATGACCTAATCCTGCAAATTTTTGGCAAAAAGAATCTCTTCGGATACTCCAAGACGTCGATCAATCAACAAAATCTTATTTTCTGGATCATCGGTCAAGCTCACCACTCGACTGTATTCAATCGAACAGTTACACTATGTTGGGTCTTCGAATACATTTTTTCAGCCACAATAATCTCGATTCACTGCATCCTTTATTTAATATTTTCGACCAATCGTCCCGTATCCATGACACTTCTCTCTTTCGTCGGATTTACCGGCGATATTTACGTATTTATCGCCGTTCCTTTGAGTTCGTATCTTTACAACGATCATATAATTAGGACATTTCAAATCCTCGACCAGACAGATGAATACGAAAACACTGACGCAGCCAAGGAAAAACAGTTTACGATCAAACACTCGTATGACAATTCGTGGATCCTCAGTTTAATAATCACCACTCAGCTGAGTCTACCTTCTGTGTACGCCGTTATCATTTATTATAATATTATCATCAATTATGATTCGACTGAGCCTTGCAATCTGGAATACTATATTTATCCTTTGTATTGCGAAGGAGCTCATGGTTGGCTTATTCCAATGATGCTGCAGGCGTCTCAGTTTCTATCATTCGCACCTGTGGGAATTGCTTTTTTTCTTATTCCATTGTTCGCTTTCCTGGTAACCAAAGAGTTTTTCAATAAATTTCAATCTCTCAGCGATTCGTTGGAATATCACGGGGTGTTATTCGAGCAAAATTACGAACAGTTGATGAAATCATCGAAAACGACTTCCCATTTGCAGGAATCATTTTCAAGACAGGTTCACGCGTATGCCAAATACCATCATCGTTTGTTAAGGTAAAATGAGCTCTTTTTTTCTTTTTTCGCTGTTTGACGAGTATTTAATATTTTGTTGAATTCATTCAGAGGGGTATTTTATCTCAAGCCTTATCTACAGTTCAATATGTCAATTAGCTTCGTATCGTTGGTTTTCATCGAAATATTGCTTGTTTATACGATAACAATGGTAAGTAAATGTAATGAAATTCAATTGTGTTAAGTTGAATTATTTTTAGAGTAAAATTATTACAAGACAAGATGTCTTGACAAAATTTCACAACGAAAAAATAGGACTTTGGCAGGACATTCTTTCAAACATTTAACGATTTTTTTAGGGGATAAAATTTTTTATCATGAGGAAAAAATCGATTGAAAAAATTTCAAGTGAAGTAAAAAGATGATTTTAAAATTCTGAAAAAGGGTGAAATAAATAAAAATTTTAGTCTTTGATTGAAAAAAAGATAGAAAAGCAGGACATTTTGGCATTTTTGATTTAAAAAACAGGATTTCGGGATGTAAAAACAAAAAGCAGAAAAAAAGCAGGGGCTGCAAGACTTGCAGGACTGTTGGACAACTTGTATAATTTTAAATGCTAAATTAATTTTTTTTGCTTGGAGCAATTTTTGGAACACTCAAAGGCAAAAATACTGACTGAACCAACTTTTTCGATTTTTTTGTTACTAAATTTTCTATGCAAAAATCAATAAAAGAAAAATGAATGAACAACTTTTGCATCACAATTCAAGTTTTTTTGTTCAAAACTATTTTTGGTGGACTTGAAGACGCGATATGACCTTCAAATCAATGTTTTCGGAATCTTCGTAGGATTTCTTAAAACATTTGGAAAACAACAAACCGAACAACCGAATTCCCGAATGGAAAAAATTCTGAAATTTTTTTCCCGAATGATCCCGAATTTATTCTTCCGAAAGTAGTTCCCCCAAATGAAAATTTTCCCAGAAGTCGAATAAAATTACCATGGAAATCAAATGAAGTTTAACCTGCGAAATACCATCACTTCATCATAATACGTCATAAGTAAGTAAGTAAAATGGCGAAGGTAGTAGACAAAATTATTAATCGATGGATACGTGTATCTATTGGAATTGTCGAAAATTAGTCAGAATGCACGGCGCGGCGCGGGCAATTACCAACCATTTTAATTTGAATCAGTCAAATTGACTGATTAAAAATGGCAGAATTGAGTCATTGATGAAATCAGTGAAAAATTTACTGATTCAATTAGTGAATTGTCATTTTTGAATCAGTAATTTTTTTCTCAACTACTGAAATGAATCAGTACAGTAATTAATTACTGATTCAATCAGTAAATTGAAATTTTTACCTAGCTAAGAAAAAAATTACTGAATCAAAAATGAAAATTCACTGATTGAATCAGCAATTTTTCACTGATTGGCTGTCAAATTTCACAGATTAACAATGGAATCAGTGGAATTTCATTGCAAATCCAGTGACTCAATTTTGTCGATTTCAATCAGTCAATCTTCAGTTCTTGATTGATTCAAATTAAAAAAGAATGATCCAAAATTTTTAGACAACACGATTGAATAAAAAATTTCGTGGATTCAAATTGATTGAAGAACCATCCATAATTACAAAAAAATTAAAATTATTTAATTACTATCTTGTGTTTAAATTGGAAAAAAGTAATGCAGTTATTTTTATCGACAAATTTTGCAAATTAATTTTTTATCGAGAAATGTATAACTTAAAATAATAATAAAAATTTTTTAAAAAATAAAATGAAGTTCACAGGTCAAAATTGATTATGAAGAATAAAAAAGTCAATCCATAATTTGACTCAAACTAAATCAACACCTAAGAGTGATTTATCATTTCTTGTCTATTCGGGAAAATTTTACTCGGGAAAATGCATTCGAGAAAATGAGTGGGAACCAGGATATTCAAGTTTATATTGATCACTAGCCCAAAATTTGTTCTCATAGGCATTCTTTCTTTCATTTTTATTTGAGGAAAAATTTGAGATACTTTGAATTAGGAACGTGGTACGACCTTTACATAGATTTGTTTTGAATTTATTGACTTGAAACAACTAGAACCTAAAAACGAGACTTTTTAAAAATGCGTTTTCATCCAAAAAGTTATTTCGCAACAAGGATCCTTTTTGAAACCAGATCATCTTCATGATACAAAAAATTAGATTTTAGTAAAACATGAAGTAGAAATAATTTTCCAAAATAATAACACATTATTAATTCGATAATTATTAAAATAAAATTTTCTCAAGCAGAATGTCCACAATATTTTAGAAATGATTTTCCCCGATTTTTCCAAGTTTTTCAATTAAATTTTTCCAAATTTTCTAGACTTTTTGCGCAAATGAAATTCATTTTCCAGCTTTTCCAAAAAGTGGACACCCAGTCGAGAATCATGAAAATTTACTCACTTCTTAAAGTATAAGAACTCTTTATTCCAGCGATAAAAATTCGTAACTCACCTAGAACAAAAAAACGAAATAGTTCATTAGTTGATAAAATAGAAGTCTCTCAGCCATGCAGTCTAAGGCTTTACAAATCATTAATAAAAAAAAATAAGAACACGAAAAATAATTTTAAAAATTTCAACGAAAAAATTGATTAAAATAAATTGTTTTTTAAAATCAATAAAAATCGTAAATCAACAATCATGCTTTCGAATATTTCAGATGAAGGAAGAATCATTACTCCTAAAAGTGAGATTTCTTTCAGTAATCATACTTCTGGGAGCAATACAATTCGTATACTGCTTGACAGCAAAATTATTCACAGACATGGTAGGTAAGTTTAGGTAAGCATAAGTGGAGATTTCACGTCATCCAAAAAATGCTCATAAGTTGATGCTTGGAGCGAGCATTTGAAGAACCTCTCCCTTTTATTTTTACAGGTTGAAATGTTCAGCGACACAGTTTACAATGTTCCTTGGTACTATATGTCAGCTTCGGTTAGAAAATCGGTGCACTTGTTGCTTTTTCAAGCACAAGTCGACGTTGAATTCAAAGCTTTGAAAATATATCCTATTAATATGGGATTTTTTCTCAGATCCTGCAATAATGTATACTCGGTGGTAAATGTATTGAGGCGAAGAGCAATTCATAAAAATCACTGAAGGATTATTTAGTTGGAAATTTTTTTTATCTCATCAAAATATACAACGCTTGAATGATGCTGACTAAATAAAAATTTATGATTGTAATTTTGTACACTTTTTTATTTCGTTTTGGACGTTACAGAAATATAATGAGAAAAAAACTCGCATGATATCAAAAGAATGTGGCGAAAAGTGTAAAATTCATTAAAGATCAAAAAAGTCTTATTTTTTCGAAATTCAGAATTGAAGAAGTTCCTACACTAATAATCAATGATTACTTTTTTTTTTTCAAAAAATATTCGAAATAATTTTTTTTTAAATTTGTACTGATATGATGAGAACTGTCTGAAGTTTTTTCAAACACTTCTTCAAGTAATTAATTATTACAATCATTACTAAATATCAACATTGGTAATCAAACAAAAATTGAAAATAAAAAAAAGAAAATCGGAAAGGTAAATAGGTAATTGAGCTCAGCACCCAAAAATTAGTAGAAATCGACATGCCGCACGATATTTTCATTTTTTAGGCGTTTTGCGATAAGGGGCCTTGTGGTGAGAAGAAATCGCGAATTAGGTAAAATGCAACATTCGATTTTTTTTACCACAAGGTCCCTAATCGAAAAACGCCTCTCAATGAGCAAATATAGAAAATGGCGAAATCCCAACAATCATTTTCCCAGAATCCTGAAAAATCACCAAAATTCAATTATGGGTCTGAAACGGTGAAAAAATAGAAAGTCCCCCCTCCCCCTCCATTCGAAAAACTAATTAAACGTATGTTTTATTTATTTTTCAAATACATCTTAAAATTTTTTTATTGTATTTTATATCGATAATATCTGAGCGACCTGCGCCATATGCCATATTTATTGTTCTGATTTAGTCAGACTACATTCCAAAAATTGCATAAGGTTTCAAAAATGAGAAATTTTTTAAAAATTGGACAATTTTCCAAAACATGTGCCAATTTCTCAAAGTTAGAGAATCTTCCACTATTTTGATGAGTTTTCAAAAGTTCTACAGTTTCTCGAGAAACTGTCGCAAATTGAACTACATATTTTAATATTTTCTCCAACATTGAAAAATGTCTCCAAAACCGGACTATTTTTTGAAAATTTAACGTTTTTTTCAATTTTTTAAACTATTTTTGATGAGAAGTTACAAAATTTGATATTGTGAATGGAAACTGGAGCGAAAATTCACCAAATTTACAAATTTTTTGAAAATCACCTACCATTCACCACTGCGAAAATAAAAACAGGCAAAATCACCACTGTTGCTGACAAATCACCACATCTGGCAGCACTGGGTGATTCCGTCATGAGACAAGTCCGGAGACCATTCAGGGGAACCTGTAAAAAAAATTTGAGCGAAATCGGAAGACCCAAGGTCAAAACCTGCTCGAGTTGACATGGAATGAGCTCATTACCATGAACTAATATATTTTTGATATTTTCGTACTTCAATTGTTCAAAAATTTTGTTCAATTTGGCTACCTACTTTTTTAATGTAGATTCTCTTTCCTTCATTTCCCTCGTTTCAACTGTAAATATTTAAATAAAATTTTTCCTAACACAGGCTTGGAAAATAACCAAAATAATAAAAGCGACTTCTCCCAACTTCCCTTTTCTGATCGAAAGATTCATTGCAAATGACATGTAGGATCAATTTCTATAAAACTTTTGGGTCAAATCAAGAAGAACAAATAAATGAAAAATTATTATATACATATTTGCACAGGTGTAGAATAATATTCGTATCATAAAGGGTCATTTATCTTCGTTTTAAAAAGTAGGAGTACTTTGGGAACAGAAGTGAGTAATAATTCATGAGAAAAATAACCAGCAGTCCGAATACATTAAATATTGCCAAATATTGATAATTCTTACGCGGTATTTTTCAGTGTTCTCGCTTCTTCTTAAACAAAAGTCTATCTAGTTTGCAATATTCACACTTTTTAATGATTAATATGGGCTATTTTTCGTTTCGTTTCATCATCCAAGTTCGAGCAAATCGTACGTGAAAAATACTCAATTTTATTTGAAAATTAAATTGTCAAAAAGAAAATATCCATCATCATGGAATACGATTTTCGGGACCTGATTCTGCAGATTTTCGGCAACAAGAATTTATTCGGGTACTCCAAGACAATACTGAACCAGATCCATTTAATATACTGGTTCTTAGGCGAATTCTACCACCAGTCCACGATCTTCAATCGTTTCATCGCTATATTTTGGAAAACTCAAAATATTTTGGCCATAATCACAGTCATCGTTCACGGATCCATGTTCCTGCTATTCTCGTCGGATCAAAGTCTGTCCCAAATGCTATTCGCCATCGTAGTTCTGATCGCCGTCAACTATATCCTGATTGTGGTACCTCTAGGATCATTTTTATACCACGATCGTATAATTCGAACGTTTAAATTTCTCGACCAACCAGCTGGATTCAAATCCTGTACCGAAGTATCAAATCAAAAGTTTCATTTATGGGTACCTTATGTAATATTCACAACTCAACTAGGACTGCCTGCGTTGTACGGATTCATCACTTATTATAATTTATTCGTGACGTTCGATAAGGATAATTTATGTAATCCGGAATATTTCATTTTCCCCTTGTACTGCGATTACGTCAAAAGCAAAAGTGCTTTTTTAATACTGCAAAGTACCCAACTCAACGTTTATTTTCCGGGAGCTCCCATATTCTCGTTGATTCCGCTCTTCACCTATCTCGTCAGTAGAGAATTTTATGTGAAATTTCAAACTCTCAGCGATGTCATAGATCACCAATCGGAATTATTCAAAAGTAAATACGAACAAGCTACGGTATTCTCGTTTTCCTCAGAACAAGATATCATCGATTTGCAAGACGAATATATGAGAGGTATCCGAGAATATGCCAAGTATCATCATACCATACTGAGGTAAGTACGTCCTCCTGGTTTCACTCTGGGACAAAATTTTTAATTTTTTTGTCTATTTTAAGGGAAATATCTCACTTGAGATTGTATTTGGAGTTCAACATGTCCACCAGCTTGGTTTGTTTAATTGTCATGGAAATACTGGTTGTATTCATTCTTTTATTGGTAAGTTTAGTGAAGTGATAAACAAAACACCATAGCTATTTATAAGGGTTTTACATTATCAACCGCCCCTCCCCACCCAAGTTTAAAAAATGAGAGTTCTTTTTATAAATCTTTAAAAAAAAACCTTTTTGAAGATCCGAATTTATTTTTTTGAACTTTTTTTTTAAATTTCGATTTTGCTTTGCTCAAATACATTTTGAGCAATTTTTACTTGTTTTAAAAAGAGATTTGTCATTCTCGATAAAAAATTACCATAATTTCAAAAAAAACTACTAAAATTAAATTATATCACCAACCAATTTGAATAGGTACTTGATTGAAATGAACCAAAATCGTTGTTTCTTTTTTTTCATCTCAAAGCCCAGAAAAAATAGAACGAAAAAAGGACTAATATAACAATATAAGAAGACAAATAGATTAATCGCTATTTTATATTAGCTTAAATCATGATATAATTTCATTTTAGTCATTTTCCTCGAAATTATGGTAATTTTTATCGAGAATGACAAATCTCTTTTTAAAACGAGGAGAAAAATTAAAATTTTATTTTTTAAAAATTGCCCACAATGTATTTAAGCAAAGCAAAATCGAATTTTAAAAAAATGTTCAAAAAATTAAATTTTGCTCTTAATTTTTTTTTAAAAGATTTATGAAAAAAATCTTGACGTAAAAAGTGTTCAAATTTATGCTAAGTTCAATTTTTTCCAACTTTAAAATTTCTTCTTGCTGTAAAATTTTTTCAACTCAACTTTTCCTAACATTTTCCCAACTTTGATCTTTTGAAGTATTTATCAACTTTTTATGGGGTATTTAAAAATTTCTTCTAACTGAATTTTTTTTTCAATAATTCCCCAATTTTTTCTCAATTTTTACAATTTTGAATTTAAAAAAAATTTCAACGTCATGTTTTTTAAAATTTTTTCCAGTAAAATAATTGGAAGAAAAAGGGCCTGGTAATAAGGGGGTCGAATCTGCCCTGGGAAAGCTTTTGATTCCAAGGCCAAAAGGTGGACCCTATCGAGGAAAAAATTTTGACAAAAATTTTTCGGACCCCCACCACCCGCCCACTTTCCGAGATATCGGCAAAAACGTGTTTTTCAGGTTTTTTTTTTTCTCGCGTTGTTTTCAAATAAAAAGCTGAAATTTTTTCTGTGAATTCTTACTAATAAGGGGTACGCACAGAATTTTTTTCGATTTTTTTCAGTCACTACTCTTTGAGTTACGCGGTTTTGAAATTTTCAAATCGCTATATCTCAAAAATGCGACTAGAGTCAATCACGAAATTTTTTTTAAAAGATGTATTTTTTTGTAGTAGGAAAATATACCATAAAATTTCAGAATTTTTCAAGTGGTTGGAACGTGGGTCAAAAAAATTAAAAACCGCATTGGTATTGTGTAATACACGTGAAACATACTCGGGAGCGCGAGACACTACTCCACGGTGACGCGTGAAAGAAAGCAACATACGTTTCGCGCTCAAAACTACATACAATAATTATTAATAAGGACATTTCAGGTTTTGACCACCAGAAAAATAGCAGAAAGGAAAAGTTTTTTCTATAAGCCCAGTAGGGTATGTATTTTAATATTATGTCTGAACTTCCCTAAAATCAGTGAGTATTTTGTACCCTCTTTTGAGAGGATAGGAGTTCAAATTCTGGATTTTTGGCTATAACTTACAAAATCGTGCATTTACAAAAAAAAAAGGCTGAAACAAGAATTGTAGAGCATTAGAAAAATGAACGATGTTGTTATTTACAATTCTTCCTTAGGATGTCAAGGTGGGGACCTTTTATAATAATTTACCCCTGCATCTAAATTGAGTTCCAAGAGGGGGGTCAAAAATCAAAATTTCGCCAAATTTGGGCATGTGTATCAATAGGGTGGCCCTTAAAAAAAAGGTTGGGATTTTTTTCGGGACCCCCCCTAGTTTGGTGCCACTACATGAGAAAATGACGTACAAAAAATTTCAGCCCAATCGATGCATGTTAACCCGTCCCTCAAAGCCCATTTTGAAAAATTGATGGAGCGCGCCGAGCTGATAATATTTCCACTACGGCCACGCGGAAACGAAACGCTAAAATACCCTAGTGACCCGGCGACTTAAATACACGCCAAAGGCATGGAAATGAAGATAGAATGTTCTGGTTTGCGGCATTTCGATTCCTTATAAAATTTGGAATCGGAAAAGCTTATTTTCAATTTTTTTGCACCCCCGGGAGGAAAAGCGCTAGGGTTTCACAAAGTGCAACTGAACAGGAAAAATCAAATTATTTGATAAAAATTTTTCAAACACATTTTTCGAGGGGAAAGAATGAAAATTTAATTCTAGGGGTTATTCAGAGCATCCGAACCCAGTTTTGGGGTCATTTTGACTTCGAGCTACCTTTAGTACCTAAAGTGAGGGGGGGGGGGGGGTGCGAATGAAAAAATATTTCAAAAAAAATTGAGTGTGGTATCAAAATCCAACATTTTTTTACTGGTGAAATCCGCTTCCGATTTACTTTATCAAAACCCCCAAAATGGGCCCATTGGGGGGGGGGGGTTCAGGGAAACACCAAATAAAAACTTGTCATAAGAATCGAGTGTGGGTATCAAAATTCGCGTATTTTTCAGAGAATTAGTTTCTGATGTTACTTTATTAAATGCCCCAAAATGGACCCATTGGGGAGGTTTCAGGGAAAGGCCAAATCGAAAACTTTTCATAAGAATCGAGAGTGGGTATCAAAATTCCGCGTTTTCACTCAGAGAGAATCCGTTTCCGATTTTACTTCATCAAAATCCCCAAAATAGACCCATTGGGGAGGGTTTTGAGGAGGACCCAAATTAAAAATTTTACATAAATTTGAAGTGGGGTGTCGAAATAAAACGTAAATTTTAACACCGCACTCGTTCTTATGAAAAGTTTTCGATTTTTCCTTTCCTTGACACCTCCCCATGGGCCCATTTTGGGGCATTTGATAAAGTAACATCGAAACGGACTCTCTGGGTAAAAAAAAAACGTAAATTTTGATACCACACTCGATTTCATATGAAAGTTTTCGATTTGGCCTTTTCCTGACACCTCCCCAATGGGCTCAATGCCCATTTTGGGGGTTCTGATGAAGAAATATTGGTAACTAACTCTGGTTAAAATAAAAATAAAAACGTGAATTTTGATAGGTACCACACTCGATTCTTATGAAAAGTTTTTATTTTGGGTTTCCCTGACCCCCCCCCCCCCCCCCCCCCCATGGACCCATTTTGGGGGTTTTGATAAAGTAAAATCGGAAACGGATTCTCTGACGTGAAACGCGAATTTTGATACCACTCTCGATTCTTATGAAAAGTTTTCGATTTGGCCTTTCCCTGAAACCTCCCCCAATGGGTCCATTTTGGGCATTTAATAAAGTAACATCAGAAACTAATTCTCTGAAAAATAACGCGATTTGATACCACACTCGATTCTTATGACAAGTTTTATTTTGGTGTTTCCCTGAACCCCCCCCCCCCCCCAATGGGCCCATTTTGGGGTTTTTGATAAAGTAAAATCGGAAGCGGATTTCACCAGTAAAAAATGTGGATTTTGATACCACACTCAATTTTTCGAAATATTTTTTCATTCCGCACCCCCCCCCCCCCTCACTTTAGGTACTAAAGGTAGCTCGAAGTCAAAATGACCCCAAACTGGGTTCGGATGCTCTGAATAACCCCTAGAATTAATTTTCAAATTCTTTCCCCTCGAAAAATGGTGTTTGAAAAATTTTTATCAAATAATTTGATTTTTCCTGTTCAGTTGCACTTTGTGAAACCCTAGCGCTTTTTCCTCCCGGGGGTGCAAAAAAATTGAAAATAAGCTTTTCCGATTCCAAATTTTATAAGGAATCGAATGCCGCAAACCAGAACATTCTATCCTTCATTTCCATGCCTTTGGCGTGTATTTTAAGTCGCCGGGTCACTAGGGGTATTTTTAGCGTTTTCGTTTCCGCGTGGGCCGTAGTGGAATATTATCACTCGGGCGCGCTCCTCAATTTTTCAAAATGGGCTTTGAGGGACGGGTTAACATGCATCGATTGGGCTGAAATTTTTTGTACGTCATTTTCTCATGTAGTGGCACCAAACTAGGGGGGGTCCCGAAAATAATTCCAACATTTTTTTTCCACCAAGTATAAATAAGGGCCACCCTAGTGTATCAACAATAGCGGTGTTGGAGAATTTTTTTTCCATGTGCTGATCGTAGTAATATATGAGTGGGTATTATGGCTGCTCAGATAAAAAATTCTACCCCCATCCCTGGTCTTTTCAACCAGATCACTAGATCCGTTTTCTCATAAATCTTACAGGCACCAGTATGAAATTCGAAAAAAATAGTACATAACTTGAATGACCTTTTTTGAGTCAAAAGGTAACTAAAATTTTTTTTTTAAATTTTGAATGCAGTGGCGTCGGAAGCCTTTTTTTGAGAGGGTACAAAATGAGTACCAATACTTAGAATACCAGAAGGATTTTAAGGGGCAAAAATAAGCATTTTTTCACTATTATTGCCTCAAATAATTTATATAACTGCGTTTTAATTTATGCCCGAGCGAAGCAAGGGCGAAGCTTTGAAAAAATTGAGTTTTCAATGCTCAAAAAATGATTTTTTTCATGTTTTAATGCTTTAAAATGTCTATCTGATGTGATTGGAGAGAAGGGGGTATAACGTACCCCTTGTAACCCACTTTCCGACGCCACTGGTTGAATGTTTGACTACCTTAAGAAATTAATTTTTTTGTCCAGTTCAGATTTTTTTGGTCTAAAAATTCTACATTTATGTATTTTTCACAATTCATTAAATATCTACCTCCTTTCGCTCCTACAAGAAATCAAAACTATTCCTTCGATATCGAATAATTCTATGAGAGCTGCTCATTCACTTTTGGAACTTCGAACCCCCGCATCTAATTGGGGTGCAGGGGTCAAATTATCGAGTTCAGTGCCCACAAAAACCCTAGAAACCCACTTGTTTGACACTCGGTTTGCTACGAGTAGATTATATACCCGACTTATGCATACATGCAGTATTTATTATTAAATTATTGAAAAATTTTTGAATAGGTACCGTTTGTTTTTCTATTTGCAATAGCTCGCCTCTAAGTCCAAGACCATGTAAAATAGAAGTTGGAAAAGGAAAATGCTAGTCTTTTGATGCTCTACAACGACGTTAGTCTGGGCAAATGTTTTCTAATTGTGTAGATAACCTACCTTTGGGAAAAAATGAGTCTTTTTCTACCGAGAGTCCACCCTTCCCCCCACTTTAAGATGAATGGTCGGTTGTAGATTTACCTTGTTTTACATGGTAACAGAATATACCTACTACACAAAAGAACCACTCCTAAAAGTCAATTAACCCAATTTTTGGTAATTATTTGCATTAATGGAAAATTTTCAATGTTTTTTTTTTTTTCTGAAAGCCCCAGCCGCCGCTTCCTACCCCAAAACTCCACGATGTCCTAAGAAAAATTTGTAAATAACAACATCGTTCATTTTTCTAATGCTCTACAATTCTTGTTTCAGCCTTTTTTTTTTGTAAATGCACGATTTTGTAAGTTATAGCCAAAAATCCAGAATTTGAACTCCTATCCTCTCAAAAGAGGGTACAAAATACTCACTGATTTTAGGGAAGTTCAGACATAATATTAAAATACATACCCTACTGGGCTTATAGAAAAAACTTTTCCTTTCTGCTATTTTTCTGGTGGTCAAAACCTGAAATGTCCTTATTAATAATATTGTATGTAGTTTTGAGCGCGAAACGTATGTTGCTTCTTCCACGCGTCACCGTGGAGTAGTGTCTCGCGCTCCCGAGATGTTTCACGCGTATTACACAATACCAATGCGGTTTTTAATTTTTTTGACCACGTTCCACCACTTGAAAAATTCTGAAATTTTTATGGTATATTCCTACTACAAAAATACATCTTTTAAAAAAATTTCGTGATTGACTCTAGTCACATTTTTGAGATATAGCGATTTGAAAATTTCAAAACCGCGTAATTCAAAGAGTAGTGACTGAAAAAAATCGAAAAAAATTTTGTGCGTACCCCTTATTAGTAAGAATTCACAGAAAAAATTTCAGCTTTTTATCTTGAAAACAACGCGAGAAAAAAAATAAAACCTGAAAAACACGTTTTTGCCGATATCTCGGAAAGTGGGCGGGGTGGGGGTCCAAAAATTTTGTCAAAATTTTTCCTCGATAGGGTCCACCTTTTGGCCTTGGAATCGTTCGAAAAGCTTTCCAGGGCAGATTCGACCCCCTTATCCTACCAGGCCCTTTTTAGAAATATGAAAACAAAATCAAAAAATCAAAATTGAACAAATTTTAAGAAAATTGAAGTTTTATCTGTTGGAAAAATCGAAATACTGGATACAAATTTTTATACAATTTAGAATTAAAGAAATTGACAAAAATTTAGGGTTGAAAAAAAATTGAACTTGAACTTTGAAGTAAATTTGGACTTCGATCGTCGAAATTCCATTTGCGTCAAAATGATTTAGGAGCTGGTCTATTTTATGGCATAAAAAAGTCCCATATCATGCCCAGAATCTGCCATGAAAAGGCATCGTCGCAGCTTTCTATTACTTTTTGCGGTAGAGGAAGGCTTATAGGGATAAGGGAAGAAAATTGTTGGCACTGATTTCGCTCAAGTTCATGTGGAGAGTTATTTAGGTGTGAAAATACTCCCGAAAAATTTTTTAGCCCCCCTAAATCTCAAGGGGCTGAGCCATTGGTACTCCAAAGTTGGCCATTTTTGGCAGGAATGAGAAAAAAATGAGATTTCCAATTGTAAAACAACTCCTAGAATTTTATTTTTGAAAAATTTGGTATTTTTTAGATACAATTTTTGAGATAACGAATCCAACTAATCTATTAATTTTTTTCATTCTGGGTGAGATGTGGGATCCCCCTCCCCGACTTTTTAGTATGTAGTATACATGATGGTAGGTTTTTTGAAAGGAGAGATACGATGATGATTGATTCAATTTCTTAAATGGAAAATAGTTCTTTTCTAATACAGCTATTTTTTTTTAAATAATGAATTTTTCTTCAGAAACAAAAAAAAGAACAAAACTTGAAGAATTTTTCAAAAAAAATTATTTTCGTTTTCTAAAAAAAAATATCACCATTCTTAATAAAGATAGGTAGTAATGTTTGCGAAAAAATGGCTAAGAACCGTTTCCCAGTGCATATTTCAATTTGTGACAATTTTTTATACCCATCAATAATGATTCATTGTTTAAATGGGGAAAAGTGGGCTTTTTGAGAATTTTTCAAAATTTTGTTCTTTTTTTGTTTTTAAGAAGAAATTGGTTTTCAAAAAAATATAGGTATGTAGTTGTGTTTGAAAAAACACGATCAAAATTTAAAAAAATAAAAAAACAGAGTATTTTTAGGTTTTTCAGAAATGAAATCAAAAAAATAAAATATTTTTTGAGGCCAGAAAATGAAAATCTTAACGAACCCCAATAGATTTTGTTTTTACAGTCGTAAATCCTGCAAGGACAATTTTTGATAACCTTAGGTAATTTTTCACCGGTTGATTTGTTCTATATCCTACTGAATTTGTCACAAATAAAAATTGAATTTAAAAATCACCTCATCACCCCAAAAATCGAAATATGACCTCCCTCACTTTGATTTCCTCCTGTCTACCCCTTGAATATAATGTTTGAACTTTTCTGAGTAGAAAAATTCACATTCGAGATATCAATACGTGATTTTTTTTTTGTATTTAAGGTTAAAACAGAATCAGCTTTACTGACAGTGAGATTCCTAGTCCTTATCGTGGTATTTGGAACAATACAATTTGTGTACTGCTTATCAGCAAAATTTTTCGACGATATGGTATGGAAATGAAATTTATCATCGAATGTTACAGTACGATTAATCATACATTCAAACCATTATCAATGAATGATTTTATTTTCATTTTTCAATAGGCCGAAACATTTAAAAACACGATTCTCGGAATTCCTTGGTATTACCTGCCAGGTTCGTCGAGAAAATCGGTATTTTTGCTGCTTTACCAAGCCCAAGCCAACGTCCAATTCAAAGCTTTGAAAATTTACCCGCTGAATATGGGATTTTTTCTACGATCATGCAACAATGTGTATTCGGTAGTGAACGTATTCAGGCGAAGAACAGCCAACAAAAATTGAAAACATTCAATTTGAGAAATCACACCGCTTCAAAAAGAAATGCTTCGAAACAATTCAACAAATAGCAGAATTCATTTCCTTTTATTTTTCTCGCTCTAATGTAATTTTCTTCAATTTTTTTTCAAAATGCAATTTTTTTCAAATTTTCAAAACAAAAGTCACTTTTTTACATTTTTTTTTAGTACCTAGGTAGTAGGTACTTATAGTCCAGTAAAATCAACTTTCTATAATGCAAATTGAGAGGGCAAGCTGAATTTTGGTATACTGGTCCATTTTCATCCCCTATACACGAATTTAAGGTGTCCGGTCGCGTCCGGACCTGGTGGGGTCCCCCCGAAATTGTGGATCTCTGCCCCCCAAATCAGGTATTTGACCCATATCTGCCGAAATATGGGGTCTATGAAACTTATTCTACGTCAAATTTCCTATCAGATGACTTTTGAATGGCATTAAAAAATTCAAGGGGGCTAGAGCTGATTAAAGAGAGGAGTTTTCTCCAAAAATCTGATTTTTGGCTATATCTGCTAAAATATTGATCCCAAAGCAAAAATTAGGTCTACGAAACAACCTATGTCAAATTTCCTATCAGATGACTTATGAATGATATGCACAAATCTAAGGGGGCTGGAGCTACAACTAAGTAAAGGGGGGGGGGGGTAGTTCAGTAGCAGATTGCAAATAAACATCGAGTAACAATAGAGAGACAAAATGTTTAGCCCGGGAGGCCATCACCAAATCTGATATGGAGCGGGAGAAGAAGCTCCAAAGAAGGATTCAAATCTCAATTATCAAAATTGGGCTATTGGCTGTTTTTTTGGTGTCATTTCCTTATGATTGAATTCTGCTGAGTTCAAAAATCTCATTACTTTCAAGACTTGAGGGAGAGAAGGAGTCTACGTCAATTGCCTGTTGCCAATTGCCCGCGGGGACAATTCCTCGCGATTTTATTTCGTGCGACGACAACTGCTCGCAGCGAAAATTGCCCGCAACAAAAATGAAATTTCCCGCGGGGACAATTCCTCGCGATTTTATTTCGTGCGACGACAACTGCTCGCAGCGAAAATTGCCCGCAACAAAAATGAAATTTCCCGCGGTTAAAATATCGGTGTTTCACGAAATTATTTTTAGTTTTAAAAGAAATGCTATTCTCGAAACGATTTAGGTAGTTTTAAAAATCTTAAAATTATTAAAAGTAGCTACATATCTATATGAGCGAAAAAATATTCGCGACACGAATAGAAGTAACACTGGAAAAGGCCCCTTTCCTCTCACAGGTTCAAAATATCAAGTACCGAATTGAAATGTTTGAAAAATAGTCATTTTTTACTTTTTGAGTATGATTTTTCAAAATAAAAAATATCCCTTCGTTCATTCTGAAACATCAATTTTTCTGCTCTCACTACAATTTTTTCGATGTCTGCAGATCTAAATAAGATTTGAATGAAGAAAAGTTGGAGAAGTGGTATTATATTGAAGAGTTTTCTAAAATACAGGAATGTTTTATGTAAAGTGAGAGACAATTATTGCTCGAAGAAGGTTATGGCAAAATGTGTCGGAATCGTTCGAAGAATAAAGTTGAAAAGATCAAAAAATATTTTTTTCTGAACATGTGCTCGTGGGAAAATAAAGTTATTTTCATTTTTGTAGATTTGGTATTTTAAAATTATACCTAGGCAGTCGTTCAAATTAAATATTATCTTGGATAATTGCATAAGACAAATTTTTTCCGTGAAGAATGAATTTTTCACATCGTGCAATTTTAACCACGAGCAATTTTCGTCGCGAGAAATTTTCGCAGCCTGCAACTTCAACCACGAGCAATTTTCGTCGCGAGAAATTTTCGCAGCCTGCAACTTCAACCACGAGCAATTTTCGTTGCGAGCAATTGTCGTCGCACGATATTGAGTCGCGAGAAATTGTCCCCGCGGGAAATTTCCCGCGGGGAATTGCCCGCGGGCAATCGTCCACGGGCAATCGTCCACGGGAAATTCACGTGATACCGGAGAGAAGTCCCTCAAATTAAAAATTTCTCAACTCGAGTATTCGTATTTCCTTCAACTTTTTTTTGAAAATTTTTTGACGTAGACTGTTTCATAAACCTCATTTTTGCACTGGGATCAATATGTTAGCAGATATAGCCAAAAATCAAATTTTAGGAGAAATCCCCTCTCTTTAATCAATTATAGCTCCAGCCCCCTTGAGTTTTTGAATACCATTCAAAAGTCATCTGATAGGAAATTTGACGCAGAATAAGTTTCATAGAATCCATTTTTGCTCTTGACCCCATATTTCGGCAGATATGGGTCAAATATCTGATTTGGGGGGGTAAAGATCCACAATTTCGGGGGGACGCCAGGCCCGGACCCGACCGGACACCTCAAATTCAAGTTTGGGACATGAAAATGGACCAGCATACCAAAATTCAGCTTGTTCTCTCAATTTGCACTATGGGGCCATTTTTTTTTTTTTGCTAATTTTACTGGACTATAATTAAACTGAATTTTTTCGAGTAAAAATGCTATTTTACTATTGGGAGAGGGAGCGAAGGAGGCCATTTTTCCTGCCCCATCCAACTATTCGCGACTTTGCTGACCTACTAATTCATCTCCTCGAAAACATTGTAAATAAAAAAAAAGTCTCATTGTTTTGTTTCCACTCGAAAAATGAAGTCATTTTTATCGAGAAATTATCAATGTAAAAACGAAAATGCAATTACCTATCCTATTTGAAAGTTATATCGAACGATGAAATATTATGACCAAAAGTATCACATAAATTACTACCTAGGTACATAGAGATTACCTCGATTATTCGAAAAAAAAGTTCTTTGCTAAAAGTACCCCAATTATCGAAGAAAAGTTTTTCGTTTTATACGAATATAGTTTATTGTAATAAATAATCTAACTGATTACCTAGTTTTACTTGCATTCGGTGCATTTAATGTCTATAATTCGAAATAAAACTGGGTAAGAAATACGATTTTTTTGATTTTTCAAGAATACCAGCAGCAGTTCGCAAATTACCTAGAAGAAGGGATTCTCGAAGGATTGAGAAAATGATAAAATTTCTTGGCGAACAAGGTCTCCGAAAAACCTCTCGATACATATTAAATGACCATAAATTTCAAATAAAACCGAACAAAAATTCATATTTGTAACAGCAGTTCCTATTTTCATCCAAAAAAGTGTATTTTTTACGTGTTCATTCACCTTCGAGCAAAAAAATTTCCTCGATATGGAGCACAATTTTCGTAAATTCATCAATCAACTCATCGGCAAAGAGAATTTATACGGATATTGCAATACGATTATTAATCAAATGCACCTCTTATACTGGTTCTTGGGCGAATTTTACTATTCGAAGATGTTTAATCAAGGCATAAATTTATTCTGGAAGCTAAGCAACGTCATAACCATCACTTTACTGTTCGGTCACAGCATCATGTACACGTTTTTCTCATCCAACCACAGCGTCCTCAAGTTACTATTCACACTGCAGGTCGTAACCGTCACCGTTAATTTACTAATCACCATTCCAATCGGTTCGTATTTGTACAGAGACCATATTATGGAGATGTTCAAAATTCTGGACCAACCAAGTGGTCTAGAAATACCATCCGGTTCACTCGATCGTCATCAAAACATCGTTTTCGTACCGAGAGAAAAAATTAGCTCGAGGAATTTGAATTTGGTGCTGTTCACTCAAATGATTCTATTTTTTTTGTACCTCGTTTGCACTTATTTAGATTTTATTATCGGATACCATCCAGGAAAACTGACCGATCCTAATTACTACGTTTATCCAACGTATTCGGACAACGTGCAAGATCTCGGCGTATTTTTGGTTTTATTATCGTCACAAGTTTATAGTTCTTTTCCTGTCGCAGTTTTGTTTTTTCTCATACCAACTTTCCCGATGGTTGTCATGAGAGAATTTTATTTCAAATTTCAACATTTGAGCGATTTCATCGACTATCGATCGAAATTATTTGGCCGTAGAATCGAAAAATTATTGCTCTCGCAGGGTAACTACGAAGCAAAAGATATTTCGAGCTTGCAACATTCGCTCTTGAGAGATATTCGTAAATGTGCCGTTTATCATCATACTTTATTAAGGTTATACTTAAATCACAACTTTACAAGTAAATACTATTCAAAGGAGAATCTTTTACAGAGAAATGTTCTTTTTCAGGGGAACATATCATATGAGACATTATCTGGAATTCATTATGTCAGTGAGTTTGTTCAATTTCATATACATCGAGATACTGGTAGTTTATATTTTCACTATGGTAAGTCCAAGAATATTTTTCTACACGATCTCATCACGTCGTGTTACTTACCATTACCACACATTCGCCACTGCACAAAAATTTACTCTTAAGCACTTCAGACGTTGAGAAAATTAGTTAAGGGGTAGGGGGTAGGAGGGAATTTCAGACAAAAATCTACTGCAATAATAATGTTCGACAGTCTGAATTAATTTAAATCTAAAAATCTGCATGTGTCTAAAATCGTTGAAAATATTCCATTCGACGCTTCTCACATAAGTGCACCCAAAGGGGGAGGCTCAGAGGATTCGAGCCCCTCCTTAAGCTCGCATAGGAGATTTTTTATTACAAAAATGTGAAAAAAACGAACTTTTTTGCTCTTGAAACATGATTTTTCAAAAAAAATTCGCCCTCACTTCGCCTAGGGCAGTATTTTAATCCTTCTATTTTAAAAATTGATGATTTTTCACTGATCTTTCCGAAAATCAATAATTTTGACTAAAAAATCAGTGAAAAATAACTGAAATTCCGTAATTTTTCAATTTTACTCAGCTCAAATTCGTATTTTTCAATTGAAATTTCATCCCCAATAATTTTCCGGATTCTGAGCCCCTCCCTTAAATAATTTCCGGGTGCGCTTATGACTTCTCAGCCCATTATTTTCTATCAACTTCGAACGAAACGATTAAAATTTTTTAAATCTGAAAGAACATATTTGAAGGAAGACAATTCAAAATAATAGCTTCGTGTGAATCTATGTAGTTGAAAAATAGTATGATTTCTGCACGATTTTAGAGTAAAAAAAATTATTTTTTTATTGATGAATTTCATTATGAAAAATATTTTGCTTTTCAAACAGAGTTTTAAAATTTTCCGTTTTCCTTTCATTTTCATAATTATTTTGATTCAACGTGGAATTTCTCTTTCCATTTGGAAATTTTTCTGCAATTTTGAATTTGTATTTTCTGAGAAAAAAAGACTTACTATATTCCACAGCTTGAAAATTTTTCAGAACAGGATTTGAGACATTTCTTATTGGTGGTGGGGTAAGGGTGGGATGGAGATGCTTTTGAAAAGTTTGTGAAAGTAATGAGATTTTTGGAAAAAAATTGACATACTTTTTTCTTTAGGGTAAAAATCCTAGATTAGGGATGTTTAAATTTACTTTAAAGAGATAAGGAAACGCGAGTTTAATTCTGTCAAAAGAGAGATGATCAAAGTTGTGGTGAAAATCACATTCTTGAAAGTTGATTAAGAAAAATAGTCGGAGAAAAGTTATACCTATAGGTACCAAAATGGGCAAATCCGTTTAAAGTAGTTTAAATTTGAAATATTGGCAACATTGTTTCTTTAAATTGTAACATAATGTAAAAATATCTGAGATACATTCTATTCAAAAAATAATAATTTAAATAAAGCACGTTTTGAAAATAGAAACATATTTTTAAAAATGAGGGGAAAAAACAGGGAAACTATCAAGAAATGTTGAAAATCTTCATTTTAATTTTCAAAATTGCTGAAAAACAAGTATGATAAAAATGTAAAGTTATGGAAATGTCAATTTTTTTTTCAAGTCCAACAGAATGTCATTATGTCAGCGACATCCAAATTTATTCCAGATTTTTTCAAGTCCAGCAAAATGTTATTGTGTCAATTTCACCAAAAACGTTACACAAGAACAGACCTAGGACATATCCATGTCAAAAAAAATCAGTGAGACACGGTGCAAGGGGGGAAAACTTTTTAAAGCACAAAGCTTAGCCTCCTCGAATGGAAGAATCAGACAGTAGAAACTATTTGACGCAAAATTCCATAATTCGGAAAAAAATTCTTTAAAATGATTGTTTTTTAAATGAACGCTTCAGTCATATACAAATTTTCGAACTCGATTCCATCGTAAGTTGAGTTCGTGTTGCAGCACAACATTGTTTAGAGGGATGGTTATCTATTTACGGCAAACCGGTTATGCAATTTTATTAACGCCGATGAAAAAGATTGCCTAACATTTAGGTATGTAGGGGTTAAAAAATGTAATTACGAAAGAAAAATGATGCCAACTTGGCGAATGCATTCTGACGACCTCCTAACGCCATGCAAGCCACAGGAACTGTTTTATCGCAAAAAAAAAACATTTTGTCACAGTAGATCGAAATGCAAGAAGGAATTGACGAGTAAAAAAAATTATATGTACAATACATTGGGCATAAAACATATTTCCTGCTGCCAAATACCTACTCGAGAATTACATAGGAATAGAAATGAGAAAATGGTCATAATTGAAAATGGTTAAAAAATCTGAAAAATTCGTCAGAATCGTTCAATGAAAATTTTTACTAAAAATGATGATTTTTTTTTTATGTTTACCAAAAATTATTATTACTACATAATGAAGAATGAATACCTTTCAAATGAGAACGATTTCGTATGATTGGACGTCTCCCACCACCATCGTTAATTTACTTTTTTTTCTTCTTATTCTGTATTTTACTATTTTCAAAAAATCATAGAAATTCTTTTGGAAAATTTTCACACCAAGATGAATCCTGGGGAGGCAACCAAGGAGAACGTTTCTTGTGGGCATAGGGAAATCCCCATACCTTTGTATTACACTTATGAGCAGGCATCATAGCGAAATTCCGAAGAAAAAAAGTGACTTTTAGTGACCTTTTTTGAGAAAAAAGTGACCAAAAAATGACCAAAAGTAACAAAAAATTCGATTTTTTCGGGGGAATTTTTTTAAAGTTAAAAGAGGGCTGAGAATTCAAGAAAAAATGAGGGGAAGGGGTCAAAATTCAATGAAAAAATTAGGTAATCTAAAAATTTAATTTTCTTTATTGGCACTCTAGAGGCAGATATACATAATTAATTTAATTATATAGATTTGAGCAAAGAAAAATTGAAAAATGACGAGATTTTTGGAACAAACAATTAATATATGACCTATATCATCTACTCTCTAAATCTAAATCAGACAATTTTCGTAAAACTGTGTCTTTTTGAATCAGTGAAATGAATTTATTTGAAAATCTGTGATATTTCAATTGTTTAATTGGTTTATTTTAGTCAAAACCATTGATTTATTCTGTCAAATGAGGAATTGATTAAAAAATTAATTACTTTACTGATTTAGAAAAACAGAATTTTTTCAAATTTAGAAATAGAATTATTGAAATACTGCCCGAGCAAAGCGAGGGCAAATTTTTTTTGAAAAATCATTATCAGCTTTTAATTTTTTTTGAAGAATTTTGAAAAATAGCAATTTTTACGTGAAAATTTGAATTTTTGCTTGAACATGCGAAAAAAATTGACTTTGGGAGGAAAAAGTGACTTTTAATGACCTTTGGATGAAAAAAGTGACTTTTAGTGACCAAAGCCGAAAAAAGTGACAAACACCCTAAAAAAGTGACCTGCTATGATGCCTGTATGAATTGAAATACATACGTACCTAAAATATGAAGCAAAAAAATACACATACCATTAACTCGATTACAATGCCACTGGATCCACTCCCACGTCTTAGTAACATCGAGCACATCCGTTAAAACTAATATAGTCTCCAACTTTTCGATAAATAACGCAAATCTGAAAAAATTACAGATGAAAGAGGTATCAGTATTGCTGAAATTCAAAATGGTAGACTACGCCATCATCACTGCCATCTTATTATTCGTGAACTGTCTAGTGGCGGATTCATTTGCAGATATGGTACGTAAAATAAAATGCAAGTACTACTTAAATTAGGTAGACTCAGTGGCGTCGGAAAGTGGGGTATAAAGAGTATATTGTAACCCCCCCCCCCACTACAAATCACATCAGTTAGGCATTTTTAAAACATTAAAAAAATATGGAAAAAAATTTTTTTTGGGCATTGAAAATTCAATTTTTTCAAAGCTTCGCTCGAGCATAAATAAAATCACAATTATATGAATATATAAATTATTTGAAGCAACATGGCGAAAAAATGCTTTTTGCCTCATCCTCGAAAATTCTTCTGATAATCTAATACTTGGTACTTGGTACTTGGTACCGTACTCATTTTGTACACTCCCAAAAAAAAGCTTCCAACGCCACTGGGCAGACACACGTGTATTTTTATGAACAAAATTAATTACTTATAATGAAAACGACAACATTGTGATTTTGAATACTTAATGTAGCTTTCATTTCCTTCATTTATAGGGAGAAATGTTCAAGAATTCTGTTTATGACATTCCATGGTATTACATGCCACCTCCGAGCAGAAAATACGTTCATTTGTTACTTTACCAGGCCCAGGTCACCATTGAATTCAAAGCCCTCAAGGTCCATACTTTGGGTATGGGATTTTTCTTGGGAACATGCAATAGCGTATACTCAACCGTGAATATTCTAAGAGGTAGAATGAGATAAGAGTAAAAGATAATAAAATTATGCCGAATTGTTGTTCCATTACTGAAAAGTACATTTCCATCAAATTCAAAGGTTTTAAAAATTTCTTCCTCAAAATTAAGATAAACAGGGATTTAATCATGGTTTTAAATTGAAAATTTTCTTTTTCAAGGATTCGTTATTTAAAATTTTTTGGTAGGTAGCATCTTTTTAAATATAAAACTACAAAACATGCTCTCTAAACCTGAATCAATCAAACTTGGTGAAATTCTGCCCCTTTGAATCAAAAAACAGAATTTTTTTTATTGAAAAATTACCTAGGTACTGATTTTCAGTAAAATGCATATTCTTGATTGAAAAGGGCAGTATTTCACCAAATTTGAGAAATTCAAATTTAGTGTTGAAATTTCTAAAAAAAAAAACACAAAAAAAAACTGTAAACTTCTAACGAATTCTTTCCAAAGTTAATCTTAGATTTGAAAACTAATCGCAAAGGCAGGCATGCCACACAGATTTTTGGGGAAAATAGTGACTTTAGTGACTTTTTATGAGGCAAAAAGTGTCCTATTTTTCGAAAAAAGTGACCAGTTTTTCTTTTTTTTTCATAAATAAATACACCCCCCCCCCCCCAAAAAAAAAAAAAATCATAACTCAAACTGTATTTCTCTCTGCAATAGTGCTGAAAATACTTTTTTTCTGAAAAATTTTTTCATCAAGGGTAAGAGTGCCATATTTCGACCACTTTTTTTTCAAACTTCCACCAATCAAAGACTTATCGAGGTAAAAACGTCAGAAATGGCTTAAAAAATACATTGATTCTTTCTCCACCACCCCCTAAAATTCGGAGCCGATACGATCATTTTTTGTGATTTTTTTTAGAGGGAATTCAAATTGATTATCGAAATTTTGGGTTCCTAATTTCGACCACCACCCCCCCCCCACACACTTTGAGATGAGGGGTCGGTTGTACATTTTTCTTATTATACTTAGTAATAGGATGTAAAAAAAAAAAACGCTCCTAAAAGTCGATTAACCCGATTATTGGTAATTATTTGAGGTAATGGAAAATTTTCAAAATTGATTATTTTCTGAAGGCCCTAGCTCCTCCCCATGACATCCTGAGAGAAAATGGTAAATGACAAAATAATTCGTTTTTTAATGCTCTACAACTTTTGTTTCAACTATTTTTTCATTAGTGCGTAATTTCGAAAGTTATCGACGAAAAAACAAAATTTGAACTCCTTTACTCCCCAAAAGGACTAAATTATGCACCAATTTCAGGGAAGTTCGGGAATCTTAAAATACATACCCTACTACGAAACTTCCCCTTTCTGCTAATTTTTTTGAGGTCAAACCCTAAAATGGCTGTACTACTATGCTATTTCGTTTTTTTTTTCAATTTTCTCCGCTAGTTTTGCCTGTAGGGTAGTCATTTTGGTCTCAAATTGTTTATCTGTGAAAACGGAGCATGAAAATTTTTTTCCCCGGTAGATTGCGTCTATAGCGGCCGAAATCGGCCGGTGGTCGAAATTAGGGCATTTTACCCTTAATAAATCTTACTTGAAGCTACGAGTTTAAAAATATGCTTCAAATAACTGAAAAAAAGAATAAACTTTTTTTATAATAACACATTTATAATTAATATAACTTCCGTCTAAAATAAGTTTTTACTGAAAAAAATCGTAATATTCTGCATTTAAAAATTATGAGTTCTAAAAAATAAACTAGTATTTTTAAAAAATTTTATGCAAGAGTGGAAGGCCGTTTGAATGAAAAAAGTGACATCAGAGTGAAAACAAGCAGGGTCGCAGGCGACCTGGTAATAGGCTTCCCGTAATTTTGATTTCCAGTGTTGTTGAATATTTAAAAAAAATTGTCAAGATTCAACAAACTCGGTAAAAATTTCGAAGTTGAAAATTTTTCTAAATGTATGAAGTAACGACCAGTTAATATTGATGAAGCTTCTGAGGTGAAAATGAAATAGGTCCCTTTTCTTCACATTATATGGTTTTTGGTTATTGGCATTGGTCTTCAAGTTGGAAAAATTTTTCAAAAAATTCAAGTTTGAAAAAATTCTTCCAAAAATTCTGGGTCGGAAATTTTGAGAAAAATGAAAATTAATTTAAATTGAAAAAAATGTTGAGAAAACGAGAAAATCAGGAAACGCAAAATTCTGTAACATATTTTGGGAAAATTTGGAATTGGAAAAAATAAAAAAATTGAACAGATTAAAATTGAACTTCAGAAAAACGAATTACTCCACACAAAACAAAATCCGTCCCATATGCAAATAGATTTTCGTTATTTATTTTTATTTCTCTCTTCTAATTATTTTACTAACACGATGCAGCTTGACGTCATCGAGATATAAGCCAATGACATTCTTCAATCGATCTAAAGAAAAAAGTCTGAAGATGAAAAAGTGATTTTAATAGGGCTCCACGGCCTAGGAAGGCTGGGAACCCTAAAAACAGACTAATAGTGACTTTTGGCCAAAAAAGGGACTGTTAGTGACCAACCCTGAAAATAGGGGACAAGTCACTAAAAAAGGTGACTCTGTGGCATGCCTGCAAAGGTTGTCTTAGAATATCAAATTCTTCATTTTTAATCAAAATTTCTGCATCCTTGGAGGTAGTTTTGAATACGAAAATGATTAAAAGTCGAAGTTTTTTCGATATGATTCTACTTTGGAAAATTACATCTATTTTCAAGGGGGTAGGGGATCAGAGAAATCTAAAATTTTATATGAGTAAGTTTCAATTCAAAAAATGTCAGGGTAAAAAATTAGCCATAAATTGATGAATTTTGTAGATACAAAAAGTTACCAGATGCAGCATCAGATAACGTGTTGATTATCATTCTCGTCTTTTGAACTTCAAAGAACAATAAATTAGATAACAATTCAAAATATCCTTTATTTATGATTAAAATTGTGGAATCGAATACGAAATGAATCAACAAACCCAAATAGGCCAAAATTTTGGAGACAAAAAAATGTATTTCGAAAACATTTCGTAGAAAACCATCGTAGAAAACTTTATAAAACCAATGTTCTACAAAAACATGTTATTATACGTCTCAGAAACAATTTATCAAGTTTCGTAATCAAACGAAAAAACACATACAAGTAGGTATATATTAAAACCCTCCCTCTAATATCGGTCTGATTTCCAAAACGATTCTTCAGCTCGTCATCGTATTTCAATACGAAACAAACAAATTTCATACCTGTCAATCATCCAGATCTCGTATTTTGGCGAAATTTCGCGTTATAAAAAATCAATATCGCGATGAGACACAATCATCACGCCTTCATCGACCAGATACTCGGCAAAAACAAGCTTTTCGGGTATAAAAACACGATTATCAACCAAATCAGCCTAATACGCTGGCTCTTAGGGGAGTTCTACTTTTCAAAGGTGTTCGCTGTACGAGTCACGTGGTTTTGGATATCGTTCAACATACTCAGCGCGACAATTGTAACAGGTCATAGCATTTCGTATATTTTATTCACACCACATTTGGATATTTCCACTTTGCTGATTTGCAACGAGGTATTAATCACAATGCTGAGTTTATTAGTTTTGGTACCCATAGGCTCGTATTTTTTTCGTAACAGTATCGCCAGCACGTTACAAACTCTAGATCAATTTTCTCTTCGAGAAGTACGCTTTGCTTCGAATACCCAAGAATATGATGAAATCGTCTCGAGAACTAAACACACGTGGAAGGAAGGCTACGTAGCAGGTTTGACCCAAATGTTCTTCTGTTTGGCATTTATCGCCAGCACTTACTACGATTTGATTATGGAATACGATGTGGAAAAATTAAGCGATCCGTATTTCTACATAAATATCCGCTGTATTGCGAAAATATCGACACATTGAGCGAATTTTCATTCGCCACGTATCTGCAAATCGTCTCCTGCGTTCCTATTTCAATGATGTACTTCGTATTTCCCTTTTTATCCATCATCGTGATGAAAGAATTCAATAGTAAATTTCAAATATTATGCGATTTCTTGAATAATAAATCCAAATTATTCGAACGTAATTACGAAAAAATCATGATTGATCATCACGGTCACCCAAGTGAAGAGAAAAGATCCCACCTTGAAGATTTATTTTTGAACGATATTCATTCCTGTGCTAAATATCATCATCATTTATTAAGGTATCTAACAAGTAACTATACCTACATATATGTACCTATAACTTATAAGAATAATATCATATGTTCAATGCTCTCACCACTCAAAATCCATTTTCTCAAAAGTCATATAGCGAGGCATCGACTTACTGGTAGGGGCCTCACAGTACAGAATTTCGATTCCGATCGCAAGTTGTACATAATAATTTTCTTTAAAAGTTGTCAAACTGGGATGAAAGTCGTTTAAAAAATTCAAGCGATTGTGATTTTTCAAAATTGAACATTCCACTATCTCATTTTGAACCAGTGAAAAGTTACTGATATTAAATAAAATTGCAGCACAGGAAAAATCAGCGAAATTCTTTGATTTTCAGCGTATTTCGCAGATTTTTCAACATATTTCACCAATTTTTTTGAATATGTAATTTCATAGTGAATTTTTACTGATTTTCCAGCAATTTTTTTCATAGTTTGCTTTCAGTGATTTTTTTACTGATTCATTACTGTGCCCCAATTCTAACTGTTTTCCAGTGATTTTTGATAATTTTCACTGATTTATGAATGAGAGAGCAAGCATTAATGAAAAATGTCATAAGAACTAGCTTCGGTTTAATAAGAGGCCAGTTTTTGGTTTCTAAATGTTCAACACTTTAAAAAATTGAACAAGGGCAGTTAAGAAGTTAAGACGTGGACTTCAAAACGATCTGGTGAATCACCCCCCCCTCCTCCACTCTTCATTTAAACCATATTTCTTCAATCACTAACTCTCGAAATCTGACAACATTCAAACATTTTGAAAATTTGACAATTAATTCTTCCTGAAAATAGTCTTAGCATAGATGATTTCGTACAAAATTTCCAACATCACTCGATCCATTTTCAAGGAAGATATTCAGAAAAAATTCTTCTCACATTTTCAAAATTTTCAGCCGAAAATCTGAAAAATTATTTTCAAGAGAAAATTCTGACTGCAATGTTTTAGTATGTATACCTACTTTTATCCAAAAAAAATCGTAATTTGACGTTTCCTATCGGTGCTTTTATTTCGGAAAAAACCATAGAATTTTTCTTTAATTTTGAAAAATGACCTCATCTCATCAGGGGGGAAATGGGAGGAAACTAGGGATGCTCGTCTTGGGGTTGTTTTTGTTTTTGTTTTCAATTTGAATGCACAAAAGTCGTGGCTAGATTTCAAAACGACTTGGTAGAAAAAAATCTGACAATGGTTTCAATAAGAACCTATATTAGAAAATCAATGGCGATGGCGCCATTCTTCAAGAATTCTTCAAAAATAAGTATCACTTTTTAGTTTTTACATTTCCAAAAAAATCCCCAAAGAGTGGATCTTCCACCTTCATACCCACCTCAGTCCAGGCCATTTTCTCAAAATAAAGATTGGACATTACAGGGAAAAAATTCGAGAAGACTTCGTTCGAGAAATTGTCTTGAAGTAGGTATGTATTTTTTCAAAAATTGAAAAAATGTGGAAAATCTCTTAATTTTTTTTGTGGGTCAAAATATTCATACTAAACAACTTCAAGAAAGTGTTTTTCAATTTTTTCAGTTTTCTATTAATATTCAAATTTTTTCTTTAAATTCATTAAATTTTTTTTTTCATATTCAGTAAAAAAAAAACTGAAAAAATTGAAAGAAATTAATTGAGGTAAAGGCGAGAAATGAAATGGGTGTCATTGGCATTTTAGAGAAGATTACGAAAATTCTTCTTACGAAATTCTTCATTTACGAAGTCTCTCATTTATTATAAACCAGTGAAAATTGTCGAAAATCACTGGAAAAGAGTCAAAATTGCAGAACAGTAATAAATCAGTGGAAAAAATTCATCGACACCAAACGGTGAGAAAAATTTCTGGAAGATCGGTAAAAATTCACTGGACAGTCAGTAAAATCTGCTGAAAATCAAAGAACTTTGCTGAGTTTCCTCTGCTGCAAGTCTGACTATTTATCAGTGACTTTTCACTGATTCAAAATGAGAGAGAACTTTCTTCACCGACGAAAATTTTTCCCATTCCACAAAAATTCTTTGTCATTCCATATGAAATCGAACTTGGACAAAAATTCATAACATTAAATTACTCGCATAGATAATTTAGGTACTTAGATTACATACATTTGTGTATTTCGCACGAACAGAATAATTTTTCGTGATAATCATGATAGGCAAATAAGAAAGATAATTTAAGAAGAGATATTTGGTAGGCTAGGCAATGCCTTTCCAATATATCAGTATTTTCAGAATCAGATTTCGAATACGATCAGTGACATATTTTAAAATTTTTTTCTCTTATTTGGCGGCTCACCGGTATGCATATTCGTTAAAACAGTATTGAGCTTGCATGAATTGCAAAGAGACATAAGGCTTAGAGCCTATCAGATTTTCCATTCATCATTAATGAAATTTTTCATACAAGGACCTAAGAGGAAGTTTCATGGGGGGGGGGAGATTTTCATTGGTAAAAAATCTTGGTAGGTGAAGAATTTGCCTCTGAAAAGAATTTTCTCAGGTGAAGAACTTTCGTAGGTAAAGAAATTACCTCTTGAAAGAATTTTCTAAGGCGAAGAAAGTTCCTAGATGAAGAACTTCGAAAGAAGAATTTTCCTACTATCACTTTCGAGTAAAATCACCTCGGTACCTATATCGAAACTATTTTTGGAAAAATTATGAAAAATTGAAACAAATTTTATAAAATTGGATAAAATATTTAGAACGTTAGGTATTTTCATTTTTTTTTGAAGTTTCGTTGTTTTCTTAAAAAAAAAATTGAACAATTCTGAGGCCAAGTGGGTAGAAATGAGTAAGAGTAGAATCAAAGGGTGAAATTTTACATTTTTCTAAGAGCTGGACACAAGTATTGTACTAAGTAAACCAAAATTCAAATTTCTAAAACGAAAACGAAACGATGACCTTATCGTACTATTTTTAAATAAAAAAGTGAGGAGGGGAGGTCTAAATCAAAAAATTAGGTTTCTTTTTCAATTTTTTACAAGAAAATTAAAAAACACAGAAGTTTTTTTCAAATATTCCAAACCCTCGAAAAAACGAGATGAAAATGAAAAATGGGCTTCGATGAGATCATTGGTTTAAAAATATTTAACTACATATCTTAAACTTTAACGAACAAGTATACTTCATTTTTCCAGGGGATTGGCACAACTGAAGCTTTACATGCAATACAACATGTCAATCAGTTTATTTTTTTTCTTATATATTGAAATTTTCCTCATTTACTTATTCACGTTGGTGAGCATCACCATTTTACACCTAATCATTCACAACTCTGGTGAACCATTCAACTATATTCAATTTTTAACAATATTTTGCAGTTAAAAGACGACCAAATCCTTCGGAAAGCCAGATACATAGAGCATGCTATAGTCATTTGCGTTATGTTCGTCGTCAATTGCTGGGTAGGGAGTTCATACACAGATATGGTAAGTACCTAATTACAACAAAAAAAAAACATATTTCCAAAAACCTCAATTAATTTAGTACACATAGAACTGCATAGGTAACAAAATATTTTATCAATAATTTCGCAGGGTGAAAAGTTCTACAACATGGTTTACAATATACCTTGGTATTACTTATCATCCTCGGCGAGAAAATCCGTTCATTTGTTATTGTATCAGGCTGAAGTTACCATACAGTTCAAAGCATGGAAAATATACCCGTTGAACATGGCGTTTTTTATGCGATCGTGCAACAATGTTTACTCGATTGTGAATTTATTAAGAAGAGGCATCACGAACAAATTTTGAACCGGATTCTTCTACCTTGGCACAGCGAATTCAATACATATAATCCACCTACTGATAGAATCAAACAGTATGATGTATGCAGTCTTTTTTATTTAAAAAAAAAAAAAAAATGTAAATAAACAGTTGCTTAATTGAAGAGCTGAGAGAAAAAAGCTCACATTATTCCAATTTTTTTTCGTTTTTATGACGGTTTCTGAAGGAGTGCTACATACTCTACAATCTCGTATTTTTTTTTTCATACCACCCTTTTCATGGAGAAAATTGCACTAAAAGTCATGGGTTGGAATTAAAATTCACATTTGGCAGCTACAAAACATTTCGTAGAACCAAATTTGTAGTTTGAAAAAAAAAATATTTTTTGTCGCTTGACATTTTTGTCCTAGTTCAATCGTTTTCGAGTTATGAACCAATTTCGAAATGCATTCCAAAAGGAAAAAAATCAACGCATTTCGAAACTGGTTCATAACTCGAAAACGATTGAACTAGGACAAAAATGTCAAGAGACAACAAATATTTATTTTTTCAAGCTCTACAACTTTGGCGCTGCAAAATTTTTCTATAAGGGAAGGTTGGGCAGGATGCACCAGGGGGTAAGATGCAAACTGGCTTATTGTCGTCAGTGATGTGATTGAAAACATTTTTCTGGGCGATTGTTGGATGGGTATCCATTCGATAAAAAACAGAAAAAAATAACAGACCTGACGGATTGCTTGTCTATGAGTTATTATCAATAATGTGATTTTACGTAATTTTCGTAAAATTCTTGAAATTTGATTATTGTAAAATATTATGTTTTCAAGTTTTGAAAAAAAAATTCAGGTAATTTTTTTTGTAATCTACATCCAATTACCTAACGAATGATGTATTTGGTTGGGCATTTTCCCCTACATTTTCTTCCCAGTACATTGCGTTAAAAAAAAATAGTGCCAGTGGGGCAAGATGCAAATTGAAAATGGGGCAGGATGCAAACATTGTTTTTAAATACGAATTTTTCGAAAAAGTCACATGCGGTACTAAAGATGGTCCAATTGATATTTTTGTGATTTTTTTCCAGGATACCACATTTTTGCTTTAATTTTTATATAGAAAATATCAAGTTTGCCAAAAAATCAGAAAATCAACTAAGGCAGCATAAATTATGAATACAAAGGTTTTAGAACTCCTCTTTTCAAAAAAATACGCTTCTATTTAAATCTGTACTATCCACCTCGAATGTACTTGAGTAAATTTTACAAAAAAAATCGCGATTTTTCACCATGTCTTCACTGTTTGCATCTTACCCCATGGCTTTTTGCATCTTGCCCCATGGGTAGGGCAGGATGCAAAAAATTCAAAAAATTCAAAAAATTCTGTAGGGTTGAGGTAGGTATGCACCAAAATGGAATTTTTTTCAGCGAAATGAAAAATAAATGTTTGAACTTTAATTTCAAATAATTTGCCCCCATAGAGCATTTAAAAGATGAATTTTATAGCACGAACTACTCTCGCTATAGGCCATCTAGAGATGGGGTAATTGCTTGGATCCGCGTGTAACACCACCGGAGGGGGGGTGAATTTTCACTCATATATGTACCTTATGTATGAAAAACGTAAAAATTGCAACACCTCGGGGTGAATTTTTACTCATACTTTATACTTAGGTGAAAAATAGGTATTTTTGATACGCCGCGCCAGGAAACAATTTCTACAAATTACATCAAAACCGTTACAAAAAAACTCCAGATAGCCTATACCAAGGTTAGTTTGTGGTAAAAAATTTGGAGTTTTGTAATTTTTCGGTGTATTAGGCGATTTTTTGAAATTCAAACCACCATAACTCCTCGCCATGTCAACTTTAGGGGCTGAAATTTTGGCTGTGGAAGTTTCTTGTGATGCTCTACAAGCCTGTAATTTTTTTTTTCATTCCGCATATCAGACCTCGGGTAGTTCCCTTGTTATTTACATCAATTCAATATATTACCAATAGTCCAGTGGCAAACTGCAAGTAAACTGCAAAAGATGATTAGAGGCGTGAAATTTGGTATGGTGAACAAGGACATCATAACGAATTTTTAGAGCCCGGGAGCCCATCGCCAAACCCCAAAGGAGGGAGTGGGGGGAGGTTTTAAGGGGGGTTCCGCCCCCATTTTTCGAAATTGTACTATCGACCCTTTTTTGGTGTCATTTCCTAATGATTGAATCCCGCTGAGTTCAAAAATGTCATTATTTTCAATATCCGAGTGAGAGAAGTCCCTCAAATTTGAGATTTCTCTACTCGTATTTTCACATTTTCCCTCAAAACTGCCTAAAAATCATATTTTTTCAACTTTGCACACCCTGCCGACCTTCCAACTAAATTTTTATTACGATTTTCGAAATGTACGGGTAGATTACCATATATATTGACCTTTTTCATCTTTCCATACCCCTGCTCATAGTGAACAGAGGGGTCTAAAGGTACTGAAATTGCACCAATTTTTCACATTTTTGGGTAAAAATCACAATTATTTAATTATATACGAGATAATGTTCATGGGTTGAAGTTTTTTATGCGATGTCTGGGTAGTACAGGTCCAACAGAATAAATACAAGCCCAGAGGCACCCCGTATACCCCTCTGCAGGGGTGAGGGGGTAATTTTTGACTAGCGTTTTGCCCGATTTTGACCACTTTGAAAGTGAAATTAGTTTTACAATTTAAAAATTGCTGAATAATGTTTTCTGACGTTCCTCGATCCAGATCAGTCGATGATTTTTTATTAAATGCAAGTGGTAAAGGTGACTATTTAGGGGAAGGGGTAACATTTTGACAAAAAAATTGACATACGTATCAAAACCCTAGATTTCGATACGTATGTCTATTTTTTTGTCAAAATGTTACTCCTCCCCCTGAATGGGCTCACCCCTCCTCACCCCTTGGTTTTAATCGAAAAATCGGTAACGTATTTGAAATCAGCGCCTTTGAAACCCTAGATTTCAATACGTATGTCGATTTTTTTGTCAAAATGTTACCCTTCCCCTAAATAGTCACCCTTACCACTTGCATTTAATAAAAAATCATCGACTGATCTGGACCGAGGAACGTCAGAAAACATTATTTAGTAATTTACTCCGCGATTAGGTGTTGAAAAAAATTGTAAAACTAATTTCACTTTCAAAGTGGTCAAAATCGGGCAAAACGCTAGTCAAAAATTACCCCCTCACCCCTGCAGAGGGGTATACGGGGTGCCTCTGGGCTTGTATTTATTCTGTTGGACCTGTACTACCCAGACATCGCATAAAAAACTTCAACCCATGAACATTATCTCGTATATAATTAAATAATTGTGATTTTTACCCAAAAATGTGAAAAATTGGTGCAATTTCAGTACCTTTAGACCCCTCTGTTCACTATGAGCAGGGGTATGGAAAGATGAAAAAGGTCAATATATATGGTAATCTACCCGTACATTTCGAAAATCGTAATAAAAACTTAGTTGGAAGGTCGGCAGGGTGTGCAAAGTTGAAAAAATATGATTTTTAGGCAGTTTTGAGGGAAAATGTGAAAATACGAGTAGAGAAATCTCAAATTTGAGGGACTTCTCTCACTCGGATATTGAAAATAATGACATTTTTGAACTCAGCGGGATTCAATCATTAGGAAATGACACCAAAAAAGGGTCGATAGTACAATTTCGAAAAATGGGGGCGGAACCCCCCTTAAAACCTCCCCCCACTCCCTCCTTTGGGGTTTGGCGATGGGCTCCCGGGTTCTAAAAATTCGTTATGATGTCCTTGTTCACCATACCAAATTTCACGCCTCTATCACCTTTTGCAGTTTATGTCCAAAAAAATGCAATCTGCCACTGGACTACAAAAAAAAACAATAGCTCTGTTAAATACGTATATTCTCCTAAAACGTAGTTAAAATTGAAAAACAACTGAACCGTGTTCTTGACTCGAATTATAAGGATGCATTGTACAATACCGAATGATAATAGTATTTATAACTTTCTTTCATTGCGAGCTCTACACAATCGCAAGGTGAGTACCCAAAGTCAAAAATATTCAGCCACCGGATCCAACAATTCATGCAACTTATCAAAACGTTCTCCGAAAGGTTTCCCTTCGACCATTACCGGTCCTTCAGTAGTAATATGTAAAAATTGACTTTTTTTATCCGTAGTTGGCTTCCATTCTACTTCGGGAGTGGACGGGTTACTGTAAAAAAAATTACGAAAAAGGTTCGTTTCGTTGATTCGAACTGACATTCGAAAAAAAAATTACCCATCAAATCAACAAACCCAGTTCTGGCGAAATTTCCAAGTATAGCACACATAAATTTAATAATTTGCTTATCTTTCTTCTCCAAAGGAGGATATAGTAAAAGCAATTTGGCGTAAAATATATAAAATAAGTCATCCGCGTGAGCTGCTCCTAAAATGAAAACAAATAATCCAGATTTGCTAATTAGCATGAAAAAACGGGGGCATACTGCACTTTTTGAACACGGGTTGAAATGTGGTTTTTATTTTAGTATGACCCAAAAGAAAATTTTCGAGAAGTGGAGACATCAAAAATTTCCCTTAGAAGTGGAGGGAGGGGGAGTTTTAGGGGGTTTTTACCCCTATTTTTTCACATGACGGGGTTGGGTCGAATTTGATGCCATTTTCATATAATTCGACCCGCCTGAACTCGAATATGCGATTAGTTTTCCGATCTGAAGCGTAGAATTCGCACAATCGTATGATTTGTGTCGCGAAAAGAGGCCAATTTTGAGGAAAAAGAGGTAAAATTGCGATTTTTTTCATCTTGAGACTAGTGATGTGGTTCAAGTAAGGTTTGAAACCAGTTTTTTACATAATTCGAACCTTCTAAATTCGAATTCGTTATTGGTTACCCCATAGGAAGTGAAATAGCTTCATCATCGTCGCTTTTTGGCAGTGAAAAACAGCCAATTTTCGCCAAAATTGACTCGAATTCGCAATTTTTCATCTTCTCAACCCAATACCTCAAACCAATCCTGGTATGAAACCATTTTTAGACGTAATTCGAACCTCCTGAACACGAATTTATGATTAGTTTCTCGATTGGAAGTAGAGAATTCTCTCAATTGTAAAATTTGTGCAGTGTAAAACGCCCAATTTTCGCCCAAACTGACATGAAATTGCTAGTTTCAATTTTTCCAAAACTACACTTTTTTGTCCAATTCAAACTTTTTGAACCCAGAGAAAGCACCAACAAAATTTTTAGCTTCTTGGCACTCCAAGGGGCTGAGCCGTGGCTTCTCAAAGTAGGGGCTTCTTTTTAAAAAATTGATTCAGCACTTTCAAATCGCATGGAGCTAAAAAAATGTTTGGAATATTCTCAACTAATCAGTTGCAACTTTCTTTAGTTTCAACGAAAGTGGAGCTTTTTTTGGTATTTTCTATGTGTGAAATCCATTGGCCCGGAGTGGTGAGTTTTAATTTTTTCCAACAATTCGGGAAACAAATCAAAAAATCGTGTTCAGGAGGTTCGAATTATGTCGAAAAATGGTTTCATACCTTGGTTCGAGGTATTGGGTTAAGAAGAAGCGAAATAGCGAATTCGAGTCAATTTTAGCAAAAATGGGACGTTTTACGCTACACTAATTTCACGATTGAGAGAATTCTCTACTTCCAATCGGGAAACTAATCATAAATTCGTGTTTAGGAGGTTCGAATTAAGTCTAAAAATGGTTTCATACCAGGATTGGTTCGAGGTATTGGGTTGAGGAAATGGGAAATTGAGAATTCGAGTCGATTTTAGCGAAAATTGACTGGTTTTCACTGCCAAAATCCGACCATCAAGAAGCTATTTCACTTCCTATGGGGAAACCAATAACAAATTCGAATTCAAAAGGTTCGAATTATATAAAAAACTGGTTTCAAACCTTACTTGAACCACATCACTCGACTCAAGATGAAAAAAATCGCAATTTTACCTCTTTTTCCTCAAAATTGGCCTCTTCTTGCGACACAAATCATACGATTGTGCGAATTCTACGCTTCAGATCGGAAAACTAATCGCATATTCGAGTTCAGGCGGGTCGAATTATATGAAAATGGCATCAAATTCGACCCAACCCCGTCATGTGAAAAAATAGGGGTAAAAACCCCCTAAAACTCCCCCTCCCTCCACTTCTAAGGGAAATTTTTGACGTCTCCACTTCTCGAAAATTTTCTTTTGGGTCGTACTAAAATAAAAACCACATTTCAACCCGTGTTCAAAAAGTGCAGTATGCCCGAGCTAACCGCAGAGACTATAAGTGAGATTAGACATGAACATAAGGATCTCTCTTTGAGATTTCATCAAGAGTCGCTGATTACGATTATATGTAGTTGAATGTGTCACAACAAAAAGGGCATAACTCAGCATATGCCCTTTTTGATGCGACAAGCAATTCGTATTCTCTGAAGTTTTCTCTATCCAATGAGCTCCCTCCCACCTTCCAATATGTTTTCCTCGAAGAGTTACAGCGTTTTTAAAATGCGAAGTTCGCAATTTCGGTACCTACATTACAGGTTTGATTTTCGAGAATTTGCGAAATGTTCAATTTTTTCACTGTGCAGATGATTGTAGAATTTTTAAATTTTAATGAAGTGTTTTTTTAGTTAATTTTTCGCCATAAATTTGAAAAAATAATAAAATTCGTCCAAAATGTATTTTTAGCATTTTTTTGTAACCAAGAAAATGAAAAAAAAAGGTTGTCATTTTTCAAAGTGCGATATATCCACTCCCTGAAGAGATAATTTGACATTTTTTTCACGAAAATGTTCCTTTTTTCATTCTCTTCAACGTTTGAATGAAGATTTTTTTTTAATTTTCACTTCCGGAAAAATTATACGTCATCAAACGTAGAAGGGTCGAAATGAAATTTTGTCACATCAAAAAGGACATATAACTCAACCTTTTTTTTTCAATATAGAAAAAAATAGAAAAAATATCAAGTGATGGGCGAACTATTTTCTTGTAGCAAAACGATGAAATTTTAAGGTAAACATTTCCCCCCAAATTTCATACTTTTGCTACAAGAAAACAGCTCGCCCATCACTTGATATCTTTTCTGTACTTTTCTATATTGAAAACAAAAAGTTGAGTTATGATGTGACAAAATTTACATTTTGACCCTTCTACGTTTGATGACGTATGATTTTGCCGGAAGTGAAAATTAAAAAAAAATCTTCATACAAAAGTTGGAGAGGATGAAAAAAGGAACATTTTCGCGAAATTTTTTTAAAATTATCTCTTCATGGAGCGGATATGCACTGTGTCGTGTTTAATTTTGTAATATTCAATTTTTTCATTGTGCAGATGATTGTAAAATTTAAAAATTTCAATAAAATGTTTTCTTAGTTAATTTTTTGTCATATATTTGAAAAAAATGATAGAATTTGTCCAAAATGTATGTTTAGCATTTTTTTTGAAACCAAGAAAATGAAAATCATGATGGCAAAAAAAAGTTGTCATTTTTCAAAGTGAGATATATCCGCTCCATGAAGAGATGATTTAAAAAAAAATTCGCGAAAATGTTCCTTTTTTCATCCTTTCCAACTTTTGTATGAAAATTTTTTTTTAATTTTCACTTCCAGCAAAATTATATGTCATCAAAGGTAGAAGGGTCAAAATGTAAATTTTGTCACATCAAAAAGGACATATAACTCAACTTTTTATTTTCAATATAGAAAAATATAGAAAAGTTATCAAGTGATGGACGAGCTGTTTTCTTGTAGCAAAAAGATGAAATTTTAATGTAAAAATTTTTTCTGTTGTGACACATTCAAATGTCATAGTCATAAGTAATGAGTGATCGAGTTTTCAAAAAAATCCCAATCATACTTAGTAAGTGCATACATAAATAATACCTTTTAAATTCCCGAACAAAAGCAACTGAGGGTTCATGATTTTCAAATACTGAGTAATAAAATTCACTCGACCTTCATAATTGAATAGGTACAAGTACGGAGGATACTTCGATTTGAGCAGAGGTTCGAAACTGTCGTATTCTGAGTAAAACATCATATGAGTAGTGAACTACAATCACCGGGGTTAACACAATACAGAAATCATTACTTAAGGTGTACTCGTACTCTACAATAATATGGTGCACTTGAATAATTATAGGCAAACAAACATTTCCAATTTCTCATCCAGCTCAATATCAACACAATGCTACACTCAGGGGTGCCGAGAAACCTGAATTCTTGAGGAAGCTTCCTCAAATAGATTTTTTTTGGGGGGAACCTCAAATCGATTTTTGGGGGGAAATCACTCCCTCTTCGGAAATCAAGATTACCTCCCAAATATTACTCCATAATCCTTCACTGTTTACTGAATCCTTCCCAATTGCCAGTCACTCAAGGCCAATTTTCATGATAATCCTTGGTAGGATTATAGACGTCTGAGTTGCTTACTAAAATGTTAATTTTCAAATAAATTTCAAATTGCTTTGCTTCATTTCATAGTTAGTTACTTACTCAACTACAGACAGTGACGTACCGATAGGGGGAGGGGGAGCTTCCCCCCTGAGGAAATTTTTTACTTGTGAGTTAGGAAAATGGAACATTTCAACACATCAGTTGGGAAAATTGGACAATTGGGATTAATTTTTTTGATGAAAAATAATGAATAAAATGGTTATTTTAACAATTGGAAATCAACAAAATTTTCACTTGTTCCAACTCAAAATTGGTAATTTTCCCGACTGAAAAATGGTAAATTTCCCAACTCAAAATTGGTAATTTTCTCAATTCAAAATAGATAACTTTCCCAATTTAATATTGGTTATTTTTCGAACTCAAAATTGGTCGTTCTCCCAAGTGATGAGTAAAAATGTCAGTTGGAACGATTGGTATTTATTTTTTAAATGAAAAATGAATAAATAAAATGGTTACCTATTTTAAAAGTCGAAAATCAACAAAATTTTCACTTGTAAGTTGGGGAAATTAGTCATTTTCCCAACCTTTTCCAACTGCAAATTGATCATATGCTTTTTTAGGAAAAAAATTATTAATTACCTTGTATTTTGAAAATTTTTACTCGTCAACCAAAAAATTTTTATATGTTATACTTACTTGTAATTTAAAAGAGATTTTTTCGAATTTTTCTTCAAAATTATTAAAATTAATTTCATTGTTCTTGTTCTCCTTAAAACTTATTTTTGATATTTGAAAATCCAATTTTTCCAAAGCTTCGGCCTCGCTACGCTCGGCCATGGTATATTTCTGCTTCAATCATTTCAAAGTAGAAGCAGTCGATTTTTCATTAAAGTTTATTCTTCCATAACACTATTTTATTGCACATTCAATTTGAGGTTTTCTAAAATTTTCGCCCTCGCTTCGCTCGGGCCTAATCCATCTCCCTATTCTTTACATAGAAATTACAAAATTTTATTGATGTAAAATTATAATTTTTTTTTCGAAACTCCACCCTTTCTTCGCTCAAGGCAAATAAACTATTTCGTATATTTTTTCAACAACAATGATATTGCTTGTAGGTTTGAAAAAAAAAATTGGAGTATAACCAATGAAAATTTTATTCAGATTTTTCATCTCAAAAAGGGTCTTATAGTAATGGGTTGTGAAAACTTCAAAAGTTCGCAAAAATGATGAAAACGAGTAAAATCAAAAAACCTCACGTGCTTTGGGAAAGATTAGTACCTATAAATGTAAATTTATAAGTTTGAAAAAAATTGGTTCGCAAATTTGAATCTCACCCAGACCTCCTTCGGAATTCTGATATCGCCTATATGTAGTTGGGAATTTTGAAAATTTGAGTTGGGATTTTCAACCCCCCCCCCCAAATACCTTCGGTAAGTCACTGACTACAGATGTTGATTTTTATACTATTTTAGATCGTTTTGCTTGTAATTACGTAAGCAATGATGTAAAAAATGTGTTGATTTTTAAAATTTGAAGAAATTTCATATTTGTTGGTTTAAGAAATTTATATTTCAAAGTTTAGCGTCAAGGGAAGCAATATTTAAAAAAAAGTATTTTTGATAGTAATTGAGAGCCGCAAAAAAACGAGGAATGATGCAAAGAAAAGGGAATGTGGCTGGAAACATTGGGGGGGGGGGGTGACTGGAAAAATTGGGGGTATTCCTCAAACACTCAGGGGGATCTCAGCACCCCTGGCTATACTACAATTTCTCCCCAACCCATCGGCGTTCATGTTTTTTTTTTCAGCCTGATGCAAAGAGGATTCTTATGAAGAAAATTTTAAGTAACAGACAGATTTGAATTGTGTTCAATGAGGTTACATATTCCAAATTTGATAAAACTAAAATATATTAAAATTCCGTTTGAATCACTCAAAAATACATGTTTCAAAAAAATCAAAGCTAATGATTTCAAGGAAATACAAAACGTACCTATTTAGTTTTTAACCGACCAAAATAAGCGCGAAAATTTTGGAATATTTTCTGTGAAATTTTAATATTTTTACATCAAAGATTTTTTAACCAAAAATAAATGAAATAACCATAAAAAAGTGAGTTTATTTTTTTACAAGAATAGTATGGGATTATTTGTCTTAAGAAGTGAAATAAAGCGAGATGATTAGTTTTTACAAAAATTCAATTTTGTGTTTGACAATAATTCAATGCTGTGCCATAAATACGGTCTAGAAAAAGTAGAACAGAAATGGCGAACAAAAAAACGAAATTCAAAACGGAGAAAAGAAAATTTTAACATCGATCACTTCGATCAGCAATTTTCTAGAGCAAAAATTTTCAATTACACGAAGATGATGATAATAATTAGATTATTTAACTTCAAATCGTACCAGCAGCAGGCCAATTTATTTAGTTTTTTTCATATGGCTACAAGAATAGTGATTTTCTAATTTTTGTTTTGAGCTGTGATTGCCAGAGAAGGCACCTACACTAGGGTGGAAAGAAAAAACCAAATTTGGAATATGGATGAAAAGTGAGGTGGTTTACCATGATTGAGGGACTTCGCAAAAAATGTAAGCCTCACAGCCAACAAGGGTAACGGAGCTAGAAGATCTCAAAGTGGGGATATTTTCGAAAAAGCTAGGTTATATTCATTTCTGGATAGGACCACTTGATGGGGAATGAAGTTACAATCTTTTGATTTTGAATTTCACAATTTTCATCAAATTAAAATATTCATTCAGTAACTTAAAAAATAAGCCAAATTTTTTTTAGTCATTGAAATAAATCAAAATTCAATTCTTTGAAAATTTATTGTAGCAGTGATGCAAACTGAAATTTTATAACAAGAGCATAATTCAAAATGCAGTTGGCAGCACCGCTATATGAAAAATCTTCAAAATATTTTATCAAAAATTATTCAGAGAAATCAAGAAAAAAGGGGGTCAATTTAGGTATTTGAGTGAGCGATTTAAATTTGGTAAAAATCAAAAATTTTCTTAAATTCGCGATGTACAATATCTCAATCACCAGGTAAAAGGCAAGAAGTGATATCTAATTTCGAGGTTATCAATGGTTCAGGGAGGTGTAGAAACAAATAGTGGCCAACGTTCCTAGCGGTCGAAAATGGCCCTACTTGTGAAGTCCTCTAGCTCCATCCTTCTTTAGTCTAATAGACCCAAAAAATTGTTAGGTTTCCCACTCAGAGTAAACTACCTCATCAATTTTCGTCAAAATATGTTTTTTTCCCCCTCCACCCAAAGGACACTGGTCTTTCTATAGATTGTTTAAATAGGTACATCCATGCAATAACCAACTCTCTTATTCATTTGCCGATACTTTACTAAACAGTGCTGTAAAATATTCTTACTTCAATAAATTCTTTAGTTGTAGCGAATGTTACTTGTTCGTCTCCAAAATACAACTGGCGTACTTCTTCTGCCAGAACTGGCAATATTTCTCGGTCTACATTGAAATTGTTTTTTAGGTACATAGAAAAATCCTTGCCCACTTTATCAATAATGTCTCTTCTCCAAACTGAAACGATGAGCAATGTTTTGAAATAAGGATGGAAAAATCCGAATTTTAATTCGCTAGGTTTGGTAGACACCCTGGCATAATTTGTTTCATTTTTCAAAACCTAATTTTGCATTGGAGTACTTAGTTTTTCCTTTTTATTCGAAATTTTTTCCGTGGATAAATGAATTCAAATTTTCAAATTTTTGTGGTGAGGAGGAGTTGGGCGAGTTCAAAAATTTTCAGAATTGAATTGAATCTTTTTGTTTGGCTTGAACAGGAGCATCTAAAGATCTCGTAAAAAGTATCTAGTGATTTTTGAAAAATGTCAGGATGCAAGTATATCACGTGAAAAATTACCCCCCCCCCCCCCCCCATCCTCCTTGGTTTACAAATATCTTATTTAAAACGTCTGGAAAAATTCGAAAAATTAGTCTGGAAAACCTGGGAAAGTCAGGGAAAATGATTTCTGAAATTTAGTGGGCACCCTGGATACGCATAATGCTGCGTTGAATGTTTGTGATGGGCTAACGGATCTTGTAGTCCGAACCCATTATAAAGAGAAAAAAAAACATTTTTGAAAATTGAACGCTTGTATGAATAGGTATCTTTTTTAACCCGAAATTTGACAAGCCAACTTCGATTTCAAAAGCATTTTTTCGCAGTTAGTAAACTGTATGTACATAAGTTGGATACGTCTTACACAGGTATTTATACATACTTTTGAGCATTATCAATCCTTCCATGCCACAAAGACCCCAAATTGTAGGTATCGGTTTGACTAGTTTAGCCAATTTTTTAGGATGATCGGGTAAAAAAGCGCCTTCAGCGATAGCTTCGATTGACGGAGCAATATTGTTCATTCTAGTTGGCGATTCCTGAGGTAAAAAATAACGAATCAGTAATATTACATAGTGCAGGTACAGACGATTCGACAGTCACATTCAGTTATCATTAAAAAACGTCAAACGTCGCAACGTGGGTTACCCATTTAACAAGATGGATAAAAAAAACTTGGATTTTGATCAAATTTACACGAGAGGTTTGTTTTGTGTTGGAAAACCTTATCCGGCTATACCCTTTGGTGGGATAGTTGACTTTGAGTGACAGACCTACCAAAAAATTTTCAGCTCTTCACCTTAAACGAAGACGGAGCTAGGGAAACTCAAAGTGCGGTCATTATCATGTTTTTTGCCACTTTTGCTTACTAGGGAACCTCATGAAGTGTCCCCCGGGGATTTTAAAGAAAAGTGGCTCCAGTGGTAGCCCTTGGCTCAAGTACCACACCACAAAAATTTTAGCCGCCAGTTTCAAGTTTAGCTCCCACAATGATAATTCAAAATTTTGTTTAAAATTTTGATTTTTGCCATGTATTTTAAATGGGCAATTTTTTTTTCATAAAACCATAAACTATTATGACCAGTGGGTAGAACACTTTGAGAAGAGCAAAAAATGTTATGTACACATATTGCATAACTCGAACATGGAAGGGCCTACTCTTTATCAAAGATTTCATTTTTTGTGATTTTTCGAAACAAATGAAAAGATTTCAAATGAAATCCACCATTGTCTAGTAAGTAGGGGTAGAATACCACCACCAAAATCTAAGGCGCCTGTTTTGAAAGCTGTAGGTGAGTTGATTCCCAAAGGAATATTTATGGGAAAATACAGGGGAATTGATTCCCATTTTTTTTTTTTGGAAATGTACGAATTGATTCCCCCTTTTTCAAGAGTGAATGGGCGAATTGATTCCCACTTTATTTTCCAAAAAAGGAATTTTTCAGGAGAGCGAATTAATATGCACAAAACGTTTCTACGACTTAAAATTTGGTTCAGCAAATGTTGGTTTGTTTCAAAATGTGGATTTGGGGCCTACAGAGCAGGTTTCACTCCAGTTCTCAAGAATTGAAATGAAAAATTTTTCCCATCTGGATACGCTTATGCTTGGGAATTTTTTTATAGCAGTTTCGGAAATAAAATTTCACGAAAAAAACAATGGTGTTATTTATTTTGGATTTAAGAAATTATTTCAACACCTTTTTTGTGTTTTTTAAATAAAAAGCTCGAAAACTTCGAAGATCTGTGATTTAGAAACATATGGGAAAATTTTTCATTCTAATTCTTGAGAACTGGAGTGAAACCTGTTCTTTTAGGCCTCAAATCCACATTTTGAAACAAACCAACATTTGCTGAACCTAATTTTAAGTCGTAGAAAAGTTTTGTGCATATTAATTCGCTCCCCTGAAAAATTCCTTTGTTGAAAGAGGTTGGGAATCAATTCGTATATACGCCTGAAAAAAAGGGGGAATCAATTCGTATATACGCCTGAAAAAAAGGGGGAATCAATTCGTACATACCACTGAAAAAAAGTGGGAATCAATTCGGACATTTCAAAAAAAAAAAAAAAATGGGAATCAATTAGAACCTTTTTCAAAGCTGGGAATCAACTCACTATCTCCCGTTTTGAAAACAACTCCAGATCTATGTGATCAAAATTTAAATTTTTACCATCTATTTTAAATGGGCAAACATTTTTTCTATAAAACCATAAACTCTTATGGCCCATGGATAGAAAATGAGAAGAGAACCAAAAAATGTTATGTACACATATTTCCTAATTTGAACATGGAAGGGGCTATTCTTGGTCAAAGATCTCATTTTCAGTAATTTTTCCGATTTAAATTTAAAAATATGGAAATTCTTCAAAAAAATTTGAACAGAGCTCCTTCAACGTTGAAGATAGGCAAAATCGAGTGTTTTCGTTTTCCACTCGTGTGTTGTGTAGAAATGGTAAATTTTACTTCAATTTTCATCATTTAATTTGGAAAAATCTTTAAAAATGAGATCTTTGATAAAGAGTTGCCCATGTGTAAATAACATTTTTTGCTCCTCTCGACGGTTCTACCCGTTGGTCATGATAGTTTATGGTTTTATGAAAAAAAATTTTTGCCTATTTAAAAATTAAAATACATGGCAAAAATCAAAATTTTGAATTCTTATTGTGTGAGCTAAACTTAAACCTGGCAGCTAAAATTTTGGTGGTGTGGTACTTGAGTCAAGGGCTACTACTGAGACCACTTTTCTTAACAATCTCCGGGGGACACTTCATGAGGTCTCCTAGTTAGTGTCACCTTCTGGGAACTTCGGTAATCCCATAAAAAGATGCGATTTGAGTTTTTACACCTTCCTGAATCATTGACTTCTGAATTGCATACCTTTTTTGCCATCTGCGAGTTCGCTGAAAAGTTTCAGATCGCGAATTTGAGGAATTTTTGATTTTTGATGAATTCAAATCGCTCATTCAAACACCTAAATTGAGCCAAAAAATTCTTGACTGCCTAGAACATTTTTTAATGACGCAATTAGGTATCATAAAATGTAAATTGTTAAATCAAAGACTTGAAAAGTAAGTCAAAAAATTTTTTGGATGGTAAAATAAACGCTTAGAATATATTTTTGAAAAATATTTGTCACTTTCAGTCAACTGAAATTTTATAAAAATTTCGTAAATCAAAATGCAGTCGGCAGCCATGTCATAAAAAATTACGGGCAGAAGGCAAAAAATGGCACCTACCTAATTTCGAGTAACTCCGTCCCTCTATTTGGGCTGCAGAATTTTTTATAGGAGGTCTCCCATTCAAAGTAAATTACCTCATCATGTCACCAATTATGTTCTGTTTTCTTAAGGCATATCGGTGTAATTTAAAACGTCGAAGCCATATCTCATAAATGCTCCGTCCAGAAACACATCGATCACATATATATTTACAATCTGGAATATGGGCATAATCAAAATCCAGTATACGATTTTTTTTCCGATCCATCCTGATCTTCATTTCACCATCCGCTCTCACTTTGACCCAAGAGTCAGTATTTCGTATGATAGGTTTCCATCATGAAACAAACCACTCCTGCGAAACTAGTAGAAATCCGGGGTGTTTTTTTTTTTTTTTAATTCAAGTGCAAATATGTAAAACATTACGCTGGCCTCGACTTCCATCACTTCCTCAACTAATTGAACTATTTCAGCGCCTGAGAACTTCTTCAAAAATTTCACCAATTCGTGACGATCGGTACCACGAAAACCGGCCAAACGACCCAATCGATAACCCATCTCGATTGGATAATGAGTAATGCCCCACGACAGCAAAGCCGAGCCGCTTTGGGGGATGGCTTTGTGAAACAGACCTGAAGCCGAAAAATAACATTTGTGTCAAAATTTGCGTTCATTTAGTTCGCTTATTCTTCTGGCAATACCTTGAGATAATGGCGATATCATCAAGTAATGGACGGAGACGCCACCGGCGCTTTCTCCAAATATAGTTACGTTATTTGGATCACCGCCAAAATTACGTATATTTCTTTGAATCCACTGCAAAGCGGCTACCTGATCTTTCAGACCAACATTACCAGGACATTCTTCGATTCCTAAATTCAAGAAACCTGCGTACGAAACAACCAGTTGAGTGTAAAACACACATACGTCGGTCGTATTTTCTCACCACGTGCCGCAGTCTTTCTAAAAAACAACCGTATTTCCAAAATATTTACCGAGAGCGTGTAACCGATAATTCGGAACGCATAGAACCACATCCTCGTTTATCAACAAATCAGCTCCATATAGTTTCCTCGATCCAGATCCAAATAAGAAAGCACCTCCGTGGAAAAAAACCATTACTGGCAAAGGATGAAGAATTTGACCCGGAGGCTAAAAATTCCAAAAATATTCACCACCAGCAGATTCCACGACCAGACCAACAAAGAAATCACTGGAGACGCCCGATTTCGATTTGAATGAGAGACAATCATGTCCTCTATTTCAGGTAAATTTTTGAAAATTTTTAAAATAATTTTTTTAGCCAAAAATGAAAATATTTTTGAAAAAAATGCTTCTCAGGATAATTAATGATAAGTAGGTCCACACCTAATATCGACTTTCTGAAATTGAATTTTACCATTTCTAACCATTCTGAAGCCTCCAATGAGACTCTGATTTTCTATAATATTATGGAAATTCATTTCAACAGCTAAACATCGATTTCCTGCCATCTATGGAGAAATTGACAAGATGATCAACTTTTGTTAGCGTGTTTTAAAATTGGAAATTTGAAAGATGATCGAATAGTACAGTCAAATAAGCACGAACCTAGAAAAAATTCTCAACAAGCTGAATTTTGGTTTTTACGATATATAATGGTGTCAGTTACAACATAGAAAAGTTTCCGCTCTCCAAGTGTGGTGCTAGTCCCAGGAGGAGGGAACTCCCAAAAAGTGGTTTTTCGTCTCTCTACCTCCTTGGGGAAGCATCAAATCAAAAAAATAACAACTTTAAAAAATCTACATCAAATTTCCTACCAAGTGGACTTTTCACTTTTCGAGATAACTCGACCCTTATCTCAGTTAGGGGTGCTTAAAGTTGACCCCTTTTTAGATTTTTTCAAGTGTTCCTCGTCCTATTCTACATCTGATAGAGCTATTATGTTTTTCAAAAAAAAAACCCACAGCATTCAAAGCAAAATTATAAAGTTTTGACAAATGAAACAATTTAAGCCAGGGTGTCTACCAAATCAAACAAATGAAATTTCGGATTTTTCCGGGTTGAAAATTCAAAAAATTCTTCACATTTTATTGCCTACTCCCCTTCCCCCTCTCAAAAATGAAAAACACATCCCTCAAATTTATGAATCCATTTATAAACGTGTTGAGCCTAAGCGAAGCGAGGGCGAAAATATTTGCGAAAAAAAATTTTTTTGATCGAAAATCGGAGAAATCTGTTCGCGGTGAAGAACCTGTAACTTTTTTTGGAATTCCAGGCATTCCTTCGCAAAGGCGCAAAACAGCATCGGCGTTATACTACGCAATGCCACCAAAATTTAATATTCAACTTTTTTCAAGGGGAAAAAAATCGTTTTTTCATTTTTTAATGATTTTTTCAATTTTTTCAATTTTTGATTGAGGAAAGTTACAACAAGTGACCAAAAGTCATTAAAAGTGACATTTTTGATGAAAAAAGTGACTGCAGTGACTTTTTATGAAAAAAATGACCAAGTCACTAAAAAGTGACCAAAGAAATTTGCCTGTAAGTGTATTTTCAGACTGAAATTGAAAAAATCTGAAAAGGGGTCAACTTTAAGCACCCCTAACCGAGGTAAGGATCGAGTAATCTCGAAAAGTGAAAAGTCCACTTGATAGGATATTTGATGTAGATTTTTTTAAAACTTGTTATTTTTTGATTTGAGGCTTCCCTGAGGAGGTGGAGAGACGAAAAACTACTTTTTGGGGTTCCCTCCTCCTGGGGCTAGCTCCACACTTGGAGACCGGAAACTTTTTTATGTTGTAACTGACACCATTATACATCGTTACATCGTATAAACCAAAATTCAGCTTGTTGGGAATTTTTTCTAGGTTCGAGTTAATTTGGCTGTACTAGAAAATATACACTTGAAGTATATTCGCTTGAAAATCACAACGAAATTGGTCGAGAGAAAGCAAGAAATCGATTTTCTGCTGCTCAAATAGGTTTCCATTTTTTCTGAAGAAATCTGAAAACACGAAAGAAAATAAACATCTCGCAGGAGATCCTGATGAAAGTAGTGAAATACGATTTCAGAAAATTATAATCGCCGATTTTTATCAATTTTATTAAGTATAAAAGTACTTTGTCTAAAACTATGTATTACCCAAGTTTTAGCTGAAAATTGTCGATTTTTAAATTTTCCATAATGCGTCGAAAATCGAAAGCTGAAATTCTGGAACTTCCTTTTTCCAAAAATTTCATTCTTGTCTGAATTAATGGCGGACATCTCAAATGGTCTCCTTTAAAATATTCTTCGACGAAAATCTACGTACCTTTGGTGTGTAAATATTCATATATAGACAATCTTCTTCCCCAATGATCACGTAGAGAAATGGATCCTTTTGAACACAGTCATTTCTTTCAAATGTTGCGTCGTATGTTCCCTCCCACGGTTCTCGCGGTTGTGGAGGCTGTTCTCAAAACAAAAACTAAGTATCAAGGTAGAACGGTTTGTGGTTTGGTGCTACCTAGCGCCTACCATTAACCGAGTATGCTTTTATAATAATATATCAGCTATTGTAGTTGTCGACGTTGATCTCGATAGGATGTAATTTGGTTCTTTTATGCTGCGCACTTATATTCTAGTAATAGGTATAGGTGCCAGATCGCCCTATCGTTTCAAAATCGCAAAAGAAAGGGAGAATCCGAATTTTGATTCGCTTGATGTGGTAGGCACCCTGACATAATTTGTTTCATTTTTTATAACTTTATAATTTTGCTGTAAAATAGTTTTTCTTTTTTATTTGAATTTTTTTCTGTAATAAATTCTAGTTCTCCGATTTTTGTAGGGCGGGGAGTTGAGTGGGTTCAAAAATTTTCAGAATTGAATTTGAATAATTTTTGGCTCGAAGATGAGCATTTAAAATTCTCGTAAGAAGTAGTGATTTTGAAAAAAAAATCGTTAGGCCCCCTGCATTTAATTTCATTCTTCTACAAAAAAATTTCGAATATCATATTTAAAAGGTCTGAAAAACTTTGAAGAGTCAGGGGAAATTTCTGTCCCCTCTTCATTCGTGCTGAATAATTTTTTCCCCTAAAATTTAATGATTTTTATATATATATATATTTTTTTTTTACTTAAATGTTAGTAAAAAATCCAGGAAATTCATTCTAAGATTTTTTTTTGGTATTTGAAATTTTTATATTGTAACATCTTTGTCTTGGTTTCGCTGGGGCCAAATTCAGAGACGAATTGGAATTCAACCTTTTGAGGAGGAGAAGAAGAGAAGACGGAAATTAGAAAGCTCATCAGTTGAGAAAATATTGAAGAGTAGAGAGGAAGATATGTTTTTCAAAAGTTCAGGGAGAATGTTCTGCAAATTCGTTTTAAAGATTCTGCTGAAATCTTGCCTGTTGATATTGAAAATTTGTTGAACATCTCTGAGTGTTATTTTGCTCGTCAATTCGAATCATTTTTTTATTTAATCGTAATTTCTCATCGGAATGAAATTACCAAATAAGTGCTTGAAATTCCCTATAAAACGAGTATACCTTCGTGCGAGAAGGAATCGTTTTTTGAGTAAATTTGAAATAAAAGAAATATTTGTAGCATGAAAATGGCAAAAAAATTAAAAAATATCAAGAAATTTAATTTTTCAGATCAAATAGACACGATGCTAAAACATTTGGGTTGAAACGTTACGTTAGGTACTTTAAAAAAATCAGAAGATATTCAAATTAGTACTTCTTAGCCTATTTTTTTTAATGATGCAATGGTGTTGCTTTCTGCACTACCTACTTTTAAATTATGCGCTGGGTATGATTTTTATTCATGTGTTGTTCCTCCTGGACCAAAAATATAATATTTTACTTCCTAACGTCCAGTCTAAAAAATCAAATGAGCTCAAATTTTGTAAATAGGATTCATACAGCAGCATAATTCTACCACTTTAGTCTACAGTCCAACTGGCGAAAAGTGCTCTAGAAATCGAAATCAGCGTGCTTTTTTGGGGCGCAAAAAAATCAGTTGGCTTATTGTGGGTATGGGTCCCATGGTATGAAAAAAGTGAATTTTGGATTTTTGCCCTTGCACAATAGGGAGCTGGGGCCTAAAAACCCCTCTTTTTTCCCATTTTTTCAACTTGACCGGGCGCAAAAAATTTTTTCACAGTGTGATAGCAGACACTCCCCCGACTTCAAATATATGTCACAACCCTTGGGCCACTTGCACAATGGGGCGCTAGGCCCCCCAAAGTGCGATTTTTCGCCAAATTTGACCATTTTTGGCACAATAATACCTCTGTATGCGACATGTGGTCTGGGGCGCAAAAAAAAATTAAACGAAGTGTATACCCACATTCATTCCGCATCCGATGAGCCAAAGTTTAAGGAAAATGGTTTGCACAATACGCCGTGGTGGAATTTCAAAGCTGAGAAAATGTGTGATTTTCACCCCTTTTCATCACAAATTAAATTATCAAAAAAATTCTGAAACTTGGGTTGCGACCTATCAAAATGAGTTAAAATTTTACAAGCAGAACAAAATTATTAGTGAAAATTGAATTTACGCAATTTTGACCCTTTTTGAGCCTCAAATTGATCCCCATTTTTGAGTATTTCCCAAAAATTGGCATGTGACCTATGAAAGAGGGCTAGAATTTCGTCAAAAATTCAAAAATGTTATTCAAAACCATTTTTGAGCAACTTTTGAGAATTTTGAGCCCAAAATAGGATCAATTTCTGAGTATTTTCCAAAAATTGGCATGTGACCTATGAAAGAGGGGTAGAATTTCGCCAACAATTCAAATATGTCATCTAAAACTATATTTGAGCAATTTTCAAAAACGTTGAGTCTCAAATTGAGCACATTTTTTAGTATTTTCAAAAAATTGGAAGGTCACATGCCAATTTTTCGAGAATACTCAGAAATTGATCATATTTTGGGCTCAAAATTCTCAAAAGTTGCTCAAAAATGGTTTTGGATAACATTTTTGAATTTTTGAAGAAATTTTATCCCATTTCAACAGGTCACATACCAATTTTTGGAAAATACTCACGTCAGAACTTGATCCTATTTTGGGCTCAAAATTCTCAAAAGTTGCTCAAAAATGCTTTTGGATAACATTTTTGAATTTTTGACGAAATTCTATACCTCTTTCATATGTCACATCTCAATTTTGGAAAATGCTAAAAATTTGATCTTATTTGAGGCTCAAAATTCTCAAAATTTGCTCAAAAATAGTTTTGGATAAAATTTTTGAATTTTTGACGAAATTCTATACCTCTTTCATATGTCACATCTCAATTTTGGAAAATGCTAAAAATTTGATCCTATTTGAGGCTCAAAATTCTCAAAATTTGCTCAAAAATAGTTTTGGATAACATTTTTGAATTTTTGACGAAATTCTAGCCCTCTTTCATAGGTCACATGCCAATTTTTGGGAAATACTCAAAAATGGGGATCAATTTGAGGCTCAAAAAGGGTCAAAATTGCGTAAATTCAATTTTCACTAATAATTTTGTTCTGCTTGTAAAATTTTAACCCATTTTGATAGGTCGCAACCCAAGTTTCAGAATTTTTTTGATAATTTAATTTGTGATGAAAAGGGGTGAAAATCACACATTTTCTCAGCTTTGAAATTCCACCACGGCATATTGTGCAAACCATTTTCCTTAAACTTTGGCTCATCGGATGCGGAATGAATGTGGGTATACACTTCGTTTAATTTTTTTTGCGCCCCAGACCACATGTCGCATACAGAGGTATTATTGTGCCAAAAATGGTCAAATTTGGCGAAAAATCGCACTTTGGGGGGCCTAGCGCCCCATTGTGCAAGTGGCCCAAGGGTTGTGACATATATTTGAAGTCGGGGGAGAGTCTGCTATCACACTGTGAAAAAATTTTTTGCGCCCGGTCAAGTTGAAAAAATGGGAAAAAAGAGGGGTTTTTAGGCCCCAGCTCCCTATTGTGCAAGGGCAAAAATCCAAAATTCACTTTTTTCATACCATGGGACCCATACCCACAATAAGCCAACTGATTTTTTTGCGCCCCAAAAAAGCACGCTCAATGAACACTTTTTGCCAGTTGGACTGTAGACTACTTAGGAAGTTCAATTTGAAAATACGATTAGTCCCTTTTCTGTACAAAACGTGAATTTTCTCGCTCATATATCAAATAATATTATGAAGACCTCACGGGAAGAACGGGTTAATTGAGGGTTTTTTCAAAAATGATTTTTTTTTGCTATTGTGTACAATAAAGCATTGTATTTTTATGTGATTTATATGAAAAATGTCGAACTTTTCAAATTTTGTCAATAAAAGCAAAAAAGAATTTTCAAGAAATTAAAAACACGGAAAGAACGGGGTAATTACTCTAAACAAAGAAAAAAATGTGCAAAAAGCTGATTTTTGTTTTTTAAATAGTTGATTTATTGTTGTGAACATGAAAAAAAAAATCATAATTTAACAAAAGATGACTCATAGGTGGAAAAAACTGATTAATTTCAGAGAAAAAATATGCTAATTTCAAGAAAACACGGGAAGAACGGGTTAACTTCTCAGAATGTTGTTCAAACACATTGTGTGTTGAGTGATTTTGAAGCTTTTAAAAAACTTTTGAGCAATATTTGCCGATGTAAAATGATTCTAATTGACATTTTGAAAGTAATAAAATCAAAACAAAATCCATTTTTTTCAGTTCCACTTCAACATTATCTTTAAAACGTTCTCCTGCAAAATTTATAAAATTTCAGTTAACCCGTTCTTCCCGTGAGGTCTTCATATGGAAAAACAAAATTTTAAAAGTAGATCAGAGTCAATAAAGGTCACTGAACTAACAAGGGACCTACCCGAAGTCGGACACGCGGAATGAAAAAAAATTTTCACAGGCTTGTAGAGCATCACCAAATACTTCCACAACCAAAATTTCAGCCCCTAAAGTTGATATAGGGGGGAGCTATGGGGGTTTGAATTTCGAAAAATCGCTCAATACACCGAAAAATTACAAAAATCTAAATATTTAACTCGCGTTCTTTTGGCGTTTAGGAGATGGATTTTATACCAGGAAGGCCATCTGAAGATGGAATAGTCACCTAGATTCGAGTTTAACATCCGGGGGGGGGGGATTTTCACTCATACTTTTTATGCGTGATGTAGAAAAATTGTAATAAAGACCAATGTATGAGTGAAAATCCCCCCACCCCCTGATGTTACACGTGAACCTAGGCGACAATCGTGTCTTCAGATGGCCTATACCGAGGGCAGTTCGTGGTATAAAATCCATCTCCTAAACGCCATAAGAACGCGAGTTATTTAGATTTTCGTAATTTTTCGGTGTATTAGGCAATTTCTTGAAATTCAAACTCTCATAGCTCCCTCCCATTTCAACTTTAGGGGCTGAAATTTTGGTTGTGGAAGTATTTGGTGATGTTCTACAAGCCTGTGAAAAAAATTTTTCATTTCGCGTGTCCGACTTCGGGTAGCTCCCTTGTAAGTTGTTTTCTGGTATTTTTAGCTCCTGATATCAAAAATTGGGCACGTGAAACTTTTTTTTAGTAGAACCTTAAAATTAACTTAGGGCGAAAAAAATTTCTGGAATTTTTCAATTTTGTCTTCAATGTATCCGAATTTCAGCCCCATCTCATTGTAATAATTCTGAACAGCAGTTCCAAGCCAAAAATTCAACTTTTATATCTACGGCGATCCACCTTATATGACCTTTTAAATTTGGTTTTTAATTTTTTCGTCATAAAGCACAGTTTAGGGGGCTGAAAAATGGGAAATAATTTAATCTTCTAAATCAAGTAAGTAGGTCAAGAAAATCTTAAAGGTTTTTTCAACTACGTACAATGAAATTACCGAGGGAAAAAATCAGGCATGAGCAGGACTGAGACATGAGCAGGGATGAGCAAGAATGGTTTTTAACAATGGAAATATATTCGAAACCCCAAGGAATAATTTCCAAGCGCGAGCAAGATTAAAAATTTATCTAATCTTGAATACGATGTTACTTTTCACGTTTTTTTTACGTTGATCTCTAAAAATTGTGTTTTCCTTTTCTATGACGTTGCTTCACATTGTTTTTGCTGTAATAATTGAAAAAAATTCTCGAATTTTTAAATTCTTATTCGGCAATTTTGAAGAACCTCATACCGCTCCTCCCAAAAAGATTGTGTTCGAACCGCCTCAGAGAAGCAGTTCTAAAATTTTTCATACGAACTTTTAAAATCAGTATAAAATAATAGCCAAGGAGCTTTAACTACCGCGAGCACCCATTTGGGCTCTAGGAGCACCCCCACCCCCATTTTTGATTAAAAGGAAGTCGACGATATTGGTGTCGTTTTTATATAAATCAAACCTCCTGAACACCAATATGAAGTTAGATTTCCAATTGGACCCCTTCTAGTACCCCATTTTGCATGGGGTTGATAGCCCAAAATTGAGTTTTAATGGGAAAATGCTCAATCGGCATCACATACGGCCTATACCTTCTTTAATCGAAGTAAAACGTAAAACCATGTTCCCTTTGAACAAAACCGTCAAAAGCAATTAAATTATTATGGTACTTTTACATTTATCTCCTCTTAGTGATACTCAAAATTTTCACAAGTTGAGATAGTAAATTGGCTGAATTTTCAATAAAAAGGGTTCTTCGATTTTACCAATGTTTCGAATTTGTGAAATAGTTCAATAAGTTGAAACCCTCCCTGGAACAATTTCTAGCTTTCAGTGATGCCTCATTTTCGAAAAAAATCTGTTTTTCGAGTTTAACCTCCCAAAAATGCGTGGTGAGAAAATTCCAGCACGTAAAAATTTTTCACAATTTGAATCTTCAAGTGTTAAAGTTTGTCAAAAGGTGTAGAACCAATTTTCAGCGAAAAATTCAAAAGCTGTGCATTAAGTAATGAGATACTTTACTCGAAATCGTAGATCCCCAACTGGAGGTGCAGCAAAAGGTACCCACAGGAAACTGCAATATTTTTTTCTCGAATAATTTGCCACGCTGTCTTTACCGTGTAATCTTCCTTGTTCCACATGAACAATTAGATGCGGTGTATCGGCGGTTTTCGCCCGAAAAAATAAATTCCGCACTGTATAGGCATAATGTGCCACTTTACTATGAAACATACCCATGGTGGAAAACAATCACAATCGACGGCGTCCGATACATTCGAACTTTGATCGCCTTACTAGGGTTAGAACGCCCAACACATGGGATTTCGTGACCTATCGCACCACTTTTTCGTTTCTTAATTATTAAAAGTTTAATCAATATTTCATCTATTTGAAAAAGGGATGCATTATAATGAAGATTGCGTACAGGCAGTTACACCTGTAGAACGTCATTTTCCATCATAAGAATTGTCAACGTCAAGGACATTGGATTTCTGTAGCTAGAAGCACATAGTAATCATTATAATAAGGTCATACATAGAAAATCGCATTTTGACGCCTATTTTCGTTGGATATTCATCAAACAACATAATATATGGATTACTTCATATCTCACTCATGCAAACCAACCGTGTACAAACGTTTTGATCAAAGACTAGAAAATTCAAGTAGGTATGTATTAAACCCTTTCGTGTCCTTCAGAAAACTGCGTGTTTTACCCCTTATGATTTTTTAATCGACCTTGAAAAAAAAATATGCAATAGACAACTTTCAATTTTCTGCCCCTCAAATTTTTTTTAATTGAATATTTTAAAAATAACAATCATTGCATTCTTGCCTTCGAATAATCCACTAAAAAAACAAATAAATTTCACTTTAAAAAATAATAATAATAATAACAGGATTCCATTCAACGAAGTTTGGAAAATTTACTCTAAAAATAATAATATTTACCGCGATAATTGGTGGAATTTATTACATGGAAAAAAAATGTATCGTAAAATGATAAATTTTACTGTAATTAGAATGGAGTCTTGTTATTATATTTTTAAATAAAATTTACTATTTTTTGTAACATTTATTATTTTTTATTTTTTTGAGCGCCAGTCTCTCAAATTACCCAAAATTAGAAATTTCCTTATTTCAATCAATTTGAAAAAAATAAAGGTCCCATAATAAGGGTTTTCATTCAAACCCATTACCTTTTTCAGGGTGTCCACTATTTCAGAAATGATTTTCCCTGACTTTTCCAGGTTTTCCAGACTAATTTTTCGATTTTTTCCAGACCTTTTAAATATGATATTCGTAAACAGAGGGGCGGGGGGATTTTTCACGTGATGCACTTACATCCCGAAATTTTGCATAAGAACGATATAAAATGCATGGGGTCTAACGATTTTTTTTTTTAAATCACTAGATACTTTTTACGAGATCTTTAGATGCTCTTCTTCGAGCCAAAAAAAGATTCAAATTCAATTCTGAAAATTTTTTAACCTTGAACCCACCCAACTTCCCCTCACCACAAAAATTTGAAAATTTGACTTTATTACTAGCAGAAAAAAATTCAAATAAAAAGGAAAAACTAAGTATTCCAACGCAAAATTAAGTTTTGAAAAATGAAATCAATTAAATTCGGATTTTTCCGGGCTGAAAATTCAAAAATTTCTTTACCACATTAATGAAATGTTTGAATATAGCTGGGTCAATCATAGTGACCCCCTCTACCAATTTCATAAATTGTGATGTGTCCACCCCCTCCCCCTTCTGATGTAGAGCCCCCTTAGTAGGCAAAATTTCCATCACCGTGGCTGTAGCACACCTCGTTTTTCAACGTTATTTGTACGACCAGCAAAGAGTGATGGAAGTTCCGTTCTCGCGACTTGGTTTCTTCTATTCCTCACACCTGTACACAGATCAAGGTCTAAACAAAATTCATTTTAGTGACAATCTCAAGCTCTAAGGTGGCCTTAAAGCTCTGTAGCACGAGTTTTCAGTGGTGGCAACTATTGTATTGCCCAAAGGCTTGAGCAAGACATGAGCTTTGTTGGGCAAGACATGAAAAGTCCCCTTAAGCTCGGACAGGTGATCTTTTTATTACAAAAATGTGAAAAAAGTGAATTTTTTTGCTCTTGAAACATGATTTTTCAAAAAAATTTCGCCCTCGCTTCGCTCGGCCAGTATTTTTATTATTCTATTTTAAAAATTGATGTTTTTTTACCTATCTTTCGGTCAAAAATCACTGATTTCTCACTCAATTCCCGGTTTATTAGAATAAAATCATCAATCAATCATTTTGACTGAAAAATCAGTGAAAAATATAACAGAAATTCTGTAACTTTTTAATTTTACTTTGCACAAATCCGTTTATGAATTATCAAACCCTGACTATGCCAGCGCTACTGAAATAACAAGTTACTGAATTTTTTTTATTGAAATTTCACCCCTCCCTATTTTTTCAGAATTCTGAGTCCCTCCCTTGAATAATTTCTGGGTGACATCATTACATCCCCCCCCCTCCACTTATAATTTTTTTATGCAAGTGGATTTCGAAAAAAAAAATTGGGCAAAAGACATGAAAAAATTCCAAGTTGCCACCTCTGCGAGTTTTGTTCCTTCACCGTGGTCAATTTTCATTGCTCATGTATGACTTACTGTAAATATTTTTTGCGGATGTATGAGTTAACATTTCTTTGGATGCTGGTCCAAAATCTCATCCACTGATAAAAAATCAAACCTGAGTTACCCTGTCCCTTATATCAAGATAAATCAATAAAAAATGCCGAAATTACTTTTTTTCGTTCCATCACCGGAGGAGATAAGTATGAGCTGATGAGATCAAAAAAATATTTAATAAAATATCGTTTGGAAAGTATTAGTTTTAATTATGTTGAAATTTTTTTTTAAAGTACGTTGAGTGATTATTAAAACCATTCATTTAAATTTTTTCCATCACCGTGGCTAAAAATTTATTTTCCTTCACCGTGGTTGCTTAACATGGCTTTTACATAAGACCTTTTTTTATGTGAATATGAATTTGACGCAACATTATTAATGAGGTCCTGGGTTCATATCCAAACAATTACCCCTAAAAAAAAAGAAAAAAAATACTTTTTTTACAGGGTGTCCACTTATATTTCAGAAATGATTTCCCCTGACTTTTCCGGGGTTTTCAGACCTTATAAATATAATATTCGTAACCCAGGGAGGGGAGGGGGGGTAATTTTTTCGTGTGATGTACTTACATCACGAAATTTTGTATAAAAAATATATAAAATGCATAGGGTCTAACGATTTTTTTTTTTAAATCACTAGATACTTTTTACGAGATCTTTAGATGCCCCTCTTTGGGTCAAAAAAAAAAATTCAAATTCAATTCTGAAAATTTTTCCGCCCATCCAACTCCTCCTCGCCACAAAAATTTGAAAATTTGGATTTATTACCCACAGAAAAAAATTTAAATAAAAAGGAAAAACCAAGTATCCCAACGCAAAATTAAGTTTTGAAAAGTGAAAAAAATTATGCCAGGTGTCTACCAAATTGAGCGAATAAAAATTCGGATTTTTCCGTGCTAAAAATTCAAAATTTTCTTCACATTTCAGTCCCCCCTCCCCCTCAAAAATGAAAAACACTTGTCTCAAATTTATAAATTCACGCAATCCCTTGCAATTTTTTAGTTTGTACCAATAAATAAAAAAGTGAATGAGAAGGTAAAATATAAATTATTTTATGGAAATATATAAATATGTTGAGCCCGAGCAAAGCGAGGGCGAAAATTTTTGCGAAAAAAGATCTTCAAAAGATGAAAATTCACCACTTTTCCCTCATTCATGTTTTCCAAAACATGGCCAATAATTTCGATTTCTGTTCCATTCCCTCCCTTTTTTTTTCAACATCGTGGTCAAGGGCATCATGACATTTCTCTCTCATTACAGCTCATTAAAAAGTAAATTTCCAAAAAACTTGAGATTAACAATAAATTCGGCAGAAAGAAAGAGTGTAAATTACCCCGAGCGTAGCGAGGGAAATTTTTTGGATAATTTATAATTCAATGGATAAAGACATGCATTGTTAATATCAATTTTATTGTGCATTACGACCGACAAAAAATGACGAATAAAACAAAAATTGGATAAAAGATGTAATAATTTGGCCCGAGCGGAGCGAGGGCGAAATTTTTTGAAAAATTTATAATAAAATAAGCAAAAAAACAATGAAAACATTTTTCTAAAAATAATTCACTTACATTTTTTTTGGATTTTCGAAAAATTCCAGAGAAAATTCCAAAATTCCCTGACTTTTCCAGACCACCAAAATTCCCTGACTTTTCCCGGTTTTCCAAAGAATGGACACCATGTTTTATCAAAGAAAAAATCATTTTGAAAAAGTGTGTTTTGAGTAGAATTACCCACCTAGGTACATAGTTAAGATTGTCAGAGTGAAATAACGATCTATGCCAACAATTTTTTTCAACTCTCATATTTTCCAATACAGGTACTTGACATAGGTATTTCAAGAAGAGGAGGTGAGGAAGATTCTCCAACATGGAAAAATAGCCTAAATAGGAAAACTAATTATCAAAATCTGTTGGAACCTTGCCTCTTGCTCACATATCAAAACATCTCTGGTTTTCAGCATGAAACCAAAACGACTCACGAAATTGACACAGCCATCGAAGACCATTGCATGCACATCTGAAATCGATTCACATAGAACTTTCAGCAAACCGTTCATACCCAAGATTGACTTTCTTCCGCGACTTCGCTCAGCCGCAAACCCATTTCCACCCACCGCCTTCGTTGGGCCCACGATGCGCGCAGGTATTCGTGCAATATGCGCAAATAACCGCCTAAACCAGTTGGCGTTCGTTAACCATTCGACGACGCTTGGAAGCATATCGCGCGGTAGCGGGCATCTCGCGATCTCGAAGATTAGAAGAACCGGGTGTAAGCACTCGCCAGTCCAATCCGACTCCCACTTACCTGTGGCGGCTCGCTGGATACGCGAATATACCAAACCAGACTACCTGATTGGACAGGTAACTCCGCCTTCACATCCCAAGAAGTCACCTGCTCTTGACAGTTATCGAGAGAACCAGCTCCTGTATAGGAAGACCAATACCTCGAAGACGGCCTTGCACTTGCACGACGGCAACGACGAGCCTTTAATGTGTATTATTTTTTTCTCTTCTTCGTCTCTCGCATTCGGCGTGTGTGTGAGTTCAGTTCGGTAGCAGATTCTCGAAGAACAAGGTCATCATTGTATCGAGTATACCTACGTACATGTATTTTCATCGATTCTCGATGCCCGGCCAATATTTATTTTGAGTTTACCTCCCCCTCGCCCCCTGTCGGATGATTTTTCGCGTTTTTTTCGTTCAAGTGCGCGTGTGAAAGATTTTTTCGCGCGATCGTGTTTTTCTTACTCAATTTCGGTTGAAATTTATCGCGTTTTTCTCTTTTCGTATTACGAAAAAATAACGTTTCGCGAAAATGGAGACTTGTGTGCTAATTCCGCAAGAACTGTCATTAGTGATAAGCGGTCAGATCGATCACAAACGCAAGTATCCCAGCAATATAAGCGTCAACGTGTGGACCAACGTGATTATCCCCAAAGGCACCCTTATTCGCCCGTTTCAAGGCACCATCCGGCTCGATAAATTGGACGTGTTCGATTATTTGGATGCCCACGACGTGAGTACTTGTACTTTTTACGGTTATGGGGTGATTTTTGGGATGCAACCGGTTTCAAATAGTTTAATGAACGGATTCAGTTACTGGGGCAGAAAGGTGATTAGAAAGAGGCGGGGGAAGGGGGCAGAAAATTCTGACGGGAAGATTATTTTTCCAATTTTAAAACTCACTACTCCAATATCAGCACAACATTCGAAAATTTTTCAATAATATAACAGAATGGAATTCAAGATTTCAAAACTGAACTTTTATGGTGCCTGGTGGATCTCGAAAATTAAATGCTTGCTGTTTTTTGAATTCTTCTGTCCATTTTCGTGCAATTTTTCTGGCTTCGAATTCGCCAAAAAAAAAGAACCCTTCTTTATATTCTTCCATTTAATAATTCAAGAACACAAGAAAACTGTTGAAAATTCTTGCCTTCAACAATAAAATAATAAAATTTGTGCCATTTTTGGATTTCCTCGCTACTAAGATGAAATTCTTGCTATTTTCTGGGGTTTCTTGTTTTTCTTGCCAGTACCTAATTAGACACCATGTCCCCTTAAAAATCGAATATTAGTATATTTCAATTTTGGAATTTCTCGATGAGGAACGATTAGAGATTTGACAGTTCTCTGAGAATTCAAGAACCTAAATTTAAAACCTTATTTCAAAACTGAAAATCAATTTCGATGCATCTTGACACCCCCTTCTCCTCCCTCATTTCCCCTCGATCAGTAAAATAAATCCAAATGTTGTAGAAATACTTTCATCAGAAGATAAGGCCAACTGGGCATAGTTTTAAAGTAATCGATTTTTGAAAAAATTATACAAAAATTAATTTTAAAAAAGAGCTATCTGTGAATTCAAAAAAAGTATACTTAATTTTTAATGAAAAATACAAATTTTGAATCAGTGAAGTAGCCGAATAGGCTTTTACCTAGAACAAGAGTTTCTCTAATAAGAAAAAATCATCGACTGTTTGGTCACTTTAAATTTCGAAAATCACTTATATGATTTTTTTTTAAATTATAAGGAACTTAGGAACTTACATTTATTGAGCCTGAGCAAAATAAGCACAATATTTCTTTCAAAAAAAAGTTCAAAGCTTATTATTTTTCTATAATTTTGGATTTCTCGAAAAGGAAGATTTCGTAAAAATTATTACTTTTTTTGAGCCAGAGCAAAACAAGCATAATTTAAAAAAAAAAGTTTAAGGCTTGAAATTTCATCATTTTTCAAATTTTTGAGTAGTCAAAAGGGTTACTTACAGATTCTTGAATACCTTGAATATGCTTCTGTTTTGTACTAATGATCCCCAATTTAAATTATGAGTTTTTCAATTTTTTTTAGAATACAAAATTTTTTACACGCTTTAAAAAATAATACACTTGAATTTATAAAAAATTGTAATTTTAAACCGAAAAAACTGAAATTTCTAACAAAAAAATTACAAAACTTTTCCGAATGATTGAAGAATATTGACCAAATCTGCTTAAATATCCAAAAATGTAGCTGAATGGAAAATTATTGATGATTTTTAGGCACCTATTCTCTCATTTTGAATCAGTAAAAAATCACTGATAAACAGTCAGATTTGCAGCATAGAGAAAATCAGCAAGATTCTTTGATTTTCAACGGATTTTCGCTTATTTTTCAAAGAATTTCACTGATTCTTCATCAAATTTCAGAGATTTTACTGACCTTACAGTGAATTTTCACTGATTTTCCAACAATTTTTTTTTCACTGTTCATTTACAGTGGATTTTTTTTACTGGTTTTTTACTTTGCTGCAATTCTAACTGTTTTCCAGTGATTTTCAATAATTTTTACTGAATTATAAATGAGAGAGTATTAGATACTTCTAAACTGGATTTTATTTTAATTCTATATCGACGAATTGATTTCGCAAGCAAATTACAAATTTTCTAGGTTGGTAATTTCAAAACGAAAAATCGATACCTATCCAAATAGGAACTAAAATCACAGAAATCGAAATAAAATTCTAAAATCTTTCTTTCACGAAGAATAGAAATATGAAATGTCAAAAAGATGATGCGACTTGTGACTCAGACTAATCGAAAGAATTCCACATTTTAAGAATTTCAGAATTTCACTCGAGGGCAACCAAACCCCTCTCCTGAAAAATGATTTTTCAACGAATTTTTCAATTTCAAATTGGAAAAACGTTTGTAAATTTTTTTTTTTAATTTCAAACTTGAGTAATTTATTCAAATCTATTTTTTTCAAATTCGAATCCAAAAACTTACTCTTCTGTACAAGTCAACGAAAAAAACTTACAATTCATTTGAACCCACATCATTTTAAAAAATTTTCAATATCGCCGTGAAATTTTCAAAATATAAAAAATAATTCTAAATTGGTGAAAAATTTTCAAAAACCCTTTTCGTTGTTAAAAAACAAAAAAAAAATGACCAAACATGAAAAAAAAGAAATCTCGAATCATTTTTCAATCATTCCATAATCAAAGAACACACAAAAAACATTTCCACACAAAATCATCGTCGAAGGAATGACCAACACCCCTTCCCTTCCCCCTCGAAAAACAACTTAAAAAGCAATCTTACGTAAAAACCAAAGTCTACATACAATTAGCACGATAAAAATAATGACTTTTATGGCGAGTATTTTTCATTTCTTTGTAATGAGACGCCGATTAGTCGTGGTTGACAGTGCGACAGTGATAACGCGCCCAATTAATTTTACACGTGGTCGGTTCCCTTTGATTTGAATATTCTTAGCGGACATTTTCCATCGCCCGATTCCGACGCGTTTGGCGCTAGCTCGCGTTAAAAATTGAATCGTTCTTCGGACCGAGGGCCGAATAAGATAAAAGATAATATATTTGAGAAATTTAGTCGAAAAATAGGAAAAAAACCAACTCATACGCGCCGATGATTTGTAAACGTTGGAATAATATGTATATACTTTCGAAATACACCGCCATCGCGATAAATTAATTTCCCTGTTACCGGTTAGTCTTCGCCTCGGAATCGGGCGCACCACGCACCTGTCTTCGAATTCCCATCGGTAAAGATTCCTCCGGTACAAATGCTGGATACGTGTACGAATTTGCTACCGAATAAGATCTCAGAAAGGGGTCTCTCCTGATGCATTCGACTCGAGATCCACGGTCAGTTCAATTTTACGAAATTTTCGTCAAAACCAGAAGCCATCAGACAAATGCTGTTCGATGGAAAGTGAAATACAAACGTGTACACGATCGCGAGACGTTCCATACTCGAAACCTGTTCGTGGTGTACGTGCTTGGTATTGTAAAAAATATAAGGCATTCCTTTTTCATAAATAAATATCAAAGAGTTATACTTCTCTTCTCTATGTTTCTGTCACATTTCTTTCCGATAAATCGTGCGAACAATAAAGTCTATGGTACAATTCCATATATCTACTTACGATATGTGTACCTACGATTGACCCCTTCCTTCCCTTAGCACGTCTTCGTGAGGCAGAAGGCTGCAGCACGCGTTCGTTTTCTTAATATTTCTATAAGAAATCGGTCGTTAGGAGAATTTTCAGCATTTTTCTCGTCTAGCAAAATGCCAGACTATTGTAGATCTCTAAATTATGTACTTATATCATCTCTCTTTCGGAAATATTGAAGGCCTCGAGAGCAAAGGTTTAACAAATTGATGTGAAAATTCCTTCTTCTAAGTCTTTCTAAAATCCTGCTTTTCAATTTTGAAATTTTTTTAGATACCCTGGTACTTATTTCGCAATTGAGTAATTATGATCATCTTCAAAAATTAGATTTTACTTGGACCGTTTTGATTTTTTGGCTGTGGAATTTCGTATAACTGATCTTTGATCATGATCAACTCGAAGAAAAATTCAAATTGACAAACTTCAAAGTAGATGAATTACTTCATACTGAGCAACGAAGGTCTCGACCACGATTGCTTCATTTTTTAAAGGTGATTTTTCCAATCTTTCCTCATGTCTTGACTTGAAGGACTCAACGAAAAAAAGTGCTTATAATAAGACACAAAAACCTTATTTTTTTAACGAGAAATTGAGCAATTGACAAAATGGAAAGGCGGAGAAATGGAGAGATAGAGAGGGAAAGGAAAAGTCACAAATTTTTTTTAGAATCGAATTGTTTGCTTCATATTTTTCAAAAAAAATAATATACAAAATTTCTGGATAAAAAAGAATTCAAAAGCTAAAATATCATTATTTTTCTCAACATTCAGATCTCAAAATTTGTGATTTTTAAAAACAAAGTACCTACCTAATCCATTTTTTGGTTCTCAGCAATTTTCCTGAATGCAGTTTCCCGACCGACCGAATTTTCGAACAGAAAAACTCCCGAAAAAGTTATTCTCGAATCTATATTTTCCCGAGTAAACAAGAAACTGAAAATTACTTTTTATTTCGGAATATGTGAGCTAGCGCTTGAAGGGATTTTGATAACTCACTCGAAAAAATTGAAAAAATTCAATTTTCAGTCCCACATTACCTCTCCTAGAGTTCAATTTTGTACTTAGAGCTGAAATAACTAAAAAAAATGATGTGTGTGGAGGGGGGGGGGGATTGAAAAAACAGATTCAGATACTTCAGTTGATAGTCGATGCTGTTAAGAATTCTTCAGTTTTGGGTCCACTTTTCCAATCCTGAGAATCAAATTTTAAGTTGGAGTAAAAATATCCATAAATAGAAATATATACGTAGCCAGAAGCTTTAAAGTTTAAATCCCCTTAAGAAAAAACTATTTAAATTTTTTTTCAGTTTTCTCCTTTCTTCATTTATTGTGGTTGGCAATTTCATTGAACTTTGCCCCCCCCCCAACAAAAAAATTTGAAAAAAGTATTTTTCGACTCGAGATACCCTGAGAAATGAAACATCACAACTCCGTAAGCTGAGGTTATACTTTACTCAATTTCCATTGTAATTTCATTCGAGTAAATAGATTTGGGAATACATTTTTTGGAAGGTTTTCTGCTCGGAAATTCCGTCGTTCGGGAAATTGACTCAGAATCAATTTTTTCGCTAATTTGGTACGTAGTTGCGGAAAAAATCCCTTAATTTGAAAGTGAAAATTCAAAAATTCCAAGACTTTTCCAGATTCACGACATTCTCCAACTTTTTCAAGTTTCACAGAAAGTGGCAGCAATTTCGACATAACGAAATTCTATGAAAAACTAATCATTTTTATTCACATCCGCATTTTCCTTTCCTCTCGAATTATAACTCTTAATTCTAAATTCAAAAACAGTCGAAGCACCACGTCTTCGATTTAAACGAGAGTACGATTTTTAAAATGAGCACGTTCCAAAACCTTCGAAACCAAAATTTCAACACTCCAAATTTATTTTTCGATACTTTGGCGAATTTTAGTAAATTTAAAAATTATAATTTTTTAGCAAAGGTGGATGAGATAATTTTGAAGAAACTATTATTCCTGAATAATAATTGATAAAACCTCAATATATTTCTAGACCAATTTTTAATTTTATTACTATTGAAAGACGGTTGAAAAAACACCCTTCCAAAAATTGATTTTCTGATTAAATGACTCAAAAAAAAGATCCACGCTTTTTGGAAAACTTTAAAAAGTACCGAAAAAACTCAAAATCATAAAGTTCAGTTCTAAGAGGCCAATTTTAAGCAAAGACTTCGCTTTCATTTATTTTACTTACTGAGAAAACTAATTTTTTCAAAAACAATTAGTTGCTTTTTTCTGAAAGAGGTAGGTTTTTATTTTTTCAAAAATTCGCCAAAAATCGAAAAAAATACTTTCTCAATTATAAATCAGTGAAAATTATCGAAAATCACTGAGAAACAGCCAGAATTGCAGCACAGGAGAAAATCAGTGACATTTTTTTTACTGAAAACAAATCAGTGAGAAAAAATCACTGGAAAATCAGTTAAAATTCACTGAAAAGTCAGTAAAATTTATGAAATTAATAGAAAAATCAGCGAAAATTCGCTGAAAATCAGTGAATTTCGAATTCAGAATGAGAGAGTAACTTGGGAAGTTGAAATCTTGCTCCTTTCGAAAATTTCACTCTCGTTCAAATCGAAGGAGAACATTTAGAAAAGTTCCTTTATGAGATCATAATTTGAAAACAATTTTTTCACTCTTCGGATTATGAAAATCTTTATTCGAGACATTTTCAAAAAAATATCCTACTTAACCTAAGAAATCTAATGCTGCCATTCACAAATTCTTTGAAAACCATTTTTAAAAAGTTCTAAATATTCAGTCGCATTAATATAAATCGCAATTTTTTCCATTTATTATCTCAATTCCCACGAAACTCAATGAGGGAACCTCAACTCCTCGCTAACCCAGATTTTTCGATTAAAAAATCAGATAATCCAATCATCAAGCACATTACCTCGTACTTGACCCATCACAAATACCTCAGCTTAGCTCATCCAATTGAACCGAAAAACTTCTATTTCGAGTAAAAAAAACTACACAACCACTGCACGCTTCTCACACATTCGCTATCTTACTCGATCACTGTCAAATACCACGTAAATTACAAATTTCTCCGCCGTTCGCGCTCTGCTCTACATGGCGCAGGGGGACCGAGGGTAGACGAAAACGAAGAACGTCGACGTACGAGCCGCAGAGGCGCGATAAAATCTCCGAAAGATTTTACAGGTTTCGGTATGATTAATGATCGAGCTAGGAAAAACGCATCCTAAACAGGTAATTAATTCTAAAATGTGAGGAAAACGTTTCGAGAAATAACTACACAAATTTCAAAAAATATATAACTTATTAAAAAAATCTTCTTCGGTTCTCTTTCCAACCGCATAACACCAGTCGTTGTACGTCTACGTACACATCACTCTCCGTAAATTTCCTCTTTTACGTAAAAAAAAAAAAATACATCGTCGTAGTATATTTTGAACATAATTTCTTTCGGTGTGGGATAGAATTCCATACTACCCGAGTATAGTACGAGCATATACAAAAAACACGCCGCACCAGATGATGTACGAGCATATTCGACGAGAAATATACGACGACCGAGACAATAATATACAACGGGTTCGAAAACGATAAAAAAAACGCACGTGTGATAGGCCTAATTTGAATACCTAAAACTAAAATACCGACGAAATGTACAACAGGTACATTTACTCGTCCAATTTTTATGATTTTTGCAACCCTTGGACGTTTCAATGCGTCCAATTGTCCAATAGGGTGGATCGCTAAAAAAAAACATATCTCAGATTTCAACCAAATTCGCTGGAGTTGTTGGGTCATCATCGGAGACTACCCAAAAAAATTTTGAGCCCCCTAGGTGAAGAGGGAGGGGAGCTAGGGGCTCTTAAAGGGCACCTCCTTTTGAAAAAAACGTGGTTTTTTGTGTTTTTTAGCTCGAAAATATGGCGTACGATTCACGAAAGAGCACTAAAAAGGTGCGATTTGAGTTTCTACACCCCCCTGAGCAATTGCCGCCCCTCGAAAATGAAAACCCATTCTGCTACCCGGGGGTCCAAAAGTTGCAGATCGCGAAATTTCAATGTTGTGAAATTGTATTTGGCCTCGAATTGATTACTTTGACACCGGACAATTTTATAAATTTTTTTTTCTAATTTTTGAAGAAAATTTTGAAAATTTTTTTCGATCAGTGTGACCAACCGCAAATTGTAATATTCAAATATATGGGATTCGCGTTGATCTGATCATGTATATCTAATAGGGTGGATCGAAAAAAAAACATATCTTGGATTTTGACCAAATTTGGTGGGGTGGTTTACTTTGAGTGGGAGACTTCACAAAAAAATTTTGAGCCTCCGAGGGGCAGGGGGAGGGGAGCAGGAGGTGCTCAAAGTGCACCTGTTTTTGAAAAAAACGCCGTTTTTTGCGTTTTTTAGCCAATCAAAATTGTGTGAGAAGCCTTAGTAAGACTTAAAAGATGCGATTCGAGTTTCTACATCTCCCTGAACCATCGCCGTCCTCCTCCGATCAAAATTCTGACTGCTACCAGGGGGTTGAAAAGTTGCAGATTGCAATATTTCAATAATATGAAATTATCACTAAGCTGGAATGATTTTTTTTGTCATCGAGTAAGTCCTCAAATTCGAAACGTATTTCTATTGATTGGGAGAAAAAATTTGTCCAATCACTTGACGAAAAAATAATGGATTCGAGTTCATAATATCAGAATATCACAATTAGCAACTGGTTACACTGACGTACAAAATGTTCAAAGAAAAATTTTTAATTTTTAATTTCTGATGATTGAAAACAAAATTATTGTGTATTTTTCAAACGACAAAAAAATTAATTTGAGGTCAACGTAAACCCCATAGGTGTGTAGTATGCCACTATTTGCAACTGGCAGCACTGACATACAAAATTTTTGAAAAAAATTTTCGAAATATACTTTCAGTGATTGAAAAAAAGTACATAATATTTTCAGGCGAAAAAATAATCAATTCAAAGTCGATATAAATTCCGTATTTTGGAATTTTATGATTTGCTGTTGGCTGCACTGGGGTACAAAATTTTCAATTTTTTTTTTCAAAATTCACTTTTAGTGGTTGAAAAAATTTTTTGTTCACTTACTCGATGACAAAAAAAATCATTCCAGCTTAGTGATAATTTCATATTATTGAAATATTGCAATCTGCAACTTTTCAACCCCCTGGTAGCAGTCAGAATTTTGATCGGAGGAGGACGGCGATGGTTCAGGGAGATGTAGAAACTCGAATCGCATCTTTTAAGTCTTACTAAGGCTTCTCACACAATTTTGATTGGCTAAAAAACGCAAAAAAAACGGTGTTTTTTTCAAAAACAGGTGCACTTTGAGCACCTCCTGCTCCCCTCCCCCTGCCCCTCGGAGGCTCAAAATTTTTTTGTGAAGTCTCCCACTCAAAGTAAACCACCCCACCAAATTTGGTCAAAATCCAAGATATGTTTTTTTTTTCGATCCACCCTATTAGATATACATGATCAGATCAACGCGAATCCCATATATTTGAATATTACAATTTGCGGTTGGTCACACTGATCGAAAAAAATTTTCAAAATTTTCTTCAAAAATTAGAAAAAAAAATTATAAAATTGTCCGGTGTCAAAGTAATCAATTCGAGGCCAAATACAATTTCACAACATTGAAATTTCGCGATCTGCAACTTTTGGACCCCCGGGTAGCAGAATGGGTTTTCATTTTCGAGGGGCGGCAATTGCTCAGGGGGGTGTAGAAACTCAAATCGCACCTTTTTAGTGCTCTTTCGTGAATCGTACGCCATATTTTCGAGCTAAAAAACACAAAAAACCACGTTTTTTTCAAAAGGAGGTGCCCTTTAAGAGCCCCTAGCTCCCCTCCCTCTTCACCTAGGGGGCTCAAAATTTTTTGGGGTAGTCTCCGATGATGACCCAACAACTCCAGCGAATTTGGTTGAAATCTGAGATATGTTTTTTTTAGCGATCCACCCTATTGTCCAATGACAAGGTCGAGGATTTCGAATACCTTTTTGCAAAGTACTAGAATTATGCAGGCAGCTATTTCATTATCACGCGGTTAATATCGCAATTTAAAATTAAAAACTAATTATTACGTCGCCGCGGCGAATGAAACGCTACATTTTTGTATACAACTTTTATGACACCTTCTTTGATTCCTCCGCAGCGAGAGGTGCTCGAATGCACCCCATTATTCTGGTCTGATGCACTTGAACGCGAATGAACGACGTGTGTAAATACTTATGTACTCTTCGTCGCTTTATACCTATGCGTACACAAGGTGATTTAGATGAGCTTTACCCTTTTACCATACCGTGGATGTGTATAAACAATACAACCATTGAGGAGGTTAACGCGCTTTAAAAATCACTTACACCCGAGGGAACGCTATTTGCATATTATACGCCTATTTATGGAAGCGAAAGCCGATGCCGCGTCGGTAGGTATATAACTCGGTGGCAGAGTTTCTTCGGTCCGATGTTTATTTTTTTCCCTTCGCAGTTCGGTTTTATTTTGTTATAAAGGTAGAATACGTAATTATGTGGAATCGGAGCTGTCTAAAGCGAATCCTGAAATTACTAACTTTATAAAAAGGCTCGATTTCAAGATGTCAATGTCACTTTCACGTCTGGGAAGTTGAAATTTGGAAAAATTTTCTCGTTTTTTGAAATTATGTATATTTGTATGGGTCTATTTGTAATTTTTACGTAAAGTATTTGCGACTAGGGCCAGAGGACATCCATACAAAATCCTAATAACAAAAAAATTGAGCTGAAACTTTTAAAAAGTCCATTTCCCTCTCATGCACGAGACAGAATTTGCATTCAATCGAAATGAAATTTTCACCCCCCCCCCTCAATAATATTCGAAACATTACAAAAGCTAATCAATTTTCAATAAATTGAAGAAAATTTACAAAAATTAAAAAATTGCAACATTAGCAAAAATAATACTTACTCAAGTTCATTTCACGTTGTGATGTGAAATTGAATCATATTTGTAGGTGAAATTTCAAGTATTGTGATAAAAATAGGCACGTTTTCTGCATTTGGGAAATTTTTATCAATTACCTAATTACAGAAATTTTGGAAATATTGCTAGCTAAGAAAATAATAGGTATGCCTAAAATATCGAAAATGTTGCCATACAACTGCTCATTTTGACCAATTTTTTAAAAGATTCATTATCCTCCTTCTAACCGATCCCGCCCCGGAATGACTTCTTCGCTAAAAATTTTGGATTATCATAATTCAAGTGTTTCAGAATAATGAATTCAACTGAATCGAACCAGGTATTTGTGAACCACTCACTTTTTGATCGAATAGTTTACAATGAACAGGTCATACCTTTTTATCGAATATTTCGCGAACGATTTTTCACAAACCAAAAATCGTTCGCAAATGACTCGTAATTGGTGAAATAATTTGCGAATGATTCACTGAAATCGGATCAATTGGTTTGCCAGGTTTGCGAACGATTCGCTCATTTCTAAAAATTTTCGCCAATGATTCACATACAATGAATTAATTCATTCGCGAACGATTCACTTACTTAAAACTAATTCGTTCGCGAACGATTCGCTTACATAAAATATAAAATCAATTCGTTCGCGAACGATTCGTTCACATAAAATATAAAATCAATTCGTTCGCGAACGATTCACTTACATGAAATTATTTTGTTTGCAAACGATTCACTTACATGAAATTATTTCGTTCGCGAACGATTCACTTACATGAAATTATTTCGTTTGCGAACGATTCACTTACAGGAAATCAATTCGTTCGCGAACGATTTACTTACAGGAAATCAATTTGTTCGCGAACGATTCACTTACATAAAATCAATTTGTTCGCAAACGTTTCATATTTGATGAAATAATTCGCTAATCATTCACTTCCATCAGTTTATATAGTTTGTAAACAAAAAACGTTCGTTCAATCAAATTATTCACGAATGATTCAATTTTTTTTTCTCTCTCAGAGATGGAAACTGAAACCGAAACTGAAACTAAAACTGAAAAATATGAAAAACTAAAACAGAGCTAGCACTGAAATTGCAAGCTGGAATAGTTTCGTTTTTTTCTGAGATGAAATAAGATGAAATTTTTCATACGAAATTTCAAATTATTGATGTTTTTATCAAAATTCTACAAATTTAAGCAAAAATTAAAAACCGAAAGCGAACTTGCTTTTCTTGACGCATGATTAAAAATGTAGAACAGAAATAAAAAATTAATTTAAAACATTTTTTTAAAATTGGAAATTGAAACTGAAATAAAAAAGAAAAATAACTAGCATGACTGAAACTGATATAATATTTTTCGTTTTCTACCACTGTTTTCAGGTCGAACTCGCGCAAATTGATTCGAATATTTATCTTTTTTTTCACCATGGATATGTTATAGTGGAGGAGGACAATCTATAGAAACCGATCAAATTTTGACGATCGTTGGCACGAAAACATTCTTTTAGAATTGAAAAAACTTGGCAAATTTTTGACCTCGGGACTATGATGACTTTTTCTTAGACTACTGATGACATCAGATAAAGAATCATTATTTTTCCATCAATTTTTTCAAGATGACATTTAACAACATTTTTTAAACTTCGAAAAAAATTGAAAAATTTCGGGAAATGGCTCTCAATATGACATGTGATAAAGATCAAAAAACTATAAATGTTGAAATTTTTTATTAAAATTTGGGCCTCACTGATATAAAGACATTTTGTTAGGCTTTAGTTTTCCCATAAATTTTTTTTCGATCGATGACATGATGGCATTCAAAGACATTTTGTAGACTTTGAAAAAATGTTTGCTCTACAGCAAAACTTGCATGATTTCTTTTGCAGCTATAAAACACAACTGCCAACCGAAAACTTAAAAATTCCTAAATCGTCAAAAAATGTCCTTAAAAAATCCTTAAAATTCCTCGACGCCATTCTCCTCTCGTTTCAATTTATCGAGTTTCTATATCTATAGAAAATTTGGAGTAAACTTTGAAATAGGTTCATTTTTTCATACTTTTAATCCAATATCTGAGAAAAATTGCATCAATATAAAACGTTATCAAAAAATATTATTAGAAAAATTGGTTAAAAAATTCGTTAATGAGCATTATAATTTGGCCAATTTCGCTGTGTTCGAGAAAAATATTTGTTCTTCGACAAAATTCGACGAAAAAATTGTAGTGGAAATTCGCAAATGGAAAATTTTTCTATAAATCGAGATTTTCCGGGAAAGAACAAGTCAATTTTACCATTTTCTTGACACTTTTCAACAAATTCTTTTCAAAACCTTCGAAATTTCACAAAAATATCAAAAATCCTCAACTTCGACGACACATCCTTAAATTTAACACCCCTGTGCTACAAAACTAAAGAAATTCTACGCAATCGACACTAGAAACCCAGTCAAACAACACACATCACATTTAACCATCGAACCCTCGAACAACGCCAATCAAAACATCCATCTTTGATATCTTCATCGAGCCTACACTGCCCCAACTCTTCAACTCCATCGATTCTCGTTCCTGGCATATTTTTCGGAAAAAAACCTCCATCGATAAATACCTTCGCACACAGAATCCGCATCTTATCGTGTAAACCTCAACACAATCAGTTCGGTTGTCGGCTCTGGGCTCATGCTCGTGCTCGGCTACTTCAAAAAAAAAAAAAATCAACAACTATATATCCATCTCTTCGTCTCCGGTATATCGTTATAGATATGTATAAGTACATGTAGGCCCTACATACACAGACTTCTTATAACCTTGACGAAACAGAGTACTTTACAAAGAGCGCCTCTAGATATACACGTCGCAGCATTTTCTAGGTAAATACTTTAATAAGCTACCGCGTATACGATCCACAGAAAAGAGGAAAAAAAATCGGCTCGGATATGCTTCTATGTGCCGGGTACCTATATAGATAAGTGTATTAAACATGGCGAAAAATCCGTTTAAATTACAATATCGCATGTGAATCTTACGAAGAGGCATCATCGTTGAAAAATGTGATTAACCAAAGCGTACGTAGGTAGGTCTGGGTACCTATCGTGTGTAGGACGGATGTAGGGATGATTATTTTTTACACACGCGTGAAACATACCCGGCTATACGTAGAATACGTAAAGGAAAAAAAAATCCATAAAACGTATAATCAAACTACTGTGATAATCGCCAGCATAATAATTTTTTGACCATATTAACAACACAGTGTATGTACATACGTATTCCTATGTACAGGTATCATACTTATAGGTATATACGAATGAAGAGCATCGTCGAATGTACATGTACAGGTGGAGTAGGTGGAACTTTATTGTAGCACATATTCTACCAGCACCCAACAACCGACGTCAAAATAATCCTCCGTGGGAATATTTCCCACCACTGTATTTATAATTTATTGAATTAACCTTCGAGCTAAGATAATTCTATTGTTGAGACGACTTCCACTTTCGCCATATTTTTCAAATTATAACCATCGTCATTACCATTTTAACCATACCCATCCATCCATATACCAAGACTTACACGCACACAGTCGTCGCACCGGTAAGTACTTCTACTTATCTTCGTACCCACTTCCAAACCTCAAGTTCAACATACCAGATTCATTACAACAGCTCCCTAATTGTTTTTGCAGAACATGGGATGCCGACGATCCGAGTTCAAATTTTTTCAATTTCAATTTTTTTTCAAAATTGGGTTCAATTAAAATTTTTTCCCCAATTTTGATTTTTTCAATTTTATGTTTTTTCAATTTTTTTCAATTATTGAGTTCAAATTTTTTATGAAAAATACGAACCGTAATGTGGAGCTACTTTGAACGCTTTTGCAAATTTTTGTCTACAATTTCTCTCCTATTATTTTTCGTAATAAATTTTCAAAAATATGGTTGTTCAAATCTTTTGCTCGTCCCTTCCTTTTTACCTTCTCATTCCAACAATTTTTTTTTCATTCATATGTCGAGGGGTATTTTATCGGAAAAGAAAGTGTTTTAAGTAGCCCCTGACATGGGACTACTTTGAACACTACTACTTATGATAGGCTGACGTTTTCGAACTTGAGGTTACTTGAAAGAGCATCTCTTAATTAGAGTAAATTCAAAATTTCAAAAAAAAAGTCCCAATTTATGTGATTTATGGAAAATAAATTGAGAAAAAATGCGTTTTTTTTAATTTGTCAAAATTATGGCCATTAAAAAGCTGAAAATATAAAATTCGTCGAATTGAAACAGAAAAAAAAAACAATTTTCTTGAATTACATATTACAACAGTTTATCGAAATCTTGACGGTTGAAAATCTTAAAACATTGCTAAAAAATTGTAGAATTGTAACAAAAAAAAAAATCGAATTACTTACTTATTAGAAATTAGAACCGTTCAAAGTAGTCCCATTTTAAGATACGTCTGTAGCAGGGTTGCCATTTCATTAGAACTTGAAAACTTCGAGTATTTTGATACAGGATTGTCCAGACTATTATTTTAAAATATTTCCCAATTTTCAGAATCAAGATCCGATTTTAGAAATCAAAGTTCGTTGAGCTTAAAAGTTGAGAGCTTTTTTTAAAAATGTTTTTTCAAGCCATACTTACTGCTTCGTTAACATTTGTGATGAGGGAAAAATCATGAAAATAACCCAATTTTAGAGGTTCTTCTACAGAAATTTTTTCTGAATGAACCAGTTTTGTTCATTCAGAAAAAATTTATTTTTCTGCCCACCAGGCGGTGCTAAGCCGAAGAAAGACGTCTGTTCAAAGTAGCTCCAACATTACGGAATATGAATTTTTTTTAAATTCAAAGTTGAAAAAAATTCGAGGAAAAATTTTAATTCGATTTTTGGAAAACATTTTTTGAGTTGAAAGAAATTTTATGAAGTTGAAAAAATTGAAAAAAACAAAGTTGGAAAAATTTCGAAAAAACTTAATTTAAAACTTTACTGTTGAAAACCGTTTAAAATTGGAAAAAAATCTAAAATTGGGATAAATTTTAGTATTAAAAATTTTCCCAAGTTTGATTTTTTCAAATTGTTTTCGATCCTATATTTGAAAAAAAATCCTTCTAACCCGAAAATGAATCGCAAAAATTAAAAAAAATTTCCTCCAATTTTTTCAATTTTGAAATTTGTACAATTATCTAAAATTTTTTTAACTTTGTATTTTTCAAACAAATTTTCAACTTTGGATCTAGGTATGTTTCAAAATTTCTTCTATAGCACGATAAGTGATTACCTACAGTTCATTTCTACGAATCCAAGTACTCAAATCGCGATTTAGCCGAATTCAATTACCTATCTCGAATGATATAATCCCAAATCCATTTACCCGAATTTTGAAAAAGGTACCGAATACTTTTTTCCACAAAAATTTTCCCCGAATCTAAAATCCCGAATAAATATTTATTTACCCGAATGCCAAAACATCGAGCACCGTTCCCGAATCTATTTTCTCGCATTTCTAGCCAGAAAACTCTCTTATATGAATCACAGTCAAATCTGGTGAAATATGGCTTTTTTGAATCAATAAAATAATTTTCCCTGAAAATCTGTGATTTTTTACTGATTTTTCAGTCAAAAATTATCGATGCCCCTGGACAAATTACAAATTTACCAACAAATCAGTGGTTCATCACTGAAAGATCAGTGATGAATCACTCATTTTCGGTAAAATTTATTTCATTAATTCAAAAATGCAAAATTTCATCTTAGAAAATATGTACGAAATTTTCAACTAAAAAATGGAATTTTACTTTCGTCAGGCTAAAATGAAAAAAACACTTTAGATTGTAATGGAAATGAGGAAATTTGAAATGAAGGGGCGTCAGTGTACAGTTGTACACGTATAATCGAAATCGTACTCAAAACGATGAAAATGGAACCTAAAATCATGGATAGGAAGTTAACTTTCAATAGATTTGTTTATGTGAAGTTCAAATAAGAAAAAAAAAAATGGTACGAAGACGTACTGGGACTGCCAACAAGTCCATCAGAAAAAAAGCCAACAAAGGCGACGTGCACATGGTGTTCAGTATTTTGAGATTAGGGGAAATTAATTCGGGATTATACTTATTATTCGGGGTAATGGTTTTCGAACCAATAATTCGGGATATTTTTCGTGTAAAGATCGTTCGTGATTTTAAAATTCAGGTAAATCTTCGGGAACCAATAATTGGAAAACATTTTTTTTTAAAAACAGTAAAAATATGAAATTGAAAATTTTTTTTGATAAAATTTAAATTTAAAAAAATGAAGATTGGATATAATTTTTTTTAAAAATTAAAGAAACTGAAAAAATTTATACTTAGATCATCGAAATCCCACTTTAGGCAAAAATAATCAAAATCCAGTCTTCTTCACTCGGTACACGACGATTTTAAGAATAAAAACAGCTCAGACGATCGGTCGGTAGCTACAAATGGTAGAGGTCTTTCGGTCATGCTTCACCCTATGCTCTCTTCGGGCGGTATGCCACGATGCAACACGCACCTTCGCTATCAAATTCAACAAAAATTACCGGCTTGGATGGTCTGGCCGCAGCAACCGCTAAATTAATTGAATCCGTTGGTAGTTTCGTTTACCAGAAGCAGATTCGCTTGTCAGTGTTGAATTAAAATGTTGCCTCGAGCTGCCCGCCGCGTCCAGCAACTTGCATATCTCCAAACACCCATAGCTGCTTCGTCCACGTCCACGATCAACAAACTCGTGAAATCTTCGCTTTTGTGTAATTTTATCCATTTCACTTTAAAACTCGCGCGACCCAGGGTTATAAATTATCCGTGGTACTCGATCCTTCCACCGTCGTCGTCATCAAACCAAAAAAATTCCTGACTAATCATCACATAACGTATATTTCTCCTCGAATTATATATTTACCGAAAAAAATTCGTATACGCGTAATTTACCAGCAGCACCTTTCTTTGAAAAAAAAACTGGATGATTATACACACCATGATCCCTTTTTTTTCTCTCCCTCTTATACATTTACTTATCTACCTATGCGGACATTGTCATTATGAAGAGCCAAGACGAGATGTAAGCTCGAGCTGTGGCGTACGCCTTCTTCGACCATATAGAACACAAGGTATTGTCGCCTTGGGGTGCACAGCATCAACCTATATGAGTATACCGAGTACCTAGATTACTTGTGCGCTTCTTTGACGCCATCCGATCCCCCCTCCCCCCTGACCATCCGAATACCTTCGTATATACGCTATTAATCCCGGGCGCGCATTTCATTAACCCATACCGTGTACCATACTTATATATACCGGTAATTTTCTACCGATAATGATCTTCTTATTCTATATACTTTTGATGGAAATTATCGCACGTTTTCTCTCCGCCTCCGCCATTCCATCCCGTATAACAGATTAGCCTCCATATGAAGAGTTGGCCAGGTGATTCTCCAAATACGCGATATAGATCTAACAAGTGTATCTGGGTGAGATTTAAGGAGAAAAATCAGGTACCGGAGACCAGACGTGTGTGTTAAATTGCATTTATTATGAAGGTTTTGGCCAAAGGGCGTCTGCATTGAATAGATACCTAAGAGTACGAATTGGAGTGCATTTTTCAAAAATTTCGTACTTCATTCTTCGACATCGAAATTATGGATTTAGGAAGTTGAAGTGTAACCAGCTAACCACACATATTTTTTGGTCGGGTGGGGGGGGGGGGGAGGAGGAGGAGGAGGAGAGTAAATAATATTCAAGAAACAAAATTTTTATATTGTAAATTCAGAGCCAAACCAAACGAGAGGCAGGCGGAATTACTCTCGAGATATCTTTTTTTGGAAAATTTCCACGTTCGAATTTGAAAAAATGAGAAAAAAATTTATTTCAGTCGAAATTTGCAATTTTCATTTAACATTGAACATAATTTACTTACATTTCTTCATTCCGCGAAATAATTTACTTAATGGCAAAGTTCAAACTCACCTAAAACAAAAAACAAAATAAACAATGTTGTTAGTTAAAAGCTATAATAATTTTACACATAGTCAACTGTAATTATTACCAAAAAGCAAAACTAAAATAGCTTCCAATCCGGATATGGGGTCATTTCGTCAAAAAATCGATAAAAAATCACTAAAACAAAGTCAAAATTGCAGAAATTGAAGAAAAATCAATGAAATGACTGAAATTCACTTGAAAATTATTGAAATTTCCAGGGAAATAAGTAAAAATTTGATGGAAATCAGCACCTTATAACTTCGTTGATTTTTCCTGTGCTGCAATTTTGATTGTTTACATTAGCGATTTTTCAATTTTTCACTGATTCAGACAAGAACGCTCCGAAACCATTATGCTGGAAAAGGGGAGGTGAAATCTGTGAAAATCTCAACTAAGATTCTCAATTTTCCAAACTATATCAATTTGATGTTTAACTCAACTTTTTCGACTAAAAATGCCCTTTTCTCAATTAAGTATAGGACTTAAAGACCCATTCGTACGAAATTTTCAGTCATTAAAATAAAAACTCCAAAACCAACCTCCTCGTGATATCTCCTAGTTTCTCATTTTGAATCAGTGAAAAGTCACTAATAAATATCCAGAATTGCAGTACAGGAAAAATCAGCAAAATTCCTTGATTTTCAGCGGATTTTCGCTGATTTTTCAGCAAATTTCAAAAATTTTACTCACTTACCAGTGAATTTTTACTGGTTTCTTTCAGCTACAGTGAAATTTTTTTCACTGATTCATTACCGTGCTCCATTTCTGACATCACTGATAGATAGTCAGAATTGTAGCACAGGGAAAATCAGCGAAATTCTTTGATTTTCAGCGAATTTCAGAGATTTTACCGACTTATCAGTGAATTTTCACTGATTTTCCAGCAGTTTTTTCCACTGTTTGTTTTCAGTGAATTTTTTTTACAGATTTATTACTGTACTGCAATTTTGACTGTTTTCCAATGATTTTCGATCATTTTCACTTCCCTAGATTCAAAATTATGAGAGTATACACATCGTTCTAGGTCAACAGTATGAGTCATTTCTAGTGGCGTAGCGAAGAATTTTTTCTGGAAGAGGAGGGAGGGTTCTCTCGATTTTCCCAACTTTGAAATTTAAATTTGGCAACTTTAATAAGGGCGTCCAGAAATTATTTAAGGGAGGGGCTGAGGATTCGAAAAAAGAAAAATCGTGGAATTTTTTGGAACAATTAGTGATTTTTCACTGATTTTTCAGTCAAGTCAAAATTATTGATTTTTCGTGACAAATGGGAATTTATTGAGAAATCGGTGATTTTTAACTGAAACATCAGTGATTTTTGACTGAAATACCAGTGAAAATCATTCATTTTCAATAAAATTATTTCACTGATTCTTAAAGGCAGAAATTGAGAAATTCATCGAAGACTGATTCAGATTTAGCTAGTTATTTATGTTTATCCAAGAAATAGAATGACTAAAATATTTCCCGAGCGAAGCGAGTGCGAAATTTTTTCGAAAAATCATGTTTGAATAGCAAAAACTGCACTTTTTTCACATTTTTGCAATAAAAAATCTCTTCCGAGCTTGGAAGAAGGGCTCGAGCCCTTTGAGCCCCCTCCTCCCTTGGGCACGCTTATGGATGAAATGAATTTGAAATAAAATTTTGGTTTCATAAAATAATGCTGCAAAATGTGCAGTGACGACGTAGGTACCGAAGTTTGAATATTGAATTGAGAGGGCAAAAGCTCAGAATTTCCGGCTCGATTTTTGATCAATTAGACTGAACTAAATTTTTTGACCACTTCTCCTGAATTTTCAAAATTTGTGTGCCTTGACCATACAAATGGAGTTCACTGAAGTAGTTTGAGCTGCTGAACATAAATCTGTTGCAAATTTTTTCGTATGACAATTTCGTATGGAAAATAAAGTGAGAAATTAAATTTCGAGCCTTGTGCTGTACTTATTTGAACTTGAAATTACAAAAATCGCGAAAAAGAGATGAAATGAAGTGAAAATCTGACAAGTCGTGTATAAATTCGTATTTTGGAATATAATCACAAGAAAAATTTTTTCAGCCAAAAATGACCATTATGAGTGAAAAACGCTGTGAAAAAGTGGTTTTTCGCATTTTTCAAGGTGTTCCACCACCTAAAAAATTCTGAAAAAAAATCATGATGTACATAGAGACTAGGTACATAAAATATATTTTTTTCAATATTGCACCTCTGAAACATCATGTAGAAAACTCGAATTGAAGTTTTCAAACGCAATTTTTGGCTTGAAAAAATCATCAAAAAATTTTTTTCAAACCACCCGCTGATACCCCTCAATATAGGGTACACCTCACGAAAATTTGAAAAAATTTAGTGAAAAACTCGCGGAAATAAAAATTTTTATTGGAAAGGCTGAAAAAAGTAACGTTTTGTCCAATAACTGGGGCTAGGAGTGGAGTTGGGGGCCAAAATTTTTACCACGTGGTTTGCAGACCCTAAGAACCAAATTTCATCGGTTAGTTTCGAATTTCAGCTCGGGGGCAGATTCGCCAATCTTAACCGCCGGACCCTTTGTTTTTTTGTTTCGAACGAAGTAAAGGAGAAAAATTTCAAGAAAAATTATAATTTTATTGAAAAATTTTGTAGTTTCAATGTGCGGACGAAAATTTTAGAAAACCTCAAATTCAAGGCACCATAAAACAATGTTTCAGGTTAATAAACTTGAATAAAAAATTAGCCACTTTTATTTTAAAACTATCGATGGAGAAATATGGTGAAGCTTTTAAAAAATAAGAAAAAAATAGAATAAAATTAGATGAAATACGTTTTGAGGAAAAATACGAAACAATAACTTTTGTAGGATTTAGATAAAATATAAGCTCGAGCGCAGCGAGGGCAAAGTTTTTGGAAAAATTAAAATTGGAAGGTAATTTCAGAGGTTGGATTGTAATTTCTGAAAGGGAACGGTTTTCCTCAAAATTTTCCTTTTTTTGGTCTTTGCCAACTTTTCTCATTTTGAGACCCAACTTTTTCTACTAGCATATTGTCTGGGGAAGGGGAGGTCACCCCAAACCCCCCATTCGCTACGGCACTGGTCATTTCATTTCAAAAAATTAATTTTCAAGTATGCCTGCTCCCCTTCATCCTCTTTCACAGCTCCAAGTCCTCTATTCCGAATCACTCTCCATACCACGTTCATCGAACCACTCAGTAAACCCATCAGCATTACCCATACCCATCCTTCGAACAATACCCGCGCTATACGATGCAATGCCTTCTACACATGGTCAAGAACCGCGAACTAGGCACGTACCATAGTCTTATGCATTGGTGAACTCGAACCAACAATATTTGTGGCTTCGGGAAGGCGGTACGGTGCAGGGCGACAGAATGGAACAGAATGAATGGTGCGATACGTGCATGGTGCTGGATCATATTCCTACGTAAAATAAAACGCAGACGTCGAGAAGGAGACAAAAAGAGGAGATAAATACATCACCGAAGGCGCGCATCGCGACCCAACTATTGTAGGCAGAATATTCTATACGCTGGTATGGACATTGGTCACGGTACCTTCGACGCGGCGATTCGGGAAAATCATGCTATCTCGGCTCGTATTCTAAACGGCTGTAAAATTGCTGCTTGCCGGTGTTTTCCGCGTGCTTTCATTGTCTCCGCGAACCATAGTAGATCGTAGGTGCATCGGATTTGCGCCGCTGCGTCATTCGAGGCGTGAATTTTTAAAACCTGCGGATCTCGGGTACGCGGCGTGGCTACGGCGAAAGACTCCGGCGCGTTAATTCGATAATCTATGTCCGAGCTGGGACGCGTATTACAATAGGCAAATGGCCTCATTTTCGCCCGTATGCGTATACGAGTATGCGAGACTTTTGACCAGAGGAGTGCGGGATTTAGGTATACAAACTGTGTAAAAGTATATGGTATAGAATTACACTGACTGGAGAACTGCCCAGGTAGAGGTACTCCAGTCATACACATACGTGTAGAAAGACGAACAAGAATTCAAAGCTTTTGTTGCTGGTATATATACAAGGCACAGAGAGCGAGCGCACGTTCTCGATATGTATTATATATTTGGCGCGACGTCGACCGCCGCGATGGAAATACGCACGATTCTGGCTCGTGTACCTAATTACCTATATAAAAGCTTGCTGGCCATTGGTCACCAACTAACGGATTAATAATTTTACTTACCGTAATCTACTCTACGTTCGGGGTTCCCGTTACACAAGGCGATTATTTCATTGTATAGTATGTGATACAATAATTTTTTTTTTCTTTGGTAACCGACCAGAGGAACTTAAAAGGCGGAATTATCAACAGTGATGGGTTGCTGGACGATGGAATGGAGGTAACGCGAGTGGATAATTCTCGTAAGGTTGCGTTATGGTAGATTTTGGTAACGGATTCGACGATCTGGTGGCTGAAATTGGACGTGTTGGATTCAATTATTCGTAGGAAGATTGCGAAATTGGTCCGAAATTATCGACCGGTCGAGAGAATTATCTTGGGTGTGGAATTTGGCTCGAGTTCAGTGCGCGGATCGTGTACAGGGTGTCTGCTGAATTATCTTTTCGAATTTTCGTGACAGTTGGTTATTCTTTTCGTGAAAATGATCAGAAATTTTCTGCGGTGCTTAAAATAAAATGAGACATAAGCGCACCCAGAAATTATGTGGGGGAGGGGGGGGGCGGCTGAGAATTCGAGAAAAAATTAGGGAGAGAGATGAGACGCTCAAAATTCAATGAAAAAATTGGGTAATTTGTTATTTCAACGGCGTAAGTGGTCAGAGTATTTTCAGTGAGCAAAGAAAAATTGACAAATTGCGGAATTTTTGTAACCAGAATTTGGTGAAATTCAGCCTGTTTGAACCAGTAAAATTAATTCGACTAAAAGGCAGCGATTTTACTCTTATTTTTTATTCAAAATTGTTATTTTTCCGTCAAATTGAGAATTGTCTGAGAAATCAGTGATTTTTGATTGAAAGGTCAGTATAAAATCACTGATTTTCAGCGAAATGTGTTTCGCTGATTTAAAAAAAGCAGAATTTCATCAAATTTCACTGACTCAGATTTAAAGAATACGTTCGTTCAAGAATATCGGTTAAAAGACTGTCCGAATGAAACGAGGGTGGAATTTTATTGAAAAATCAGGGTTGAAAAATAAAAATATCCACTTTTTTGTTATTTTTACGATGAGAAATCTCCTTGTCGAACTTAAGGATAGGGATCGAGCACCCTGAGCACCCTGCTTGGGTGCGCCTATGAAATGAGAAAATTATTGAAATTTCTTTGAATTTTGTACAAAAAATTTGTGACTTAAAAATTTATAAAAAATAATTTTGTGCAAGTGCATAATTAGATGCTTTCGAATAATCCAACCCTCCATCCCCTGTCTCACTCTTAAAAGATTTTATAGAATAAAATGAAAATTCAACAAATTCTCAGCTATACTGACTTGTTTAATAGTATATTATGCAACAAGGGAGATAAAGTGATTTTCGACGAATTTTGAGGTTTATTGCCCGAGCGAAGCGAGGGAAATAACTCAAAATCGTCGAAAATCATTTATCTCCCGAGTTGCATACGATATTTTTCATTGTAGAGGGAGTAAAAGTCGAGTTTGAGCACTTGAGCGATTCGCGCTAGAATGAAAATGAAATTTCAAGATTTTTCATTTGAACTTCCACCTGCTCAGTGCATTCGTAGGTACATTTTTTACCAACGACGAAGTACATAGAGAAAAGAAAAACTACTTAGTTTCTAGATCGACTAAGATAGAAGCTCTTATTTTCACAGCAAATTCTCAAATACGTATGAAATTTTCATTGCCAATTCATAACTACTTTAAATTTTCTATGATCGGTATGACAGTTAACACAACTGCATACCACAAAATTTCATCAGTTCGAGAAAATTATACAAAAATGGTTCAAAAAATCACAGTATCTTAAAATGGTCGACAGCAAAGTCGTACCAAACAAAGGTAAGGGAGAAGTGGAACAAAGGCCTTCCTTTACTTTTAAAAATTGAATTCCAGGAAAGAAATTTGTCAAAAAGTCGTATTGAAAAAGAAAACCCCGGATGTTTATAGATAATTCACTGAAAAAGTTGGAGTGAGTAGAATTTTATTTCGAGTCAAAAAATCGAAAGAAAGGATTGCACCTAAAAATTTTTTGGAAAAAGCGTTGACTTTTGGAAACTTTTTTTTTACTTCTTAGATTCATTCGACTCTTTTCTTGTGGAATTTTAACCATTTTTAAGTTGATTCAACTGCTCAACAACCATAAAGAATTTCACGATGTTGACCCATTACAAATTTTGAAACCGATTTCTGAACATTCTCAAAAATTCGTTTTCAATTTTTTGAGATAATGGAGGGGAAGGGGGGGAGGGGGCTCCTTCCAATAATATTTTTCAAAAATCCGTCAAATTTCGTAGTTAATCGGTAAGTTTTTTTGGAAAGTCGGAAATTTTTTTACAAAATTAAGAAAAATTTTGAGAAGGTTGCCAATCTACAACGAGATTTGCCAACGTTTTGAGAAGGCTAGTTGGGAAAAATCATGTTGCAAACTGGCACGAATTAGTACGAAAAAAGAAAAAAAGCACGAAATTTTTACTCCAAAGTAATGGTATTTTTCTGACATGCCAATAAAATGTTTACAGGCTTGTAGAGCATCACAAGAAACTTCCACAGCCAAAACTTTAGTCCCTAAAGTTGACTTGAGACGGAGGAGGAGGGGGATATGCATTTTGAAAAATCGCCTAATACGCTGAAAAATTACCAAAATCTAACTAACTCGCCCCAATATGGCATTAAGCGATTTTTCTCAATTCCCCCCCCCCCCCCGGTCACCTTAAGAGTTGAAATTTTAGCTGTGGAAGTTTCTTGTGATGCTCTACAAGCCTGTAAAAAAATTGGCTTGTCAGTCCTCGGGTAGGTCCCTTGTTAGCCCTCGTCTCGCTCGGGCATATGAAGCCCAAATAAAAGATAGGAATTGAGAATTTCGTCTCCCTTTTAATACTAAAATGTTGATAGAAAAATTTAAAAATTCCAGCTTCTGGATGGCTTTTTTTTCAATAATGTTTGCCCTCATTTTGTTTGGATTTGATGAATTTACACAATTATTTATTCTTAAAATGATGGTATGAATCTCTTCTCCTTTCATCCCAAACAATTGAATATTCTGAAGCCAGAAAATTTTCTTTCTCCCATTTATCAGTGGACCTAGTGGAAATATCGAATTGAATTTTCAGAAATTTTTCGATTTTTTTGGATGAGGAGGAGATCAGTAAGGAATGAATAAGTTAGAAAAGTAGCAAGGAAAAAGCACAAATATATTTTTTTTGATTTCAGTATCACTATGGTTGGCAAATTACTTTTTTTTAATATGAATTGGCCAATTATTTTAATTTTTTTAAAAAGAATATTAGTCGACAAATCACCCCCCTCCTCCCTTCCGAGATTTTTGCCCAAATTTCACCTCTGTGAGCAATAGCACAATATTTCAACAATTCTTAAGATCGACTTTCGGCAATAAATTTCAATAAAAATGGTTTAAAATCGTCGAAAAATCAACGATTATATAAGCATTCGAACCTGGAAAAAAGTCCCCCCCCACTCAACCGATGAGCCATTTTTCGAATCGCAATTTTAGTTATTTTGAATAAATACACTGAATTAGTCACTTTTACTCCTTTTTCAACATAATTTTTCCATCACATTGCATCTCATCATGGTACAACATTATAATAAGACTGTCATCACCGATGGCCACTTGGTCAGTTTTCTGGACACCGCATTAAAAATCGTTTAATTTTTTCTCCACAAGCCTATACGTAAAAAAATAAGACACGACAGGACGCGAATCAAAAAACTAGAGATTAAGATGAAGAAATTCTCCTCATCTGTATTGGTCACTATTTTGGTATGTGTAAAATAATTTTACGATGGCATATCGTACTACTCGAGCGCGTACGTTTGAAATAGGTTGCTCTCGACAACCTGTTCACGAATAATATAATTTTAATGCGGTATTTTTTTGGCCGGTTGTCGGTCTACGATATACCTACGCTACTACTATACCTCATACACATTTACTATTACTATATATTATAATTTTACTATAATATACTCGCGTATACAAATGTATAGCAGATATATCTGTATAGGTACCTGCTGTAGCTGGATCTACACGCGAGATTAGCGGAATAAACTCGTTATCGTATTTAATTTGGTTTAGTGTATATTTTGAAATAGACCTATGATGGCTCATGGCTGGACTGCAGACTGGCAATGGTCGAGTACATTATTCGGCATGTATTTAGATTTCGACTATAATCCGTCCACTTATTAACGCAGCTATAGCCGTACGAATCTAGTTTGAGAATTTTCATTATAATATGTACCTCGTATTGTACCCTTATTGGCATATAAATGTCGCGGCATGGGCATGCCGCACCGGTAGCGACAACATCGGCGACCAATTCTCATTTACTACTCTGCATTCCTCTATTAATTGGAATCCACGTCGAAGGTGATTTTTTCCCTACGTAGTCATAAGTTCTATTCCAATACATAGGTATACTTATAGCCTGGTAGACAAAACTCATCAGCATTTTGTACAAAATACATTCACGATATCGTACACAGACCGTTTCCGTGGTGAGCTGCTGACGAAGCAGATTCTCATATAAAATCGAATGCTGGCAAAGAAAAATTGAAGGATGTAGTTTCCACGTAACGAGGCGGAGTTGAAAAGGTATACCAATTAAAAACGTATCGAGATTAGCGTAATATACGCATATTTGTATTGCATAAACGACGGCCATACTTGATAAAGATGCCAGATCGCTGATATGGTGCGAAAAATTACTTCGCCATCGTTGGCGTGTTTGTGCTGATGCTTGTACGTATTTATGAAATTTTTACCGAGATTATTACAAAAATCACCCTAACGCAATCGCTTGACCACGTAGATGGATTTCTCGATGGAGATTTCAATATTGCACAGGATTATAGTGTGATATACAGGGTGTCACAAAAATTAGGAAACCGGTTTTCAGCCAAAAAAATGAGCTAATTTTATAGGTGATATGAACCTTAATCGCTGGTATGAATGTAATGAAATAAAAAATGTTGAAACCGGTTCAGTAGTTTTAAACCAGTTTCAAAAACTCATCAAAAATTGCAGGTACTAAAAAAAAATTAAAACAAAAGTTGTGGAGAAAAAAAAATGAATTTTTCAACAATTTTTTTGTACCATATTGTCACTTTATTGAACAAAAATTGAAGAGGAGTAATTTACATGAAGTATTAGTAGAAACAGGCCTCCCCTTGCACCCCTGCATTTTTTATTTTCTTCAAAAAGTCATTTGATCGAATCGCTTCTCATCTTCATTCGACTGCAAAGAATGATTCAATTTCTTTCAAATGAAGAAAAAAACTCAACCAACTATTTCAAGAATTTTCAAAACCAAAAATTACCACGAGGTTTCTAAAAAAACATTTCAAATTAAAATGCAGTTTACCCCCCCCCCCCCCCACCTTCCGTAACATCACAAAAAACGGTATTTTCTTATTTGCAGACTTGCTCAAATTTTCAAGCTTCCATCAAATTGAAATTTTTTTTACCTACGGTCAAGGAGTCTAACAGAATCGAAAAATTAAAAAATATGACTTTCGGATAATCAAATTTTCAATTTTTTTGACAGTTTTTTTAAATCGTTGAAAATTTCATGCGAAAAGGAACGATTTTTACGTCAATTTTTTGGATTTTTTGAAAGGTTTGAGTGATTGAGAATCGAAAAATGAGGTGGTTTTTTGAAAGAATTTTTCGAAATCAGGATTCATATTATTGTAATGGAGTTGAAAATCGTAAATTCTTATCTAATTTTTTTGCGCTGTTCCAAAATTATCAGTCCTTAAATGACCTTGTTCGCAAACCAGGGATGAAAACTTTTTAAAATTAATTTTTGTGTTTTCCAAATCGTCCAGATCAATTCATTTCAAATTCTCTAGACCTAGTAAACAAAGTTCCCAAGCTGTGGACAAAATTATGTAAGAGTAGTGGTAATAGAGAGGACTAATTATTGTCAAAATTCAAATTTTCGGAGCCTACGATTCTTTGAAAATTATTAATTTTAAAATATTTAGGCACCGAGTTTTGAAAAAAATTGGAAGATATTTTTTATCAAAAGAAGAGAAGGAATCATTTCATAAGCGCACCCCGGGGGGCTCAGGGGGCCCGAGACCTCCCTTTAAGCTCAACAATGCGATTTTTTCAATCATAAAAATTTCAAAAAAGATTACCTGTGATTTTTTTAAAAATTCGTCCTCACTTCGCTCGGGCAGTGTTTTAGTAACTATTTCTTAAATAAACATAATTATCACTCTCTAAATTTGAATCAGTTAAATTTGCAGAAATTCGGTCTTTTTTAATCAGTAAATATGGTTTTCAATGATTTTTCGGTCAAAAATTACCAATTTTTCAGTCAATGCTCCATTTATCAGAAAAAATCAGTAATTTTGACTAAAAAAAATCATTAAATCTCGCCATTTTTCAATTTTTCTTCGCCCATGAAAATACCCCGCAACTATTCCAGCCCAACTGAAATAACAGGTTACTTCATTTTTTCATTTAATTTTTACCCCCCCCCCCATCTTTTTTCAAAACCTGAGCCCCTTCCTTACACAATTTCTGGGTGCGTCTATGAATCATTTATTTCCTAATTTCTAAACTACATACGTGGGAACAGAAAATTTTCAAAACATCCCTTTGAAAATACAAGAAAAAATCCTTTTGTCCCTCCTGAGAATGCCAATTCATTAGTCCCATATTTCAATTTAATTGTTTTGAAAAAAGAAAATTTGCCCAGCTCCAGCAAAGCGAAGAATTTTTTCTTGAAAAAGTACCTAGGTACCTACATATGTTCGAAAGCAAAATTGCCATTTTATGACTTTATGATCTGTTATTTCATCTTTGAAGTGGTAAAATGAAGAAATATAGGACTTTTTAACCAAATGCAAAACTTTTTCAATCCTTTGCTTCATTTTTAGCCCAACTTTTACAATATCATTTTATCGGTTTAATTACTTGCAGGACCGGTTAAACACCTTGAGTAATACCTTCTCAACTCTCTTTCTCCTCTTTTACCCTCAGTAACTTTTTTTTTAGCATAAAACGATGTCCATTCTTGATAAAATATTGAGCGAAAATTGATTTTGTGCAATCACATTTAATGATACATTATCTTGAAATTCAAAAAAATTCCATGGAAGATGATAATAATTATCAGTTCTTATCGTATACTTTTCTAAAATACATATTTTTTCAATTCCATTGAAATTTAAAATTTAATTCACCTTATTTGTGAAAATTTTATAATTTCTTAAAATTAAAAACTCGAATCAACTTGAAAAATTTATCGAGCATTCGGCATCAACGAATCTCGTAGCTTTCTTGTTTCTTGCAAATATTTTACATTTAAAGTCATCTAAAAAACAGAAAATTTTGCTCCATTTGAATTTTTGATTTCGTGCGATGAAAAATTCAATTTAGAGGAGTTTTTCGACACACCTCTAATATCTCATCAATTACCCATTTAAATCAAAACTCGACTCGATAAGGTAAGGATAACTTGTCCATTTTCGTCACATTTCTGCAACTCGATCATCTCAAGTTCTGAATCAACTACCAAGTAGTAAGCTCCCAAACGTTAATTATTTTTTAATCACGGTGCCCAGATCTGAGACTGGGTATTAGAAACCGATAAAGACAGATATCATCTTGCATCATATTCCAAGAAACGGTTTACTGTATGGTCCATTAGCGTGGATACATCGTACTTTACAGCACGCTATATCGCCGAGCAAACAACTTCACTAATACGTATCTCTACCTGCACACGTCACATATCTGCACACGCGAAATATTGACGGTTTAGTTAAACTAGTTACTAGTCGAGTCCTTCATCGCGTTCATTATGTAGATGTACTTCCTCTACATTTGGGAAATTTTTTCCAATCGATACAATTACGTCATATGTTAATTTGAAATGATTCGAGTCGATGTGGCTAGTTGAACTTGGCGATGTAAAAGATGCAACTATCGTCGTAAAAAAAAGAATTTAGTGTTAGTCTCTAACTTGGAATGTTCAATAGTGTCTCGAGTTCTATAAATTTCCATAGGAAGGTATCTAATCTATCTACAATGGAACGTCGTCGATGACTAAGTATACGATCATTTAAGTATACTTATTAGAAAAAATTGAAAAAAATTGAATTAAAATTGGAGCAAATTTTAGTGTTGAAAAATTTCCCAATTTTGAATTCTTCAATTTTTTTCAACTTCATATTTTTTTAAATTTCTTCCAACTCAAAAATTTTTCAATCATTTGAAAATTTTTCATCAATTTTTTTCAAATTGAAAATTTTTCCAATTAGAAATTTTTCAAAATTTGGTCAAACTTTAAAGTTTCCAATAAAGTTTATATGTAACTTCATGATTTTCAAAATTTCTTCCTATTCAATGAATAATTTGAGTGAAATTGGAAAAAAAATTGAAAAAATCAAAATTGGAAAAATTTTGAGGAAATTAAAATTTGAAAAAATTTTACTTTTGGAAAAAATTTAAAATTAGATAGAATTTTGAAAAAAATAAATGAAAGAAATTGAAAAAATTAGGTTTTAAATAATTTGAACTTAGAATAAATTTAAAGCAGAATATAAAAGTTTGACTTTAAAATCATCTTTTGACTAAAAAAAAGCGTTGTCATTCATAAGCGCACCCAGAAATTATGTAAGAGTAGGGCTGAGAATTTGAGAAAAAATGGAGGGGTGACAAAGTTCAGTAAAAAATTTGGGACTTGAGCCTCAGGGGTCTCAAATAGTACATTTTATTCATTTTTACCCAATCTGAGGGCCCTCTGAATCTCCCCAAGATGGTTCTTGGGGTCTAAGAATTGACCTTTAGGCCCAGGCGAATTGTTTTTCGCTCTTTGCAAAATCATTGGGAGGAGAGGAGTGGTATATGGCACCAAAATTGGCACGAAACCTCCAAAATTTGAAAAAAAATCATCGAGTTATAAGAAATACCCTAATGTACAAATATGGATTAATAAAAACACTGGCTGAGGGAAGCGAGGGCGAATTTTTTTTGAAAAATCGTGTTTAAAAAACAAAAAAATGCACTTCTTTTTAATATGTTTATGGTGAAAAATCTTCTTCGAGGAGCTTAAGGAGGGGACTCGGGCCCCTTGAGCACCCCCTTGGGTGCGCCAATGTCGTCATTTTTCCTGCAATCTTCCATATTATTTTGAATTAAACATTCAACGAGAATCAAAATTTGGCTCATCTGTACAAAGAATTTTTAATTTACATATTTTTTTTTTAAAGAAAAAAAATCGAAAATTGTTTGAAAATCTCTATGGTCGAGCCAAGCTTTTTTTTCAAATTATGATGGCTCACCCTGGCCTGCCCTTTTTTTTTGTCTCCGCCACTGTAGAGCCGCCTATACCTTGTATTTTTACTCACACACTATTAAATACGTCAAAAAGAAATGAGAAACACAGGTATACACAGATGCTGAGACAATCACAAGTACATCATACTCTATACTATCCATTTGTAGAAAATTGCTTTCTCTGTGATCACTTTTCATCGTGATCGCGAAACAAAACAAGTCGCAAAACATGGCCCCGTTTACTTTGAATGGAAATTCATCGGGTCGACATTTTATCACGCGGAAATACCGGCCTATGAATCGCAGATCGCACGAACGTAAAGATGCTGTATATGATTTTACGAGTCTGTATGATCAGACAACAGCAACATCAATTAACACACTATGGCAAAATGATACCATTTTACTTCATACATCAATCTTCTTCTTCGTCGTTTGTCTATGTCAAGGGCAAGGCCATAGAATACCATAAATATACGCCAAACGCGCCACATCCTCTCTTCAACAGAATATACCTATATTGCAATATATTCGCAACTCGTATCGCGTATACTACATCGTCGTCGTATGTATTTATATACGTGGTGATGTACTTACACGTAGCTGCGTATTTAATACATATAAAAATACTGGTTCTAGCGTCAGCATCCCATCGTATTCGTCGTGGTTTTTCCTCTCGGTTTCAAAGACGTATTTGCTTTATATAGTTTGATATTTAAGATAAAAATAATATAGGTAAGGGACGGGCTGAATGACGTCGAAGTGGTGACAATTTCAAATTATTTTTGATAGAGAAAAATTGATAAAATAACGCGAAGGATGTTCAGTTTCTCACGAGGCAGGCTTCCAACATCAACGTTGAAAATTTCTGCAAGCACAGAACATCTCAAAAATAACGAAAATGATTTTTGGTTTAAAAATTCGAGTGAACTTTATTTATTGGCGATATAAACGCGACAAATTTGTGTGATTTTAACGTAATAACATTTCCAAAAATTGAGATAAAAAAATTTGGAACTTTGTAAACTGTAAAAATCAAAAAATATTTATTTTCTGTTTCACAATCTAAATCCTCTTTTCAGCTTTTAATTCTCCACAACTTTCGTTTAGCATATTTTTTTGCATAGTTCCTTTTTCAGAACCGGTTTCGGAACGAGTGTTACCAATTTTTTCAAGTTTTCTAAACTCTGCAGTCTGCACCAAGGTATCTAACAAATTTGAAAACTCAAAATTCAGGACTTTTATAGGACGTTCGCACGAATATTGGAGGACTTTTCTATCAAGTTTTTCAACATTACACCGCGGGAAGGAGGATTTTGTACCGAGGAAAATTTACAAAGAAATCGACTTCAGTTCATTTTCAAAAAAGAACAAATGAAAAACAAATTTTTTGTATTTTTTTTGGTGCTTGTTTAGTTTAACAAACTCAAAAGTACCTACACAAATTTCCCAATTTTTTTTATTTTTTGGTTTAGTAATTTCTCGATCTTCCGAAAATTTTTAGACAAGGATTTAAAATGATTTCTCGGCTTTAATTTTTGAAAAAATTTTCGTTCCAATTTATTCATTTACCCCTCACTTTTTAAAAGAATTTTTGACAAATTCAAAACCGCTGAATCAGCTTCAAAACTCGTAACCCTTAATTTAGTAGGTAACCCATCGTTTTGACGAATCACAGTTCGTACTGAAATTAGAAATCGAAAATTTTTACTGTAGGTATTCGTATTTTTACGTACTTTTTTCGTACTTTTCTGGTTCCAATAATCTCTCAAATTCAAATGACTATTGGGGATATTTTTGAAATTTTGTCCAAAAATTCGTACTTTTTTAGAATTTTTGTACTTTTCGTTATTAGTACGAACCTTGGCGAATTCATCCAGATGGATTTTATTTCAATACTTCGTTCTGAAAATAAGCGAACTTGAAATGCACGAATTTAGTTTCATATACTTGACGCTGACGTAGGGAAGAGGAGAAGAATCAAATCGTATGAGAAAGCAAAATGGACGATTTGTCCTGCTCTACTTCATAAAAAAATCTAATTTCAGTGATAGGTATGCACCTGTGAATTTGATTCTATTTAGAAAAATTTTCCCAAAGAACGTTTTAGTGAAATATGGAAAAATAGAAAAATAATTCAATTTTGAATTCGTCAAACTTTTCTGAGCAGCGAAATTAAATTTCCAGGTGACAACTGGAACCCCCTCAGGGCCAATTCATCTGCAGAACGATTGGAATTATTCACTTTCTTTCAATCCTCGCAATTTTTTCATGGCAAATACCTCTCTGTTTTCATTTTCTTCCTTCTCTTGTCGTGGATCTAAGTTGATTCTATTCTTAAAATAAATATGCAAAATATTTCACCTCAAAAAACCCAATTTACCCACATTTTGAACTTGATTCGCCGAGCAGAATATCATCGTTGAATAACCCAAACGTTAAAATTATTTCTCTGCACTTTCGAAAAACCCATCCACAGTACTTGTCATTTCAATCCAGATAATAAATTCGACAGCCTGAAATCCATACACACCACATACTCATCTCAAACCTCAAAAAACACTCTACATCCATCGCCAAGGTTTTATCGCTACTTACCAATACATCTCCCTGCGTATTTTTCGCATTACCGGTAATAATTTTCAAACGCCAATAAATTAATCTAGTTGTCAACCGGTTGCTACCGACTCGTCTGAGTAGATTTTTTCTACTCCTCGCTTCACATCACCTATATACATATGTACGTATATTAATTTGTAATTTCCCACAATTTCCTAATGAGAGAAGTGCTTCGTTCGCAGTTCAGCAAAAAAAAAAAAACCGCTACTCAAAAGTACAACCGAGACCGAGACGAGTCACATTATCGATCCGGTTATTATACGTATGTTATTGCGATCGTTACTGAATTTATAATCCATTACACCACACCGTTCATCATTTCCATCTTTCTACAGTTCACAGGTATTCTCGTGGAATCCAGAAAGAGACAGAAATGGCGAGAAAAACACCTATTTATTTTTACTATTTTTTTTTTTTAATAAACACCGTATTAGTACTACCTATGACTCTTCGAACGTAATGACACCGAGTTGGAAAAATTTCACATACCATCGCGTGGTTTCTAAATATATTTAATATCAGCTACAACTCGTCGTATGTACATCCAATTAACAGGTTTAAAAGTTTTTCGATGACTCATCGGTCACACTGGATTCGTACATCTTGAGAAAAAATTTTTTTCGCCAGTCTCATATTTTACCAAAACCTCTCGAATTCTGGTTCCTCTCTTCGATTACTATACAGTATGACACAGAAGTTTTGGTCCCTTGAAACACTTCTCAGTATCTCAAAACTGAAAAGAGATACCATGGCGGTTCAAACGGCAATGTGTTCCTAGCGTCGAAGACATTGAAGATCAATAATCAAACTTGCAGCCCGACCTATAGGGTGTCCACAAACTGAGAAACCGGTTTGGGTCAAAAAATGAGGGTCCGGTTGTTTTATTGAAATAAAGTTTACACACTGACGCGATTAAAATGTGATATGTTTTTTTGAAACCGGTTCAGCAGTTTTGATCAATAATATCCGGAAAAGTGGAGATATGAAAAAAAGTTTGGAACAAAAGTTGTAGAGAATTAAAAATCAAACATTTTTAGTTCCGTAACTTTTTTTCCATCTTGCAATGTGAAGAAGTTGTCGTACAAAAGGTTGGAGTAAAATTTTTTGTTTTTCAAGCCACTAACTCTTTTCCATCGCAAGATGAAAAAAAAATTACAGAACGTAAAATGTTTAGTTTTTAATTCTCTAAAACTTTTATTCAACGCTTTTTTTTATATATCCACTTTTTGATAATTGGTTATCGACACGCAAAGAGAAAATTTTACTCTAACCTTTTGTACGATAACTTCTTTACATTGCAAGATGGAAAAAAAGTTGTGGAACAAAAAATGTTGGTTTTTTAATTCGCTACAACTTTTGTTTCAAACTTTTTTTCATATCTCCACTTTTTCGGATATTATTGACAACTGGTTCGGAACTGCTGAACCGGTTTCAAAAAAAAATCACATTTTAACCGCATCAGTGTGTGAACTCTATTTCAATAAAAAAAAACCCTATTTTTTTGACCCAAACCGGTTTCTCAATTTGCGGACACCCTATACGTCGGGCTGAAAGTTTGATTATTGATCTGACGCCACACAGTGGGATAGAAAAAATTCTAGGCGGCAAAAAATCAAGGGTAGGTCGAAAAATCGACTTAAATATAATGGGGAAAAAATACGTGGATGGTGTTCTACTAGTATTAGAGCATCTAGAAACGTATTTTTTACCCGCCTCACCGCGCGTCTGTTGCCACGGCACTGCCGGGCAGTCGCGCGGTATGAATGAGAAACCAGTATGTGGAATGACATATGTTCTACACTGCGCTGTGTCGAACGATTTCATCATCATTCCGCGGGTTAGAATACGCGATTAGATAGTAATTTTCATGCTGAATTCAGTGGTGTGTGCAGTTTTAAGTTTTAATGAAGCTGGAGCGACGTATTCGACGTTTAAATTAAGTACTTTTATGTCCTTAAAATGACACATAATTAGACTTTCAATTCCTGTATAAAAAAAGATTCGAGATGATTCGCCAAACCATTCTCGGGAGTTGATAGCTTGAAACCTATATTATCAATAGCTTTTATCGAATTTGGCCATAACTGGCCATACTGAGTAGTAGCCGCGTATTTGTGTGATGCGCATCATGCTTGAAATTACTGCAATTTGCTGTAAGCTCATTTCGCGTCATATCACGCGATTTTGACCTGGGTGTTTTGCGTTTTTACTCAAAATGCATTGTACTTTTCATCCCGTTTCAACCAACAAATTTTCAAAAGGAATCTCAACGCCCCTTGAGGGGTACAAGGGGTCCACAATTTTAACCAACATTCAAAAAACTTTTAAAAATAAAGAAACATATCGATTTCTACTAATTCGAAGGCGCTGAGTTCGAATATGTATTCCATTTCTTCATCCCACCCCTCTACCCCCCCCCCCAATCAGCCCCTTTATAATATCAAAACTAAAAAAAAGTGATAATTACGTGTGACGTGTCCTTTGTTAGGTTTTTGAGGGCACTGATTACGAATATTTGGTCCTTTTTTTGATTCGACCCCTTGAAGCCCCCTAGCCCCCCTCAGTTGGACCAACGCATGTAAGAGATGAAAGTAGTGTATGGCATATCGATTACTACTAATTCGAAGGTTCTCAGTTTGATTATGTATTCCATTTTTTCATCCCACCCCTCTGAACCCCCCTATTAGCCCCTTTAATAATTTCAAAAATTTAAAAAAATTAATAATTACGTGTGACGTGTTATTTGTTAGGTTTTTGAGGGCACTGATTACGAATATTTGGTCCTTTTTTTGATTCGACCCCTTGAAGCCCCCTAGCCCCCCTCATTTGGACCAACGCATGTAAGAGATGAATGTAGTGTATGGCATATCGATTACTACTGATTCGAAGGTTCTAAGTTCGAATATGTATCCCATTTTTTCATCCCACTCCTCTGAACCCCCCTATTAGCCCCTTTAATAATTTCAAAATTCGAAAAAAATCAATAATACGTGTGACGTGTACTTTGTTCTGACACCTCACTCGAAAAATTCCGAAATTTTGGGTTTCAACCCCCTCCCCCACCCTCCATGGGGTTGAATTGATAAAGTACCCTCGGAATCGAATTCAGGAGGCCCGAAAACATATATTTTGACACCTCACTCGAAAAATTCCGAAATTTTGGGTTTCAACCCCCGCCCCCACCCGCCCATGGTGTTGAATTGAAAAAATACCCTCGGAATCGAATTCAGGAGGTCCAAAAACATATATTTTGATACCCCACTCGAAAAATTTCGATATTTTGGGTTTCAACCCCCTCCCCCACCCTCCCCTGAAGGGTTTAGGGTCAAAATTTCTCCAAAAATGAATTCAGCGTGTCAAAAAACCCCTGATTACCAAGTTTCAGATTTTTTTTTGCGCAGGAAATCAAGTTAATGATTTTTTGCCGCCTAGAATTTTTTCTATCCCACTGTGCGCCAGGAACACATTGCTGTTTGAACCGTTTTGGTATCTCTTTTCAGTTCTGAAACATTGAGAAGAGTTTCAAGTGACCAAAACTTCTGTGTCATACTGTATTTTATAACACGGTGTCGATTTCGATACCAAACTTCGCATCGGAATTAACCCCCGTTGAATATGGATCTCGCGGGATGAACCGGTTCGTTGAAAAGGCCGGCGCTTAAAACATCGAATAGCAATTAAAACGTTAGAAATACCTTAAAGCGCGCCGAAATCACGCTGATTATAATCTAGACGCGGCGAGCCGGCCGCATACCGCAGCTGAGTATTTTTCGGCGCTTCGACGCGTTTCCAGCCCATAACTTGTGGAAAAATATCCATCAGCGAGATGAAAATCGATGCTAAGACGATAAACCAAAACGACACAATTTCCAGCTCTAAACAAGCATATCGTTTCGGAGAGAAGAATATATCACATAATTCTCGTCGGGGCCAGATTCGATCGCGTACGTACGACTACTTCCTTTTAAATTATGTATAAAAAGGGTAAGAAAAAAAAGTGAAAAAAACTCGTATAGTATTCGTTTTATTTCTATTCCGAATCCATCAAAGCGAAAAAAAAAACACACACAGATAAGAACATAAAAATATACGTATGGGAATATTAAGTTTTACCTGTTTTATAACAAATGAGGCATCACTTTCCGATGCGGGTTCCACGGATTCTAACACTAATAAAAATTATTACGTGGAATAGTTGCTTTTTTTTCCCTTACTTCGTCTTTAAAACGCTAATAACTAAACGTCGGCTTATCCTCGTCTCATTAATATTCTCTTCTTCGTCTCTTTGATGACGAACACGACGACGAGTCTTTACCGGATTACTAAAGTGTTCGTATCTGTGATTTTTCACAGCTAAAAACTAGTTTCACGAAACCCGTATCGTATTCTGTACGTATTTTAAATAACTCTCCTCGAGATCCTGCGGCTTTGAAACTGTATCGCGCGCGCATTGCCATTGCGAACCGGGCTAGGATCTTGGCTCCGGTAGGAGGCCGTGAGAAACCGATTGTATCGCGATTTACCGGTATCTATACCACCGAATCGAGAAAAAATTTTCAAACAAAGTACCTAGCTGCGAGTAGTTTTAGTATTTCTCCCTCCGCGTGCGCCTTCCACGGCGTCGTGACATTTAACCGAGAACCGGTTCGCAACGGCGACAAATCATCTTCGTAATTATTTAACCGTATGTGCTCTTGCCGCCTGCCATTAGACTAGAATTTTGAAAGTTGTATCGATGTATGCAGCTTCGTGAGTAAAAAGGCAGGGGAAAAAATTCGTGTAAATGGTAGACTAATATTCGTGTCTTTAGCGCCGTTGCGTTGTTTCCTTATAGTTTTCACGGTCATAGGCGATTCTTTTGCTTACCGCAGCGCAACACGCCACAGCTACTGGTTCTCTTGACAAAAGTTGTTGATGAGGTCATCAAGAAGCGTCTTCGGTCGGTCAACAACCGATTTTTTTTACCAGCCGGAGAACTAGATGAAATGGAGATGAGTACATTGACGATGACGTAATCGAAAAGGGTCTGTGAACTGGATTTCTGATGTTTTCTAAGGCCAAAAGTTGACTCAAGAAAATAAAGACGAAACTAGAGCTGAAGTCGGCTAAAAATGTGTGGCCGAGGGGATGGAACATTTTTATTTTTCAAAAAGTCAGAATTTTTTCCCCCTAAGAATATGAGTTGGTATCTCCTTTTTTAATATTTGTCGATATTTTTGCCCAAATTTCGTCGCTGCAAGAAAATTATACAAAGAATGGCAAAGAGTAAGGTGCAATGAAGGGTAATTCGTCCACAAAAATTTCTTGTTTTTTTTCTTCTAAATAGGAAATTTCATTTAAAAGAAAGAAAATCAATTCAAGTTTGCTGCAAATATTTTACAAAAAATTGCAGATTTGTAGGAAAACGTCGAAAAATTGAATTAGGTAATTTAAACTGAATCTGACGAAAACAAAATTAATCAAAATTCAACGAAAAACAAGAATATTAAAACTTTCAACAAACATATATCATATGAGCCTGAATATAGAAACCACCTTTAGGATCAAAAATTGGTTTTTGAATTGGGATTCCCCTTTATTCTACTTCTTCTGAAAGGCCCAAAATCAGTGTGAACTCAAAAACCAATTTTTGACCCCTAAGGGTGGTTTTTATATCCAGACTGACGTATGTACATGAAATAGAAGCGTTTTAAAAACCGTGGAGATGAGTACCTGAATACAAAAAATTTAATGAGATGAACCTTAGGCAACCCATCAGAATCGGTAACCTCAGGATATAAGTTCAAGATCAAAGACCTTACTTGGCGGGGGGGGGGGAGCTAACTGTTGAAAATTTTCGAATCAAAGAACAGATAATTTCCTCGAGTAGAGAAGTACTCTCATAGCGATTTTTTGACAAAAAAAAAAAAATAGAAATGTCATTAAACTAATTATATTGTCATTTGAAAAAGGGAGTTCCTTTCAGAGTCCTGTTCGTTCTCATTGGCGTTTGACGGGTCTTAGATTGTCGAATGCGGTTTTGAGGTTTCTTTTTAATTGAAATCGAATATCATACCAAAAAAAACAGAATTTTTCAAAAATTAATTAAGTTCGAGCTTACTTGATGAGATGACCTTTTCAACGAGTACAAATATTGTCAGAGCTGCCAATAAATTCATACAAAAATATAGAATTTAATGTTGGAACTGCAGTTGAAAAATATTTTTATAGGGCTGGGCTATGATGGACCATGTAGTCCGAATCCATTAAAAGAAAAAAAAAAAGAAAAAAAAAGTATTTTTGCAAACTAGGTTTAGAATATTCTCAACGGGTGATTTTTATCAGGTGATGCATTTCATTAAAAATCATGACTTTTGATCTTTTTAGATCGCTAGATTAGGATGAAATAGAAAATTAATTGAAAAAAATGGATTTCATGTAATTTTTGAATATAACTCGATGATTTCCTGGTCAGAATAATTACCTAATATGATTTTTCCCCAAAATCATATCTTTCAAACGTGATTTCCAAAATTTTTTAATCAAGTACCAATACTGAAACAACTTTTTTATGATTTTCTCGTCAAAATTATGAGCTACCCATTCATCAAAAATCATAATTTCGATACCGCTTTGATTACAAATGAAAAAAGCGTAGTTTTCATGAAATGTTCTCATAGCTTTTTAATAAGAATTGTGACTCCTTTTTGCCGAAATCGTACCTATCAAAGGCTGGGCTGTTTGTTTAGGCATAAAAAAATTTCAATGAAAAATACCATAGTATGTAGTTATCATAATTTTCAAGGCTAATTTGATTATGACCAAAACATTTTTCAAATTGAAAGAAAAACTATTCATGATTTTTCAATCAAAATCAAGTAAATATTTTCATCTAAAATCACGAGTTTCAAATATTACATTAAAAACTCATTGATAATGCAAAAAAAAGGTCCCGATGAAAAAAAAAAGTTTCTATGTGATTTTATTATTAGGAATAACACCCCCCCCCCCACTCATCATCGTTCTCAATAAACTGGATTATGACCAGAAATTATTTCCATTTTAAGAACAAAATACACTTTTTTTTCGTGATTTCAAAACCAGAATAAATTCATGGTTTTTCAACTGAATTGATGACATGATGACCCTTCTTTTTCGTGAAAATACCTACTTCAAAAACGACCTTCAAGATCTTTTTTCATGATTTTCATCATAATAAAACCCTTCTTTTGATGAATGTTTTTATGCATGAATCTCTTCACGATTTTCCGATCTAAAGTATGGCTTTTTTTGGAATTGAAATCGTCAAAATTTTAAAAACAACATTCAAGGCTGTATGAGTGCGTAAAAAAGTCTGAGATAAAAAAAAATTTCATGGTATTCTTTTCAGAATTCAAGAATAAGTTTTTTTCCACAATTAAATATGATTTTAAAAGTTGCTTATAGTTATGACAAATTTTTTTTAGATAAAATTAACTTACCTCGCGAAAATCATCGGCTATATGTACTTGATTATGACTAAATAACTAAAATTTCACGATTTTCAAGTCAAAATGATGAATTTTTCGTTAAAATATTTGAATTCCAAATTGGTACGGCTTTTAAATCTGCTTAAAAACGACAACAAAAATTTTATAAAATTTTTTTCAAAATTTTCTAGTCATAATATCATTTTTTCATGACAAAAAAAAATTTACGAGGCTGCTTGATTAATGATTTGACCAAAAAACAATTTTCAAATAAAAAAAAAACTTCTTTGATGATTTTTGAACCGAATTCTTTTTACAATTTTGTAATCAAAATATAGACTTTATTATGCCAAAATCGTGAGTTTAAAATATGATTTCCAAAAAAAAATTTTAGGACAAAAAAATCCTTTTTTCTCACAATTTTCTAGTCGAAATTACCTTTTTTTGACTAAAAATTAGGGTAGACAGACGATGCAAAAAAAAAAAAAAAAACAATACTTACAACAAATTCTTCCTCCTACCACAATCTACCACAATCATTCTTGCAATTTATACACCTCATCAACACCTACGAGACGGATTTCAAAACCAGGAAAATCCCCATTCAAGCCATCTTCGTCGCCTAATAAACTCATCTCCTTTAGATGATCTCAACGCGATCTTTTGCAATAGGTACAATACGGTTACGAAATCTTGTATATATTCATTGTATAGTACGTTTACGTGTACGTATTTAACCGAGACAGTTTAATCATTAATGGTTAACGATTAGTTAACCGCGGTACTGGTTTAATATTCATTATCTTTCCTCTATTTACCGATAGTGTGTATACTGTACACGGTACACGAACATACACCGAAGACGTATTGACTAACATCTGATTAATGATTATGGCGGCAGCATCGTAGGTACGGAGAAGGAAAAAAAACACACAAGAGGCGATCCCGAGACTGAAAAACAAAGATTAATTATCGATATTGGTTTTCTCTCAACTCCTAAGCTCGTCCAACTCGGAATCAATGTTTCCTCGGGTGTACATTTCAATTGCTACAGCGCCGGGGCAGCGCCTCGAATACGTATCGATGATGAGCTTCCATCCAGCATTCATTTTCGCTGGCAATATCGCTGAAAGGCTCGTAGACTACGGTTCCATACCTAATCACGACTTTTTTCAAAAGGTATATTGAGAAGATGTGTCTTATGGATTGGCTGCTGCAGATCTATCGCGTATTAAAACCAGCACGACGTTGGCTCGGGCAACGTTTTGAAAACTTTCGCTCGTCAATGGCTATTGACACGATGCATTTATTGCAATAGGTACAGACACGTAGATGAGCTACGTTCACCAAACCATCTAAATCTTGGAAGATTTAACTTTCAAAAATTATTAAAAATATTCCATTGTCGACCAAATCTTCACCGGAGGCTTGAGAATTACCAAGTATTTCCCCACGAGATGACATTCGATTGAAATTATACGACACTGTGGGTTATATCCGGTTCTTGAACATTGTTGTACAATACGAAAACCGAATACCGATGGTGGCTGCCTCTGCCTATACCGAGAACATTTCGCCAGCTCGTTAATCGGCGCGATACTTATCGCGCCCATAATGCTTATATTTATTTCCCATATAGTCGAGGATTTTCGTCGATATATTTTATCGTATATTTATTCTAATTGACGAGACGATATGCGATCGAAACCAAGCATACTGCGAAAGGGAACCGGGTCCTATTGGACAGCTCGATCGGTACGACCATTTTCGCGGATTAGAAGGAATTTGTGATGCTGATACTCGCGTCAGTTCGGCTTCCGAAGAGTATACGGTGAAATCATGTGTATTTTCTCGAATTGGATAATTTATCGGCGATAATTTATCGCTTTAGTGTTTATTTACAAACCTGAAACCGTATTAGCTTAATTCTACGACCTTGTTAACGATTTCTCAATTGTATCGTAAGTATACGACGGACGACGTGTATACTTATATCGTAAAAAAATACGTTAAGTACAGGTACGTACCAAGACCCAGCCGGGCATATGTATTCGCCAATACAATAATAATCGATCAAGCTACGTTAGCCGCGAATTTTATCTTATAAGTTAACATGTAGCTATAGGTAAGTATGGGCAATGGCCAAGGACGCGAATCAGCTAAAGATCTACGAATTCAATAAGTTTTAAGTTCCATCGACAAAGATTTCCCATTTGCCAGTCGTAGTCGTCCACACACTTTTCTCAAGAACATTTCAACTCGGAAAAAAATCAGCTAAAATCGGAGACGAATTTTGGCAAAAATTTCGTGGGGGGATGAAAAATATCCAAGAGAAATTTGCCAATCCGCCGAGCTGTGTACAGAAATCAAAAAACAAAAATTCTTGATTTTTTTGTGCTATTTTTCTGACTTCCAAAAAAACCATATTCCTTAATTATTATCTCCTCCCCTCCCTTCCATTCCATTCCATTCCATTCCATTCCAAAAAAATCGAAAAATTCTCAAAAATTTCTTTCCAAATCGCCAATAAGTCCTCTGATAAATAAAAAGGGCCAATTTTTTCCGCTTCAAAATATTCAATTGTCTGGGATGGAAAGAAAGAGGATTCATTGGGCGAAAATTTTTGAAGAAAACGACAACCAAAAGCTGAAACTTTTTAATTTTTTCCCATTAATATTTCAGTATTAAAAGGGAGGTGAAATCCTCAACTCCTATCTTCTAAATATGTTTCAGGCTTCATTATGTTCAAGCGAAACGCGGACTAAGATTGAAAAACTGATGAATTTAAGAAAGAAAATAATTCGTTTCGTAATAGTTTGTAGCTTGAAAAAAATCCCTTACTCTTCAGTAAAAATTTAGCGATTATTGAGGTTTTTTACGAAATTTCGTGTTTCTATACTAGATAGCGAAAATTTATGTTTTTTGCTTATTTCCTGTTTTTTCGAGCCAGTTTGCAACAAAATTTGCCAATTTTCTGAGAAAATTTATACTTTTTTACAAAAAAATTTGCTAAATTTTAAAGAAAATTTGTCAATTTACAAAAAAATTTGCCATTTACAACGAAATTTTCTGACTTCTGAGAAAATAAAGTCGGAAATTTAATATCAGGGGAGGGGGGTGGATTATCCCTCATTTTTTCGTCTCTGAACTGGATACAGAAAAAAATTCACATTAGTTTGAAATTTTAATAAAGAAGAATTGCGATAATTATCTAAATAATTTGTTTAAGCAAACTTCTTTTCTGTCTAAGTTCATCTTATACTTGGATATTTTTCAACGCGTGTCTCATTATCTTTCAACGACAATCCTCGCATTCAGGATCGTTTTAGGTAATTGCTCACAAATGGAAATTTTATCGTGTAGGTTGCGGGTTTCCACGAGGTCGACAATGTTGTCGTAATTATATGTTGAGACTTGAGACCGCAATGTAAACAAGTGCAAAATAAAATCACCCGATTGTTGCAACAGTGCAATTCAAGTTTTTCCCATTTGTTCGAAGAACACCACTCTGAACAGAAAATAAGGGCGAGAGAAGAAGGGAAAACTCGAAGAGAAGAGGGGACGGGGAGAATCACAATCGAAATCATCAATGATTTAAAATAAACAAAACTGATTTTAAAATATGTTCGACTCTTTCCTAATTTCAGCCAAAATTCGATTTTTTTCGTCCTTTTGGAGTAAATTACTCAATTCGGACATTTTTCGGATTTTTCTGACCCAGTAGACACCTTAATTATGTCAAAATTTGAAATTGTAATTCGAAAAAAATTACGCAGAAAACACGAAATAGTATATTTCACAACAAGGGAGAAAAAAATTGTTTTTTCTTCGAGTTTTGTACGGTATTTTTCTTTATTGTGGGAGAAAAACGCGAATTTGAGTACTCGAGCGATTCTCGAGAGGGAGTAAAGTAACGTTTTACTACCTCTATAATGATTTTTTTTTTTCAAGATTTATAAGTAAGTATGATCATTTTCAGTAGTTTGATAAGTGTTGGATAGGTAGTATTTGAAATATTTTGAATATATTGGAGGGAGATGAGGAAGGAGAAAGTTTACATTTTTCATTTTGAATTTTTCATGAGAAAAAGATCCGTGAATTTTTTGAGAAGCTTGTCTCAGCTCTCCCCTTCACCGTTTCCTTTCAATAAATCCGAAAACATCATCAATGGTTGTGTGCAATTGTACTGAAAAGAACTAAATTTCATGGTTAAATATCAAGTTTGACGATTCTTCCAAATTTTTAGGAATTTTGTCAAATTACAGCTTGCTTAAATTTTAGAAATATTGCGAATTTAAAATATTACTCGCCAAATACTAATCGCTGGACAATATGTCCTAGAAGTAGGTTTTGCAAAACTTTAGTTGTTATGACTTATTTTTCAAAACGTTCTCATTTTTAAAGAAAATCTCGCAATTTTTTGGAAAATTTTCTAGTTTTTCCCAAAGTTTTTAATTTTTTTGCGGAAAGATCCAGATTTTTTTGAAAATTTACTATTTTCAAAATGATTTAAAGAGCTCATGGAACTTTTAAAATAGCTTAAGACAGTGTTGCAAGAACCGAAAATTACGGATTTGGTTTTCGGTTTTCGTTCCCATGAATTTCAGTTCGGGTTTTGGTTTTCGTTTTTGGGTTCTCAAATTTAAAATTTTGTTTTCAGTTCTTGTTTTTGTTCTTTTCAGTTTTCGGTTTTCGGTTTTTTTGGTTTCGGTTCTCAAAAAATTCGGTTTTCGTTCGGTTTTTGGTTCTTTTTTGGTTTTTGGTTCTTTTTTGGTTTTTGGTTCTTCATCAAAATTTTCGGTTCTTTTCGAGAAAAAGTGTTAGTAGATTGGTCGAGTAATCAACGCTAAAAAAAAGAAAAATAAGTGTTCAAAAATCAAAGTTTTAATAAGTTTAAGACAGCCTAATTTCTAAAAACAATATAAACTCAAATAAAAGAATCATCTTTACCAAAGATTTTAAAAAAAAATCAAAAACAATAAAACTCGAATAAAACATTCAGCATATCTGCAGTCAATTTTTTTGAAACAAAAAATGAAGTCGATTTTTTTAAAACAAAAATTAAATATTGTGATGCGCTCTGTGAAGTATGTAGGGTCACAAGTCGGAGAAAAACGAAATCAATTTTTTGGCCCAAATGATAGAGGAAGGTATTCTGAACATTTTAAGGAAAAAAAATCAAAAACTGGTTTAAACATAACGGAGATACGGCACTTGTAAAGTTTTTATTTCAAAAAATTATTCCAAGCCGAAATTTTATGTGAAAAGTTTTTCAACGTATGTTCTCTCAAAATATTTTTAAAAAGATCAATTTTCGCGACTTCAATTCGATTTTTTCGCTGCACAGAGAAAATTACATTTCCGACTTGTGGCCCTATTTCACAGAGCGCATCACGTAGAATAAAACAAATATAACAATCACCTTAACTCAAGATTTAAAAAAAAAATCAAAAATGATAAAACTCGAATGAAACGAATAAAACGATTACCTTAATTGCCGAGCTGAAACCCAAAGAACCAAAAAAATTCGGTTTTCGTTTTCGATTCGGTTCTTTGAACATTTCGTTCTCGGTTTTTGTTCGGATTTCGGTTTTTTTAGAATTTTTTTGTTTTTCGATTTTCGCTGAAAACGGTTCTTTAAAATTTAGGTTCTTAGAACCGTTTGAGAACCGAATTTCAAAAAATTCGGTTCTTTTTGGTTCTCGGTTTTCGTTTTCGGTTCTGTTCTTGCAACACTGCTTAAGGAATTTTCAAAAAATCAATATTTGAAAGGTTCCTATTTCCCAGCCAACCGCAAATAACGAGAAAGGCAATGCCAGAAAAATACAAGATCTAAAATACTTAGAGAATAAGCATTCGCAAAAATTGTATCAATTTACCTAAAAAGGATATTGTGGAGGGGGAGGGGGGTAGACTTTATGTTCAATTTTTAAAATAGCTTCATGTACTGGGAAATCAAAAATCATCCACATCGGGATAATCAAAGAATCAGGAATCTTGATAAAAAATAGGATTACAAAAATTGATATTAGATTGTGAAAAAATAATCAAAGAGGAACCAGGTGGTTTTTTTTCAGTCCTCTCTGAGGCTAAAATGATAAATTAGGGCTTTCAGGACTTTCATATGGAAATTACAATTTCATTGACAAAACCATTTCCTTCCCTTCTCTTTCTTCTTGACATCATAATCTCGTAAAAATCGAAGGATTTAAAACACTTATGACCATCACATCCTCCTTTTATAAAATGAAAAATTGCTAAAAATGCTTCAAAATGTCAATCTCTCCCCGGAAAATCCACCCTCAACGTTTCCAAACCTTCCCACCACCAATCTCGTACCATGCAATATTGACGTCACAAACAAACAAATCCATCCGCATAATTTAGGTATTTTCCGGCGAAAAAAATACACGCGACATTATTAGTATATTCTGGGCAATTCGCACATACGAATTTTTAAATTAACATGAAATTTACTCGACTTCGCCATATCGCAGCCAACTACAACGCAGGAAAAAAATCCACCACTTTGGTACGATTACGCAAACGTTTCTTTCTCCGGTTCTAGGACGAGATAAAATCATGACGACTTGATGGCCGCGCTCGGAATTATAATAAATCTGACGATAATTACGTACGAATTGTATTCCGAGGCATATTAAACGATAAAAATCAAGCTCGAGTTTAGAGTTCTTCTAATGAACATCGAAATGATTTTATTAACGTTATAACTTTTTTCTTCTATATTTTTACTTTTCGTCGACGATGCAAGCCGCGATGATGATGATGACGATGGAGATTACGTGTATATGGTAATCCACGCAGCAGCCATAAGCAGTATAGAACTCTCAACAAATACCTAATTTCTGCTACTTATAAATTTATAATAGCTGCATACGGCAATAATTCTAAAACAAATATCAATTATCTTTCTTAATGAAATTTTAATCTTCGCATCTCGTAAGGTAATTAAATTCGCGTATATAAAATCTCGTTCCTTCGACATCGCGTCGCGAACGACGAGTATTTATTTACCATCGTCGCATATCCATCGACTACATTATTTCTCTTATATGCAGCAGCATTATACATACAAAAAGAACATCTCGATATGGAATTGAAAAAAAATCGAAGGGAGATCGATAATCCATTTTTTTTTTCAACTTCACATCTCATCATCGTCGTTGTCGTCGCTCGAACAACGTGTCACGTACTCACATCTGATCAGCGTGACCATCGTGTTACATATTTTTCTAGTCATAAAAGAGCCGAGTAAAAATTACTTTCTGTGTGGAGGACAATATCGGTGCCACTGGTATGTAAGTCCGAGTATCTCTACGTATGCGTCTGTTTTGGTGGCATTTTTTCACCTTCAGTAGATGCGAGTACTTGAGTTGATGAAATATTGCCATCCCATGATCGAAATTTTTTTTTAATTGGAAAAATGTTTTGAAAAATAGTTTTTTGTAATGTTTTTTAAAAAATATTTCGGTAAAAGTTGGAAAAAATGAAAAAAATTTCTTGAAATGAAATTAGTAGGTTGGTCTAGGCACGAATATCTTAGGGGTGATTTTCCATCATTATCTTTCGCGCAGGTCATTTTTTCGAAATGAAGAAAACTGAATTATACATGCTTACTCAAAAATCAGGAAAAAGGTGAGAAATCGTCATTGTTTCTCATAATTTTCAAGGTACTAACATCATTTCAGAAATTTTTTTTCAATCTGTTTCAATTTTTAAAAAAATATTTAGGTTTTGTTTTAAAATGAAAAAAAGTGATTGAAGTTTTTGGCAAATTTCCATAATCATTCTCAATCTTGTAAAAATGTGATTTTCATAATTTTTCCAAAATTTTCAAATACGCATGAAAATAAAAATCTTATCTAGAATTAGTCTCAGCCAAGGAAGCTCAAATTTCTCAAATATAAGGCGAGAAAAAAAATCATTGGGATCGTTTTTTTAACGTGGTGGAGAGAAGGTGACTTCTTAACTCATTTTAATCTCATTCAATTAGTCCAAAAAAAAAGATTTTCAACTATTTTTGAATTTTTAAAAACATTTTGGCAATTTTAAAAATTCAGGAACTCAAATAAAATCGACAAATAAAATGAAAATGATAAATATAAAGAATTTTCGCATGAAGGGAGGGAGGGGGGGGGGGTCCTTTGATTTTCCTTCATCTTTTGGTAAATGAATTCATTCGTAATTATTATTTTCTCTTCGTTGAGCGGCCAAGAAATCAGAAAACCGAAGAATTATCCAATATCTTGCTTCAAAAAACAATTGCATAACTCATTAGAAAAAACTCAATACAAAATCACAATTGTTCCAGCATCAAGGTGCCTGAAAAAAATTCAGAATATTGTAGCAGGACTTCTTCTGAATTTTTGCAAGATTTTTGGAGTGATATTTTCACCCCCTTTTTACCCATCAGTCCTCCCTCTAATCCAAAATCAAAATGATTTTGGTATTTAGCATACCTCTTCAAATTCTGAAAAATATTTCATCAATTCGACACAATAAAAAATAAATAAAGAATGAACAAGTTGAAAAAATTCCTAGTTCAATAAGTTTCAAGAAATATAAATTCTTGGGTGCCACTATTTTTCAAATATGATTTTTCTCGACTTCTCCACGTTTATCAATCAATTTTTAAAAATTTTCAAGCATGCATTTCAACAAAAAAATATTTATGCAAAAAAGAAATTGCACCTTAATTTAAATTGGAATTGACCATCCAGCGAAAAAAGTAAGATGCCATATTTTTTTTTCTGCTTCAAAATAATTCAAACTTTTCGAGAGGGGGAAGAGAGGGAGGGATTTATATAATTATTATCAAAGATAGAATTAAAAATATAAATATGAAATATTGGAAATTAAAATAACCCTAAAAAAGTTTTTTTTTGAGAAAAAACACGTTTGAAGTTATAATTGTGTGTGTGTGTGTGTGTGTGTGTGTGTGGGGGGGGGGGGGGGGGGTTTACAAGATTACAGAAGAGGTAGAGGGGTTGACTTGTATTTTTGCAGATGCCTTAGTGCTCTCTGGTGACTAAATACTTCAGTATGTAAAATCAGTCTAAATCAGACCTTGATAAGAGAAATTTTTAGTTTTTTAGCTGATCTGATCCACCATTTCAGTCCTTAATACTTCACGTAATTCTTAATCTGTGATCAAACCATGAACATATGGCTTTCCTCGGATTGTTTGAGTCCCCCATCCCCCAATTTTACTCCCCATGAAAATCCCAAAATCAGTGTTAACTCAAAAACCAGTTTTTTACCCTTAAAAATGGTTTTAGCACCCAGGTTCACAGATAAAAATTTATCGAGCCAAAATATTTTTACAAAAAAAACGTCCAAGACCTAAAAATTTATCATTTTATTTTCAACATTTCATGGGGACACCAAAAAAAAAAAAAAAAACCTTGAAAGGAAGACAATCATCAGCCCTTTCTTTTATATACCTATACCTCAGATTTCACGTGCTCGTGCGAAGCCATGGCTCAGATCTTAAACTTCACAATTTCTTTCTATCTAGAGACAAAATAATATATTTTTTTACTTTTTAAAAAAAATCCACGATTTTGGAATGAAATTTTCCAAATTCTCGACTTTTTCAGCTGGTTTTCCAAAAACTATCAACCATATAGAAAAAAATGTATTTTCCATGAAAAATGCTCTGAATTTTTGAGCCAAATGCATAATGTTTCCATAATTTTATTAATTTTCAAGCAGACCCCTTCCAACATCATTTGTCATTCCCCACATTCGTATTCTTCAACTGGACCCGAACTATTCGTCACCCAATCTGAATACATTGGTTCTCCCACATCTCTTGGAATTCCTGGACATAAATAGTAGAACAACGGCTGGGTCAAAGCTTCATAACGGCGAATCAGATTCGCGTCTTCGTTGCACCTACGAACCATCGATACTATTCAATTCTCGACCATCGTCATCGACTTCCACTCATAATTACACCTCGTCTTCATCGATCGTCTCGCCTCGTCGAATAATTAAAGAAATTAAACACCGATGACCGTAAAAATTTACAAAACGAGATATACCCGAAGAAAAAAACACCACACCGAGGTACAAGTAGCACGCTGGAAAATTTTTTTTTCACCACGGTACCATCTCGAAGTCTTGTTTATTGCGGACGATTACAAAGCCGATCGTGCATATCACATCGGATGCACCCACAATACACTGCTCGCGTCGATACAGTTAAAATTTCATCTCGGATCTCTTTGCTGGACATTGCTTATTTATTTATCTCGACTCGAGCTCGGGATGTTCTCGGCCGAAAATAACGAACGCGTTCATTAAAGCGAAGCGTGAATTGCCAGATAGTCTTATAAGAAGAAGCTATAATATCACACGGCAAATTACCTATACCGTAATCAGGCTGCTGTTCGTCTATTGGCTATTCATTTCTTTTACACCTTATTAAAGAGATTATCGTATCCGCGAGCTTCGTAATATAAACAACATTCGATCCTATTGTACCATCTTGGTCGGGATCGCCATTCAGCAAATTATCTCTATTGCAAACACGGTCGCATGCACACGGAAGTCTTTGCCTAGCTGCGAAATATCGAGTACGTGCTCGATACCATCTCTCCATTGGTCCAGCAGCACTCCGAGCTACTTTAAGACAGCCGAAAAAAAACATGCCCTCGACATCGATGCTTAAGCTCGTTTACACACGTAAACACGATGGTGAAATTCTCTTCAGCCAGCTTGATTGATTATATCGACATCGCGCAACGTTGTCGAACATTTGGCTGAAATCTGACCCACTGCAGCGTCGACCACCAAACGATCTGCTGGCGATAACTACTCGATCACCATTCTAATTAATTCTCGTGTACCACCCGTGTTTAACGATCGACTCCGACAAAACCGTGGAATTTCCATTTTTCGTCGTTATTTTCCCATTTTAAATTACACCAACTTTCTGGCCGATGATTTAAACCAGTTGATGGGTTATTTATGAACGTATCGAAAATAAAATTAAGAGAAAAATCGAATCGAAAAACGATACAATATATTTAAAATATCGCCGTCCTCGGCCAGGCACAAGAATCCAACCTACGGTTCAAATATGTCATACGATATGGTGAATTCTATCCATATAGATAATTCTCGGTCGTGATGGCGACTCGCTCGATTCAAAATTCGAAGTAATATATTACCTGTGCCATAGGTGCTGCCAAACCGAAGAGCCCAATGTGTCACACCACCACACAATCTACGTATATGTAATACATAGTCGAATACTGGATGATGCTCTTCTCATACGCCGATAAAAATCATAAAAACGTCTCCACCTACTTTGATTTATACCTAAGATGATACCTACGCTAACGTATGCGTGTAAATGCTGCTGTAGCTTTATACGTACGAGATTGAAAGATACCACAATTTCTAAATGTTGAACTATATATTTTATAAGCTCTTTTCGTCAGTTCGATAATCTATATACAACGAAGCGAGAATATTATGGGAGAAAAATCACCCATTCGGTGTATCCAACGATTTATCACCTTTTTTTTTTTTTTTTTATTCGGCATATTGTGAAATGATTCAAGTTTGAGCTGTGCGTGTGCATTCTGCAGCACCGTGTTCTGAATGGTATTCGAACAATCAGCCATCAAACATAGATTTTGGGGGAAAATAGTGACTTTAGTGACTTTTTATGAGGCAAAAGTGACTCATTTTTCAAAGAAAAGACCAATTTTTCAATTTCTTTCTAATAAATAAATACGCCCCAATTTTTTCATAACTCAAACTGTATTTCTCCATGCGATAGTGCTGAAAAAACTTTTTTATTAATAAATCTTTTCTTGAAACTACGAGTTTAGAAATAAGCTTCAAGTAACTAAAAAAAAGAATAATTTTTTTTTTATAATACCTACAACTACTTTCAAGCACAACACAATACATTCATAATTATTAAAACTTCCATCTAAAATAAGCTTTTACTGAAAAAAATCTTAATATTCTGCATCTAAAAATTACGAGTTTTAGAAAATAAGCTTCAAGTAGGTGACCGAAAAAAAAAATCATTAATCTATACGAATGTCAAGGTATCAATCAACAAGGCTGGTGAACTAATAAGTAGGTGAAAAAAAAATTGATAAGACTTTTTTTTTTGAAAATATCAAAAGTTAGTCAATTTTATGCAAGAGCGGTAGGCCGTTTGAATGAAAGAAGTGACTTCAGAATAAAAAAAGTGACTTTTAATGACCTTTTGACAAAAAAGTAACTTTTAGTGACTTTTGGCAAAAAAATGTGACTTTTAGTAACTTTTGGTAAAAAAGTGACTTTTAGGCAAAAAAATGTGACTTTTAGTGATCTTTTGGCAAAAAAGTAACTTTTAGTGACCTTTTGGCAAAAAACTGACTTTTAGTGACTTGTTGGCAAAAAAGTAACTTTTAATGACCTTTTGGCAAAAAAGTGACTTTTAGTGACCTTTTGGCGAAAAAGTGACTGTTGGTGACCAACCTTGAAAATAGGGGACAAGTCACCAAAAAAGGTGACTCTATTTAATGCCTGAACAATGAACGATACTGATACAGCTCCAAAAATCCTGAATTGGACGCATTTTTAATTCATCTCAAATCACATTTTCATCGGTAATTTTTTTTTAATTCAAATTTTCTCAAAGTTTTCTAAACTTTGATTTTTTTAAATTTCTTACCTATTGAGTTGAGAAGACATTTTGAAAATCATGAAGTGGAAATTTTTTTTTAGAATTCAAGGTCATTTTCGGGTTGAAAATAAGCATATGTGAGCCTGGAAGCCTAGATACACAACCCCTTAGGGGTCAAAAATTGGTTTTGGGGTGACACTGATTTGGGCCTTTTAGAAGAAATAGAATTAAGGGGGAACCTCACTCAAAAACCAATTTTTGACCCCTAAGGGTGGTTTCTGTATCCAGGCTCACATATGAATTTGAAAAAAAAATTGAAGAAATCTGCGTTGAAAATTTTTTCAATACACCCTAAAATCGTTTCCAGCAATAAAAATTTTTTAATTCAAATTATTTCAAAGTTTTATTTTTTCTAATTCGAACAATTTTTCCAATTAAATTTTTTTTTCATTTTTTCAATTTTAAATTACAAAAATTTCCAACTTCATGTTTCTTGAATGTTTTTCTAAATAATTGAAAGAATTGTTCAAAAATATATTGGAAAAATTTTAAGGAAATTGAAGTTTAGAAAAATTTTACTGCTGGAAAAATTTCAAAATTTGACACAATTTCGAAAAAAATTCAGAATTTAAGAAACTGAAAAAATTTAGAGTTGAAAAAATTTGAACTTTAAACGTTTAAATCCGGATTTCAGGAAAAATAAAATTAGGAGCTAGAAAAAAAATGAAAAATTTCAAACTTCAGAAGACGAAAGAATAAAGAACGATGCTGGAAATTTGTTTTCCAAGTCTAGAAATCGAAAGAACGAAATAAGAATCACTCGAAACGACCGACTCTTCCAAGTCACGGAAAATAACTCCCCCTTCATTCCACAAAAGAGCAAAAAAATCGAAAACTTTCTCAGAATGATGTACGAAGCACGAACTCGACCAATATTGCAAGTTGCAACAATGTAGCCTCGTCATTCGTATACACGGCGAACAAGTATGCAAAACAAACGTCATCATTTTTCTGTCGCGCCGCACCACACCCATTCTTAACGTCGCGACTAGGTCCAATTCTTTATTGTACGAGAACCACATCGTGATATATGAATCTTGTACACTCTTTCACTCTGTCAGGTGTATCAACTATCGAGGAACTTGTATGCTAGTAAATCATCGCGATGTCTCGGATACCAACACTAACATTTTACTTAGCTGGTGCCTGATGCTGATGCTGGCTCCTGGAGCGAAATCGTCGGTGGCGATTTTTGCCTCCAACGTGATTCTGTCATTTTATACAGATGTAATATTATTTGTGAGATGGTAGAGAGTGGATGGGTGCAAGTTTGAATGTGATCTCAAGTTACATTTTATTTCGTTAATGAAATTATGACAAAGTCATTTTTCGTATTCGTTTAGATTTTCTTGAATAATTCGTGCCTCTTTCTTCTTCTTCTCGTTAAAAAATTGAAATTATTGCTATTAAAATTATGAACTGAACTGGTTCCCTCTCCATTCCCTTTTCCCCTATCCTCCAATTTGAAATGAACACATTCAAATTTTTCAGGGGCGATAAAATTGACATATTATTATTTGTATAGATCAGCTAAAAAATTGTTGAAAAGGCGAAAAAAAAAAGTCATAAAACAGGATAAAAATGGTAGAGAAAAAGTGAAATTTGTGGAAAAAATAATTAAAATTGTTAAAAATAAGTATTATGAAAAAAATAATCAATAATGTGTTAAAATATCAAAATGGTGAAAAATTAACAAGAAATTGCTCAAAATGAAATAAAAAGTTGTTGAAATGTTAAGAAAATTATTAAAAAATTACACAAATTGACTGAAATGGCGAAAAATTGTTCGAAATAAAAATAGAAGTTGATAATATTGCAAAAAAAATGCCCGAAGTATGAAGAAAAAGTTCAAACGTTTGAAGAATTTTTTCAAAATGACAAAAAATGTTTTAAAGTCAGAAATGGTCGCGAAATTTTTTTTTAAAAAAACGAAAAATTTTGAAAAATTCTTTTAAAGCCATAAAAGTTGTAAAATTTTAGAAATAAAAAAATTTCCAAAACTGAGATTTTTCTAAAACTTTTTCTGAAATAAATTTACACAATTTTCGTAAAAAGGTGACGAATTTGAACGTATTACTTCAAATAAAGTTCAATGGTAATTAATTAATCAATTTTTGCAAAATGTTTAATAATTTTTCAAAAATTCAACAAGTTTTTCTGCATTCTAAATAAAGTTCAAGAATTGTACAATTTTCGTAATATTTTGAGTACCTAACTTCGGGGAAAATTTACTCCCTCTGACTGATTCTTTATTGATGTAGGTGGGTTGAGGGTGGAAGAAGGATGAGAAGAATTTAAAATTCATAAATTTTCAACGTTATCGAGCGAAATAATGAAATTTATGTTAACATGAATTTGTGACAGCTGTGGAGGGGGAAGGGGTGTCAAAAAGTCTCCAAAAAATTACTTTTGCCAAATTTTGTAAAATTATAAATTTTCTGTTCTCTGCAGTGAATAATTATACTTATGATGTATGATAAATTATTGATTGATTAAAGCGTTGAAAAGTTACAAAAAAAGTTTTTGATTAATTTTACTCTCTTTCTGGCAATTTACCTGAAAATTTTGAGATTTGAAAAATTGAAGTTGATGCCTTTTTATTAAAGTGTCAAAAAACTAGAAAAATCTATGATTTTTAAAATTGATTTTCCAAAGTCTAACAAAATGCTGAGAAGTTACAAAATTATATTTTCTATAAATTATTCGTTATTGATATTACTTATTTCACCAAAAAAACATCACCCCAAAGGATGGGAGAGGTTCACTCAAAATTTGGTGCTAAAACCTCAAAAATTCCTGCAAAAATAGAAGGGAGATAGAGTAGAAGAACCAAAAAATCAACATTTATTTTTTCGATTACATTGAGTGGGTTAGAGAAACCTGTATTTTTGATTTTTCAGCACAATTTTGATGTCATATCACAAAAATAGATCTCATGAAGATCAAACTTCACTCGAAATTTTGGAAAAACTTTCGAGTAATTTGTGTACAGGATATTTTTTAATCTCTAGAATTCATGTACATTGTACATACTATGTAATGAGTAATTACGATCATCACTGTGACTCGACTTGAGCCCCCCCTCCCCGCCTCTTTTCATTTTATTGATAATTTAGTGGCATAAAAACAGACTTGAGAAGCCAAAAAAACACCAATAGAGTCAAAAATTTGTTGATTTTCGGTTCTCTGCTCCCTTTATCCTTCATCTTACTGGGTATCTTCGATCTTTTGAGCCAAAATTACTTCAGAAATGGATTCTAAATCTAAAAAAACATACGTTCCGAATGATGACCTTTTTCGATCAGAAAAACCACTCAAATTCAATTCCGAAAATTTTTGAACTGTCCCCTCCCTCCCCGCCTACCTCACAAAAACTTAAGAACTTGAATTTATTACGGGGAAATTTCAAATAAAGAAGAAAAACTCTATTTTAAAGCAAATTAATAAAGTTTTGAAAAATGAAACAAATTATTTCAGGATGTCTACCAAATCATGCGAATAAAAATTCGGATTTTTCTGCGATGAAAATTTATTCATCCCCCCCCCCGGTAAATAAAAAACACTACCTCAAATTTATAAATTTCATGCTATTCGGGCCCCATTTTGATTTTTTAAAAATAAAATAACATCAGAACTGAACTCAGGGGATACATTGTAATCAAAATTACTTCTTTCAGAATATGACTTCTGCCACTGCCAAACCTATTTCACATTTCTCGATTAATAATTAAAACATCTAAAAATTTTCTAGAAAAACTCCAAACCTCAAAAAAATACCACCACGCTCAGAGCAAAACAATTAGAGGTTAAAACCCCCAAAACCGAAAAAAATCGTTTTTTCTCCACATTCGACTTTCATTACACCGGATGAACATTTTTAATGATTTTTAACGTACTTTCAAACCGATTCCCTTCATTTTAACAACCTGCTTTGCATTTTTTAATAATTTCAGTGGTATACCTGAAATTCTCCAACAAAAGCGAATTTCAACCGGAACGAATACCATTATCAATTCCTCAACATCCTAATATATTCAAAAAAATCACCCAAATTGAACGCTCGAATCCCCCCTTCTGCCTCAAAATCTCACATTTTCAACCCTCCACCCAAAACCTCGCCTCCATCACCCATTAACCGCCATCCCATCACCTCCGAGCGTCATAAAATTTACACCTGAAAATCGCACCCTCAATTCCAGAGTTTCGCGTGGGTTCATTTTCTTTCAGATATTCGAACAAAACCAAGTCAAACGTAATTATCGTGTTTATCCCTGGACGGTTAATAAAGACCCCGCCAAAATCCTCGGCACAAAGCATCGCACACGTCGAGTTAACTTTGTTACAAGCCTAAGGGATGACCACACGATACCATATCGTCATAATACGTTCCGCGGTGCAGCCGACGCGCTGGCCAAAGTTTACCCTCTCGAAAAACACCGCCGCTATAACACTTGATCAAAATTGAATTCTCGGTGAAAACTTTCATCTCGAAGACATTATCTGCATCTGTTGTCGCGTGTTGCATAAATACGTACTTGGGCGAGATTCGGAAAGGAGGCGGCTAGCAGGTTTAAGTCCTTCTCCTTATTCTGCGCTGTGTGAGTGTAGCGTCGTGTAAATTATACGTTAGATGTGTGTAAGTATAAAGTATATACTTGGAGAGTATTATGCATTCGCACGTACTACTATCTCCGGCACATACTGTACATTCACGATCGCACGTTATACAAAAATCTTTTTATAAAATATCCATGCAATCCGTTATATACGATACGACCAGTATAGAGTTGGAAAGTTTACCCTTTTGCTCGTCAGTATTTATAACTGGCCGAGTACTCGGGCCATCGTGTACTCGTATATGCACACATGTTCATTCAGAGAAAGCTTCGTCGATAATTAATATCATATCGATGCAGCCATCATCACGATCAAGATTCGCGCGTGTATAATTATTGCTTAAAAAAAAAAAAAAGGAAAAAAACACCTATCGAATGTACGCAGATCTCGAGTCAAATGACGCGTATACTTCGAACCGAGTACTTCGCAGATAGGTAAATAATACGTGAAAAAAAAAACCGAACAGCAAAAGCGAAGACTGCGACGAACATGGGTTATGTACCATGTACCTAATACCTCTGTACATATAAACAGATTAAATATCTAGAGTACGCTTGTAAAATTATATACACCGGTTGTAAAGGCATATAGGTGTATAAGTGCTGGACGACGGGGCAGAGGAGATGAGACAAGACAGGGGTACGAGATCGGGCGACGGTCCCGTGCTACATTAACCACTTTACCGAGCGTGTAAATTAATACATTTCAAAGAGTACTCGTTTACCGGAACGAAACGTCAGACCGCAACCTTAACCGTTCATTGGAATCTTAGTTTAATATTAAATATACCCAGGTACTGTAGCTGCGATTATTGATGATAATTTCGAAAACATATACGATAACAATGCTGCGGTTGGAGGTTTACTCCGGGTTAGGCGAGTGTCTTTGGTTACGACACGAGCGACAGGGCTGATTGGTGATTATTTGTCGAGTGCCATATTTACGTATTATTGGTAGTACGCAGATACGTAGATATCTCAGTGAATGTATAAGGTGTCCAAAAAAAAGAAAATAGATTTTTGTCTCAAAAATTTGAGGGAATTTCAATTTCATCGTACTCTCTCAATTATAAATTAGTGAAAATTATCGAAAATCACTGAGAAATAGTCAGAATTGCAGCACAAGAGAAAATCAGTGAAATTTTTTTTACTGAAAACAACTCAGTGAGAAAAATCACTGGAAAATCAGTGAAAATTCAATAAAAAGTCAGTAAAATTTGCTGGAAAATCAGTGATTTTTCAAAAAAAAATCAGAAAAAATTTGCTAAAAATCAGCGATTTGAAAATCATGATTTTCAGTGAATTATTTTTGAATTTCCATCAAATTTCATAAATCTCACTGACTTTTCAGTGGATTTTCACGGATTTTCCATTGATTTTTCTCACTGATTTGTTTTCAGTAAAAAAAATTTCACTGATTTTCTGCTGCGCTGCAATTCTGTTTCTCAGTGATTTTCGATAATTTTCACTGATTTATAATTGAGAGAGTTCTCTCATTTATAAATTACAGTGAAAATTATCGAAAATCGCTGGAAAACAGACAGAATTGCAGAATAGTAAAAAATCAGTGAAAAATTTCACAAAAAGCAAACAGTGAACAGAATTGCTGGAAAATCAGTGAAAATTCACTAAAAAGTCAGTAAAATGTCGGAAATTTGCTGAAAAATCAGTGAAATTTTTTTAAAAATCAACGAAAATTCGTTAAAAATCAAAGAATTTTGATGATTTTTCCAATGCTGCAATTCTGACTATTTTTCAGTGGCTTTTCACTGATTTAAAATAGGAGAGTAGAGCTAAGTGAAAAAAGTCTACTTTTTGAAGGAACATGGTGCCCACTGGATCTGAAAAATGAAAAATTTTGTTATTTTCTGTTTTTTGTTGTTTTAATTTACCCAAAAAGAACCCTTCTTTTACATTTCGATTAAAAAATTCAAAGAAAGGGGGAAAATGTTGAAAATGCTAGCTTTTTGCAGTAAAATCATTAAAATCCTTGCTAGGTGCTATTTTCTGGTTTTCTCGCTTTTAAGGCGAAATTCTGGCTATTTCCTAGTTTTTCTAGTACAGTAGACTCCCAATTAACCGACATAATTGGGGCGGGAAAGTGTCGGATACTCAAAAAAGTCGGATAATCGAAAAGTTCAGTTTTTTCAGAAAAAACGTAATAAATGAGTTCTTGAAATGCAGGGAAATAATTTGGCATGCATTTATTTTTAAAAAACCTCAAAACCAAAATTAAAACAATAGAACTAAAGTCTAAAAAAAAATCACCTCGATATTTTTAGGTTAAAATTTAAAAAAAGAAATACTTGAAAGAAATCACTTTTTCTAAGACAAAATCATTAATTTTTTGAAAAAAAGTTGGCAGGCATCATAGTGAAATTTGGTGGGAAAAAAGTAACTTTAGTAACCCAATTTGGGAAAAAAAGTAACCAATGTATTACCAAAAAGTAACCAAAAACTCAATTTTTAATGGTAAAATTTGTAAAAAAAAAAACCAACATGTATGTACTTATAACTTATAAGCGCTCCCAGAAATGGAGAAAAATGGGGTGAGGGGGGGGGGGGGTAAAAATTCGTAACAAACTTAAAAATCTATTTTTACAGTAGTGCTCGTAAAGTCAGGTTAATTTCAGTGGACAGATGAAGAAATGTAATACAGATAAAAACGAAGAAAACCTGAAAAATTGCAAGAATTCTCTAAATCTGAATCAGTGAGATGAATATAAATGAAAATCAGTGATTCGCATTGATCGTTTAGTCAAAATTACTGATTTTTTTCTGATTAATTGAAAATCGACTAAGAAATCAACGACTTTTGACTGCAATATCAATGAAAATTATTTTATTGGTTCAAAAAAGCAGAGTTTTTATAAAACTTGATTGATGTAGATTTAGAAAGTTATATTCTAATGTAAGAAATAAGAAAAATTATTTTTGAAGAGTAATAAAATGCACTTCTCTGAACACTTTTGAGGTATTTCATTTTTTTATTGAGCTTGGATTGAATCTGCTCGACTCCGGGACTTAATCAGACATTATGCAAGGGCGGGGAAGAATTTGAAAAAAATGAGGGTGTGTCAAAATGCAGTAAAAAAAAGTGAGTATCTAGCCTACCTACCCTGTAAATTTATATGAAAATCAGTGATTTTTCATTGAAATATTAATCAAAATTACTGATTTTTATTTGACAAATTGGAAATTGATTGGAGTTTTGACTGAAATATGGGTGAAAATCTCTAGTTTTTGATGAAAATTATTTCACTATACTTAACCAAGAGAATGAAAATACACCAATTTTGACCGATTCAAATTTAGGGAATGATAGTGTAATCAAGAAATAGAGGTATCAATGTACTGCCCGAGCGTAGCGAGGGCGAAATTTTTTGAAACAAAAAAGTCTCCAAAACTCGACTAAACCGAAACCAATCAGACACTTTACGCTTGAAAAAATCAATTTTTAGAGAAAAATTGTGAAAAAAAGGTAAATTTTTTGAGAAATTTTGGAAAAAAGTAACTTTTAGAGGTAAAAAGTAACCAAAGTAACTTTTGAAGTGGAAATAGTAACCAAAAGTAACTTGTCTCGAAAAAAGTAACCAAGTTACTAAAAAGTAACCACGCTATGATGCCTGAGTTGGTTGTAGATTTTTGTCGCGGCGCATCAATTTTTTTCAGAGCCTTTGCAAAGTTCGACCATTTGCAAAAAATCATCAGTTTTCGCGAAGTGACACCTTTCTGCCTTTCCAAAACTCGCGAATTCTCATCTCCCACTGCTTTCCAGTACCATACCAGATGGTGTGAACGTTTTTACATACAAATTTCTTTGGTTAGGAGCTAAATTTAAAATAAGTCGGATAATAAAGCATTATCCGACATTTGGAGGTTGGATAATCGGGAGTTGTCGGATAATATTTTTTGATCGGATAATCGAGATGTCGGATAATCGAGAGTCGGATAATCGGGAGTCTACTGTATTTATAGCCAGCAGACACCATAAGACAGGGGTAGGGGGTAGAAAAATCAAACAAACAAAATCGTCATTGAGAAAATCTCTCTACCTACATCACATTATGGAGAAATTTTCGAGTCTGATTTAGAGAGTAGAAAATCAAATTGGTATTATCAGATGTCATTTGTCAAGTCTCCGTTCTCGTTCTCCTTCAATTCGAAGTTTAAAAGAATTATTATTTCGACTTCTCATTCTCTTTCTTTTTTACTAGGACTATTAACTTTTTTAAAAATCAGTTCCCTAAAAATACAAATACCTACTTTACGAAAGAATAAGGGTTCGTACAGAAAAAAAATCAAAAATTCGTTCTGGCGAATGAAGAATTTTTCGAAGACCAGAGATAAGCTGAGAATATTTGTCATCAGAGGGACCTGATGGAGCAGAAAAACACACACATTGAAAATATCAATTCAAAGTAGTAAAAATTTCCAAACCATTCAAGAGTCCCCCCCCCCCCATCCTTCTATAGCCTCCCTAGGTTTTACAATAACAAACGGACCATTTTCTGAAAAACTGCATCAATTTTTTAGCTTCTTTTTCTTTTTTGAAAATATACGAGCCACCTTTCCAAAAAAATTTAAAACCAATATTTGCAATCAATTTAATGCTTGATGAACGGAGCGAAGGTGAATTTTTTTTTGATATATGGGAAAATTTCTGTGTGCAAAGAAGTATAGCATACTTAATAACCTAAAATTAATTTTTCAAGCAGCCGAATAAAAGAAAATTGTGATGATTATAGCAAGTAGGCTACACGTTTTCAATCAGTTTGTGAAAAAACTGAAAAATTTAGCTGAGCAAAGTGAGGACTAAAATTTCTCGAATAAATTTGATTAGAATAACGTTGGAAAAGCAAAATTTAACTATAACTCTTTTCAGCATGAATTTAGAATAGTTACTAAATAATCGTCTTGGAATAAATTTCGTGAAAATGTTGTACTTAATCAGTTCTTCTCGTATTTTCGCACTTTTTATACACTCAAGGTATCTACTCGATTTGAAAAATGAAAATTCTGGTTATTTTCTGAATTTTATTACCATTTTCATGCCATTTTTCTCACTTTAAATTTGCCCAAAAAAGAATTTAAAAAAAAAACTTCGATTAAAAAATTCAAGGAAAGAGAAAATGTAAAAAATTCTTGCCTTTGGTAGTAAAATCATTAAAAATTTTCCTATTTTCTGGGTTTCCCGCTACTTTAAGATGAAATTCTTGCAAGTTTCTCTTTTGTTTTGTTTTTCTTTCCAATGGACACCACGACACTGTACGAATCTCGATGGTAAAAACTGTTTTTATTTATCAATTTTTTTTTTCAGAATAAGAGCGATCATGCATGAATTTTAATTCTAATTGACTTTGGAGAGGAAAAAAACGAAAAATCTACGTTAACGAAATTTAAAAACACAATTATATCGCTTCTTCCACCATCAGAAACGAAACGAAGTTGAAATTATATTGGAGGTGTGAAAAGACTGAAATTTTCCTCTTCAAATGAAAATCTGTCCAATTTTTTGAACTTGAAATGCATCAAATTTTCTAAAAGCACTTGAAATTTTTTCAACTTGAATCTAAGTAATTTTCCCAAATAAAAAAAAGGAATGCTATCTCGAGGAGAATCAGTTCCACCCTTCTCTTCAACTCCTCCTCCCTCTTCTCTAAAAAATGGGCCATATTGATATCATATTCTAGCTTTTCAATTGCCATAAAAATATCAATACTACCAATTAAGTAAGTTCGATTAGACTATAAGATGACCTATTCAAAGTTCTAGATAGAATTGGGTATCATTTGATTCCAAAAAGCTCAGGATAGGAAGGGCGAGGAGGGTATAGAAATCGTTGCAGCTGAATTGATTTTTTTTCAATTTAATAAAAGTTGAATTTCAGTATATATTGATATTTTTGAAGAAAATGACCAACCGGAGTGGGAGGGGGAGGGAGTTCAATGAGGTTCAATTTTTACAACATAATCTTTGCATTTTTACTATTTTTTTCAATTTTGCACAACTTTAAATTCAAATTTTCTCTGTGTTTTCATTTTTCGGGGATTTTTTTCATAAATGGCTAAAAACCACCGAACCGGTTTCAAAAAAGTTCACATCATGATTATAGAATCTTCGATCTCAATTTTTTTCAGCACACCCCAGTTTCCCAATTTTCGAGACACCTTGTACATGATATATTGAAAAAAAAATGAATCCATTACAAAACGACCTCACCGCAAAGATTTCTCCACAGTGCACAATTCGCAGCAGCAATCTTACGTTCTAATTCTATCTCTGGCGAATAAAGATATTCGCATACAATTCGAAAAAGACAGCTATACAGAATAGACCGTTGTAAAATAGTAAAATTAGTAATTCGAGGTATATTTCGAATCACGACGACGACCTGCTTTATTACGAGAACCTCCGCTCCGCTCGGTAGCGTAGCCGGTTCACGGTGGCGGCGCTAGGCGCTTAGGCTCGCGCGCGCCTCTTAAAACACGCGCACGTTTTGTCTCTTTGCGAGGACGACGGCGACAACCGCCGCACAAACGAGCAAAATCTACAGCCAGCGTAATAATTTATGACGGCGACTAAAACCGCGTATACCGTACGTGTACATTTTAACAATATTATAAGTCGAACGCAGTTTGAGCGAAATCGTGTGCGAGTGTGTGTTTCGTACCTATCGAATATCTCGTACACATACACGAGAATCCCGTAGATTCGTAACGTAACATAGCGATAGGTAACTGCGAAGAGAGATCGTATAGTGTAACCATCGTCAACCACACGCCTTCCTCGAGGCCTCAAAGGCACCACCCTATACTCGTACGCGGACAAAGCACGCGTGTCGCGTGTTACGTGTACCCGGAGACCTGCGAACTGCATACGCTGCACACTGCACCGTGGACCATGCACCGTGCACCGTGCTCGCTTCGTGATACAACGTGTGCGACACAGTTTCTCCTCCTACTCGTATTTTTGTCCTTCGGCGTACTCGCTATTTTCTTAATAGATTTATCATCGCGGCTGAGTAAAATACACAGCTTACTGTGTAATTGGTAGTAACTTTCCAGTGTGGTAGATCAGGTGGGCAAAATTAGCTATTTGTGCTGCGATTCAGTAGCAGTAGGCCAACTCGTGAGTTCAGATATTCGATGAAAGAAAATCAGCAAGAGGAGGGGAGGGAAGGGAAAAGAAGACAAGATGAATGAAAATATCCACCTTACACGTAAAAATAGAAATAGGCATCTGCCATCAAAATCATGAATTGCTGCTTCGTCAGTTTAATTTAAACTTTATCGGACTGAGAACTACAGCGAATAGAAATTATCTGAACGATTGTGTCGGGAGAGAGGGAGGAAGCACGAAGATAAGTACGAGTGCTCCGGTACAGTGGCGTAGCCAGAAATTTCTCAAGGAGGGGGTCCAAAATTTTATGATTTTTGAGAAATTGTAAGTTCACCCCCCCCCCCTCATCAAATTTCCTTTTACTATAAAAACACAAAATTCAAACTTTATTAAATTTTCATGCGATTGGCATAGCAAGTTTAAGGAAAAAAACAGATGAAAATGTAATCTTGGAACAAACAACTTACATAGGTACTAATTATTTTGGCCTTAAAAGCCAATACAAATACCTATAATAAATTCAAGAATTGACGTCAGAAGCTTTTTTGGGGAGGGTGCAAAGTGGGTATGGAGACTTGGAATATCAAAAGGGAACTATTTTTTGCATAGTTGATTCAAACAGTTTATAGAATTAGTCATTTCTTTCATGCCCGAGCAAAGCGAGGGCGAAGTTTTGAGAAAATTAGATTTTTCATGCTCCAAAAAGGCACTTTTTCACTCAAGTTTCTGACGTCAAGGGGGGGGGGGGTCCAGACCCCTGGAACACACCCCCCCCCCCGTTACGCCACTGCTCCGTACACAACTTCAGGTTGTGATTTCGAGTGCTGTCGTGTTGTGTCGTGATACACAATTAGAGAGTGAAATGAGTATTTTTAAGGCTGCGGCTAAGCTCAAGATCAAAAAATATTTGACTGAAATTTATTTTTTTATTTTTTTATTTGACAGTTCTTGAATGAAAAAAATTGAACGTAATACATATAAATTGTCTTTCATGTCAAAAATATCAACTTGATTTTTTCTCACTATGAAGTTTCATTTTTGGTCATCATTTGAGAAATATCATCTTTTCACATTTTAATCACAAAATTTCAAATTATTTTCAACTTTTGTGATCATATCAACCAGAAAAATTACTCATTTTGTTACCGACACTAATATTCAATCCTCACGTTTTTATCGAAAAAATTGAATTTTAAAAAAAATAAAATAGATTTTGATCTTGAACTGTCGTTCCTTGACCTTTTCGACAATCATCAAAGTACCTATCATAATTTTCCATTTTGATATCAATACACTAATTTTTAAATTTATTTTACCAAAAAATAATTTTTCACTTTCTTTTTTTTGAAAAAGCGTCAGTTTTGATCGAAAATGGTCAATTTTAATAACGAAACGTCACCTTTTGACTTTTTGATGAAAAATGTAAGGTCAATTGTGGAATTCCGATTGCAAAATGACAATAATTCAAGACTTTTCAGTCATAAAATGTCAAAATTTTGCTTTTTTTGACCAAAAAATGCCAGGTTATCGAATAATTATTGCAAAACGACAATTTTTTACTTTTTGGACATAAAATGTCAAAATTTCCACCTTCGACTTTGTGATAAAAAAATGTCAGTTTATCAAATTCGGATCGTTAAATGATTAAATGACCATCCGAAAACGAACACGAAAGCACCCGAAGTCACAACCTGAAGTTGTGTACCGAAGCGCTCGTAAGATAAGTACAACAGCGATGTTGGAAGGATCAAAAAAAGAGGTGTAAGCAAAAAACAGAAAATGGATCGAGTTTTGAAACAAAAAAATCCAAAATGAAGCATTGCTTCATTTGAAAATCATTAAAAATAAATTTTTCTCAAGAATCGTGGAAAATTAAAACGACTTACTCATTTATATGTATGTACTTTCATTTTATCACGATCAGAATTCAATAACTCACCTGAAACACAAAAAAACATAAATCGATTATTATTTCGTATAATTGAATATCAGGTTAGAAAATCTTGCATAGATTTGTTTTTTCAATTTTCCAAATTCTCGCTGTAGGTACATCACGATTTCATCGATTCATACGAACATAAGGGTACAAGTGGAAATATTTCAACTACATAGAATGGGACAGCTGTCCTACTTCTCATATTTCTTTGAATTTCATATTTCTTTGAATTATGTAGATTGACAATCAATTATGAAACTGAATTCACAATTGAGGGGTCTGGAAGCAAAACTCACTTTTGACACAGAAATCGATTTCGTTTTTATGACTGATTCCGAAGGAGTTTTATACGCCCTACAACCTGGCATTTTTACTTTTTTACTGAACCGCCCTCTTAAGGCAGAAAATCACAGTCAAAATCATCAAAACTCACATTTACCTCCATAAAAAATTTCATAGCACCAAATTTGTAGAGCTGGGAAAATTGTCTCTTGACATTTATACCCCAATTCAATCGTCTTCGAGTTATGAACCAGCTTCAAAATGCATTAATTTTGGAATGCATTCGAAGCAGGTTCATAACTCGAAGACGATTTAACTGGAGCAAAAAATGTCAAGAGACGAAAAATATTTATTTTTTTAAGCTTTACAAATTTTAGCACAACCTCTTTTATTCATTTTTACCCCATATGAGCCTGAGACTATGATATTTTTTCTGAAAAAAGTATTCCAACCCCCCCCCGGAATTTCTTTGCAAAAAAATCTCAATTAAAGTGTGCTAAAAATTTTTTAATCATGCCAACATTTTCATCTTTGACTAATTTTAAACTCACTGAACCGCTTTCCCACGTCTCCAAAGACATCTACAATAGGTATTTTTTCAAGACATGTAGATTTATTCTAGAAAGAAGAGATGATACTAGATACTTGGATACGTATTCGAGATTCAGGAAGAAAGCCGGAAGTCTGCACAAAAAGTGTTTTCTCGTAAGATTTGAAAAAAAAGTTTATTATTTTGTTAACATGAATAAATTTATGACAGAAAAAGCGGTTTCAAAGTGAAATTTCAACAATTTTTCTCCCACTCCAATTACCGTAAAAGAGCTCGAAGGGCAAGTAGAGCAAAGGCAAAAATTTATGGAAAAAATGTGTTATAACCAAAAAAATGACGATTTTTGAAATATTTGGCACGATGCAAATATAATTTTCAAGATATAAATACTGGACGAGATGAAAAAATTCATGAGGGTGCAGTTGTACTTTCTGTTTCTACGACCCTATGTGGACATCTCCCTCGCTGACAAACATTCCTTAAAATGTCGATTTTGAAGGAAGATAAAAATAAAAAATTTTCCCAAATTATAAAATCTCATTTTGACAGAAACGAAAAACAATATAAAAAGTCATGAAATGTTCATTGCAGAGTGCGTCAAATGCAATTCAGAAATTTAGTACAAATCAGGGCCACCTCCCCCCCCCCCTCCAACTAGAAAATTTTATTGTCAAAGTTATAAATAGTGCTTTAACTCAAAAATATTCTATTACCTATCAACGTTAAAAGCTGAGGCTATCGAATTTCAAGTTCAAAAAAATCCTCATGCGATGAACTTATCTTCTCTATAAATCTGAATCAGTCAAATGTGGCAAAATCTTACGCACCTTTGTGATGTTTGTGAAACGAATTTTACAGAAAAACAGTGAATTTTCACTAATTTTCAGGTCAAAAATCACGGATTTTTCAGTGAATTCGTTTTTTAAAAAAAAAAATTATGTAGTAATTTTTGACTGAAAAATCATACTGATTTTTAGTAAAATTCATTTTACTGATTTAAAAAGGCAAAATTTCACAAAAATTGACTAATTCAGGTTTAGAGAATTTAGACTTGGAGGAAAATCGAAACAAATGTAATTTTCAAGGAAAAAAATATAAATTACTCGATAATGCTCTTTCATTTCGAATCAGTGGAAAATCATTGGTGAACAATTAAAATTGCATCGCAAGAAAAAAACAAGAAAATTAGAAACCTGCAGGATAATTTATTGATTTTTAAGGAATTTTTTACCAATTTTTCAGTTAAGTACAAAAAGGCTTAAAATTCATTTACAGTAGATGTTCTTGGTACCTGTGCATTTTGAAAGTTTGGACTTTTCACCCCACCTCCCTCCTCCCCAAACCTTTTTGCCCATTTACAATCGAGATTGAGATAGAATTCTATCTCAATCTCGATTGTGTTGTAATATATTTACGATTTAAATCGTAAATATATTACAACAGTTTTCATTGAACAGGAAAAATTCTACTGTTTCTGATTTTTCAGAAAATTTTGATTTCCTTTTTGTGATTTTTTTTTACTTTTTCGTGGTTCTGCAATTCTGCCCGAGTATAAATAATTTTATACTAAATAAGAGTGTATTGAATTGTTTTGCTCGTCAATAATTTTCCTTCGATCACTCTTCACCTTCGAAGAAACCAGCCAAATCGTCACAAAAATTTCGAGTAAAATTCCTCCGAGCACAATAAACATAAACTCATCAGCTGATCACCCGCTTCCCCATTAAACTTGACCATCACGATACCGAAAATGCGAACCGGGTAGAATTTAAAAAACAATGTCGACAAATACCGAACGTCAGAACGCGAATTTCAAACAAATAAAACACATAGCATTATGTGCTTATAGACTCCGAAACCGTAGAGCGGAGGCGAACGAGGGTGCTACAAACAGTTCCCACGACGTTAATTAATAATCAGTTCATTACCAAATGAAAATATTTGATATTGTACTTGAAATATAATTTACTCGTAACAGGCGTAATTACTACCTTAGTTAATTACCTGTGAATATAATTTTTCTTTTCGCCTCCTCGTATGTATAGCATAAATACTCGTCGTATATCCTTTCGTGCCTCATCCTACTCCCTCTTCCCCCTTCATCATTTATAGGCTACCTGCATAGTATATGATTTTCTAACTCGAAGCAAAGCACGAAAACAACAGTAAGCTCTTGTATCATTCCGGCATATTATTTTTTTTCAAGTGTATTATAATTTCGCCGAAGTGGTATGTAAAATTTAATACAATCGAGCAAATTTTTAGAATTTTTTGTTTAGCAACTTGATCCGAAACCGGAACTTTTTACCTTGTAATATTTTATATCAAAATCGTTGCATATTATCAGAGGTGTAATATTTCGAACATATAATGTCGCCATTATTTCCATCTCTGCGACAAAAAAATCTTTCCGAATATTTGTCATTGTTGCGTGAAATATTTTCGTATTTTTTCCAACTTTGAAAAAACCCCGCATCCTAAGGTAATGGATTTGAATTGATTTAGTGGCCGCGTTTTCAGCATGGCTCAAGTACGAATATTTTTCATAACCGAAGCAAATATATTTTGTTGGAATTGCAATTGATGCCTCGCGTTTCCATTTTCTGTGGTCATAATAAACATGTACACGTATCAGAAGAATTGTCATTGTAGATTTCAAACATAGTGTAGGCTCATCTCATCTCGGACGCGGTTATCACCGTTGACTGTTGACAGCCGACCAGCCCAGGACCGTAGGAGGTAGACGAACGGTAGCGTGTCCCAGTAGGTGACCAACGTCTTGAAAATTTCATCGATTATATCGACAAATAGCGGCATCGCGGTTTTATCATCTCGGTCAACCTTTAATTTTCCGACGACGAGGACGAAAATGATGATGATGATGTCGTCGATGATTAATTTTTATTAGATTTTTTGTTTTGGTGAATTATATTCGAGATTTTTTATAGGTAGGTACACCTATGGAGAATTTTTTTGATATGCCGGCTTGAAAATAATAAAATTGTCGTGTTCATAAATTATATGCTGTTACTTGTTTTCGAGTTATTACTAATTCGTGTTTTACGGTTATCGTAAATTTTCAACTTGAATTAGCATTTCTTACGGTTTTGACAACTTAATAATGAATTTAAAGTTGGATAATTTTCAATTTAAAAAATCAAATAGGTAAAAAAATATTCCTTTGATCAATTAGAAAATTTAATACTTATCTACTTTAAGAGGTTACAAGCAATCAACAGCTACATAAAAATTAGAATTCAAACTGAATTTAAATTCATATCTTCCCACGAAAAAATATTAATGATGAAAAAAATTTAATTTCGTGGTCAACTTTGGGAAAAAATTGAAAACAGAAAGCAAGAATTACCTCCGCCTCCCCCCCCCATCCTTCACTTCATCAAAAAGTATTTTAAGTAAGCATCAAAAACACGAAATGCTAAATCAATAAAATTTGTAAAATAGACTCAATTTCCAAAAAATATTGTAAAAATTAATATTTTAAACTCCCCCCTCCCCTCCTACCGAAAACTGAAATGAATGGGATCCAAATAGACACAAAAATGATTTAAATTTATTAGATTTTTCTTGAAACTTGAAGCCGATGAGATTAGAATAAGTTCCCACTAAACTGATTTCACTTCGATTATAGAAGAAACGACGATCTTTAACAAATTCGAGAAATTACCAACACACGAAGAAGTTCGTAGAAAACTGATGTGCCGAGAAGATGGACACATTTCAATTAATTTTCATCGTAATCTGCTACGTAAGCATCGTCGACTTTTTATTCTTCGAAATACGTCTATTAAATAAATACCTAAGTAAGTTTTGACGATCTACTTATCTCGATTGTAGAATTTCTCTGATTTCTTTGAATAAATTCTCGAGGATTGGAAATATTGTTGCCAGCTCACGAGTTCGACATTTTTGCATAGGGTTGGAAAAATTCAGTATTTTAAAATTAAAAATTTAAAAATCACTTTGTCTAAAAATGAACGTACAAAAAATTGAAACCCCAAAAAAATTCAAATCGAAAAAACATCAAAATCTCGACTTATGGTAAACTTTTCTGTGTTCTTAATCGTCCTAGCTATCGGATGAATTCGTTTTCTGACTTCTCCCTTCACCCTACTCCGCTTCATCACCAAAAAACCCGACGAAAAAAATCGTAAATTTTAGTCAATCAATTTTTAACAAAATTTTATAAATTTTCTTTTTCGAAAAATCACATTTTTTCAACAATTTTCAAGGTTCAAAACAATTTTAAAATGGAGAAAAAAAATTTGATGAGCATTTGATGAAATCAATTATGAAAAAAAAATGAATTCTTTGTGTTTCAAATTTCCTAAAGCATAAATTTTAAAATATCTCCTCTTTCTCCATCGAACTGAGTTTTGTCACATTTTTTACAAAAAAATGAACACATTTCCTTTCCCCCACAAAAAACAAAAATTGCATTTCTCGAACAAAAAAATATGAATTTTTGTCGATCAATTTTTACCAAATTTTCATGCATAAATTTCAAAAATTACCGATATTTTCATAGATATTTATGTTTTTTCCTTGTAATAATTATCCAGAATTTCTTCACTATTCTTTAAAAAATTTCAAAAAACACCTCCTTTTTTCCCGTCAAATTAAGTCCAATTTAATTCTGAAAAATTTTCAGGTATAAGAAAATCAAGCCTTTATTTTCCCTTCCTCTACCTAAAAACCAAAATATACATACCTTTTTTCAAAGAAGAAAAATTATGAATTTTTGGTGATTAATTTTCATCATTATCTAGGTAGCTATCTACCTTTAAGAAATTTCAAATAATCTCTTTAGACTTCCTCCATCAAAAGGAATACTGTTGAATTCTGGAAAATTTCTTAAAATGAAAGAAAATATTGGCTATGCTCTTTCCCTCCCCACCAAAAAATTCCCTTTTAGCGAACAAAAATCATTTTTCGATCAATTTTTGCTAATTCTTTATCTTTTTCGACTTTAAAAAAAAATGCCATTTTGGTGTAGGTACTAATGTATTTGATTTTCAATTTCCAAAAATCATTATTATTTAATGACATTTTTCTCTTCATCAGATCGATAATTTCAATCCTGAAAAAATGCCAAAAAAAGAAGATATTCCTTCCTGGTCTCCTCCCCTCGCTCAAAAAATAAACAAGATGGAAAAATTCTCAAATATAAATCGAATAAACTAAATAGTGTCTTTTTTTATTTTTCAAAATATTTTTTGACGAAATTTGTACAAAATTTGCACTTTTGCAATCTGTCGAACACCATAAACTCGTACATCCCTAATTCTATCCCTCTCCTCCAACTCAACTTAGGTACTCTTATCTTGTGGAAAATTTTTTAAAGAAAAAAAAAGCAGAAAATTCTTTACCCATTGAAAAAATTGCCAAATCCAAAAAATTGAATAAAAATTTAATAAAGGAAGGAACCATTACTGCCATCCTCATACTTGAAAATTAAAAAAAAATACCTAATAAAAATTCATTTCATTCTCTCCTTCGCTAAAAAAAATTCAATTCATCGCAACTCCCACACATTCAAATCACTCGCACCATCAAACGACGAAAAAACCCCTCAAGAATAAATCCAGCTATACCAACTACATCCTCCATTTTATCTTCCTTCCTCCGCACCTCGACTGCTTATAAAACCATCACAACATCCCGAATCAATTCACACACAAACCGATTAGGTAGTTTACGAACCTCTCAACCAGTTAGCTTCGTTTAAAAATCATAATCTCTTTTCAACGGGCTCATCAAAAAACATATTTATTTCAATTTCCGTAACAATAAAAAACAATATATCAAACCGAAAGTACCTCCGCATACACATAAACATCTACCGGACAACAAAAGTCAACACAGGCAGAAAAGAAAAATATATAGGTACACTTTGGCGTTGCCGCGATACGCATTAAAAAAAACAACCAACCAGTTCACCGGCATCGGTTCAGTTCTCAGCCCTGTATTTGGCTATACACCTAATACCTTGCTTATGGTACAGATTGATGGAAGTTTAATGTCTTTAACACCTTTATAGTATAACAAGCCAACTTCTTTTTTTTCCTCCTCTCTCTTTTTCTATCATTCTGTTTTGTATTTATTTTTTTTTCTAAATTTAATATACTTACACCAAAACGCTACCGTTAATTTTGTCGAGTTTTTTCCCTTCTGAAATTCTTCTTCGAAGTTAACATGGTTTTTCAATCTTGCATCGCTACTCGTTTATTATTTCTTCTCTTCTTTCCCCATCTGGCTCTGTGGCAGGGTATTTCTAAAGTTGATCAAACTCCAATCCGGAGTGAAATTTTTGGTCATCGATGGCCTATGTTCTTTGGCCAAATACTGGTTTATTTTACAGCGAAAATCGCGCACAGAAAACTAATATGGCTTTTTATAAAGATGGACGTGTCGTTGTTGGCATAGTACATAAGTACATCTGCATCTTACACGCTAGATTCTCTCTTTAAATAATACCTTGGTAAATAACAGGTTAATTACACGCAACGTTTGGAAATTTTTACATGCATACAATAATGTAGAGTAAACAGCTCGAGCAGAGGGACGAAGCTGCGAAAAAAATACCTTCGACAAACACGATTGGCTGGAGCTGCATTACATCTACATCTTCTGGTACCATGGCTCATTTGATATTTCCAATGCATGCAATTTATTTGTCCCGCGCGTTGTAATAATTTGCGTCGTTTATAAATGATTCATGAAGACGTTGTCTTAACAATAAATACTTGTTATATTTAACGGATTATAAGTTTTATAACTCGGAGGCGGGTTAAGATAAAACAACTGGTTACAACTGACTTCTTTAGCCGCTGCTGGCCATTTGATAATATGCAATTATCCGCCGCGTAACCGCGTACGAATACGAATACCTATACCGGCTATACGCGATATATTTCGCCGCGAAATAAATTTCATCTCGGCGAGATCGCTCTCGTACACGATGTTTTTTTTTCACTCCCCGCATCCTTCCTTATTCCTATTCCCTTTTTATGTACGATTACGATGGCGAGTTCGGTTTATCATTGGAGATGCGTGTTTCTATTCCATAGGTGTAGGTTTTTTTTTCCTCTCGATCGGACTCCATAGTCCATAGGGTTTTTTTCGGTAGAAATATACGTGCGTATTGAGTGTAGCTACCGCATTGCGTGGTCTTTTCAACTCAGCAGCGTGCCCATTGGTTAATCTTTCACGATAAACGAGAAACCATTATTCCTAAAACCATACCTAAGAGTACAGCATGAAATGTGAAATATTCTATGAGATGGAATACCTTTGGAGTATTTTTGGAGACAATTTTTCAAGAAAATGTGGTTTTTTTTTTAACAGATACGTAACAGATTTGGATGCTACGATGAAATAATGGAAATTAACAGAAGACAAGTCAGACACTGCAATTGGATAAGATTTCTTAGAATAGCCACCGAACCTTCCGACGAAGTCAACGTAGTCGGAGAGAAAATAAAAGGTAAGAGATACAAATCAGTAATCAAATATGCATAAAAAACTGTCCAAGGGAGGGGGGAGGAAGAAAGAGAGTGATCAATTCTATTTCAAAACATGAGCAAATTTTATCGAAAATTCTGAAAAATTGGAAAATTTTGGCAAAGAAGAAAGAATAATTTGAAACCCAGGTGAATTGGAGAATTTGATAATAAATTCTTGATCCAGTCGACAATCCAGAGGAGGCTCCCCACAAGTCTTAAGACAATTCCATAAATCAGTGAAAATTATCGAAAATCACTGAGAAACAGTCAGAATTGCAGTACAGGAGAAAATCAGTGAAAAAATTTCAATGAAAACAAATCAGTGAGAAAAATCTAGAAAATCAGTGAAAATTCACTAAATAGTCAGTGAAATTTATGAAATTAGCACAAAAATCTGTGAAAATCTTTGAAAAATCAGTGAATTTTGCTGATTTTTTCCTGTGCTGCAATTCTAACTGTTTATCAGTGACTTTTCACTGATTCAGAATGAGAGAATATGTTTTTTGACCTTTTGAATCAGTTTCTAATGTATTTTACAAAAAAAATTCGAATGAGGACAGTTCACAATTGGAAAATTAAAAATTATCCAAGTTCGTGAACAATTCCAAACAAGGCTGGGGAGGGGGGTGCAAGAGCATTTTTCAAAGAACTAGTACGGGACCCGTAATTTCAATTTTACAATTTATTTTGAGAAAATATGCTGAAACAGAACAAACTCATTTTTCTTTCTTTGTTAAAATTGCAATTTTTCAACATTTTTTTCATAAAAAGAATAAGAAAAACCGGTAGAACCAAGAAAATTTACGAACTATTTTTTTTTGGGGGGGGGGTTCAAATTTTTCTAGCTCCAGGCCCACATTCGCTCTCGCCGGCTACGAATTCAAAAATTTATTGAAATGATAGAAGATAGGAAAACTGATCAAAATTCCCAATAATTTTGGTATGAAATGAGAATAAAATTGTAGCCATACATAGCCAAATCTACAATTCATATGAAAAAAGTCAATAAAAGAGCTGACGATCTACACTGGTTCAAAACGTAGTAAAAGTACATCAAAATTTACTAAGAATGGGAGAAAAATTATCGAAATTTTAAGATCATTTTACAAATTATTCGAAACATTTTAAAATTTTCAAAAAATGGTTTGAGAAGTGAAATTCGTTGGAATTTTGTGAAAATCGCTTAAAATACAGGGTGCTCGAAAAATTCTAGCCCCATACTTGAGATTTTTGTGTTAAAAGCTGTATGTTGGCAACACGTAAAATGTAAAACAGTGATAAATGATGATGAAACAAGTCGAACCAAGTTCGAAATATTTACTTTTTGAAAAACGTTCATTTTTTTCAATCTTTTATTTAGGTAATTTTTCAACAACTTTAGTATTTAAATCACTATTAAAAATTTAGAGAACATTGTAAGAATTGTTCAAAAACAACAAAAATTTTCAATGCTGTCCAAAGACACCTTTATGAAAAGTAAAGTTTTTTAAATATTTCATCTAATTTGTCAGAAATTACTATGAAAATCGTTCAAAATATTCGGAAAGTTGTTGAAATTATTTTGAAAAACATCAAAAATTGGGCTAAAATTCAGCCTAATATCGTCAAAAGGCCAACTTTTTTTGATATTTGATCGAATTTTTCAACAATTTTGTACTTTTTGAACAATTTTTCACAACTTTGCAAATGATTTTTACAATATTAAAGCGTTTCTCAAGCATTCAGGGATATTCAAACGATCTTTTCAAAATTTTCAACGTTTTGATTGGATTTAGTTAGACCTTATTTTGAGTCAGTTTACCAAATTTCAACGATACTAAGTAAAACATGCCTGTAGTACCATACAAATTTATCAAATTTTTCATAATTTTCGATAGTTTTCATAACAATTTGACTATTTTTTCTTGTAACAATTTTAAACAAATTTTGAGCATGCATTTTTGACATGGATGTCACGAGTAACAACTTTTTCTGATCTTTACATTTGCTTTTTTCTTTTACAACAATGTAGTAAATATTCATAAATTTTTTTTAAAATTAAGAAAATTTTTGGGATTTTCCAAAAAAAATGTAATATTTTATGTATGTAAGGTTACTTCCGTTGAAGTTTCGACTTTTCTTAGTCTGTTAACAATTTTTACAATTTTTCACGCTTTTGTTTGCTTTTAGAAACATTTTTGAAATTTTTTCAACAATTTAATCGAATTTTGAATATTTTTTCAAGTGGAATTGATTATTTTTCAGGCGGATACCTATTAAAAATCAGAAACGTTTCCGTCGCAATAAACAAATATTACTTCTAAATTAATAAAAATCTTTCAAACTTTCTTTCAAGCCCCAAAACTCCAATTTTCACATCAGCATCATCTAGAAAATTCGACAAAATCCAATTATTTCCTCATTCTCAATCGTTGAAACACTCTCAGAATCAATCACCTACCTCGACCTAATCCACCAATTAACCTTCTTATCCGCCTCGGTACAATTTCTCACCTCCATAAATCACTCAACAAAACAAATCACCCAACTTTCAATTTCCCGGTATCCGAATGTAAAAAAAAAGAGATAAACTACAATAACGTTGATCATCTTTCAACCGCACCTCATTCATCATATTCTACATTTTTTCCATCTTTTTGCTCACAGGCGAACCGATATATAGAGCTGTAAAAACGATACCAGCGAATTCAGAATTAGTCGTTCGTTACATACCCGAGCGACCCGAAGAAATATTCTTCATGCCAGTGCATTTCTTTCGACACAACATCTACCGCAGAACCATAGAAGGTAAGTTCGCACATTTACAATATACATGCTCGAGTCCAATCGACCATAAAGAAAGAAAAAAATGAGATAAAAAAATACACGCAAAAAAATGCAGCACGTTTGAAAACGACCAAATTCTTTTCATATTATCACCATACCATACCATACACCTCTTGCTCGGTATCGTGCTTCTGTCTCTGTCTCTGTCTCTGCCAGTTGTACATGTACATAACGCAGCACCCAAGAATCGAGATCTCATTTCATCGGTCATAGGCATCGGGCTGCAGTCGATATTATTCGTGATTCCTGGTCGACCTCATTGTATTCGGTAGTTATTTTACGATAATAATCGACCCGAGAAGATGTCGAATATCGACAAAACGATGTCACACATCATAAAGATGAAAAGATTGTTAGTCGATATCGATATGGTACCTCTTCATGTCCGAGTACGAGGAGTTCGATTGATAATACATTATTATGGAATACCTATAGCTGATACGAGACGATGACCATGTACACAAACTCATAATACACCTTCTATTATACATTTACCGGGGCTCGTCGTCCAACTGTACAGTATGACACAGAAGTCTTGTCAATTTGAAACACTCCTCAATATCTCAGAACTGAAAAGAGATACAGAGACGGTTCAAACTGAAAGACTGCAACGTATTCCTAGAGACGAGGACATTGAAGATCAATGATCAAACTTCTAGTCCTACCCACTGGGTGTCCGCGAATTGAGAAACCGGTTTGGGTCAAAAAATGGGGGTTCGGTTTTTTAATTGAAATAAAGTCTACACACTGGTGCGATCAAAATGTGCCATGTTTTTTTTGAAACCGGTTCAGCAGTTTCAAACCAGTTGTCAATAATATCCAAAAAAGTGGAGATATGAAAAAAAGTTTGAAACAAAAGTTGTAGAGAATCAAAAAACAATCAATTTTTGTTCCATAACTTTTTTTTCTATCTTGCAATGGAAAGAAGTTATCGTACAGAACGTTGGAGTATAATTTTTTCTTCGCAAGTCAATAACCAGTTACCAAAAAGTGGATATATCGAAAAAAGTGTGAAATAAAAGTTGCAGAGAATTAAAAACTGAACATTTTATATTCTGGAACTTTTTTTCCATCTTGTAATGGAAAGAAGTTGTCAAGTTGTCGTACAAAAAGTTGGTATAATTTTTTTCTTTTTCAAATCATAACTCTTCTCCATTGCTAGATGGGAAAAAAGTTACAGAACGTGAAATGTTCAGTGTTCAATTCTCTACAACTTTTATTTCACACTTTTTTCGATATATCCACTTTTTGGTAACTGGTTATTGACTTGCGAAGAAAAAATTATACTCCAACGTTCTGTACGATAACTTCTTTCCATTGCAAGATGGAAAAAAAGTTATGGAACAAAAATTGATTGTTTTTTGATTCTCTTCAACTTTTGTTTCAAACTTTTTTCATATCTCCACTTTTTTGGACGTTATTGACAACTGGTTCGAAACAGCTGAACCGGTTTCAAAAAAACATAGCACATTTTGATCGCACCATGTGTAGACTTCATTTCAATAAAAAAAGCCGGACCCCCATTTTTTGACCCAAATCAGTTTCTCAAATAGCGGACACCCAATGGGTAGGACTAGACGTTTGATCATCGATCTTCAATGTCCTCGTCGCTAGGAAAACGTTGCAGTCTTGCAGTTTGAACCGTCTCGGTATCTTTTTTCAGTCCTGAAATATTGAAGAGTGTTTCAAGTTGACAAGACTTCTGTGTCATACTGTAGAGAGACAACGACGACAAAAAAGAATCGAAAAAAAAACCAAACCACACATAATTAAACCAACGTTCTTATACGAAGCGAGACAGAACCTTGGTACATAGTCGACATATTCCACAAGAGTACAACGGCTACCGGGGCCAGCCGGTGTGGTCAATTCGTCTATTGAAGTAGCAGCGATCTCCGAAGATGTATGTGTGCGGTACTGGCACAATTTGTCAAGGAGATGGTGTTTATGATCGCTGATAGCGCCCGCGCCACCGCCTCCGCCTGTCCAATCCTCTCCGGTAACTATCTTCCACACAATGTATCTGTGCATGGCTCGTGCGTATCTAATTCATCTCTCGTTAACTATTACAACGTAACGTCTTTCGCTGGTTATTTTTTTCACCATCATCATCTGAGGTATCGGCAACTACGACTCACCCAATCCACATACAACGCGATGTTTCCTTTCGGAGTTGACTACGAGTAGATGGACCATGTTGTACGTGTTATTGTGAAGTTTTTCCCCAGATCGACAGACGAGCTAGGTTTTCTTTGCCATATCCCAAGATGGCTTTGCTGCGCATATATTTTTATAATGTGATCGAAATAATCTACCAATAAGATGCGTGAAACACGAATTTCTTTTCGGTGATTCCTCGTAGTAAGGTACCGACGTCGTAATGGATGATTATGTGTGTTTTTTTCTGGCTTCTTCGCCTTCGCCGCCAGCGTCTTATTGGTCGATATAGTCTGTTTTTCTAGGTCATTATCTTCGGCGCGGCGCGTATTGTGTACGAAAAAGACAAATTTTCCATCCTCTGAGGTTTTTTTGGCTGACGAGAAAAAAAAAGTCGCTGGTTTTGTTATTTTACGATGTATGTAAGTGGTATCTTTCTGGTTGAAACTTATCTGATTTTCCGACGCCTGAAACTGGAAGTATATAAATATGAATATGAATCTCTAAACAGGAGTCCTTTCGTTCAAATGAATACGTTTTTATGGGTTCTACACCCCCCCCCCAAAAAAAAACTTCTGACCTCACCACAGAGCTGTGCAGGGAAAATCAGGGTCCAAGGGAAAATATATGAATAATAGCAAAAAAAATTACAAGAAAAACTAAAATTATAAAATAACGTTAGAAATTGGTACCAAAATTATTATATGAGTCCTAGCAAGCTCCTAAGAAAACTCGGGACCGGAGAACCCTCCCCCCTCCCTCTGGATGAACCTGCCTTACCCAGTTAAGTAGTAAAAATGTTTTGATGAAATTATGTCTCTAACAAAGAATCCTCAACAGCCAATGGCACCTCAAAATATTTAATTTTTTCTACTTTAAAAAGCTGGTCAAAAATACACACTCGATGTCGATGTGTCTAATATGTCTATGGTCGAAACCGAGTCGAAACTAGATCAGGGTGTCTAACAAAATTTCAAAACCCCAAAACAGGACAAACAGGACCTTCAACAGGACCTTTAAAAAATCGGTTCTGATCGATTTTGTACCCCCCCCCCTCCCTCCACCAAAAAAATCCTATTCTGGCAAAAAAAAATTGAAACGAATTTTTTCAATAATTGTTAGAAATGAGCAAAAAATTTATTTTATTAGCTATTTATTAATTTTTTAACAATTTTTTTCAATTACGATCATTTATTGAAATTTTTTTCTATTTTGGCGGGTGGAATTTCAAAATTGTTACAAAACAGGACTTTTCACTGAAAAAGCCCCAAAACAGTACAAAAACAGGACAAACAGGACCACTCAGCCCAAAACAGTACAAACAGGACGAACAGGAGTTGTTAGACACTCTGTAGATTTTCTCCTTAAAATAGTCGAAAAGTAGCCAGAAGTCGATCAGGATGTCCACAATATTTCAGAAATGATTTTCTTTGACTTTTCCAGGTTTTCTAGACCAATTTTTCGAAATTTCCTAGACTTTATAGGTGATATTTGAGGAGGGGTAATTTTTTCGTGTGATGAACATACAACCCGAAATTATGCAGAAGAATGATTTGAAATGAACGGCGAGTAACGAATTGGTGTCAATTTGTTTAACAAAAAGCTCGAATTGGCTTGACCTTTTTTGACTTTTTAATGAGGCAACCCTCACCCCCTCCTCCCAAAAATAATGAAAAACTTCAAACAAATATTATTTTTAAAAAAATCACAACGAACTCCTAAATTTAAATTTTTTACTCCTGAAATTCAGACACATCTGATTTAAAAAAATCACAATGAGCTCGTTTTTATTTAAATAATTCATTAAGGGTGAATGTAAATTTTTCTCAATTTTTGAAAAAAAGCCCAACCTTTAGCCAAAAAGCCCGACTTAGCATGACTAGCTTGACCTCCTAGTCAAAAGCTTGAATTATCTTACCAGCTTTATTTAATTTGACTGTTAAACACCCAGTAGATGCTCTTTTTTCGACCAAAAAACGCCTATTGACCCCCCCCCCCCCCGCACAACACTTGAGAATTTGATTTTACTACAGAAAAAAACTATTTTCAAGAAAAATCATAAAGATTTGAAAAATTAAACAAATCATGTCGGTGTGTCTACTAAATCATGTAAATAAAAATCCGGATCTTTTCAGACTGAAAATTTTAAAAAATTCTCAATTCATTGCTCCACCCTCCTCCCAAATAAAATAATAAACCCGTATCCCAATTTTATGACTTCCACACAACGAATTAGGACATAGAAAAGTTGAAAACTCATCATTTTTCCTTTATTGAGGTTATCTAAAACTCGACCAATAATTTCGAAATTTCTTCCTTTCCCAATCTCACCTTGATGATTCAAGCCATAAGCTTAAAGCCTGAAACCGTAAGTCAATGATTTTTCGGCCATTCAGCTCAGGTTTAAGTTTAAACTTCATTTAAAAATTCCATTTCAAGTTTTAAGCTTCAAGTTTAAACTTTATTGATTGGCTTACTACCTGTGCTGCACAGAACTATAAAAATGAGAAATTGAAGGGAAAAAAAAAACATTTCATGGGATTTAAAAAAATACAATATAGTCGATAAAAATTTGAAGAAATTGAAGCTGAAAAAATTTTTAGGTAATACTAAGTAAATGTTTTCCAGCTTGAAAATTTTTTCCTCCTGTAATTTTTTTTTAATTTAAATTTTCTCAACATTTTTCCAACTGTTGTTTTTCAATGTTTTTTCAACTTCTTATTTTTAAATAATTTTTCTAATTCAATTTTTTTTCCTACATTAAAATATTACATAATTCTTTTGTAAAATAATAAAATCAGCTAAGAGATGTGTTAATTTAGCCCGATCGGAGTGAGGATGAAATTTTTTGAAAAATTTATAATAAAAGCAACACTTTTGTAAATAAAATATCCTTTTATTAAATTTTTTTAAATTCCAAGATTTCTTGACATTCCCCTTACTTTTCCAAATCTCCAAAATTCCCAAACTTTTCCAGGTCTTTCAAAAAGTGGACCCCCTGTATGATTTTCAGCTGTTCACGTAAATGTGGATGCCTTCTGAGAAAGTTTAGAAGAGCCGGAGAAAATCTAAATAGCGTCGATGGCTCCAGAATAGCTGAAAATCGTCAAATTTGGGTTTGGCAGATCGATATTTGGTAGAGACTTCATTTCCATGAAATTTGGCAGTACTTCTTTTCAATAATACATCACTTTTTTTTGAAAAAGTCTGATTTTCAAACTTTGAAAAATTCACCAAAAATTAATATATCAACTTGGACATCTGAAATCTCGGTTATTGGGGGTTTAGGACGTGCTCTTTTTAAAAATCGAACTATCCTCGTCTCAATTAAAGGTGGGCCCTCCGTCAGAAGGTATCTCGTATCTAATTCCTTCTTCCAACCTACCACGCTGAAAAGACTTGAAAAAAATAAGTACAAATTCGCTGTAAAAATCATCGAGTAAAATTAATTTTTCAAAATATAACGAAATGAATCGAACCGTTTAAAAATCACACGAAAATCCTTCACAGGTCGTCACTTCGTCAGACCACATCGAGAATACATTTTCCCCCAATACCTCGGATTGTACGATTTTAATTAAAAAATTTCCATTTTCTCGAACAGCGATCACGTAGGTCACTCCAAATGCCACAACGGTTTACCATCTTCAACTTCTTAATTTCCACTCACCAATCGTAGATTCCGATTGCGTAAGATTCCTGTAGGTAGTAGATTTTTCGATAAAGGTACTGATATTTATGCAGTTGGATCTTGGTACTCGGGAGCCGTTCGTCTAATTTTTTCTCTCCAATTTCTATAATTAAAAGGTGGCGTTTGAGCCACGCGTATTTTCAGATACACGATGGATGGTCATCAGCATCGGCACGTTTTTGACTCGCGATACGTAGGTACATTCCGGTAACACTCGCCTCGGGCGATTTTTTTCATTTTACTTTTTTAAACACCACGTTGCCGGCGAAGTAATTGTAATAAACAATAACGTATTATACGCTATCGGATGCTAAGACTCGAAGAGTGAGAAAGATGAGTTCGGGATCAAGATGATTTCCTATTAGATACGAGCAAGGTGGACTCGACTATTTCGATGTACCATTGCGCTATAATTGCATATTAGGGTCGTGGTACGGCGCACGTATCTCGAGTATGGAGCTGGATACACATACTCGGCGAGATATTGGACGCTTTATTTTCATTATTAGTATTTCTTTCTTTTTTTTTCGTTTGATCGAAACAGAGGCAGAGGAAAACTGGTTATAAGCTATATTAATTACGTGTATGTGCACGGAGAACGAATGAAATTAAACAAGAAAGATGCAAAGAGAGAGGCTATCGAACTATTAGTATTATATTGTGAGATGTACGATGTACCAAGATGTACGCTGGTGTATAGCGAGTCTATGGAAGTATATATGAGATAAATTATAGGTTTTCAGTGGAGTTGGTAGCCAGATTCGTACTTTGGTTTAATTAGACCACTTGATATGGAATTTAATATCGGTTGGCAGACGATTTGGGCGGTGCTACCGAACGTAGGTTTACAGCACACACTGTATAGAGATGTGCATTACATAGGTACATACGTATAAGTATATGCGTGTATAGGTACCGGGTATATTAACCGGCGTAATTACTGTTACCGAGTTGTCTTAAAAGTAATGTTGGAAGTGAGACGGAGAGATGCAGAGAGAAATGCCGAACGGCTATACGCGCCGCGAAGATGTGGTCTTGGGTATTGGTCGTCGTCGCGCGAGAGCATACGCAGCAGCAGGAGGTATAGAAAAGGCGGCAGCCGAGAAGTAAACTCCATTATCATTATAGAGTACGTATATCAACTTCATTATTATCGATTGAAAACAGTAGCAACGACGTTCCGGCGTGGTAAACAAAATAAGCTAGCTTCGGGGTAATCAACGACTAGTAAAAGGTGAACTTCCTCTGCGTATTACGATAGATGTACTTCTTGTATATGTGCGATTCAACAGATCAGCATCAGCGGATGCGGAATTTACAAAGTAACGTGTCGAATAGGGATATGAGTGTGGAGAAAAGTTGCCTTCCTGGTATCGATTTCCATCAGGCCTTCCAAGTCTCTAATTTTAATTGTTTTTTCAAAATGTGGTATACGTTTCCAGTCAAAATCTACTCTAACAAGGGAGGTATCCAAACTCAATAATGTAAAATTTTGAGCCCGAACAAAAATAAATCGAAAGAGCATCAAAAAAGAACCCTCATCCAAAATTTCAGGTGCTGAAGTTCATTTTTCGAATTTTGGCGAATTTTCAAACTTTCAAAATTACCTCATCGCCCGACAGAATTATGAAAATTTGATCTAATCAACGAAAAAAAGCTGAAATTTGGTATATCGACGCTTCGACGACCTAGGACTAAGTAAAATGGTCCAAGAGCCACTTTTTTCAAAAATGAGTTTTTTATGGTTTTGAATTCAATGAATCATGCTGCATCGATTAAAATATAAAAAAACTTAAATTTAATTGATTTAAACCTAAAAAAAGTGTTTAAAATTTGCGAAGTCCATAAACGTAATGCAAATTTTGTTACGTTTTTTGGATTTCCTGTAAAAAAATCAATTTGGCACTTGAACCATTTTAGAACTAGGGCGTCGATATACCCTATTTTTGACCTCCCGAATCAATTGGAAGCGGTTTCAAAACGTTTCGAAGCCTCCAGAAAGTATTGCAAGTTTCCAGCTCTGGAGAAAAGCCCATAAAAAAGGTCCCATATGAACTTCAGCACCTATAATCGCGGATAACCAATATTGGTGACCTTTCTGATCGATTAAAGCATAATTTTCCGAAATTTGCAACTTTGAGTTCGAATTCATTTTTTTTTTGGAAAATAATTCAATTTTATACACGAAAATTGCGAGCCAAAAAATATTAATTCGAATTCAAAGTTGAGAATTTTGGGAAATTTTAGATCAAAATTGAGCTAGGCATCAATTTTTAAAACGAGGTATGGGCAGAAATGGAACAATGAAAAATGAAATAAATTCCAGTGCTTAAAATCGGTTAAAGTACGAGAAAACTTCATGAAACGACAAAAATATCAAATTTTTACAGATTTTTAGGCAATCGGGGTGTCCACAATATTTCAGAGATGACTTTCCCTCACTTTTCCAGGGTTTTCAGACAAATTTTTCGAAGTTTTCCAGACCTTTTAAATGTGATATTCGTGAACCAAGGGGAAGGGGGTAATTTTTCGCGTGACATGCTTACATCCCGAAATTTCGCAGACAAATGATATGAAATGTATGGGGTCTGACGATTTTTTTTTCAAAATTACTACTTTTTTAAAGATTTTTAGATGCTCGTCCTCGGGCCAAAAAAATATTAAAATTAAATTCTAAAAATTTTTGAATCCACCCAACATTTCTTCACCACAAAAATTTTAAAATTTGAATCTCAATGATGATGAAAAATATCATAAATACCTGGAATAGAAAGAGTATAAAAGAAGTTGAAATATCTTGCGTTTTAATCCCAAATTTGTCAGTTATACTTTCCTTTTGTTGTAATATCTAATATCGGATAATTTTAGAATAATTTGATCTCCATAGTATGTTTTGAGAAGAAAATGTATGAATTCAGTAATCCATGGTGTCTGCTGGCAAGAAAAACAAGAATACTCAGAAAATAGCAAGAGTCCAATAGCAATTATTTCCACCCCTCCAACAACCTCATGATTTTTTTTTCTTCTGAATTTTCCAAACCTAATTTTATCAAACCTAAAAAAATGAACATATAAGCGAATAGCGATCACCATGTAAAAGTTACTAAAAAATACTTTTTTGTACGTAAAATTTTCTTGCATTATAGTTTTGACCGTTTTTTTTGAGCTAGGAGCCAAAAATCGTGAAAACCCTTACAGAAATGTTGTTATTTTAGCAGAATTTTCAACGATTTATAATGAGATAAAACTTAGGTATTTCCATAAAAAATTTTACCATCTCTTGTACCTACTCTCTTATTCACAAATCAATGAAAATTATCGAAAATCACTGAAAAACAGCCAGAATTGCAGCACAGTAATAATTCAGTGAAAACAATTTCACTGAAAGCATCAATGAAAAAAATTGTTGGAAAATCAGTGAAAATTCACTGAAAAGTTGGTAAAATATCTGAAATTTGCTGAAAAATTAGTGAAAATTCGTTGAAAATCAGAAAATTTCACTGATTCAAAATGAGAGAGTACAATATATGGTAAGCAAGAATTTTCAACATTTTCCTTTTCCCATTAAAGGATAAAAAAGGATTCTTTTTTGGACGAATTTGAAGCAAGAAAAATACCAAAATCCAGAAAATACCAAGAATTTTCATTTTTCAGATCCAATTGACACCATAATCTCCACTATATCAAATCATGCTTGATGCAGCTCATTTAGATAATGTTTTTACCCGCCATGCCATTCCGACAAAAATTTTCTCAGTTTGTTGCTGACTCAGGGTGTCTACCGATTTTTCAAAATCAAATTTCGCGACTTTTTCGCGACCTTTTTTAAAGTATCTAGTATCTACCTCTCAATTTAACCCCCCCTCCCCCTCCCCCTCCAAAAAATCAACGAGATCAAATTTATTGCAGAAAAAATATCATACGCGGAAGAAAATACGTCTTTAATTTTGAAAAACACAATTTTTCACAAAAATTTTCCAAAAGTGGAAGTTTTATTTTATGGTAAGCGAAGCGAGGGTGAAAATTTTTACGAAAAATCTATGTTAGAACGGATAAATTTGTTACATGATTATTGAGCAATAAATTCATGGGAATTCTGAAATATTAGCAGATTATCAATATAAGGATGTGATTATTTGGCCCGAGCGAAGCGAGGGCGAAATTTTTTTTGAAGAATTTATTTAAAAAACAGCAAAAAAAATACAAATTTTCTAATGATTTTCTTCTTTAAAACATCCCTTAGAAAATTCCAAAATTCTTCATTTTTTTTAGATTTTCCTGAGAATGGACACAATATTTCCTTTGAAATTCCCAATCGTGATCGCTACTTAGTATCCCACAAGAACATATTTTTCCGCTAAAAAATATTCAATTGTCTGAAATAGAAGGGATGATGGGTTACAATTTAAGAATGGGATTTAAAATTTATGAGCCCGAGCGAAGCGAGGGCGAAAATTTTTAGAAAAAATGTTCAAAAAAGGTCAAATTTCTTTGCTTTTTCTGTTTTGTAAAAGGCGAAAAAATTGAAGTAATTTCGGAAAAATTCGCGACTTTTGATGAATTTTGGGTCAATTTCGCGACTTTTTCGCGACTTCAGCGACCTAAATCCAAATTCGCGACTTTTTCGCGACTTTCGCGACTTTCGCGACCGGTAGACACCCTGTGACTGATAAAGCTTCAATTCAGGAAAAAGTATTAGTTAAGGAGTAAAAATGAATAAAAAGAACCAGCGGCACTCATTACAGACAGAGGTGTCAATAGTACACCCGCACCCTCTCACCGTACTCACCTCGATTACACACTTAAAACGCATTGTAGATGGAAAATGAAACCTACACGCAGAAATCTTGCTCTCCTCCCTGTCTGCCGATCATTCTTCTACCAACAATACCGCTCGACTTCATACCACGAACCTAATACCTCTAGAAGTTGAACGTATATGGTAAAATTAAAGCAAAATGTGGGCATTGTACTGTCTTAAAAATGCCTCCTTACTCCTCGGTCCATCGTCGGTCGGCTCGATCGGCCGGTATTTATGTACTGGGATCTCGCGGTAGCGGCTACCGTGCGTACTTGAATGTCAATCGCTGCTTGATTTGAATTTATTCGTCGCTAGGTTGATGGCGAGTACCTATACGTCTCTCATTCCATCTTTCGCAGGTACCTCCGCCAATAAAGACCAAAGCGGCTGGGAGAGATAATCGGTAGCTTGGTCGATTCTCCTTCAATGTACCATATACTTTTACCTAGGTACTCGTACGTAGGTACATATAAATTCATAAGTCAATCGTTGTGTTTTACTATTAACGAATATGGTTAGGTACTGCGGTGCTATTATTGTTACGTATCGTCGTGTTTGTTTTAGTATATGGTATCCCTCAGGTATGGTTATATATAAGAAAAGACTACGTTCGCGTCGGAACATATCACAGAGAGACGAACACATTGCCCAGTCAATTGTCGTATATCTTTCACTTTTAATCGGTACTGGTTCGTTTATGGAAATATATCGTTTATATTGTACGCCGTCGCCGTTGATCAATGACGCTGCTCGGTAGTTTCCTCTTCTCGTATACTGATGCACGGATCACATGATACGATACGATTTCGTTTCTCTTTCCTTTCGGTTTTGTTGATGGGTTTCAATAGAAAATTTGCTGAGAAATTCCAATAATGGTAGACCTCCAATAAAATCGAAAAATGTATTTTCAATTTTGTAGATGAAAATGGTCATGTATTGTATGGAAGTGTAAACAAGGTGTCTAACCAAATTTCATAATTAAAAAGCTGAATTTTAGGATTTTTAAAAAAGTTTCACGATTTTTGAGGGGGGGGGGGGGGGTAAAATATTTTTTAAACAAATTAAGTACAATTTTCTCATCTGAAAAAAATTAACTGAAAAATTTTCAAACGACGTAATTCTAAAATTCTGAAAAAAGAGGAAAATGATTTCAAAATTTCAAAGCTTGATTGAAAAAAAACAGCATTTTGACTTTCTTGACAACTTCCTTAACAACAGAACAGAACAAAAGTACCCGGCGTGCAAAAAGAGCAGAAAAATTCTGCTCCTTTCTGCTGGGAATTTCTGCTCTTTTCATGCATTATTTCTGCTCCTCTCTGCTCTTTTCTGCTCCTTTCTGTTCTTTTCTGACATTCCGATGCTCGCTGCACGCGCAACGGGAGATCAAAAAGGGTCGTTTAACGCGCAACAGGGGGTCCGAAGGAGCAGGCGGTGGGAATTTCTGTTCTTTTCTGCCCCTTTTTCAGCTCTTTTCTACCTTTTTTTCTGCTCTTTTTGCACGCGAGGTAGGACATCAGGACGCATTAGCAAAAAACAAAACAAAGGGCAGAACTTGCAAAACTTTTAGACACTTTTTGTAAGTTTTTTATTTTGATCATATGCTACGCGGTGAATTTTTCCAATATCTACTTCAAAATTTAGCCTATTTTTAAACACTTTGTACTCCATACTTCATTAAAAAAAAGCACAATTTTCATCAAAAGACCTAAACACAATAGAAGTGTTCAGCAGTTCAGCACACATTTCTACACCACTTAGAACATAAATTATATGCCCTAACGTGCTCTACTTGGCGTTATTACCAGGGTATCCATTTTCTGGAAACCCTAGAAAAGTCATGGGATTTTGGTGGTCTGGAAAAGTCGGGAAAAGGTCGGGGAATTTTGGAGTTTTCTCTGGAATTTTTAGAAAATCTCGAAAAAAAACATAAATATGTAATTTGGAAAAGTGTTTTTTTTCTTATTTTATTACGGTAATGTATATTTCAAAAAATGTCGCCCTCTCTCCGCTCGGGACAAATTATTGCATTTTTTGCCTGATTTTCTTATTCATCATTTTTTGTGATATTTAAATGCATTTATTCATTAGGTAAATTATAAATCGTTCAACAAATGAGGGGCTTGCTTCCAAAACTCACTTTTGCCATCAAGGTACATTTTGAGAAAACCACGAAAAACGATTACGGAGTGCGCGTTTTATATTTCGATGCCAGTTATGGTCTAGATTGATGAAGTTGGTGTATATGAAGAGGCTTATGTAAAAAAAAAACAAAAGTAGTCCGCCATTGTGCTTTAAAGTTACAATTACCTATGGCAAAAGTGAGTTTTGATTCCAACTCATGATTTTTGCAAATTTTCATTACATTGCGACGTTGAAAATTGATTTTCATAACCTAAGAACAAAGTTTGACCCTAGATGGATAGTGAAGGGTTCTG